>ML677326.1:30595846-30882722 GCA_007922305.1 Dermatemys mawii | reverse complement strand
TGTGCCTCAGATGTAACTGGTGACAAGGACAGATCTACAAAGAGGAAGACAGTCTCAGACTTTGCCACCTCTCATACTGTATGGACCGTGTACAAAGCAGGGTTATGAAAAGGTGAAGGACTAAAGAGAGACCCTAACCCTGACCAAGGACACTAGAGTCCCAAAGGGGTGACCAACAGACTACCTAAGAAATTAACCAATTTCTTCTTTTTTTACTATGATTCTTCCTATCTCCAGGGAGGAAAAGAGCCCTTCATTTGTTTGTTTGTTTGTTTGTAGGACCTCTTGCATGACACAAGCAGGGGAAGGACTCTGCAAGTGCTAAAGAAGAGAAGCAACACAAGTCATGGTCTAGTGGGGACTCCAGGAGGCCCCCAGCCACCAGAATCCTCCAAATATCCTAGTGGAGCGGTAGGGGGTTATCAACATATGGTGAAATTATATCATCTGTTTCCCCCTCCCAAATACAGAACACAAATCATTTTTGAACTCTTTTACTTTTTTTTTCTGTATTATTGCTAATTCTGCTATTTCCATCTAGTCATTATTCTTTTTTCCCCTAATACACATTTAAAAACTCTTTCTTATTATCCTTAACTCTGCTGCCCATAGATTTCTCCTTGTGTCCCTTTGCTTCTGTTATCAATTCCCTACAGTTCCTAACTTCTGATTTATATTCATTACTATCAGCTTCCCCTTTCTTTCATTTGCACACATATATACAGAGACTGAGAGAAAGAGAAAAAGAGAGCTGCATTTACCCATTGTGCTACCGTCTCCGTGAAAGCTCTTTATAGAAGTACTGCAAGAAAGAGTATTGCGTCCAGTCAAAATTGAAGGGGAAGTAGTTTACTTTGAATTGAAGCCAAAAAGGAAGTTTTGATAGACAAAATGTTATTTAAAGGAGGAATACTCAATCTTTCAAAAAATGTGCCATGTGTTCTTAATGACCACAAAAGGTAAGGGCTTCTGTTTACTTCTCAGTGAAATGATGGCACCTCCAACAGCACATTGTCACTACACCAGACTACCGTGCTGCTGCACTGGTTCAGCAGAAGACATGCTATCTACTGAATAACAATACTTAATGCAGCATGCGATCTCATAGCTATGAACTGGCCATGCTTTGCTTTAATCATATAATAATTCAGTGCCACAGATGGTATGACTGTAAGCTGTGCTAAAGATGCATAAATCATTCACACATGTTATACTCTTCAAACAATTGCTATGTTTGACTGATACTAATACATTGGTTGTCAATAAATTCTTATTAATATTGCTGTGGTATACGCATTAAGCTGCATTATGTACAATGTAGCAGAGTGGGATGGGAAAAGAATTTGCAGGAAATTCTGGGTTGGCAATGTTTTATTTTGTTCCACATCTGACTGAAATTATGACATTGTATCATTTCAGTGGAAATTCCACAGTCTGTTCTGGCATCTGCAAGCATACCAGGAACACTACTTTCCATCCAGGCATCCCACCCACCAACCAGCCAGCCAGCCAGCCAGCAGTCAAGCCAGCTTGCTGGGTAGCCAGCTGGCCACTGGGGAGATGGCCAGCTGAGCAGCAGGAGAACCATGGAGTCCTCGGTGGCTTAGAAAGTCAGCTGGGCAGTCAGTGTACCCACCTGAGAGTCACTCACGAAGCCGAGGAGCAATTTGGAAATCCACCAGCTGGGGAGCTGGTCAGCCCTTTAGGCAGCAGACAAGCCAGGCAACTGAACTGCCAACCAGCTGTCCAGGCTGCCTGCCTGGTTCCCATCAAAAGTTTTTATGATACTAAACACATTCCCAAAAACATTTTGATTTTTGCTAAATTGGCATTTTCCGATAGAAGACTTCCATCAGTTTTTTTAAAAAACCAGATCTAGGCATATAGCATAGAGTACAAGGAATGCTGTGACTGTCACTTCATTTTATTTCCAAGTGGCAATTGTAAAGTATTTATCGGCAACCACCATGTAGTCTTTCTCTGTGAGATTTCCAAGTATTTCAAAGGCATGGATGAATTCCTTTTCTATCATGAAGTGTCTGTCTTGTATTATATTTTCTTAGTAAATTTGCTTTTTCACATGAAGTTTCTATTTTCTGCTGTCTTTCCAATCTCTCTGTCCTAATTAGTTCTTACAGTCACTTCAAATTAAGTGTCATCTGCAAATTCACTTAGTGCACTGTTTAATTTCATTTCCTAGGTCATTAATAAAGATGCTAAGACTAGATCTAACACAGATCCCTTCAGTATCTCACTAGACACCTCCTTTGGCTTGACAAATTCTCCATTTACTGTCATTTTAATTAGGATCCGTCAGACACTTTTCAATCATGTGACTGTTCTTATCCAAGTCAATTTGGATCCTATTCACCTCTTCAGTTGCTCCTTCAAAAAGCTTATTGCTCATTATCCTCAAAGATATTTAATGATTTTTCACTCTCTCAGTATCTGTTCAATTATTTTGCTGGGGGAGAGAAATTAGATTCATATGATGATAATTACCAGAATCATTATTGTTTCCTTTTTGAATATTAGTATTACATTTATTTTCCTCTAGTCTTTCATTTTTTTTTTTGAGTTTTTCATAATGTAGGATATACATTATTTGAACCAACTGACTTGTACATGTTCAAATATTCCATATATTCATTTCCTTTTGTTTATTAACAGTAGATATGATTGAATTATATTCCTGAATGGATATTCAATACATTTTATGGAATATTTGGTGAATAATTACAAATTATTTTTTCCATTATTCAATCAACTCCAGTCAGCAGCTATTCCCCAAAGGTGTTCTCATTTCTAAAATGTCTAAAATCTCCAAATCTATCCCAAAGTCGATGCTGGAACTCCAGCTAACCAAAAAGGCGCAAGGCAAAGTCAATGGGAGAGCCCGCTATTGACCGCTGCCACAATGAGGATGGCGGTAAGTTGACCTAAGATGCGCTATCCATGTAACTGAAGTTACGTATCTTAGGTCGACCCTCCCCGCTAGTTTAGACCAGGTCTTAGACCTGTTCTTAATTTAGGCACTAAGTCATCAAGATACTTAAACATATGCTTATTTTTATGTAATTAATCCAACCAACTTCACTTGTGGCACTACTTACATGTTTCAAGTTATGCATGCGTTTAAGTATCTTGCCTAATTCGGACCTAACAGTTTTGTTTTTTTCTCTCTAATACTTCTTCCTTTCTAATACATAAAACATATCCTTTAGGAGTGGAAGAGGAGATAAGTAGTAAGTCCTTATATTCCTCATAACCCCTGAAGCAAACATTGATTCATTGGCCCACGTATAGTGTTGCCAATTTCGGTTGGACATATTCCTGGAAATTTCATCACATGGCATAATCATTCATTAAAAATTAATCTTTAAATCCTGGAGACTCCAGAACAATCCTAGAGGGTTGGCAAACCTACCTACCTTATGTTTCTTTGGCCTGTGTTATACATGAGGTCAGACTAGATAATCATACTTTGTAGCCTTAAACTCTATGAACCTCTGGGCCACCTGGCATTGGCCAGTGTCGGCAGACAGGATACTGGGATGGATGGATCTTTGGTCTGGACCAGTATTTTTATGCTGTTCTTAATCTATATATCATTAGTTTATTATATATAGCAGTGGTTCCCAACATTTAACAACCCGTGAACCCCTTTCACTAAAATGTCAAGTCTCACGAACCGCCTCCTAAAAATGAATATTTCCAGTGATTTTATCCTTTGCCCAAGTACAAAATATTAAAAGCAGTGAGTTTGGAAATATAAAATTTGTTTTTATGGCATGCTTATTACACACTATTTGTTATTAATTATTAATCATTACAACATTTTTATTACATTATAAAAATGGCAATACTCTTCCAAGATCTCACTTTTGTAGCTTGTATCACTTTGTATCACTGTTGTAAGACAAGGCTCCTATGTTTCATCAAGGAGAATCAGATGTGAAACATCATGAAGGTGTTTAAGAAGCCAACTCAAAGGCCAGGTCTATACTACCCGCCTGATCAGCAGTATTGGTCGTTCTATCAGGGATCAATTTATCATGTCAGTCTATAAGTGATAAATCAATCCCCAAGTGCTCTCCCGTCGACATTGGAACACCACCACTGCCGGAGGTGCAGGTGGAGTTGACAGGGGAGGGGTAGCAGTTGACTCAGTGTGGGTGAAGACGCCGCGGTAAGTCGACCTAAATACGTCAATTTCAGCTATGCTATTCGAGTAGTTGAAGTTGTGTATCTTAGGTCGATCCTCCCCCATCCCCAGTGTAGACATGGGCAAAGAGTTCCTCCTACACAAGCATTCAGGTCTTAAGCTTAAACTTGTTCTTCACAATAATTTTAAAAACAATACTAGCTGCCTATTTAGGCTGGGAGATGTTGTGCCTCCCCAAACAGCCTGGCATGGCCCTGCCAATGGTCTCCTCTAGACCCTCATTTCTGCTTCCCATCAGTTCTTCTTGTGGCAGTGTGGTTCCAGTCCCCATGTGCGGTGGTCCTGGCACTCCAGGGCTGGGGAGCTGGGACCACATATCACCCGCCCTCCCAGCTCCCCAGACCTGGAGACTAGCCTCCCCCAATATGCAGTTCATGCACCACCCATGGGGATATTCTGATTCATTTCCTGCTTGTGCCTAATGGGGATACAGGATTTTGAACATGGGTTACTACCCTTGAGTGAAGGAATATTTGAAAGTTGGGGGGCTCCCTTAGTCTGTCCTGTTGAAGTTGTAATACTTAAAGAATCATTGGGCTAGAGAGAGAGAGAGAAAAAAAAAGAGAAGTAATATAGAGTCTGATGGTTTTGGTACCCACGTATGCAGACCTATGTTCAGTTCCTCTATGCCAATGACTTTCTGATCATTAATACACAGAGGAACAGCTTCAACAGGGAGACTGAAAGTGTCCCACATTTCAGTGCTTATAGTAGTTGCCAATGAGGTGACAGACCCCCCTGTTCAAGTCTTCTCTCTCTATAAGGTAGTTTGGGAAATTAAACCTGGGTGCCATCCCATGTGAGTGCTCAGACCAATGGGCTAAAAGTTATTCGGGACAGCACCTGGTCCTCCAGCCGCTAGATTCTGAATGGGACCCAGTCCAATAGGCAGCCACTGAGTATGTCGACCAGATTGGGCCCCTGGGCAAAGACAATCCTCTATCTACCTTCCCTTGCCTGTGGATCACTCTGGAGTTTAGGTGTCATAAAGGCATCTGGTTGAGGCAGCAGAATGCATAGGCAGAAACTTAGACTCCTAGGGAACTTCTACAGCAAAAATTTAGTTACCCATTGAACTCAGGTATCTAAACAGAATTCTATGGCAGCCAACCAAGAATTCTGTAGATTGCAGTGATTCCTAAGTCTGGGACTTAGATACATAAGTACCTTTATGGATCTGGGCCTTGATCTCCCTCTGCCTTAATTCCCTGTTTGTAAAATGGGGATAATTATATTTCCTTTTCTTTCAGGGATGCTGTGAGGGCACATTCATTGTGATGAAGGCTAATGAAGTACCTCCTAACACTTCCTGTTCATGTGCACTAACAGGAATTTTCCATGATATCTAAATTTGGGTAGTTGCTGAGATAGGCCCAACATAGAATCTGAAATCTATGAGGGGAGAGGAGGAGTTGTTTGAATTCTGGACCCAATCATCTCCAAACAGTTTTTATTTCTTTCATATATGAATGTTAATTCAAGTGTCAGGTGATAGAGGTTCAGAGTGTAATGACAAGTTTCTTCATGTTTATTCAGAAGAGTTTTAGGGACCGGCTGTAGATACGCAACTTCAGCTACGTTAATAACATAGCTGAAGTCGGCATCTCCACAGCCGACTTACCTATCGTCCTCACGGCGGTGGCGGTCAGCAGCACGCTCCCCCGTCGACTCCAGCTTACGCCTTTTGGCGAGCTGGAGTTCCGGAGTCGACGGGGGCAGCGCTGGTGATCGATTTATTGCGTCCTGATGAGACGCGATAAATCGATCGCCAAAAGACCGACTGCTACCGCGCGTAGTGAAGACAAGCCCTTAGAGTGAAATCTTGGTCTCACTGAAATCAATTGGAGTCTTGCCATTAATTTTAGGGGAGCCAGAATTTCGACCCTAGTCTGTCCCATTGCCCTGACCCTTCACTACTTGTATAATCCCCCAGTAAATAGCCCCTCGCAGTATATTTTTAAATCATCTAGTTTCTGTTTACCTTAATGCCTTGATAAATGTGCTCTCTCTAGTCTATAGAAACCTCCTCCCAAATATTCCTTTCTAAGGGATTCACTATGGCTCTTCTTGGCAATCAGATTTTTTTGAGAATGTAGCACATGATTTTGTTCTTCCTCTATTGAGAACCTTAGTTGGTTGCTGTAGACAGGCCTACACTCCTCCTGGATCCAGAGGGATTAGCAATCAAAAGTACTCAGGAACAAGTATAAATACTCATTCTCCAATGATTTGGTTGAACTGGGGTATTCCATGTTGCCATGTTTCTGTTACAAAATGTTAAAAATCCCAAAGCCTATAACTTGGAATTTTTTTTCATACCCAAAGACCATTTACTCAGGAAGCTCTATTGTTACTGTTGATGTTCTCTGTAAAGTATGAGGGCCTGAAAATTTGTACATGTCTCTTTAAACATGAGCATGATATTCAGGAGCAGATAAAATTGGTAGACTTTAATAAAATTTCCTCTTGGTGCATTGTCATTTCACATCAGTCCCAACCTGTCCATGTAGAAATGGGGTCTCCTAGGAAGCAGGGTGAGACCAGAAAATTCAGGGCCAAATCATGGCCCAATTTGGGCTGTGGAACATGGTAGTAAGTGGGCACTGCAATACAGATAAGAGTACACGAGGGGAAGAACAGAGCTGCTCAGTCCCACAGGTGGGCAAGAGGGGGCAAAGCTGTTCTGGGCATAGAGCAGTGCGGGAACCTGAGTCACAGTTTCCTTCGCAGGCTGTTCCAGGGACAGCTGAACAATACGCTGCACCTTTCTCAGGGCAGATTATATAGTTACCATCTACCTCTGAATTTTGAGACCCAAGATCAACTTGAATATATCTCTAGGAGAAAAAGGCCACCTACATCTCACATGAACGTGCCAAACAATTTTTAAACCTCTCTAGCTGCAAATGATTGCTTCATGGTTACTTTTGTCAATGGTAGACTTTCTCAAAGTCTCTGCTTTAACTCACTTCAGATTAATACAGCATAAAGGAGAGTTGTGAAAATACATCTGACAAATTGAGATATGAGATTGGATTTGGAAAACATTACTGGGACATAAAATAATTAATAAAGAATAAACAAGTTACTTAATGCTGCTACATATTGAGATCTGGAACAAAGAAGCTTTGATAGAAGCAAGAGTTGACAAATTCCAGTGGGCCCAAGCTATATTGTTTATGTGTATTAATAAGCTTTAGAGGGAGATTAATTTTCTTTGTTCAATATTTATTATTGTTTCATTTCATTTGATATGATACTAGTAAGCACTATAACAACTGGGTTGAAAGGTTGTCTATTTTAACTTTAATTTACATAAGTAACTGTTATGTCCTCTGATATTACATTGTAACTTTGTATTGTACTAGTCTCTATTTAATCATAAATGACTACTATTATTCCAACAACAGTAATAAAACTCAAGGACCCCTTTTCCCTTTGTCTATTAATGATTTGACTGAAATTTAGATTGCTTTTTACCAGAATCTGTTCTATGACTATACCCTGTCAGCGCACCCCCTCCCAGCAAGATCCAGCATTCCAGTATTCTGCTTCATTTTCCCCACAATACTTGTCAACCTGCTCCCGCTACAGAAGTATCTTGGGCCTCCAGTCAAACCACTTTAAAGAATTCCACCCCTTCCAGATAACAGGGCTCCTTAGTCCAACTCCAAAGCAATATCAACACAAAAGATTCTTCACTCCCCTTCCTCACAGACAAGCTTTCATCAGCATTGGCCTGCTTCACCATAAACTCCTAGGCTACAATCATGCCAACAATCCAGATCAGGTCTACTCTCCTATCCAGGGCCTCTAACAGGCCACATCATCATCTAGTTCCTAGCTCAAGACCAGCTTCTTTCCATTCTCCTTTCCTGCCTAGCATTCAGTAGTCAATGCATCTGCTTTCCTCCTCAGCCATGACTCAACTGTTGGGTTTTCCTCCTCTGAAATCCCACACCTGGGTATAGCAGGGTGAGGAAAGGTGTGGGCTGACTGGCTCAAGACCTCTTGGACTTTAAAGAAGCAGTCTGTCCTGTTACATCATCTTTTCCACTTTTGCTGTAATATTCAAAATTTGAAACAATCAACATATAAAATATCCATAAGGCAGAAGTGGTTTTGAGTCACTGATCACAAAATAATTTCTGTTCTGTGAAAATGTTCAATTTGGTAAATCTTTCTGTCTGGGTTCCACTACAGTGCATGCTGCCATGATATCTGAGCAACATGACAAACAGGAAGCTTTCAAGGCAACGTGGGTAAGTAGCTGAGCACTTACTCAACATTTGTTGAACAGAATGATTTCTCTCCAAGGCAAAAACAAAAGCTGTCTCTACCTCTTCTCCAACCCTAGGCCATATCACAAATGGATGGCAGAATTACTATCTTATCACAGTTTTGAAACAGAAGTTATGCAAGGCCTCAACTACAGTACATAGGCTCTGCAATACTGGCAGAGCCTCCTAGTGTATACAAAGTGTATGATGACAGAAGGAGTTCTGTTGGCATAGTAACACCCATATGCACAGAGTTTCTAATCTGCCAGAGGGGGTGCTCCCCCTGGCTCTGCTCAAGCCCTGCCCCAACTCCATCTTTTCCTCCCAATGCCCCAGCTTCTTCCCACCCCCACTCCACCCATGCCCTACCTCTTCCCACCCCCACCCTGCCTCTTCCTCACCTAGTTCCACCCCATCCCCTGAGCATGTTGCACTCTCACTCCTCTACCCTCCCCAGCAGCGCCCTCTGACTCTGGAAAACAGCTGATCCACAGCAGGCGGTAGGCAGCGGGAGGGAGGGGAGGCACTGATCAGTGAGGCTTTCCGGCAGTCAGGAGGTGCTGGGAGAAAGGGGAGTTCTGGCAGGGGGGCTGCCAGTGAGTGCTGAGCATCCGTCATTTTTTTTCCCGTGGGTGCTCTAGCCCTGGAAAAACCATGGAGTTGGGGCCTATGGTAGTACCACCTCCCCAAATGGCATTAGCTATTCCAACAGAAGTCCTCTTGTGTCAGCATAGCTGCATCTACACTGGTTTTTTTTCCCCCAGAATAGTTATGCCAGACAGAGGTGAGAGCTGATTTTTACATCCCCAACTGACAAAGCTATGCTGACAAAACTTTTTAATGTAGACCTGGTTCAAGTCTTAATAAAAAAAATATAAATTAATATTCTCTCTCTCTCTCTCTCTGAAATGGTGGTTACACTATTCAAAGAGGGATGTTTAACTTATGATGAAGGGGAAAGGACACAGGCATGCAATCTAAGATAGGAATTTCATTAGAAATACCCAAATTAACCTTGGAATAAAAGGATTTTCTTTTATCACAAGTTAAATGTCCCTCTTTGAATAGTGGTGCCAATTTTTTCATTAAGAGAGAGTGAGATTACTTTGTGATTTAATTAAGACTTGTATAACATCTGTTTCAAAACTATGTAAGACAGTAATATTAGTATCTATTTTCATACATAATGACTAGAGCTGGTAAAAATGGTATCTCTTTCACAATTAAAAAATGATTTTAGTTTCTAAAAAGGAAAATACAAAAACATATTGATTTGTTGTTTATGTTTTGTGTTTTCCCCTTTTCTTCACCTCTTATCCCAACCGCGTCTCACCAGTGGATCCAGTATCAGAATCAGGGTCTTATCTAGCTGCCTAAATATAGATTTAGGTATATAATATGACATCCAAATTTGAAAAATTTGGTCATTATCCAATAATTTTTACAATTATCCTGAATTTCTACCCATGCTAACACTTCATAATTACATCTGGTTTTGTCACAGGTATTATGTAAGTGACACAAAGATTGTTTTTCCCATAAAATATCAAGGTCATTTTTAGTCTATCTGATATTAGTAAAGACTGTTCTATGATTTTTGTTTAAAATACTTGACTCTTTTTTTTAGTTTGTTTTCTTTTTGTACTGTTTAAATTATTCTAATGGAATAATGAACTTGATAGTTAAGCCATTGTGTTCCAGGCCTTGTTCTATTTTTTCCAGAACAACAAACCTTACACAAAATGCACTATGACATTATGATTTAACATTTACATTACAATGACACTTAAAAGTCACAACCAAGTTGGACCCCACTGCATTAGGCACTATAAGAAAAAACATCCTTGGCCCCAAAAGCTAATATTATAAAGGGCAACAGGTAACAGGTGGTCGAGACTGTGCCTAGGTGAACAAACTGTTAGTGGCACCTCTTCCTGGCTGTTCTGAGGATTAGCTCTGGCCAGACATCGCACCCTCCTACAGCGGTATTTCTCCTACCATTCTCTCACTATCTGCCACTCAGGGGGGTTCCTTATTCATGACTTGGTACTCTAGCCGGGTCACCACATGTATTTCTCCTTCCAGGGAGATGAGGTATCAAAATCTCTCCATACAAATTAGCAGTCTTCTCTTTACTGGTCCAACCATGCCACCCCTTCAATGGCTGGAAGAGGACCCGGATGCATTCTCTACTCCTGAGTCCCAGGAAAGGTCTGACCTACCCCAGGCTTGCTGCTTTTCCCCTGAGCCTTGCCTACCTCTTTGGCTCTCCCTCTTCTCTGGATTTGCCAGCCCGAACTCCACCCTTCCAGGGAGTAGCATAGCCTACTTGCCCCTGGCCCAAGACACACCTCCCTTTTCCCAGGGAGTGACTGCAGACTTCTTCCCTGAAGCCACTTCTGTTACCAGCTTCCTGGCTTATAGAAGGCCTTGTCTCTTCTTGCCCAGCTGAGCCTCTTCTGATTAAATCCCTGCTCCCTGTCTTCTTCTACAGTGTTTGTGATTTTGTTTGTATTACTAATACAGCTTATAATACTCCACTTCTTGTTCTCTGACAAGGAGTGTTTCTCATGGACTCCTTGGGGTTCTCAGTCTAATGACAAGCTCATCACTGTGACTGATCTGGAGGCAGAACTCTCAGAGCACTGCTTAGTAGATAATATTAAATATCTCCTTATAGATCAGGCTATATGTATCTCTCTTATCTATTTAGATTGTAAGCATTTCAGGGTAGGGACTGTTTACTGCTCTGAGTTTGTATTGTGTCCAGTACAATGCAGCCTTATTCTCAGTTGGTCCCTAGGCACTATCACAATGAACACGATTAAAAATCCTCAAAGTGTTTCTAAAACGGAAATAATAATTTTGAACTTTGTTGTATAAATTGTACTAGGAAGCAATGGCTTTGCTAATCAACATGCATAAGTTCACTGATCCCAGTGATGTGTTCTTAGTACTGTATTTCTATATTACTTTAAATGTACACAGAACTGTACAAACAATGAGCTCCCTACTCTGAAGAACTGAAATCTAAAGGTAATATGGGACCAATGCAGATCAGTCAGAAGTGGCATGTGGTCTTATATTTGAAATGTTTCATTAAACAGCTGCATTTTAGCTGATTTCTAGGGGGAATGGCGGGACTTGGCCTACATTCAATGGAGGCTATTCCAAGCATTAAAAAATAATTATGAAAGAAGGCATAAAGTCAGAAGTGGACAAAAAGGAAATTGAGCAATCATGTCAGAACCTTGGATATAGTATAGTATAAAAAAGGTAAAGAAGAAAATGAAGTCAGATACATAGGCATTCCTTATTATTGCAATTGTTTATTTTGGAATAAATCAGATATGATTTTACTGCATGCAAGGGTTAATGTTACCCTTTTCTTTATGTAGATTCACACACTGACATCTTTAGGTAGAACTTACTATATTCATACAATGATCCATACTCCACTCAAAAATAGTCTCTCTATAGTATAACACTTTCCATCTACAGCTGTAGTAGATTAAGGATTTTTGAAACCCCTAAGCCCTGAAATAATTGCCACCCCACGGTACCTCCGCAGCTCACCTCCGCTCTGCCTCCTCCCCCGAGCTTGCTGCCACTGCTCCGCTTATCCCCCCTCACTTTCAGGCTTGCTGGAAACAGCTGTTTCCCACGGCAACCCTGGGAGGGACAGGGGAGAAGCCGAGCGGCTGTGCACTCGGGGGAGGAAGTGGGGCTGGGGATTTGGGGAAGGGGTTGGAATGGGGGCGGGGCACTAGCACTTGTCAGTGCCTATGGCTATTATAAATTTGTGACCCCTGCAAATTTGCCACCCTAGGAGCTAATACGCCACTGATCTACAGAGCTATATGAACTATGAATTAAGCCTCATAATACCCTTGTGGATATTGTAAATTATTATAATATTTATACTGAAGCTCATACAGAAAAAAAAAAGTACTTCAAATGTCTCCAAGCAAGTTAGTAGCAGAGTCAAGAACTGATATTTCTTTTTTCCCTAACTACTTCCTGACATTCCCTCTCTATGTAAATAGAGAAATTGAGCCTACTATTTAAAGGCACAGGAATAAAACTACATTTGCAAAGTTTATTTTGATTTCATGTATGGGTTCATGGTTATTTCTGGAACTAATTGGGATTCTAAACATCATGAGAAGGATGCTGAATTATGCTTGTCAAAAATGCAACTCTGACCTGCTAACAGCATGCATACAGGCACACAATTAGGTTTTTTTCTTTAAAACTTGGGTATAAAATGTGTGGTATAACTTTTGAGAGAAAAAGTGTGAAAACAATGTGACCCAGTTGCATAAGAATATAAACTTGTCCTTCAATGCTGCCCACAAGTCAGTACCTAAGAGACCTCTAAGACACGTTGGTAGAGCATTCTAGTGAAGACTAATGTAAACTGTTTTATTTCTGACCGTGTAAAAAAAAATAAATGAAGCCTCTGCTAGAATATTCTCTCATAAAATAAGTAAATAGATGTTGATTTTTTTATTTACAATATAGTACCAACTTAGTAAAAAAGTGTGCACAGCATTTTGGTATAGCACAAATACATATTATTAATTTTCAGGACAAACAGAAAAAAAGTAGCAAATTGAGTTGTGAGTATTTGATAGGTTTTGCTACCATTTGCATTTATTAGAGAAAGAAGTAATTGCTAATACAAATTCTACCTAGAACTTGATCGAGGGTGTATAACACTGATCTAAGAAAACTTACTTATTGAACTGTACCTGCATTAAGTTCAGCTGTCCCCCAGAGAGTGATTTTAAATTAAGTACATAGCAGTTCTCTTAAAAGCTTTGGTAAGCACATACTGGCGGTTTTACTCTCTCACCCCACCACCACCATCTCAGAAACTTATGTAATCATCTGTGGTGTTATGTCAATATCAGATGAAAGCAAAAGCCAGCAATAAAGTTTTAAGTAAGCTTAAATTGGGTTGAGAGTGTAAGCATTGTCAGTGTTGCCAACTCTCAAAATTTTATCATAAATCTAAAGATAGTTGGTGATTTTCTTAAAGCCTTAGGAATTGGAGTCAAGGGATTACATGAGAAACTCATCTTTTTTCTTTTTTTTAGGTAAGCTTCTAGTCCTCATAGTTGTGGGAAAAAAGCTTGAAAATGTGACCCAAATACATGTGAAGGTTTAGAGATGAGAAGGCAAAGAAAAAAAACGTCAACATTATTATTATGAAACAAGTCCTATGATTTGAATGCTAATCTCATGATTTTTTGAGGCCTGAATTATGATTTTTGAATGCCTGGGATTGATAATACTGTTATCTTGTGTTCAAATACACAAGTGTAGGGCAAAATTCCCCACACCACTACCACCAGTCATCTGTCACCATTGCTCACACTGAGTCATACTTTAATCCACGAATAGCCTCATTCATTTCAAAGAGGTTACCAATGCATATATTAGTAGTAATCAGCATGATTAAGGACAGTAGAAACTGACCCTAAGTGAATCAGCTTGCATTTTAACTGAGAGTGATTCAAAATTGTGCTATCAGTGGGTAAACTTAAAGGGAAACTTTAAAGTTAACATACGCCCTTTACAGTGTCATGTTTCCTATTTACTTGCACAGAGACAAGAATCATTTGCACAGACCACATCAGCATCAGTAATATGTTTACATTCTAAGTTATTTATTGTTGTTTGTTCAATAAATAGGTTATCCCTGAAACCTCTCAGTACTACATAGCAATCACACTTTTATATGTTTTAATTTTTGTTTGAACAATCATTACAGGTTGTTATAAACAAAGAATCCTGAGTTGAAACTCAATAGCTTCCTGAAAACTCTGGCTTATAACCCAATGCAATATACACTCATAAGGTTTAAGGCCAAAAATGACCACCAGATCATCTACTACAGGGATCGGCAATCTTGGCATGCAGTCCCCCAGGGTAAGCACCCTTGGCGGGCCAGGCCAGTTTGTTTACCTGCTGCATCTGCAGGTTCGGCCAATCACGGCTCCCACTGGCCGAATCTCTGGATGCAGAGATTCGGCCAGTGGATGCGGGAAGTAAACAAACAGGCCAGACCCGCCAAGGGTGCTTACCCTGGGGGAATACATGCCAAGGTTGCCAATCCCTGATCTACTATGTGATTCTATCTGTTATAACAGACATTACCTATGTCTATAACATACTTATCACATCTATTAACTGTTTATTAAACTTTACTAAACAGATCTTAGATATAAAATATGACCTATACATTTATCCCCAGTATCAGAATTTAGCCACATTGTAATTTAAGTGAGAAAAGATACTTGAATGGCTTTCCCTCTTAAATTACCAATACACTCCAAAATACATGGTAAATACTGTGGCTTTGAACCAAACTGTGAGTGAAAGTATTTCTAAAATCAGTGTAGCAGGTCACAGGAGAATCACCACTGGTGTTATAGAACAGGTATAGCAGTTCCTATATCACTGCCTCTTTTGCTGCTGATGTAAGAGGCCTGTTTGATTGAAAAGGGAGTGGCCAGAGCTTTCACTACAGCATCTCTGGCTGTGATATCAGCCTTTTGGGGATATTGAACTCATTGATTCTTTTATCTTGATTAATCAATTAATGAAAAGTATTCAGTTTGGATTCTTAATATTAAACACCTAAATCCATATTTAGCACCTCAGTAAAAACAGAATAACTTGTCACTGAGCTACATCAGTGAGAACCACACTACTTTTAACCAGGAGGTCACTAAATCCACTTTAAAAAATCTGAAAATAGTGTTTGTTTGGAGACAGGAAAAGTTTAGCCTTTCCTTGTGTTGAAAATTCTGAACATTTAGAACCCTCTTTGTGCATATGTCATAAAGCAGTATCATATGTACACACAGGTGTGTAAAGATGAGAAGAATAGGCTAAACTCACCCTTGGTGTAACTCCACAGGAGTCAATGAATTACATCAGGGAAGTATTTGGCCCAATGATTTTAGATGAGGACAGTCCAGTTCCAGTTGCAGTCCTGATCTGGTTTATCCTAGAATTCTGTTTGATTTTTTTTGTTTTATTTTGGTACTGCAGAGAAACATTGCTGATGACTTCATTGATTTAAGCGAACTCTAATCTATTGCTTGATCAACAAAGTGTGTGATTCTCCCATGTAATATATACATCCTCTTTTGACTTGTCAAGCTCTACTGTGAGAAGCATCTGAATGGGATTAGCTCTCAATTAATCCTATTATTAATAGTATTGATGTAACAAAATATCTGCACTATGCTGAATGTTTACCATTTTTTTTTCAGTACTAGTAGAAGAAAGCCCACACCATTGCACAGGTGTGGCAACTGGGCCAAGTAATCCACTATCTGTGCTTTATGTGTTTTTCATTTATCCTTGTTGTTCCTTCTTCTAGCCTCTTTGAAGCCATTGGGGTTGTCTTTCTTTTCCAGCATGCTTAGATAACAACATAGCTATATATCAGTACATATGGGAATTGTTTTCACTTCTACCCAGTTCTGTACGGCTTGGAATTGGATTTTTCAGTACTTGCGGCAGGCTCTCTCATGTATATCTCTGTTTACTATATCACCGAACACTGTAGCAGGAAACATGCTATCAAAACACTGCAGTAGCGACCATGCTAACACTGCACAAAACAGCAAGTATTAGTCAACGGGAAAGCACAAAGAATGGCAGTAAAGCCATGAAGGTAGGTAGTATTTTGGGACTCTTGCAGCCATATCATAGAATCATGGAATATCAGGGTTGGAAGGGACCTCAGGAGGTCATCCAGTCCAACCCCTTGCTCAAAGCAGGACCAATCCCCAACTAAATCATCCTAGCTGGGGTTTTGTCAGTCCTGACTTTAAAAACTTCTAAGGAAGGAGATTCCATCACCTCCCTAGGTAACCCATTCCAAAGCTTCTCCACCCTCTTAGTGAAAAAGTTTTTCCTAATATCCAATCTAAACCTTCCCCCACTTCAACTTGAGACCATTACTCTTTGTTCTGTCATATGGTACAACTGAGAACAGTCTAGATCCATCCTCTTGTGAACCCCTCTTCAGGTAGTCGAAAGCAGCTATCAAATGCCCTCTCGTTCTTCTCTTCTGCAGACTAAATATCCCAGTTCCCTCAGCATCACCTCATAAATGATGTGCTCCATCCCCCTAATCATTTTTGTTGCCCTCCACTGGACTCTTCTAATTTTTCCACATCCCTCTTGTAGTATGGGGTCCAAAACTGGATAAAAGTACTCCAGATGAGGCCTCACCAATACTGAACAGAGGGGAATGATCACATCCCTCGATCTGCTGTCAATGCTCCTACTTATACAGCCCAAAATGCCGTTAGCCTTCTTGGCAACAAGGGCACACTGTTGACTCCTATCCATCTTCTTGTCCCCTGTAACCCCTAGGTCCTTTTCTGCAGGACTGCTGCCTAGGCACTCGGTCCCTAGTCGGTAGCAGTGCATGGGATTTTTCCTTCCAAAGTGTAGGACTCTGCACTTGTTCTTGTTGAAACCTCATCAGATTTCTTTTGTCCCAATCCTCTAACTTGTCTAGATCCCTATTTATCATATCCCTACCCTACAGCATTTCTACCACTTCTCCCAGTGTCATGTCATCAGCAAACTTACTGAGGATGCAGTCCAGGCCATCCTCCAGATCATTAATGAAGATATTGAACAAAACTAGTCTGAGGACTGACCCTTGGAGTACTCTGCTTGATATCGGCTGCCAACTAGACATGGAGGCAGTGATCATTACCTGTTGAGCCTGATGATCTAGCCAGCTTTCTAGCTACCTTATAGTCCATTCATCCAGCCCATACTTCTTTAACTTGCTGGCAAGAATATCGTGGGAGACAGTATCAAAAACTTTGCTAAAGTCAAGGAACAACACGTCAAATGCTTTCTCCTCATCTACAGAGCCAGTTATCTCATGATAGAAGGCAATTAGGTTAGTCAGGCATGACTTGCCCTTGGTGAATCCTTGCTGACTGTTCCTGATCACTTTCCTCTTCTGTAAGTTCTTCAAAGTTGCTGTGGTATAGTGAGCAAAGTTGCTCTTTGTACATGTTCCCAGAAGTTTGTGTACAGATCCGCCTCCTGGCTCAATCACCTCTTTTTTTAACCCCATGAAGTTTACACTCCCACCTTCTCTGATCAACTGCCAAATTCTATCTGCCACATAATCTTTGGATCCCAGTATTCTATTTGGTTCTCATCAGGCCCAGTGATGATTAAACCTTGTGGCAGTCCAAAAAAGAGAGCTCTCCGTTATGCCTGTAGCTTTTCCCATTGCTTCATACTGACTCAGACAGGTTTCCAAGTAACACACAGACAGTGAAAGCCCTGGAAGATTTGTGTTGATCTGTGCAGGTGGTGAATGAGGGGTGTTTGCTGCTGTGAAAGGCTCTCTGTGTTGGGGTTATTGTTTGGGTTAGATTTGAAGAACTGTGGCAGTTGGGGCAAGTAATTCACTATCTATCACTAAGTCTCTCTCATACACTTAATGAAACTGTTGCATGCAATTTAGCTGTAGAGTAAGGGTGAGTTACCCTGATATCACATTGGTCTAGGATTCATCATATGACATAAATACATGCCTGACTACAGCTGTACATCACAGGGGTGTAATTCATAAAGTTAAAATTACTGAAAGCTTAAATATTAGATGGTAGTGTACTGAAAAACCCTCTGATGTTTCAATCTACTGATATTCATAACAAAAAAAATTGCTCTCAACCATGCTTGTACATGCTTCCATTGATTCACTCTATCCAGACATTTTCAGCTTCAGACTGACATTCCTGGAATTAATGGCTCAGAGTATTTTTAATGCAACCTTTCACCTTTAGGTCAGAGTTTTAAATCCAGCTCTATATGAAAGCTATTCATACAATCATAAGAAGCAAACAAGCAGACATAGTCCAGTTTTCAATGGAAGAATGTCCACATCAGAAAAACCATCCTCACAGCTTGCACTAGCACTCATGTTAGTAATCTGACTAAATGACACAAGAGATTAATTGGCCTGTGAAATGGATTATTGTTTCACCTCAAATCAAAATTGCAGTATTTTTGGGGAAATTTGAACTATTGTTGACCTCTTGTACTTATTCTGTGGACAGATAGAAGATTTCACTCTACAGGACAATCAGTGTATCAACTTTCATACCCTTAGCTCCTTTGCAGCTCCTTCCTTCTGATTAAGCTGTTGATCTCTTGGGTGGTCTTAGGTTCCAGAAATGTGTCTGTCTTTTAACTGTGGTTAAGAAGCCAGCATCTTTCACAAAGACTAAATTGATTTGAGAGATTGAGATAGATAGAGAGACTTTCCAGAAGTTACTAGTTGAAACCATTCCCAATTAGTTTATTTAAACCAGGGGTCAGCAACCTTTCAGAAATGGTGTGCTGAGCCTTCATTTATTCCATGTAATTTAAGGTTCGCGTGCCGGTAATATATTTTAATGTTTTTAGAAGGTCTCTCTCTCTAAGTCTATATTATATAAATAAAGTATTGCTGTATTTAAAGTAAATAAGGTTTTTAAAATATTTAGCAAGCTTAATTTAAAATAAAATTAAAATGCAGATCTTATCAGTTTAGTGTGATCCTTGCCCTTGTGTGTGTGTGTGTGGGGGGGGGGGAAAAAAAAAAAACCCGGTTTTCAGTGCCCCCCCCCACAAGCTCTGAGCCTGGTACTGGATCACAGCCTCCTCCCCAAGTAGGTAGATGCCCTTGATGGGCTGGGATGGCGTGTCTAGGGGTGGTGGTGGCAGGGGGGACAAACCCCCCCTCCACACGCCTCCTTCCCCTGCAACAAGGCTCTGAAGCGTGGGGATGGGGAGGGAGCAGACCCAGGGGGAGCCCGGTTTGCAGGGAAAAACAGACATGCCTGTGTCCTTTCTCCCCCCATGGGGAGGGGGTGGGGGGGTCACTTGCTGCCAAAGAATATTCCTGCTGCCTTGTAGGACTTTGTGCACATAGAGAGCTACCCCCCGCACATGCCTGGGCTGCATGTGTGGCATACAAATCCTAGCTTCCCTTACCATGCTAGGGAGACCCGCTGGCTACACGTGCAGCCCAGCACTCTACCTTGCTGTTTTGTGGGGCAGGAGGGAGGGGGAAGGGAAGGAGGAGGGGAATGCTCTGATTGCTGCAGAGTCCAATTGCTGTGAGCGGCTCAGACCCACCTGTCCAATCAGCCGTGCCTCACACTGCATGGGGGAGAGGAGAGGAGGGGAAATCCCAGACATGTCAGCTGGGAGCGTCCCAGCATCGGTGGCTCTGTGTTCTGGCTGGCTGCTGGTTCTGGCTGCCGGCGTCTTGTTAGCTGGGGTCTCGGCCACCAGCCCCCGCTGCCAGCTGGCTGCGCGAGGCCAGCGGCGGGGACCTTGGTGTGCCATTCAAAATCAGCTGGCGTGCCAGCGGTTGCCGACCCCTGATTTAAACGCTCATACTCTTCATGCTTTCCTTATCCCTCTCCTGATCTTGCCCTACCTCCTCCAGCTTCATTGCAGAAACAAGAAATCTGTAGGATAAAGGAGGCAGAACATTCTGAAGCTGCATATGGTGCCCACCCTTCCAGAGGAGGTGGAGCTTCTTTTCACTGTAGCTAGCTTTTATGGCAATATGGCAGGACCTGGCTGGGTGTCAACAGTGGGGAGGAATGGTGCTGGGAAGAGCAGAGGAGCAGTCAGGGGAGGGTTATAGACCAGGGAGAGACTCCAAAATATCAGGGTTACAACACAATCAATCCCTCAGCAATGGCACCCACTGGCAAGGGAGATATACTTGATGATCTATGCCAATAGTCGTTCCTTCCTTACTTCTGTGACTCATTATTTCCTTGTCTGTTCCCCAGAGTGCAGTGGGTTTACCTTAGGGTTCTGGAACATGAAATGACTGATGAAGAGTCAGCTGAAGGTGAGGATTTGGACTTCCACTACTGAATGTTGACATCTCTGGGACTGAGTGACTCAATCACCCTAAAGAATGTCAAAAATAGTCTCTGTCAATTTTGTTAGAAAGGTGCACTGTCCTTCTAAATGCTAGGGACAGGAAAGCTATTCAACAAACTGTGATTAAAAGAGGAAAAATTAACACCTCTTGGTTTATCTGAGCAAATGTTAATATTTGCAGTTACTAGTCATTTGGCTTTGATTGTATTGGTATGAATAAATCTGACTTGTTCTATGTCATCCGGTAATTCTGTTGTGTAAAAAGGAATAGAATAAATATTTAGCCTTGGTTTGAATGGTGCTATATAAGTATAAGATGAATAGGAAAAAAGTAAACAATTATAACTATTCTAGAAATGTTTACAAAAAATAACATTATGAGATTTGTTATAAAACACACAGACAACGCAAAGTAAAGACAAAGTTTAATGGTATATTTCAGCTCTTGATATCCAGTGTAAAAACAAAGTAGGTTAACAGCTAAGATGCCTCAGAATGACTAATGACAATGTCAGATCTATTTTAGAAGGAGATATCACCATTCCAAAGTATTCAGAAGCCCATGAAGCTTTTCATGGAAAGTGCACAAACAAAACCCATGATCAAGGTCACCATTCATTGTGAACAAAAAAACAACATAATGATACGGACTATAGGAAACATCAAACATTTTATCAAGCAGGGAAAATGGAATTACTAGAGAGCAAGTACACAAAAAACATCAGGAGGCTTGACTGAAAATTGCTGGATGGGTACATACTGAATAACAAATACTTCACTTTTGTATCCAAACGTACATGAAGGAGGAATGGGATATATCATACAAAGCAAAGGGCAACAATTACCTTTTTTTGCATGATCATATTTACTAATCAAATACATGAAATCCTGAGTAGCATATTCAATCTGCATTATTAGAATGCATTGGAGGCTGAAACCTCAAAGCTAACAAAGACATAGAAAACATATGACATCTCACAGAAGATAAATCGCGAATGGAAATGCTAATGAAAAAAAATGACAGACATTACCTCGACCAGCATCCTACTTAGCTACAGGCAGAGCAAAGTTGAACACTTGTCAAATGACCAGTGACTTATAAATTGTTTTACCTAGAAACTGTAGACAGTTTCTACTCTACCTTTAGTTTGAGACTGTATAGTCAGGGATTCTGTCTCTTCTTTCATTCTATTTATACATATCTGAAACTATAAAGTAAATGTAAAGCTGTGAAGTAAATTTGAATATTCCTGGGTATTTTATAAGAACACTATAACTTTCAACACAATGTCTATTTCTAATTACTTTTCACAAAAGTAAGAGATTTATTCTTGAAATGCTCTAATTAAACATATTACACTAGAAGTAAGCTATTAGACCACTACCGTGAGTTTTATGTATTTTAATGTCTGTTCTTGAAATCAGGTCATGTGATAAGTGTTGCATTAAAGTGCATTAAAAGCCAATGTCATATCTCATCACATTGCAGGATAAGAACTTGAAAAATGTAGTTTGATTCCTGGTACCAAGCCAAAAATCTCACAGCAAACATTCCAGTTTTGATGCATTAGGTGAAAGTGAATTCCTTAGAGGATGGAAAACCTTAGATGCACTGTTGTCTGCTCAGTCATCACATACTCCTGCATAAATGGTCAACACTGACTCTTCTTTTTTTCTGTTGCAAAAATGCCTGCATGGTGACTGTTGTCAGTTACCAGTGTATATCACTGAGGATGCTGGATCAAAATGACTACAACAACAGAGAGTATATACAGACTAAAATGACACATTCAGAACTGACCTAGATTAATATACCAATTTAATATTCCACAATAAATATAGGTGAAATTTAATTATAGAAAAGTCAGGAATAAAACTGAGATGCAAAACTGATTATACCTAAATTTATGCATTTCCACAGAGTGAGAAAAAAACTAAATTAAATAGTTCACACTATGCAAAATGTTGAAATGCTGAATAATACGTCATAGGAAATAGGAATTAGAAGTATTGTCTGACTATTTGTCTTCTGAAATTTGGAATACAGAAAAGAATGTACTTTCCAAAAATAGAAAAAGGATGGTGAAAGAGGTACAACATATAAGCAAAATGACTTGAGTGATGATGGGTTCATGGCTTTTTAGTTCAATTTCATCTTTTAATTCATAATAATTTATTTGTATGTATTTACTGTTTATATTTATACATACTTTTTGTGGGAGTTGGGATTGTGGAAGTAGGAGTGCAGGTGGGAGATGTAAGTAAAATCAAGGGAATGAGGCAGGGAAGGAAAAGAAAGGATATTGAATGGAAGGGAGAGAAAAAGGATAAGAGGAAGGGAAGAATGAAGAGGGCCATGGTGAAACTGGCAGTAGAGAGAGGATGCTAGATCAAACAACCAGTCTGCTACACTGCCAGAAGGCCTAATTAAATTTGTCTCAATTCCACTGCTACTGCTGCTCCCAGATATTATTGAGGAAAACCCTGCTGGTCCCATTATCATCCTCTGAGTTCAGGAGATCCTGCTCTTTTCCCCCACTCCCAGAAGCTGTGAGATGGAATAAGGGCCACTGCTGTGACCTAGTGCCTCTGAATAAAGGGGAGGCCTTTCAGCATCTGAGTCAAAGGACAAGGATCTGCTGTCTTGGTCTTTCTCTGCCCTGCTGCTTTTCCTGCTCCTTCCAGCCATTAACTTGTGCGGAAAAGGTGGAATGAGTTTCCAAGTTTCAGCAGCCATTTAAAAGTGCAGGGTGACATTTCTACTCCAATGGGGGATGCATAGACCATTATGAGTAGAACAGTAAATGGTTCAGCATAAATAGATTTTCCAAAGAATGACTGTCACAAGACACTGAATGCAAACTGGACACTAGACTAGACTTTTTTTTCCGAAGTTATAACAAACAATGGTAAAAGTGAATATGATAAACATGGACATTTGGTTACCCGGGTTCTATAGACTATTCACTGTTACCTGTTTCAAAGGTTATTTGTTATTTCCATACTATGTGTTCTTGTCTGCAAGTAAAAAATCATTTCCCTCACCTTTTAAATACAGCTGCCGTGTATGTGACTTGCACTAGAATTTGGATGGGGCTGGGGAAACAAAACAAATGGCAGTAAAATTCAGCACTATTCCTCCTACTTAGTCAGAGGAGTCATGCTTTGTCCCTCATCATGCTCATAAGTTCCTGGTGTTGTCAGATATAACCAGCTTCAACAGTTATCCAAATTACTTACAGATAGTTTGTTACATCTCTAGCATCATAGGAACATCTGTCACATTATGCCTCACAGAAGTTAACACTAACTAACATCTTTGCTTTTCAAATTTAAAGGACTTTGTTTGTAAATTTCTTAGCAATTAAAAGTTGATTTTGCCTCTCCAAACTCTGCTGAAATCCAGTTTTAATTTAATTTAATTCAGTTAAAAGAATAATCAGAAGTTGAATGTATTTATAGCCTAAAATGTGATGTACTTATGATTCCAACCAAATGAAAAAAAAACAAACACACACACAAAAAAGTAACCAATGTCTGTTAAATAAAAGAAAATCACAAAGAAGTATTACATTCAGAATCCCATCCCTCCCACACAATTTTTTTATAGATTATTCAGCTATCATGTTCAGTCATCTGAAAGATGCCAGGTAACCTCTCGATATAGGAGATGAATGTTTAATGTACCAGTCATGTGTATGTTTGAAGAAAGTGGAGGACAGAGGGAGTCAGAGAGAATTGTCAGCTTTTATGTGCAGTTATAATATGCTTTCCAACATATGGTTGCTGCAGTGTGCTTTCATAGTCTGCAGTCTGTTAGCGTGATAGTCAGCATATGCCAGTTTTCTCAACCTTTGAAGAGAAAATAGCCTTAATTTGAAATTAAAAAAATCTTTGGAACTGATCAATAACTGCCCTCTCTCATAATTTAAATAGGCTTTGTGCTCTATCTTACATTAGATTTAACAGCAGGAGTATGGCTCAGATTTTTAACATTGTATTATTCAGTGGAGAGATGGAATGAAGGAGCTTTCATAAAGTAAAAATAAGCTCTCTCTGCAAGTAAAAGTCGTAAAACTGGCTTGTTGATGTGCCTCTAGCCCCAGCTGCAACAGCTCTAATATAGTGTCTTTTTTTTTTTTTTTCGGTTATAAAAAGTACTTACCCCCTAGTAGCAGACTACTTCATGTATCAGGTCTGTGTCACTGGCAACACCGTAAATATATAAAAGCTGTAGTTGGTTTCATTAATTTATGAGCATTTTTATCTCTGTAGCCTCACCAATGTGTCACAGATTGGAGATTAAGTCTTATGCATTTTAAAAATTTTACTTTACAATAGGCTTTACTGATCTCAAAGTTATATGACGGGAAGCATTAAAAACAAAAAAAAAATGAAACACTGTTAATGTTGAAGGTCTGATTCAAAGCTTTCAGAGCAAGATTTATAAAATGATAGAAATAAAAGATCGTCTTCCACTGTTGTCCGCTCCCACGTCAGGGGTATTTCATAAAGACTGAAAATTAGGTTGTGTGAAAAATTGCTGTAGAAGGAACAGTAAAGTGTTTGCGGTCTTATTGTAAACTTATAAATCACCCCAAAGCCAAAAAAATCTCAAAGGACCTCATGTGATGCTTTCACACACATCACCTACCTGCCCCCATGCTTTTGGTTCTCCTTTCCTGTCAAGTTTTTTTTTTTTTTTTCCACACTCTGTATTCACAATCAGATGTCTTCAGGAGGGAAGGCCTGCTCCTCCTTTGTCATCATGCTAGGTGCTCCGTTGGGGGCTTCCTTATACTTTTTTAGTATGATAAGTTTCTACTTCTCACTCTCTAGAAACTTTTAAAGGCAATACAAAGCCATTCCTAGAACAGTCTTCTAGGAGCCAGAAAACTACCTTGTTCCTGCAATAAAACATGTTAAATTGGGAAAAATGGTCCCACTTTTTAAACCATGCCCATCTAACACAGGTAACACTCTACAATATTTTCACAGGATAGGTAGGGATTATTCCATAGAAACTGAAGTTTTAAGTAAATCAACAGCCATGTTCTTTGCTAATCCCCATGAATCAAATTTCATTTATTTAACCTATAACTGAACTCAGAAGTGTTTAAGCAGCCTTAAACAAATCAAGGCTAAAGTTCACACCCATTCTGATTATTATTTTTCATCTTAATTAGTGTCACAAGAAAACATGTTACAAAAAACAGTAGAAACAACAATAAGAGCAAGGTTGGGGTAAGCCCATTACCCAGTGAAGGAGGGAAAGAAAATAACAGAAATGCAGCAATGTCCAAAGACTTAAATATCCTTTTTGTTACAGTGTTCACCAAAAAGGTTAGTACTGACTGAATAGCTAACATACAAACATTAGTGTAAATGGGATAGTATCTGAAGCTAAAATAGAACAAATTAATAGGGAAAGAATAAGTTAAGGATTACTTAGACAAGCTAGATGTCTTCAGGTAGATAGGGTCTGATAAATAAATTCTAGAATATTTAAGGAACTGGATGAAGAATTCTCTGAGCCATTAACAACTATCCTTGAGAACTCATGGAGGATGGGAGACATCCCAGAGCACTGGAAAAGGGAATATATATCTATTTTAAAGAGAGGTCAATAAGGACAACCCTGTGAATTATAGACCAGTTATCTTAACTTCAGTGCCCATAAAGATAATGGAGCAAATAATCAAGCAATTAATTTGTAAGCACTTTGAAGATACCAGGAAGTAATGGTCAACATAGGTTTGTCAAGAACAAATCACATCAAACCTAATATCCTTCTTGACAAGGTACCAAGATTTGTATCTGAGGGACAGCAGAAGCTGTGAGGTGTTTCTAATTTAATAAGGCTTCTCATAAGTAAACTAGGGAGCTATAACCAAGATGAACCTCCTAGAAGTTGTGCATACACCATACTTAGAGAGTAGTTGTCAATGTTTCACAGTTAAACTGGAAGGGTACATGGAGTGGGATTCCTCAGGGATCTGTCCTGATTCTGGTTCTGTTCAATATCTTCATAAATGAATTGGAAAGTGGCATAGAGAGTACACTCAAAGTTTCCAGAAGATACAAAACTGGAAGAGGTTGCAAACCCTTTGAAGGACAGGATTAGAATTCTAAATGATTTTCACAAACTGCAGAAAGGGTCTGAAATTAAATAGGATGAAATTCAATAAAGGACAAATGCAAAGTACTGCACTAGGAAGGAATAATCAGTTTCACAAATACAAAATGGAAAATTACTAAAGAACTGCTACAGAATCCGATGAAGTTGGTATTAGCCCATGAAAGCTTATGCTCTACTACTTTAGTTGGTCTTTAAGGTGCCACAGGACTCTTTGTCACTTCTGCAATTCCAGACTAACATGGCTACCCCTCTGATTCTCTACTACAGAAAAAGATCTGGAGATTATAGTGGATCACACACTAAATATGAGTCAATAATTTAATACTGTTGCAAAAAAAAATGAACAACATTCTGGGGTGTGTTAGCAGGAGTGTTGTAAGCAAGACATTAGAAATAATTCTTCCATTCTACTCAGCCCTGATAAGACATCAGCTAGAGCATTGTGTCCAGTTCTGGACAAATTAGAGATAGTCCATAAGTGAGCAACAAAAAAGATGAAAAGTGTAGAAAATATGACCTAGTGGGAAAGACTGAAGAGACTGGATTTGTTTAGTCTGGAAAGAGAAGACTGAGGGGGGACATGATACAAAATTTCAAGATGTAAAATGTTGTTATAAATGGGAGGGTGATAAATGGTTCTTCTTATCCAGTGAGGACAAGATAGGACAAGAACTAATGGGCTTACATTGCAGCAAAGGAAATGTAAGTTAGACGTTAGGAAAAAAACTTCCTAACTATAAGGGTAATAGCCAAGTATTAGAACAAAATTATCCAGACACGTTGTGAAATCTACATCACTGAAATTATTAATAAAAGTAATACACACATCTCTCAGGGATGGTCTAGATAATACTTAGTTCTGCCTCAGTGCAAGGGACTGGACTAGATAACCTATAGACATTCCTTCCAGTCCTATGTGCCTATGCTTCTACCATCAACAAAGCGAAAAACAGACACTTCTTTATTTACTTTGCTGAATTCTTTTCTCTGACCATTTTACTATTAGCGGTGTATTTCATTATTTTGAGAGTCAAATATTTAGGATGCCACTATAAGACAATATGCTAAAATTAGAATAAGATTAAGAAATTGGAACTAAATTGTCCAGTCAATTGTTCATAATTAAAGTAAAACTTAATAGTGTCAGAAACAGAATGAAGACACTTCTCACCAGCAACAGCACACCGTGCCATAATAACTTTAACTCAGGAACCAATCCATGCAACAAACCTCGATGCCAACTCTGCCCGCACATCTACACCAGCAACACCATCACAGGACCAAATCAGATCAGCCACACCATCACTGGTTCGTTCATCTGCACATCTACCAATGTAATATACGTCATTATGTACCAGCAATGTCCCTCTGCTATGTACATCGGCCAAACTGGACAGTCCCTACGAAAAAGGATAAATGGACACAAATCAGATATCAGGAATGGCAATATACAAAAACCTGCAGGAGAACACTTCAACCTCGCTGGACACACTATAAAAGATTTAAAGGTCAGCATTTTGCAGCAAAATAACTCCAAGTCCAGACCGCAAAGAGAGACTGCAGAGCTGCAATTCATTTACAAATTTGATACAATCAGTCAAGGACTGAACAAAGATTATGAGTGGCTAGCTAACTACAAAAGCAGCTTCTCTTCTCTCGCTATTCACACCTCCAGTTCAGCTGCTAGAGGAACACCTCACCCTCCCCGATTAGAGATAACAAGCTGGTTCAGCCTCATTGGACTAACCCTGTTATCTCCCACCTGGTTCTTGCCTACCTATTTATACCTGCCCCTGGATACTTCCACTGCATGCATCCGACGAAGTGGGTATTAGCCCACAAAAGCTTATGCTCTACTACTTTAGTTAGTCTTTAAGGTGCCACAGGACTCTTTGTCACTTCTGCAATTCCAGACTAACACGGCTACCCCTCTGATTAATGAAGACACTGTTTGCCTTAATTATAGGTGATAAATAGGAAAGGTTGCTTTGCTGTAAAATGAAGTTAAATGACCCAAGTTCAATTTCAGATTTCCATATTACCCAGATAAAATTAATTATCTCAGTGTGCCTCAATTCCCTATTTGCAAAGTGGGGAAAATAATATTTTCCTCCTACGCTTTGTCTGCCTTGCTTATTTGGATTGTAAGATCTCCAAGGAAGGCACTATTTCTTACTATACATTTGTGCAGAAACTAACATAATGTGGTGGAGATCTTGGTCTCTAGAGGCCATTATAAAAAGGAATAAGTGCTACTGGCTTTTCAGTATCCAAAATGAACTGAGACTGTGAAAACTTCCTAGAAAAACAGAAACTCCTCAGATAATGTGTG
The DNA here is from genome assembly GCA_007922305.1 of Dermatemys mawii. Lineage (NCBI taxonomy): Eukaryota > Metazoa > Chordata > Testudines > Dermatemydidae > Dermatemys > Dermatemys mawii. The sequence continues at coordinate 30,853,794 of ML677326.1, read as the reverse complement.
ACATGAATTTCTGGTTCTCAAGGAGAAAAATGTCAAAAACCAATCTGGAATTGTTCACTTTTCTGGATCCACTGGAAAAAAAGACATTACACAATACATATGTATGGAGCATGTTAAGATAATGATAGGTGACTTATAAATGTGAAATTTAACTCACATCCCATGGTTTCATTTTCATCCAACATCTCTATTGTTAGTGTAATCAGACTATTTCAATAAATTTGAAAGGGGATTGTTAATCCATAAAAATGTAGTGATGATTCATTGAAGAGAAAGGAGATGCGTAGTAAAGTTATTTACAACAATTCTTCCTCCTTACTGCAGCAACTGTATCTTCCCCTGCCCCTCAATTTCCCATTCACTCAAGGGTGAACCTGGTTTTCAGTGGGCTTTCATTCATTCATCTCATCCCATCGCATCCCATCCCATCGACTTAAGAAACTGAATTTTATCTTTAATAAATTAAAAAGCTAAGATTTTTACCACTTTAATATGTTATGGGTCCTTTTTAAAATATCTTTTATTGTCATTCTAAAGGTGGAAATGATCATGTCAACCAGGACTGTTTGGTGTGGTACTCTCTCTCCCCCCTCATGCCAACTAAAGATTGATGAGCCTGCTACATCCTAGTCTAACAGAAATGGTGGGTCTTTTAACTCAGGTAGTCAAGGCTCCTATGTTAAAATCCAGAGGTCCCAGGTTTGATCTCTGCTCCCAGCAGCCCACCCAAAGGAGCCAGAGTTACAAGTGGTGGCATAGAAGGTGGCACTGAACTGAGAAATCCCTGAAGTTTAGGATGTGTGTTCCCAACCAGGGAGAGTATGTAAGCCATGGCTTCTCATTGTGGTACTTTGTCCCCTTCTTGTGCTACTAGGCCATCTAGAGGCTTATGAGCCTACTATGGCCTTGCATAACAGAAGCAGGCCTTTGACCTCAGCAGTAGAGGTTCATGTGCTAAGACCTAGAGGTTCTAGGTTTGATTCCCACTGCTGATAACCCACAGGCAGGTGAATCAGTGTTACAAGTGGTGGCCCATAGAGGGGCTTGAACCACTTGTAACATCACCACCCGTGGCTGGATTGTCAGCAAGGTGCTTGAATCTTGGACTTCTGGATCTTAACAACACCTGATGCTGAGCTAAAAGACCCACCCATTAAAAAAAGTCTGTAGCTGGCTCTTCAACTTCTAGTTCGTGTAGCTACCACTAGACAGGGATTGAGCACCTATGGTTTACAATCATTTTGAATACAATTCTCATCTTAATTTGTTGTTATATATGTAAATGCATAGTTGTATTTTGTATTTTTACATGCACACAGTCATTCCATTATGCTGTCTGGCAAGGTATCAGTTTTAGTGTACTCACTTTTTAAAAATATTTTGGATTTAAAACCTAAATATAGTTCTATAAATAAAAGAGAAAATGTTTCATTGCTTAATGTTAACAATGATGAATTGTATTTAGACTGAACAGACTTTGTTTAGAAATTTTCCTAAAGAAGCAGAGGGTTCATTTTAAAAAGTTCCGTAAGATTTGACAGTCTATCTTCAGTATTAAGGAGACCCAGTAAAAGTTTGAGAGCTGTTAGAAAATATTGCTATTCTGTAATAAAAAGCTAACCCTCTGATGGGCTATTTTAAAGCTTCTATTTCTGATTTTTCCATCTGAACAGATGCTGTTTTCTATCTAAACAGTAGAATCGCATACTGAATACCTTAATCTGCAGCAAGGGAGATTTAGGAAAAAAACAAAACAAAAAACTTTCTAATAGCTAACCTAACTATAAGGGTAGTTAAATTCTGGAATAGGCTTCCAAGGGAGGTTGTGGAATTGCCATTATTGGTGTTTTTTAAGAACACCTTTTTTGGAGAAACACCTGTCAGGGATGGTCTAGGTTTACTTAGTCCTACCTCAGTGCAGGGGGATGAACTAGATGGCTTCAAGCCCTATTTTTTTATGATTTTATAATTAACAGCCACATGTGCAGCTAATTTGGGCTTACTGTGTCACATCTCCATTGTTGATGTAGAGCCTTAAATTTGGAAGTAGCAAACAGTGGATACTTAGGGTCACATCATCAGCTTGTGTAAATCAAGTCAATGGAGCTAAGTCAATTTACATGAAGCTGAGATGTAGCCCTTAAAATTTTAAAATCAATTTTCCCTGGTCCCCCCCACATCCCATAAGCACTAACTGACTGTGGCCTGAGAGAGAAAAAGTTTGTGACTGATGCTTAATAACCATTTTATTTAAAAGTGAGCAACCAATAGTATTAGGTGATACAACTGGAGGTCTAATGAAAGTCCTTCTTCTGAGGTGACTGATTTGGCCTACAGTGGCATCACAATAAAAAACATTTTGCTTGGTTTTGTTTTTTAATCTTTCAGATATTTGATGAGATGCTGGCATCATAGCAATTTTCTAACTACTATTGGCCTGAACCATATTAATTCTGGATGAGTAGCTAAGAAATTCAGTACGCTACTCACAGCAGAGTTATAGATATTTTTGTTTGTTTTCCCCCTACAATCTAATTATGACTAAAGAAACTTCCTTACCAAGCTTTACAAACAGTAAAATGCCAAAGAAGCTTTGAGAAGGTGCTAGAGAGGATTTTGTTGCCAGCTGGCAGACAGTTTCAATTAAAAATTGTAAATCCAGGTGTGACAGGATACTGTGAATTGCAAATATACAAATATAGATATTCAGACACATTCCTTCTTGATGGAACTCGACTGATAGCTGTCAAATTACATCAGGGGTTAATTTAGTCCATTATCTATAGTTAAGCCTTTGATTTAGGCAAAATGGTGAGCGTCAGCTGCCTTACTGCAAAGTATAGTAAAAGTCCACTTCTGTGACTACTTCATAAACCAAAACTAAAGGCAAATCGACCATATATAATTTAAACAGTCACTCAGAATCAAACATATACAAATGGAAAAATTATGTTTTAAATAAAGTTATATATAGGTTGAGATGATATTGGGGTAAAACTTAAAGGGCTGCCAGGATTCCCTCCCCACACTGAACTCTGGGGTACAGATGTAGGGATCCGCATGAAAGACACTATAAGCTTATATTCTACCAGCTTAGGTTAAAAATTCCCCCAAGGCCCAAATTCCTCCCCTTGTCCTTGAATGGTATTGCTGCCACCTTCAAGTGATTTAGACAAAGATTCAGGAAAAGGACCACTAAGAGTTCCTATTTCCTGCAAATCTCCCCCAAAGCCTCTTCACCCCCTTTCCTGGGGAGGCTTGAGAATATACCAAGCAATTGCCTTTATTTTTAGGACACTAAAATTAATCAGGTTCTTAAAATAAAAACTTTATTATAAAGAAAGAGTAAAATAAGCACCTCTGTAAAATCAGGATGGAACGTAATTTAACAGGGTAATAAAAATATTTAAAACACAGAGGATTCCCCTCTAGGCTCAACTTCAGAGTTACAAAAACAGGAATAAACTTCCGTCTTAGCATAGAGAAAATTCACAAGCTAAAACAAAAGATAACCTAATGCATTTCCTTGCTATTACTTACAATTTCTGTAATTTTATCTGTATCATTTCAGTAGGAGCTGGGTTATTTGCTTGGTTTCTCTCTTTGACTGGAGAGGGAACAAAACAAAGAGCACAAACAAAACCTCACCCCTTTGGGGATGTTGAAATGCCCATAGTGATCCATGGAGACCCAGCCTACCCATTGCTCCTCAGGCTCAAGAAGCCTTACACCTGTAACCTTGACTGCAGCAAGGAGCGTTTCAACAACAGACTCAGCAGATGCAAAGTAACTGTTGAATCTGCCTTTGGCTGCTTGAAGGGGCATTGGCACTAACTTTTTGGCAGGTTAGACCTAAATGAGGAAAATATTCCCATGGTCAAAGCAGCATGTTGTTCTCTGCATAATATTTGTGAAGCTTCAAGGGAGAAGTTTCTGCAGAAGTGGATTGACCTACGGGCTTTTGTCTCCTGCCCCTTTTGAATCTAGCTTAAAGTCTGCCTCACTAGGTTAGGCCATCTGTATCCAATGAGTCCAACAGACTAAAAACCCAAACTCCTTTGGCCAGACCTTCATCCACTCTGGGGTCAATAATCCTTGTCCCCTTGTGTCAGAGGGGCTTTTGGATTTCCTTAGTTGGCAATCAGTAGGGGCTCTCAGACAAGGCCTCTGCTCTGGAATCTAGTCCAAGGACCTTATACTAAGCAGATAAGGTCTGCTTCCTTTGACTCACTGCTGCACTCTTAGGCTACTTCTCACCTTCATCTACCATCCTTTTCTTAAAGAATATCTTTCTTGGGCTTTCTCCCTAGAATCTCCAGCTTATTGTGGTATTTTCTGCTAGCTAAAGCAGAGGCCTCCTCACACTCCATGGTAGCCATACTTATCTGCTTGGTCTGCAATTCTTGATGGCCCACCAATTCATTGCAGGTGAGGAGGTAGGTTACTGTTTCTCTTAAATCTTTAGTGCGTGTGTCAGGATGCTGTTTAGTGCCCCATCACAGCTGGCCAAGATTATGGTTTATGGAAAATGCACTTTCAACAGCATGATTTTTTTTATTGGAAAATTTCACTTTTTGCTGAAATCAGTCAAAAAAAATCAAAGTATTGTTTCTTAGCTTGGTATGATCTTGGAATATTTCAGTTTATTGAACTTACCCAAAATGTGTTGTTTCAAGTCAGTTCAGCTTTCAACTGCATTTCCACTTAGTATCATACTGCTTCATAGGAGTAGTTATTTGGTGTCTGAATCTCCCATTCGCTTTTTGGGGCCAGCTCCCTTTCTGAACTATGTATGCCTTGACACATTGCATCTCTCCCTTGACCAAGCTGCATGCTGGGAGTTACATCACTGTAGTGCTTAATGTTTAGTTGGACAGTCTAAACATTGTTTGCGATAAGAAATTTTGATGATGCTGTTATAAGTGTGAAGTAGCCTAAAATTACTGTATACCTGTTTACTCTGTTCATGAACAGAGAGAGACCCAGAGAGAAACTGAAACTTAAAATCCTTTGTCTTTTGAGGAATTTTTTATTGGTCAGTTGTCCACCTCTCAGGTTACCTTTAGCTTAACCCCTTACAGGTAAACAATAATTTTAGGCTACTTTACACTTATAACAGATGCAAAATCAGTCAATGATGGAGAATGTCTATGGTGCTCTAAACAGCTAGTTAATTTTAAACATGATGACTGGAGCTGTTAAAGGGGGAAAAATGAAATGTTTCGAATTTCAAAGTTATTTCCATTTAACAAAGGTTGAAATGGATTTTTCTTTGAAATTTTTTTTGAGAATTTATTTTTGAAATAAATTTTGAGAATATATTTTGGGAGGTGTTGAATTTTTGTAACATCCCCTTTTACTTAGTTTTTGTTGGGGAGTTGTTTGTGGTGGGTTTTTTTGTTTTGTATTTGTGTGAAGGCTGTTTTTTGGCATGTGGAAGTTGTTGGGTTAATCAGAATAACTAACTGTATAAGATGGTCAGCTCCAAATGTATTTAAAGCTTCCTGAAAATCACTGTGGTATATATACACACTCATATATATACACACAAAGAACAACCTTATGGTGGTCCCACTTTCACAGTGTTGTCATGCATCTCATCAGTTTTGGTATTTTTTTTCTTTAAACACCAGTTTCTGGGGAATCTTTAAAAAAAATCATAGAAAACCCCAAAACAAATAACAAAACATAGTATATTTCTGGCCATCATTGTTAAAATCTTGCAAATGTGACTGTAAAGGCTCAAATACCAAATAATAAATGAAAACTAAATATTATTTTTCAAAGCATCATTATTTTTATGGCAACCTCATGAGGGCTTTGTTGTTGTTCTGAATCCTGCTCTTTCAATGCTCCGAGATGATTATACCTACCCACCCTTAAAAGATATGATTGTGACAGAAAGTTCCCAGCCAGCTGTGAGGGGGGATAAGAAATCCATCCTGACACAGTCAGTTAAGATACAGTAATTATCTCCTCAGCTGCAGCTAATTGGTCAGATGTATATATTATATATATATATATATATATATATATATATATATATATTATATTTAAAACAGTGTTATTTCAGTTGTACCATGTATCAAGTGACTCCCAGATATGTATTTTTCCCCTATGGACAAAATAAGACCTGTTTTTATTCCAAAATAGCAATCTAAATTATATTTGCATGTTGAAAATTAAAGAACAGCATCACATATTTAGTCATGTTGTCATGGTTGAGAGGGCAACATGGTAGTAAATTAGGTGTTTTCTATCTCTTACATCTTTGAATGAAATTCAGAACAGGTGTAGAAAATATTTTTTTTAAAAAAAAAAAAAACAACCCTCCACTTAGAGTACTGACCAAGTTTAAATCCTTTCTGTTATCATTTCTCAGTATGCAATACAAAGTCTGTGATAATTCAACCATAAAGTAACAACACTGATACTGTGAAAATCAAGACACTCCCTGAGCCATTTTCCAAGAAAAGTACACTGCTGAATCTAATGGATTAGATACAAAAACAAAAGAAGTGGCTGTTACAAAGCTAGTAACGTGGCCCACTGTATAGGGAATGGTTTACAATAAAACACAGAAAAGAAAAGCTGGATTTTTTTACCTGCTAAAACAATCATCATGCAGATCATGAGAATGCTTCATTTTTTTCCCCCTTTTCTGTGATATACCAAGATTCAATACACTTTTTAAAAATCCTCAATAACATTTGAATTCTATGAAATATGGAATACAATTTTGATTCCTAAAATTAGCTGCTGTCTTTCAGGGCCAGCTCCTGAAATCAGGTCTGCCTTAAGATCAAGATGAAATATGAATAGCCTCTTGTATAGAATTACTGTTCATGGTGAAATAATTTACATAGAAGTGTCGGTTTTGACTAATCCAGTTTACAATAAAACAAAAACATGACATTGCCCAAGACAGACATTCTTATGAATGAAAAAGAGCCTTGGCCACTGATGCCAATGAACATTCTGAAATTGACTTAACCATGCTTGGATTTAATCCTTGCTCAATACAAGAGCGCATAGAAAGACATTTCAGTTTTTTCTGATGGCTACTAAATTCATTATATTACTCTGTGTGAACAGTTAAAATTCTTTCATCCATCATGTGCACCTTATCTTTCAAAAGATGCAATATTATTAACATATGCCATCACCATTTATAGGTGTTCTTTAAACCCAGAGAAATCACCTAAACAATCACCATTTGGAAAGAAGATGCTTTGATCCCATCTACCATTCTAGTGTAAATAAAACAGAACAAGATTAAGAGTGCTCTATTCCCCATTTCTCACAAAGGAAAACAAAGACTTACACCAATGAAGGATCTGACCTTCTATGTTTAAGTCAGCATAACTCCACTGAAGTTTAGGGAGATACACTAATTTACACAAATGATGATCATGCAAATAATTTCCTATTGTCATCTGATGAAATATGAAAGACGGATGTATCCATAATTTTTGTACACATTAACTACGTTGGTTTAGAAATCAGTAGTTAGATTAATACAACTCTCTAGAGTGGTTCTATCAGTATGTATTACTCATAAATTTACATTAATATAGCATATTTCTATAACTGTATCTATAGATAGGTTTTTACTGATATATTTAAAACAGTACACAAATTGTGTGTAGAGAACCCCAATATAAAAATATAAATATTAGTCAACAATAATTCTAAACAATAAGTGACACACATGTCCTGGCAGAAGGTTGAACAGATGACCTAATAGATCTCACCATTCCTGATTTCTATTCTTCTTCACTTACCAACAGCGTCTGTGGCAGAAAAATGTTGCACCCTGAAGCGGGCAGAGAGGTATTACTTTGTTACTTCACACAAATAGTATTATACTTGGTTTCTGCACATAAGCCATTTTACATGCACACAGTAAGATACTTCTCAGCCTGAATAAGGGAATCAGAATCTGCCCCTTAAAGATCTGCCGGAAAACATTCCAGAGAGTTTAGAAACAAATTGCAGAAGTCAGCTCTTTTTCATTTTTCATTATTTTAAGGGCATTTAAATAAAAATTGAATCTTTGCTAATCTGTCCCAATTGCTTATTCTTAATCCACATTTAAAGAAATAACTACCTTTGTGATATTAGTTACTGGGTTTCTATGAAAATGGTTCTGATGGCACAAAGAGAATTTTTAGTTTGGTTAGGGTAGGAGCATTAGAAGATATCATTTCTCGGTGTCCGCCCCTACTCCCACCAAAATCAAGAGTATGTATGTGTAGAATAGGATTGTGCCCTAAAAGAACAGAGTTCCTACTTTTAAGAACTTTGGAGATGTGAAGCAGGAAAATCATCATAATTTATCTGGGAGTGGAAGGTCACAAAGAGACTGATTAGTTTTATGGTTTGAATGGAGCAAAAGAGATGAGGAAGCAAAATAAGATGACTGTCAGAGGAGAAAACTGCAGGTGACAAAAATGAGTCTTGTTTAGTTCAGAAGGCTCAGAGGAATCAGTGAGTAGATATTAAGAGGATCTAAGCATGGATAGAGTGGTGGACATGATAAATGATTTGGGTGCAACATTACAAATGGATTGAAGGCAGATGTGGCAAGATGCTAGAGATGAGATGGACACAGTAGTCAAGTCTAGAGATGAATAGGAGTTGAACAAGGAGTTTATTAGGAGGAATGAAAAGCCAGTATCAAGTAGAGTGCCCCAAGGATCAGTCATGGGGCTGGTTTTGTTCAATATCTTCATTAATGATCTGAAGGATGGCATGGATTGCACTCTCAGAAAGTTTTCAGATGACACTAAACTGGGAGTAGTGGTAGATATGCTAGAGGGTAGGGATAGGATACAGAGGGACTTAGACAAATTATAAAGTTTGGCCAAAAGAAATCTGATGAGGTTCAACAAGAACAAGTGCAGAGTCCTGCACTTAGGATGGAAGAATCTCATGCACTGCAACAGACTAGGGACCGAATGGCTAGGCAGCAGTTCTGCAGAAAAGGATCTAGGGTCACAGTGGACGAGAAGCTGGATATGAGTCAACAGTGTGTCCTTGTTGTCAAGAAGGCTAACAGCATTTTGGGTTGTATAAGTAAGAGCATTTCTAACAGATTGAGGGACATGATCATTCTCCTCTATTCGGCATTGGTGAGGCCTCATCTGGAGTACTGTGTCCAGTTTTGGTCCCCACACTTCAAGAAGGATATGGGTAAATTGGAAAGAGTCCAGCAGATGGCAACAAAAATGATTAGGGGGCTGGAGCACAGGAGTTATGAGGAAAGACTGACGGAACTGGGACTGTTTAGTGTGCAGAAGAGAAAAATGAGGAGGGATTTGATAGTTGCTTTCAACTATCTGAAAGGGGGTTCCACAGAGGATGGATCTAGAGTGTTCTGACAGGTAGCAGATGACAGAACAAGGTTTAGGTTGGATATTAGGAAAAGCTTTTTCCCTAGAATGGTGGTGAAGCACTGGAATAGCTTACCTAGGGAGGTGGTGCAATCTCCTTCCTTATAACTTTTTAAGGTCAGGCTTCACAGAGCCCTGGCTGGGATGATTTATGTGGGGACTGATCCTGCTTTGAGCAGGGGGTTGGACTAGATGACCTCCTGAGGTCCCTTCCAACCCTGATATTCTATGATTCTATGAGTTACTTCCAAAGAATTCTCTTTAGTCAATAATTGCTAGTTTTGTTACTTTGTGGTTCAGCTCTCAAGGACACATTAATTTCTGTGGCTCTGTAGAGCCAACATGTCAAATAACAACATGTAACATGCTGCCCTTGGTCTCTGCTTCAATATTGAAGTTGGGGAACTCTATCTTTCCTGTGTTCCTTATTCTTGGAATAGCATCTTTTGGTATATAGATTTCCCCATTCCCCCATTTCTATATGTAATTTTTTTCTCAATTCTGCTACACAGAAGAATATCGGGTCTTATTTGGTTGAACCTTCAGAAAATTTCAAATTTTGAAAAAGCTAAAGAAACAAAAATATGCCAATTTTCAATAACCAACCAGTGATTTGTAATCATATAATTTGTAGAAACATGAAAATGGTTATTAGAAAAGTAGTATTTCTTCTGGTATAAGGAATAGTCTACATTTAATACCAGACGTCTTTTGGATATCACAGCATCAATGTACATTTTCAGAGCTGTGACAGAAAGTTACAATTTCTAAAAGTAGACAATGCCATTAAAATTGAGGTACGTTTCCATGCTATGATGATCATACCCGTACTGTTGGAGCATCAGCCTTTTTAATACATTTTACAATGAGAAAGGTCTGTAAATTTTGTCAGGCTATATATTTCAGGAAAATATGTTTATGGGTTACCATGTTTATGGTAGTTGACCGTGAAAGCCAGAACAATAGTCACTTAAATGTCTTAGTTTCTTTCATCTCAAAAGATTTCAAGACACTTTGCAAAGTAACAAACGTGTGCACCACCTGTAACAGGTATAATTAGCTTATATGGCAATACTGGCATATGGATGAAGAATAATTTAAACTTTATAAAGAACAGTGGTAAGCTGAGGGAGCTGTCTAAGAAACCACAGGGATGGGAGTTTGGATCCATCTTCGTAGATTCGAAGGCAAGATTGAATCATTGTGATCACCTAGTTTGAACTTCTGTATAGTACAGCTTCAGAAATTCCCCAAAATAGTTCATAGATAAATATTGGATATTTTTCTAAATATATTATTTAAAAGTAGTCAAATGATGGACAATTAATCATGACCCTCAGTAAATTGTTTGAATGGTTAATAACTGTCTTTGTTAAAATATGCCTTATATCAAGTATGAATTTGTCTAGCTTCAGCTTCCAACTATTGGATTCTGTTAAACATTTATCTGTTAGACTGAAGAGCCCACTATTACATATTTGTTTCCCATGTAGGTACTTATAGACTACATCAAGTCATCCCTTAAGTTTCTCTTAATTAAACTAAGTAGGCTTAAGGAGCTCAGTCACTATAAGGCATGCTTTCTAATTCTTTAATCATTCTCATATCTGTTCTCTAAACTCCTCTTCAATTTTTCAACACCCATCTTGAATTGCAGGTAGCAGAATTGCACACAGTATTCCAGTACTGGTTGCAACAGTGCTTAATACAGAGGTAAAGTAACCCCTCTATTCCTACTCCAGATTCTCCTGTTTATTCATCCCAGGATCACATTACTTTTTTGGCCTCAGTGTTTCTCCCATTGGTGGTGATAACTGAAGTATGTCAGTGCAACTCCAGAGGATTTTATTTATTCCTCCCCTCTGGTTTTGATATTTTAAAAGTAGGCTTCAGGGTAGGCCCAAGTAGTACTCTTCAGCCAAACAATAGAAACAAACTCATAACACAAAAAGAGAACCATAACACCTTTCTCTGTTTCATCTCCAGGACATTGCCTTATTATGCTGTCTGCTTGCTGTCAGTTCTTCTCCCAACAGCTGTTAGATGGTTTGCTTACCCTATATGGAGGGCAACAGCCTTCCACCCAGGACAAGTCTTTTCTTCTTTTCTTCCTGCAACCACTTACCCTGCTGCAGTTTGTCTCTCATTTCTCCTCCACTTCCCCCATATGAGAAGAACAGTTTTTCAAAAGCTCCCAGGCAGCCTTTAATTGGACTCAGGAGTCTTTACTTAGCCCACAGTAACCTCTTTTGGCTTTTACCATTATAGGTCTGATATACTTGCCTTTTACCACTCTGCTAGAGCTGTCAGGTCTGACTTTGTCACATATATTAAATCTTTTTTTTGTTATTTCCAAATATCTACTTAGAAATCAGAAAGGAATGCAAAGCAAGCTGTATTTATAGAGGTTTGTTCCACTGGCTTCTCAGGAAAGTTCAGCTATTTATTTTTTTCCCCTGAAGAAAAACTTCAACTTTTCAGCTCTCATGCCCATATGGTCTCTGCAGAGCAACATTGTATGGCAGGGGTTCCCAAACTTCTTCCATGGCTTGCACAGGGGAAGCTCCTGCCTGGCTGCAAGATGCTTTGTTTACAGGAGTGTCCGTAGGTTCAGCTGCTTGCAGCTCACAGTGGCTGCAGTTTGTCATTCGTGGCCAATGGGAGTTGCAGGAAGCAGTGCGGGCCAGGCCACCGCTTCCTACATCTCCAGCTGAGATGTGTATGGTCAACTTAAGGATCAGATGCATATTCAAGGAGGAGGGGGCAACATTTGGCTTTTATATTATGTACACTTTAAGAACCTGAGCCACTGAGTTAATAGGTGATTTTCCATTGATTGACAGGTGTTTAATCATCCACTTGATAAACATCAGAAGAGTTGCTTTTTTCTTAAGCAAACAAAACCTAACAAAACTCTTGAGGCTTGTCCATCATTAGCAAAAACATATAAAACAGTTTTCAGTGAGGGATACTCCCCAAACGGGCAAAACAGCCAGAGTTTGCCAGTTTCACTTGTGTGTTATACTATCACAGTTCCTGTCCAGACAGGGATCGTGATTCAGTGCTTCTGTTCTGTGTTACCTTATATTTCAACAGCTTTGTATAAATTCCCTACAGGCTTAGCAGTGCAATTTTTGGCTGTTTTTCCTACCTTGTTCTTCATTGTGAGACTGGTGGGGGCACTCAGCCTTTTGATAAAGAGGGAAACTAGCAGCCAATTGTTATTGAGCTTGGGAGCTTTGAGTCATTTGTTTGCCAAAGGAAAGAACAGTTTGTTACATCTCTGTTTACACCTATTTCCAGACTGATTTTACAGCTTCATAATTTGAGTGCATTTAAAATTATATTCCTTTCTACATGTTGTCTTTTCAAATGTTAAAAAAAAGACCTGTGTTGCTATGGAATCTGCAAGGATGGATCATGTATAGTTATAAACTAGAAATAAGAAATTTTATTTCTAAATGGCACAATATTACTTTCACTTTTACCACCACTTGTCTTTCATTCTATGGTACATTTGTTGCTGGCTGTAATCTCACTATGGATAATATAAGACTGGATAACTGTTTCCATTCTAATCTCACTTTTCAATCACTTGTAACTATCTGAAACACTTTTATGAGCTGAATATTTAAGAGTTGGTGTCTAAATGAAGGTAAAATTTTGGTAAAGTTTTTGACAAAACAATTGACATTAAAATTAATATGGTAACATACTTTTGAACAGGGCTACACCTGAAATAGAGACATAAAGCTGAAGTCTGGCAGCAAAAAATAGCCCTAATTGAGAAGGGCCTTTGCTTCCTCCAGAGAGGTTTTTTTTTTTTTTTTTTATAAATGATTGAGGTATGAATATTTGAAAAAAGTCACATACTGAATTAACAGTAGATTTTTTTTTTCACTACAGTCATAAAGTGTGCACTAAGGAATGATATGCTGCACATGTATGTATTCCTAGCTGAACTCAGTAGTGAAAAGTCTCAAATATAAATGGAGTGTCCTGTCCTTTTAAACGTTAGATCACTCCCTCCTCCCCAGTTCAAAGCCTCGCTTTCATTTTGGTTTCATTTTTGCAGCCAGGATAATAAAGCAACCCTGGCAGACACTCAGACAGCTGTTCTTCTTTTAACTCCCTAGCTATCTGTCCATCTTGTTCTTCCTTAGATCCAAATATACAATAAGTCTAAAATGATATATGGGGTCCTTACTTCAGCTCTTTTGATATTTACACTCTGAGGAACAATCCCCTAGCTGCACAGTTTATAAATATACACACATAGGTTATTGTAGTACTTTGTACAGCACTGTTCTGTTTATGCCATAGAAACAGAGGCCATTTGAAAAAAAAAACACATCATAAATTGTTCTTACACAACATAATACAGATTAAGTACATAATACTTAATATGTAATATTAAGGTAATAGTGCAAAGAAGCAGTGTAGTTAATATGTAATATTAAGGTAATAGTGCAAAGAAGCAGTGTAGTTTAGTGAATGTAGTACCCAACTAGGACTTAGAAGACCTCATTTTTATTCCCAGCTCTGTTACAGGCCTTTCATTTCTCTCTGCCTCTGTTCCTTCTCCCATACATTGTCTGTATTGTTTATTAAAATTAAGGACCAGATTTTAAAAGTAACTTAAAGTATTGCTGCACTCAGCATTGCAACACCTAACTGGTTCGTAAACCTAAATCTAATTTTCAAAAGGGATTCAGTCACTTAAGCATCTAATTCCTGCCAAGGGTTGATGGAATTTTAGACTCCTGAAGTGCCTAAAACCCTTTTGAAAATTAGGTTTAGGTGCCTAAATCAGTTAGATGGTGCAATGCTGAGTGCAGCAATATTTTAAATACTCAAAAAATCTGGGTCTCAGACAATGTCTATAGAAATAGGGACAAAGTTACAAAATGCTATTGTTGTGTATCTAAGGTTATAGAAAATAATGAATTATTTGAAAGATCATTTGTAATTGGATAATTTAAGACTATAGATCAAGTTCCATCCTAGATGGAACATGCAAAATTCCTACTGGCTTTATTTATTTGACTGAATAAAATGTTATGGGCCTTACTTTCAGCTGGATTTGAACCTAGCTTTTAATTTTGTGCCAACCACTCCTTCCTACTGAGTGCAGCCCAAAAGAGGGCTCTTGAGATACACAGTAGCCAAATTATTTCTCAGACACTACTCTTGGTTTTACTGCGTGATCATGAAAAAAATAGAAAAGTTTCCAGGTGGATTTTGATACGCACAGAAATACAGGGGGTCAGATTGAATAGTCACTTATTCCAAAAGTAGTCCCATTGAGTTCCATGGGACTGCTTGAAATATAGAAGGAAAATTTTTCTATCCTACAAGTGGTCCCATTGCAGTAAATTGCACTACTTCTGAAGTGAGGGACTATTCAGAGTGAGTGAGTCCCTATTTGCATATATATCAAAATCCATCCAAAAATTCTGTTGATTCATGATCCCAGAAAGACAAAAAAACATTTTCTTCTCCTGTCGAAGAAATAGTTTGGCTAATAATAATTTGCCCTCAAGACCTATCTTCTGTAGTTAATGGAAAAGAGCACTTTTATTTTGACTGAGGTAAAGGATCTTTTCTTTTTTTCTTTTTATTTTGAAAGAAATTGATTGTTTCCTTTTCTAGCATTACTCCTTCTTTCTCTAGCTGCCCATAAAATTGTCATTCTTGGCCATGCTATTATGGTTCCTACCTCCCACTGGTTTAAAAGCCATTTCCATATAAATTAGGTCATCCTTTGCATTTACTACCACAAGTATTGGAGTCTGTTTTTCAGAGAATAGTTTCATCTGTTCCCTTTAGAATCCTGGCAGTGAATAAGTTGACACTCTTCACTTGACTCTCCACTATTTCTGTCCAATTTATTATCAATCCTGAGTGTACTAGTCTTTAAAACTTGTGTTTTTACTACTTCCAACTCATCTACCTTAGATTTCATCTTCTGACTTCAGGCAGATCATGTGATTTTAAGGTAGTCTCTTAGATATCAAATATTTGATCAATATCAGTAATTTCATAGTTAATTTACTATAGTTGACCAATCAGAGTTGGAGAAGTGAAAAATTAAATACTTCATTGTATAGTCTGAATTGCTGGGATCTTATTGGAATATAATTTCAAACTTGATGGATGAAAGTCAGAAGGAGCCAAGGTGGTATGTGTGTGAGGGGGGATCTTCAGTTACAAAGAAAGACCTGAAAGATCCATAGTGCATGGAATGGGGGCTGTGGAAAACTTACTATAGATTTGTCAGTGTTATTTGAGAATATGGCAGTATAACAATCCTGCACCTCTCTCTGAAAGGTAGCTGTCCTACTTTCCCGCAGGCATATGTGGGTGGGGTAAGTTTCTGTGTTCTCTTCCAGTAGCTAGAGAAACTTAGGCCATGGTTACACTGGCACTTTATAGCGCTATAAAGCCCCCACGAGCGCTATAACCTACTCCCCATCCACACTGGCAAGGCACTAATAGCGCTATAACTGCTGAGTTATAGCGCTATTATTAATCCACCTCCGCATGGGGAATAAGGGCTGTAGCGCAGCTGCTGTAGCGCTACAGCAAGAATGTGGACACCCACTGCGCTACAAGTAATCTCTGGAGATGCCTAGAGCCATTTAAGGCAATTGACATCTCTTCCCTTTGTTTTGAACTCGGCTGGAGGAATGCGGAAGTACCTCTTTAGAGTTTCTTTCTTAACTCGGCAGATAAGCAATGCAAATGTTTAAGGAGGGAGCCTGTGTGAAAACAAAGCCTTCTGTGAACGGAGGCTCACTAACAGGCTTTCAGAAAAACGGAAAAACCACTGTCTCTCTCCCTCCGCATACACACAATGCGTCCCCCCTCACCCCCCTCGTTTAAAAAGCACGTTGCACCCAGCTGAATGCTGGGATACCTGCCCTAATGCGCTGCTCTTAATGCTGCATTAAGTGCCCCAAATGTCGCCATGCTATACCGCAGGAGCATCTGAGTGTGGACATACAATAGCGCTATACATATTACTGTATAAGGGGACCGCTATAACCTATAGCGCTATAATCTTGTAAGTGTAACCATACCCTTAGTGACACTTCCTCTTAGATGACCAGAAGGGTGAAGAATCCCTGCTGCTTTCCTAGGGATGGAAAGAAGGAACTTCCAGAGAGTAGTTGAGGGAAAGATACAATGAAGACTGCCTTTCTTCTCTCAGAGAGAGAGCAGGCACTATCAATTCTACTCCCTCTCTCATTTCAAAGCATTTTAAAATAACCGTTAGATTCTGACTAGGCCCGTTGGATGTGCTGTGTTTGTGTGTGATAGGGATGTAAAGAGACTGCAATCACAACTATAGTCTCCTGGCTTTGTGAACACAGGGGCTGCTCTGTTCCTACTCTGCTAACAGCACACTGTGCCTCAAGTGCGGTGGACAGGAAGCTGTGCTCTGAGACTATAGCCAAGCACTGACCAGTGGAGCTGGCCAGTCTCATGGGAAGGAATAACCCATACATAGTAAGAGTACAATAATTGGTACACAGCCACTGTACATCCAGGCACTTTCATATTTTCCACACAAATAATATTCTACATAGAGACCAAAAGTGAATTCCTAGGTTGAAAGGAGTTTGAGGAACATTAGTTACAACACTAATAATTTGCTATAGTTCTTATGTAACATAGTACATATAGGTACACAAATGTAGACAGATTAATTTCAGAGGGGTAGCCATGTTAGTCTGTATCAGTAATAACAGTGAGGAGTCCTTGTGGCACCTTGGAGACTGACAAATTTATTTGGCTGTAAGTTTTCATGGGCTATAACCCACTTCATCAGACGCATGAAGTGAAAAATACAGTAAACAGGTATAAATATACAGCACATGAAAAGACGGGAGTTGGCTTACCAAGTGGGGGATCAGTGCTAATGAGGCCAATTCAGTTAGGGTGAACATGCCCCATTCCCAGCAGTTGACAAGAAGTTGTGAGTATCAGCAAAATTATTTTTTGTAGTCACTCAGCCACTCCCAGTCTTTATTCAGGCCTAATTTGATGGTGTCAAGTTTTCAAAGTAATTCTAGTTCTGTAGTTTCTCACTGAAGTCTGTTTTTGAAAGTTTTTTATTGAAGAATGGCAACTTTTAAGTCTGTTATTGAGTGTCCAGGGAGATTGAAGTGCTCTTTTACTGGTTTTTGAATGTTACAATTCTTGATGTCTGATTTGTGTCCATTTATTCTTTTGTGTAGAGACTGTCTGGTTTAGCCAATGTACATGGCAGAGGGGCATTGCTGGCACATGATGGAATATATCACATTGGTAGATGTGCAGATGAATGAGTCCTTGATATTGTGGCTGATGTGGCTGGGTCCTACAATGGTGTCCCTTGAATAGATATGTGGACAAAGTTGGCAACAGGATTTGTTGCAGGGGTTGGTTCCTGGGTTAGTGTTTATGCTATGGGGTGTGTAGTTGCAGGGGAGTATTTGCTTCAGGTTTGGGGGCTGTCTGTAAGCAAGGACTGGCCTGTCTCCCAAGGTCTGTGAGAGTGAGGGATTGTCCTCAGGATAGGTTGTAGATCCTTGATGATGCACTGGAGAGGTTTTAGTTGGGAGCTGTAGGTAACGGTTAGTGGCATTCTGTTATTTTCTTTGTTCATCCTGTCCTGTAGTTGGTGACTTCTGGGTACCCTTCTGGCTCTGTCAATCTGTTTCTTCACTTCTCCAGGTGGGCATTGTAGTTTTAAGAATGCCTGATGGAAATCCTGTAGGTAGGTGTTTAGCTCTGTCTGAGGGATTGGAGAAAATGTGGTTGGATCTTAGGTTTTGGCTATAGACAATGGATTGTGCGATGTGATCTGGATGAAAGCTAAAGGCTTTTATAAGTTAAGTAAGTTTCTAGTATAGGGTGGTGTTTATGTGACCATCACTTATTTGTACTGTAGTGTCCAGGAAGTGGATTTAATTTCAGACATAAAATTAAAGTTTTCACTAAAGCCTTTAGCCCTCAGTGTTCATGCCATCCCTCCCCAATGATTCATTTTGTTTAAAGAAATTTTACTAATAATTAGCTTCTGTAGACTAACATACTTGTTCCTTACTAATAAAAGCTCCCCACACAAATCCCTTGTTAAAACAATTTAAGAGTTTAAAGCAGCCTACTAATTTGTAAGAAACTTAAACACATCAAAGCTGCAAAACAGGCTTACCATGTAAGTATGTTAATACAACAAAACAGAAAATGATCTAATTACTAGCACTGGTTAGCCTAACTTGTCATTGTTTGGCGTTTTGGCCCCCACCAAATCAAAAACTCTCTCCTTCTCTGGCTCTCCATATTTTTCTACCATAAATTCACTCTACCAATGGAAAAGCAAGCATTGCACAATGAAACAAGAAGTTCACACTGGCATTATGGGCCAAATTCTGTCCGCAGACCCATGCAACCCTATTAGCTTCAGTCGGGTGTGTCTTTCCCTGAGATACTCCAAGCCCTGTTAGTTCCAAAGAAAATGATGTTTCTCCAGAATTTTGAAATTCCTACTACATGCAAAAGGATGTTCGTGGTCTAATATTTCAGTAAAAACAAAGGAAGGAGTCAAGTCAATGACTTTGTTCATATCCATGTCTAGGACTGGGAAATGATTGATTCCTTTCAACAGAACTATACTCAGACTCCAACCATGAACATGACATTGAACTTTCTTCAGGGGAAAAATGGTATTTCTAGTCATTATTGTACATTTAAGGTAAAGTGTGCTTAGCCTATGATACAAAACAATGAATTATGTACTCAAAAACCCTCAGCTTCATAATGACTGCATATGAAAGCTGCACAATATCAGAAAAATGTATTTTAAAAACAATTAAACTACTCACATACATTGCTGTTATGATGTAACATGTAGGTAGACAGACATAGCTGTACAAAGGGTATTGCTTAAAAAGAAGCAGGGCATTTCATCTGTTGTTTTTTTCCTATCATGAAACTCCTTTTTGTTCACTGCTTCCTACTATCCTCCCATCTATGGTTTTCTGTTTGATCACTCCCTGTTAGTGCTAGATTTACTTCTCCCAGTTGTGTATCATCTGGACTAGTATTGACCCACCAATATTTAATGTTTTAAACATTTCTAAATAAGATGTTTGGCATGAATGATTTTCTATGGGTAAAAGGTCAGTTCACAATTAGATGACAACAAGCTGGGAGAAGAGAATGAAGATCTTTCTACTGTACCCCCTCTCATTTAGCCCTAGGTAGGTGGATCTTGGTCTTTTTGCTCTCATTTTTTCAAGACGCTTTTCAGTGCAGTTCTGCAAGATGTGCAAAGCTTAAATTCAAACTCTAAACCCATGACATGGCCAAAAAACTATCTTGAATCATTTGCAGTAAGACATTTCTGAGCTTCCGTTGAATAACTGTACTAAAAAAAAAATCCCCTTTCAACAAATCCATCCCTTAAGGAGAGTTTTAGAAGAGAAAAGCTGACTTGCTAAAGAGACATCAGACTCTGCCTTCCTGACTGTACATTTTTTAAAGCATAATCCATAAGTCTACGACTGAGTTTCAGCTTAATTTATGCCTGTCATGGAAAGAGCTTCCGGATGTCAGGTCTAGCTCTGTGGAGGGCTGTGCAGGGGGATCAAGCTGTGCTACTGTTTGGGAGCCCTGCCAAACAAGTGACATTTTTCAAGAACATAGGCAGAATTTTAAGAAGTTCTCTTTGTCCTTCTTCAATAATGGGGTTAAAGGAAAGTTAAGAAAAAATCTTCAATCTGGCTGGGGTATATGAAGAAAAAGAGCAAAAAGAAGGTACAGAACTGTTCTGACCCACAACTAGTATTTCCCTTAAGAATAAACTATGGAAATTAATGGGGTTTTTTTTGTAAATGGCTTTATTTCTGAAGTTAAATATTTAGGTAATTAGAATATTTTTGAAGATATGTTAAATATTTATAGACTCACTATTAAACTGAAAAGCCTGCTATTCTTATCAATTTGTCACTGATGCATCAGTGCATGAACTAGCAGTGGGAATAATAAAGATGGCAAGACCATAAAACAGAACTTCAAAGAGACCTGAACATTACGCACTGAAAGTTCTGTATGTAGTTAGCACTATTATGATTAAGTTTTCAATTAAGCGGCTCCTTTAAAGTTGTGTTTGGTCAGACAATTATTGGATCCTTAGTATTTTGGACATAAAAGGATAGGAAGCAAATAAAGATCTAGACAATTAGGTATCTCAACAAAGGAGAGAAACTTCATGCTGGTGTCTGACTGACAGAAAGTTTCCTTGTAGCTCTTTGTGGGTAGGTTATTCCAAAATTGTTCACTTCAGGGGTTCTTAGGGTCTTTCTCTGAGGTACCTGAAACTGGAGACTGCCAGAAAAAGGATCTTTATCAGGACTGGCAATTGCTATACTTATACCTAGATTTTGCTCCCGATAGCATAAAGAAGCATACAAAGAAATTCCAATAAGCTTTTATGACAAATGTATAAAGCTACAGTTTTTTGTATTGTTGATATACTTGTGAAATACAGTGCTTATGAAAAAAAAAATCCACCACGCCGACAGCTTGGAGACCAAGTTCTTTTACATACCCTTAGAAGAAATAAGTATTGGACGAAGCAGTCCAAGTTTCCCCAGGCTTCCGCCTGATTGTGCTTAGTCACTGAGTTGAAGGAAGCTCCTCCATGGAGAAAAGGTCTCCTTGCTTCTTGACCTCTCTACTGACACTGATAACAAGGCTTATCTCATATAATGTGATGCAGAGTACCAATCCACAAGGAACTGAACTGATATTACCAATTCATTTACTATTTAAATTAACATTAGGATTAATATTATTGAAGTACCCAGAAATGCCTTTCTAAATTGGGACCCTATCATGGTAGACACCATATAAACAACATGACAGTTATGGCCTGAAGAGCTTACAGTTTAAGCCAATACAAAACATAAAAAGTGAGTAAGGAATCAGAGGAAGGAATGAGGTGTGGGGAAAGAAGAAAAATGAGGGAAATCGTGAGAACCGTATGCAGTTTGGGCCATCAAATTTTTTTTTAGAGCTAGTAAAGTGAAATCAGTCAGATCATCTCAAATCTCCCAGACCCACTGGTAGTATGTTACAACTCTGGCCTTTTAGAAGTGTTCAGAATTCAAATAACGCCGGCTTTTTAGAAGTGTTCAAAAATACAGAATCGTTTGAGAATAATAGCATGGAGATTTATTTGATCTTCAGATGTTTATGGATTCTTTGAAGTATCCTTCATTAGAGTCTCTGAAATAATTAGAGTATAATTACAGTCTAAAATTGAACTACAAATGGAGTTTTGTTTATTAAGTTGAAGAATTCTGCTAGTTGCAGTAAACCCTATATTATCAGTAAAAGATTTGTAGTTATCACAATTGTAACAGAACCACTTTATTGTGAAAATATATACAGTGTGCCACTTTCTTCTTATCTAAACTTTCTCTCTAGCAATTTTGTTTTAAAGGATGTCTTTCTTTGACCTCCTTTACTTGTTGTAAAACTTAAAAAAAACCCACTTTTATTTTTATACAAACTCATGGAAATACCTTTTAATGGTAGCTTATCTCTGTAACTGATTGTCAGATGCTGTCCCCAATGCTTGTGAGTCAAGTATAGAGAGTGAGTAGGTAATGACAATGCAAGAAAAATAAGCAGTTTTTTTATTGTCCCAAAATACTGAGGTCCAGTCAGACTCAGCTTAGAATTTTAAATTCAAACACTAAAGTGTGTGTGTTTCATAGAATAGTGTTTGTATTGAATAGTATCAGTGAAGAAAATTTTATACTGGTGTCAGTGTAACCGCAGCCGAAATCTGATAATTTTCCCTGTATCATTAGTAAATGACAGGGTCCCCTTTTTTTTTTTCTTTTTCGCTTTCAAGAACTGCTTGTCATTTTTGAAGCAACAAAAAAATTCAAACCAAAATTGAACATTAAAATTCAGACTTTTCACAGAGCTATCAAGCATGTGATTTTATAGAAGTTTTGCTGGCATAGCTGTGTATGACATTTACAGACAAATCAGGCAGTGGAAAAAGAAAAAAAAGAATTAAAAACTATAAATAGAAACATGGGTTTCAGCCTATTGAGAAAATTTCTATCCTGATTTTCCCATCAAGAAATGCATGAAATAACATGAAAAATACATTATTATATCTCAGAAGAGAAAAAATACACATTGAACAGAAACTCAATGATAAGCTGTTGGTATTTTTGCAATTTGGAAGAAATGTACCCCCCCAGTATAGAACCTGTACAAGCATCTGTTTTCTCTGAAAGTAAAGGTGTATTAAGTGTCATTCTCCTCTGCTAGACTTTTAGTCTCAGTTTTTATTCTTCCAAAAAAAAACCTTTTGCCCGATTCAGGTACTGTTGTGAAAGACTACTGTCCTTTTGGTCCATGCAGTCATGTAAACTGATGGTTTTGCCAACCACTTTGAAGAGAATAGTTCATAACTATTCAAATTAATATTGTCCATATTCCTAGATCAGCACAAAGAACTAGCTACTCCCTTCCTAAAAGCCTCTCCCTTGACATCATCATCACAGGTACTGAGACATTAATCACACAGCAGCTGATGCTATTATATGAAGTCAACATATAAACATAGCAGACCAGTGTGTTGTCCCCCAAAGTGCCGCATACCAGATGCTTTGGAAGAAGGTACAGGACTGCAAAGTTTGCATGACTGCATGGACCAAAAGGACAATAGTCTTTCACAACAGTACTTGAATTGGGCAAAAGCTTTATTTTTTGAAGAATAAAAACTAAGACTAAAAGTCTAGCAGAGGAGAATGACACTTAATACATCTTTACTTTCAGAGAAAACAGATGCTTGTACAGGTTCTATACTGGGGGGTACATTTCTCCCAAACTGCAAAAGCCTGAAAATCATGAGTTACTGAGGATGTGATATCAACGACCTGTAACTTTTCATCAGTCCAGCAAAATAGAGATGACTTGCAGAGGTTCAAGTAAAAGGGAATTCTCCCTCCTCTGTTAAAAGCAGAGCTAGAGCTCCCCCAACTTTTCCTCCTTTGGTCATGAGGGAGCTCAGCTTGCTCAAAGATCCTACTTTGTTCTCACTGACTGGTGGAATGACACATCAGACATGAGAAGTAGGACCAGTATGAGGAATTGTTGCCTGTCTGGCCGGGGTTATAGGGCTTCAAACATTTCCACAGCTATAAAGCATCACTGACATCTCAGGGAAGAAGGATTGCTTGAGTTAGGAGTGCCCTATCTGCTTCCTTTCTCCTATGGAAAGACACGTCTCATGCTGGTGTCCCTACTTTCTGGAAGATAGAGATGGAAAGAGGGCATTTGCCACCTCCAGGGGAAGAAGACCTAGATACTAATTTCCCCTACCTTAGACAGAATGCATGGGAAAAACAAAAAAAAAACAAGCAAATAAAATACCCAGAATGCTAGAGCCAGGAGCTTTCCTTTCTCTAGGTTTACAGCTGTTGTTACAGTTAAATCTGCACATGTTGCAGGGATGGTGGGAAATTTATGCCAGAGAACCATCGTGTAGATAGGGCAAAAGTTGTCAAAGTATCCTCTCTTCTGAAGTGAGAAATTTGATGTTATGGGAATGGCCCCATGAATTCATTGGTATTAATGAGTCTCAGAAATTACTAAGATAAACTACCAAGGCCACATTCTACACACACACACACACACTTCTTTACTCACATAGAGAAATCTTACTTAGGGCTCTCCCACTCTGAGTTCCAAACCCTCATCTTTGAGCTGTCTCTCATTTGTAACTTCAGGGGCAGTCTCACCTTCCTCACTACATTAAACCAGGACACATCTGGTCCAGAACAGGAGACCTGGGCCTGATTTCATATAATGGGCCAGTTACCCTGTTATACTCAGCTAAAAGATGAATATTTTCCTTCAGATGCTCCCTCATCTCTGAAGAACAAATTTAAATATATTTTAAAAGGAAGTCATAGGTGGTCTCATTCCACTTGTCTCCCTTAAAAAAATAAAATTAAAAAAAGGCCTGGATCAGGAAAGAATATCCCTTCTATTTAACATGCTCCAATTTATGTAATTTATATGGGGCATTGTCAAATACTAACAGTTTATTTTCAAACTTTTTTCAAGTTTATCTTTCACATTTAGTTCTTTAATGGCCAGTCACAATTGTATCCCACAGCTTTCACTCTAAATAAGGTTATTCACTCTCCATAATCTGCCATTATCTCTGATACAGATATTATTATATTAGATTATCATATCCCTCACAGGGAGGGATAGCTCAGTGGTTTGAGCATTGGACTGCTTAAATCCAGGGGTGTGAGTTGAATCCTTGAGAGGGCCATTTAGGGATATGGGACAAAAATAGGGATTGGTCCTGCTTTGAGCACAGGGTTGGACAAGATGATCTCCTGAGGTACCTTCCAACTCTGAGATTCTATGATCTTAGCATTTAATTTTCATTTCCTCCCAAATATTTCACTTTGGAATTCAGAATATCAAATTCTCCTCAATAAGACTCTGTTCCTGCTTTCACTGAAGCCAACAACAAAAATCTCATTAACTTCAATAGGAGCAACAGCAAGACCTAAATCTGCCCACTTTTGCACTCAAGAAATTTTAGTGCTCTTGAGAGGTGCCAGATTGACACAACTGGGCTTCTAGTCTCAGAACAGAATACAGCACTGGGCATCATTGGCATTGCTATGCCCTTGGTGCCAACATGAAACAAGATTGCACAGCTTTCACAGCCACCATATCTGACAGAGTCAGTTTCCTTTAGTAGAAGTTTCCTTTTATTTGTAGCACCACCAGGGACTGTTCTGTTTTCACTACCTTTTATGTTGCTATTCTCACTTTCCTTTATATTTCTCAGTTTATTCTGGCCAGGGAGAGTTTGTACCCATGATATGTCAACCCAAAGTGATTACTAGATAGAATAGAATGTTATAAAAATCCAATTTCAGATTTTTCTTTTTATCTTTACAATTTGGTCTTCCAGTTGCACAGCTTTTACAAGAAGAGAGAGGAAGAGTGAGTCTTGCTCTTAGTTCAGTTTTGCTTTGTTTTTTTAGACAAACGTTGTAAGCACTATTTTGCTTTAGATTATTTTGCAATTTTTCTCAGTAGCAACACTGAAGTGATAAAGATGCCTTTTAAAAAGATAAGATTTTAGTCCATGGAGTTTCAAAGAGTTAGTATTTTAAAGATTGTATTGATAGTTAAGCAGAATAACCTCATTGTTTAAGCTTTTGTTTAAAGGCATAACACTGAACATAATGAGCAAAATTCAGTATTTATTGAGATAAGTTATTAACACTTTGGTTCAGCCAACCGCAGCCAGAAAAATAAGTTATATACTGACAAATAACTTATTGAGAATGACTCTGATTACAGCATTCTTCTCTAAATAAGTTGTTCTCATTGTCTTCTTCTTTGATCAGATAGTCATCTTATTTTCTTTGAAATGTTTATTTGTAATCTATAAGGATATTTGCAGGGATATAATTAGAAAGGTAAAATCTACATAGAATAGACTTAATGCAGCACACAGTTTTAAAGAGTAAAAAAAAAAAATCAGAACTTTTTATCTTCCAGCTTAGTTATCCTGTCTTCATTCAGATGGGTAAACAACTAATCACCATGAGATTTATTACACCTTGCTCTGAAGAATCTGGTACTGATTCTTGTCAAAGAAGGGATACTGAAGGACCTGATATTGTATGGCAGTTCCTGTTTTGCTCTGTTCCTAAATATTACTGAGAAAGAACACTTGATAAACCATGAAGATTCAGATATAAATATGTGTAGTGGGGAAAATCCTGTCCTGCCCCACACCCAGATGTCATGGGGGCTCAAAGACTTCCCCTTGTAGCTCTCTCACTCTGCAAGTCTGGTATTGGTCCCTGGTTCCTCCCAAAACACTTATCCTTGGACTTCTTCCTTTCTATTCCTATCTCTTCCTATCTCTATGTATCAGAAGATAAAAAAATTGTTAGGGGCCATGCCACATTCTAGGAGTGGACTGACTGCTTAACATCGTTCCTCTTAAGTGTTAGACAATCTTATCACACCAGGAATGACCCTAACTGCAATGGAATGGAGAGCAGCATTTGTATAGCTCACATGAGAGGTGTGTACCCCCAATATGTTCAGGTGATTGATCTGATGCTCAGGTGATGCTCAGGTGATTGATCTGATGCTACACATGTCTACTTTTCAATTACTTTATCTCCTCCATCCTCTGTAAAGTAGGGGTTGCAGCAGCAGGAAGATCTACCACTCTGTCTTAGAAGTAGCTATGGAGCACCTTTGCTGCTGCTCAATGGCTGTATCCCTTCTCCGTCTTATGCATCAAGCCAAGCTGCTTAGGCGTGTCTCAGTTTAGATGAGCAAGACGAGAGGATTTTGCCTTAAGTTAGCTGTTGCTTGGCTTTTCATTTACTACTATTAAGTTAGTTCATTGCTGCTATTGTGGTAGCTTCCATGTTCCCCCATGATAGATGGGGCTGGGCCATGAACCAAACCCAGAATTTTTGAGCTTGAGTGATTATTTTTTATTGAGTCAGTATAATACATTGTATTAAAGACACCCAAATCTCAGAAACGCAGTATGCGTGTGGTTTAGATCTGAGTATAAAAAGCAGATGAAGCCCTCAAATTCAGGTGTTAACAAACAGTTTTCAAAGGTTCCTTAGCTCTACTGATGAATTCCTAGATGTTCCAGATTTGTAGACAAAGGTCAAGAAGATGTTACTTTTATATATCCCACATCACAGTATCATTTCAAGTATCCCAGATTCATTCAACTCCTGATGCTATTTTGCAAAGGTATCTTCCATCAGCACTTGATCTGAATGACCTTTCTGAACATTCTTAGTTTTAGATTTGAAATATATTTTTTGTCCAGAACTTTGAGCAATCAAATCTTATGTGCCAGAATGTGAAATCACATCTAGACATGGCTCTTGGGAAAAGCCAAATAGTGTTTCAAGCTGAACATAGTATCATGTTTGAATAACATAAAACTGACTACCATATAAATTATAGTAAATCTGAATTGCCTTTACACTATAGATTATTTTGTCAGCTATGTATTGTTTACATATAGAATTTGCATTCCTTTTTAAATATTCAGTTTTCACTGTTACCAGCACTTGCAAGGAAATTTTAAAAGTAATTTTAATCAGTTATGAAGTTAAATGTTAAATTATCATCCTCTCCTCTTCAATGAATTGGATATTATGCAAGTGGAAATAGCATAGTTCTACTGACTTCAGCACCCATCTGCTGAGGATCTGGCCCTATATATTTGAATATTAGAATGCTGTTAGTTTCCCAACAAAGGATGAAAAGACATTCACGGTCCCTTTGGGGGCCCTTTTTATGCCTATGTATATTCACTCGACCCTTATCACAGCTCCAACAGAAACTCCATGTTCCCAAAGTAAAAGGCAGATACAATTGTTTTCATTCCAAACTAAGCAAAATGTGAAATGTGGTGTTAGCTAATCAACTCTTCAAGTCTTTTTAATTGTAACATATTTAGAGTGTTGAGTCATAAATAATTAGGATCTTTAAATGAATGGGAATTAGCAGATTATCTCAAGAGGCAGGACTAGTTCAAAATGTTAGCCAATGCACTGAGGGCCAAAACATGTCCTTGAAAAGAACAAAAGTTGGGAGGAAAACTCTGCAACCTTGAGGCTATAGAGTTTCCTCTAAAACATCACATAAATAGGGCATAGTTTGTCTCCACACAGCGGAGACAGAGGGTATGGTCCTCCTAAAGTATGAAAGCCCAAAGATATTTGGAAGAATTTCTCAGACCTTCCTTTCTCCCTCAACTTGTGCCAGGGTAGGAAAGGGATATGACAAATAATGGTTTAACATTGAGAAATCCACATATCATAACAATAAGTGTTATTTTATGTGCTTGAAGGCAGATGGTGCTGTGAAGAATGGCTCTTCTTAGCATATTTCTTTCTCATTCAATCCTGAAGCCTGGGACCTGCAAACATATCTAAGAGATATGCTACAGCTTTCCACTAGAAGCACTAGCATAAGGACTGATTCCAGATAGCTGATGTCTGTTA
Source organism: Dermatemys mawii (assembly GCA_007922305.1). Classification (NCBI taxonomy): domain Eukaryota; kingdom Metazoa; phylum Chordata; order Testudines; family Dermatemydidae; genus Dermatemys; species Dermatemys mawii. The sequence continues at coordinate 30,825,284 of ML677326.1, read as the reverse complement.
GCTAAACCTGCTCAGAGGACCTGCATATTGGGCCTTGTATAGGTTCTGGCGAGTGAGGACTGAGGAAATAATGACACTTAAACTCAGTCTCCCACTTACAGCATTTTTGTGATGTGTTTTGCATGGTTCTCTGGCCCTCTATGCAAAAAAAGCAAGCAAAGATACTGTGCTCTTATCAGTAATCTCCCCATGATGCTGAACTGTAACTTTAAAGCTCTGTAGTAGTCATTATTATTAAGGGAATAGTAAAATTCTGAACAAGAGGTGGAAAAATAGGCATGGCATGCTTAGAAACAGACAAGAGAAGAAATGGCAGTGAGGTTTTCACTCCCAGATAATGTATTACTGCAGCTCTCCAGTGAGATGTTATGAAACCACGTTAAAACCAAAAAATTATGAAAAATGTTTGAAATTGATTATTTAACCTAACCTAAAATTGAATCACCACTACTCTTAATTTTGGTTTTAAAGTTTTCATTTGCTAATTACAGAGATTCCGTTTTCATTGAGATGACTAGTTTGGAATTCCATCTAGATGATCTATCAGTAGAATGGATTTGGGAGTGGTCAGGCAACAAAATGTACTATTGGAAGTCCAGAAAATTTCCTACTGTTGGCAACATTCCTCAAAAAAGAGATAATCTTTTCCTACTTTTACAAAACATTTTTTTGTAAACATACAAAGCAGTGGAAACAAAGCAGTGTCAATGACTAGAAACAAAACTATCACTTTACTGAGGAAAAAGGGAATTAACATTAAAATATGTTTGCCCCAGTACTAAGGAATAGAGATAATACAGCAGAAAATATTTAAGAATATTCTTGCAAATAAAAATAGTCAATTCACCTTGATGATCATGGTCCCTTGTAATTACTTACATGTGAATACTCACATAAGCAAGCATATTCATGTAAAGTAGCATCAAAGTAAATTGCTTGAGACAGATATTTTCCTCTTATGGCCATCTTGAAAATACACAGTAGAAAGTAAACAAACAATCACAAATGTTCATAGATAATCTCCACCTTGAGAAAGGTACTCCTTATGTGTGCAAAGCTTAGGCTATCTGATCCGCAAATAAGATTAATGCCATGGGAAAGACCTCATAGGTGAAGGGACTATGGTTGTTTTCATCAATCCTTGCAGCCTCTTCAGTAGCCCCACTGTAACTTAGAAAGATACTCAGGGATTTTCAGCCTCCTTGCATGTTTTATGAGTCTTAGTGCTGGCAGTACTCTCCATAGCACTGTGTGCTACAACCCCCTCTTCAACATATGCCTTCTGACCCACAGTTTCACCCTTGACATCCCACTCTAATACCCAGGCTTGTGGGAGACCTTCAAAGGATAGCCAGTTGCTGTCTTCCAGTACACCTGCATGATGGAAATCTTCCATTTTCTGGATTTGAGGCCCTGAGGAGCCTTTTACACTGCCCTGGCCCTTTCACTTGTCCACAGTGGGGTGAAGATCTCTCCTCATGTGACCTAACTTTGAATAATGAATATTGCACAGCAAATACTCACAGCAGACAATCCATGAATATACACATAATAAGATATATTTGCACAAAATTTAACAATCAAATTTGAAAACAGAGGGCAAATATGTGAAAAACAGCACCTGTTTCTGGAGAATTCACAAACAGAAGAAGGGTCTAAATTTGAAAGTAGAATTATTCATAGTGACTAATTCAACCATCTCTATTCAGGAGGAAAACACTAGCAATTTTTGCACCACTCTGTTGTGAATGAGCTTGCTTAATACTGATAATGAGCTGTACCATTTCATTGATTTGAGTTTAGAATACTTTTGCTATCTCTTCTTCCATCCTAAATTATTGAGGGCCTGATTCTCATTTACAGATGCTCCTTTCCACCACTAAAGTGGTGTGAAAGGGCTGGACAAAAAATGAGAATCAGGTCCTGTATGCACTCTGGATGAAAATTTCATTTTAAAGAGTATTTTATTCAAAGTGTCTTATAATAATCAATATTGGGAAATGTATTATCTTTTTTTTTTTGGCAGTGTCTGCTTTTAGTCCTTTGTCCTTAATTTTTTTTGTCCTTGATATCTGTGTCAGAAAGTTGAGAGGATGGAGACAGTGATTAATATAAGCTGGGCTCTAATTCCTTCTGGACAGTACAGCCTGTGTCTGCTTATATTAACTGTTCTCAGAAACATACAGTTAATTATTTCCTTTACATGTTAAGTTCAAGGTCACTCATAGGTTAAACAGCTTGTGCTTGTTCGATGGATTTAATTTTTTTGGAATTGCTTCATGCCTTCAAAGCATCACGTCTGTATTCTGTTTTCTTGCATAAAGCATTCTGTGATACTTTGCAGGAAGAATGCAGTGTAAACCTAAATTGTCTGTGGGCCCAAGATGGTTCTATAGTTCTTTTTAAAATCACCTTGCAAATAATATTATCGAAATAAGAAACAATTCTGATTTAGTAGCACAGAATAATGATGGATAAATGATATAAAGGGATTAGGGGTTTATAGTCTTTGTTTTAGCAAATTTCAGGCTCATAAAAACTACATATCCAATTCATTGCAAAATTATGTTTATGATTTCATTTTAAATGAATTAAAATAATTATGGGTTGTTGATGTGAATTTTTAGGCTAGTTTATTATGGCTCTCTGCTAATCTGATCAGATGGTATTTTAGGTTCTTGTCCCAGTTCAGTCTACAGGGATAGAGAACACAGAGAATTCAATATCTTGAGAGCTCCTGGGATGTATGGCAAGGACACTTATACTGAGGACAACACCAGCTTGTTAGAATGAATTGAAAGAAGATTTAAAGTGAATGAAAGAAGAGTAAATGTTACAAAACACAGAGTCACAAAGAAGTAATACAATTCTATGACCCCTTGTGGTAACATTTCTATGCTAAAAGACTACTTAAAATAGCATACTCACATTTTCCCTTGAAGACCAGGTAGTAGGAAACTGAGGACTAGACTCATCTCTGGCATCCCTGAAGAATTGATGATCCAGGCTTCCCAGATTGGTAGGGATTATGTTTGAGTGTTGAGTAGCTAGGTTGTGTTGCAAAGCTGAGCTGATAACTTGATAGAAAATAGGAAAAAGCAAACCTCCTGCATGGTTGTTTGCCCTGTTATAGGGTCCCGATATTACCCATTGCCAGAATCTAGGCCCAACCTACCGTGCTCAAATCTTATTTCCTCACCCACATAAATCTTCAGATACACTTACTTTATAGATTAACATATTATGACATATATTTATACATATTAGTATTGATTATCTCATTCCTGAAACCGTTATCCTTGACCTAACTCATGACTTCCTTGTCTTCCGGTGTACCCTGTGGTTACCAGTGTGCTCCAGTCCTAAGGAAAACAGATTCAGTTCTTTGTTTGGTTCCCCATTCAGTTCCCCAAAGCAAAGTGGGTTATCCAGTAGGCCATTCATCTATACCAAAGGTTGAGAACACTCATATTTACTTGTTCTAGCTAATCATATAGGATACAGGCCTGCAGGTTATTTGCATTACAGCCAACTAGTATGAATAATCATAAATAGCTCTTATGAATACCATAAACTGGAATGCAACATAAACAAAACCCAAGAAAATACTATGATTCATTAATAATGAAATATAACAAAATAATATGAATACAAGCAAAAGAAAACATATTGTTCAATATAGCAACCTAGCAAACTGGTCTTATGGGCTACAGTCTAGTGCCCTACTAAATTCACAGCCATGAAAAACGCATCACGGACTGTGAAATCTGGTGTCCCCCACGTGAAATCTCATCTTTTGTGTGCTTTTACCCTATATCATGTAGATTTCACAGGGGAGACCAGCGTTTCTCAGATTAGGGGTCCTGACCCAAAAGGGAGGTGCAGGAGCATGACAAGATTATTTTGCGGGGGTCACGCTTACTTCTGCCTTCAGAGCTGGGCTCCTGGCAGCAGCTGCCGCTGTCCAGCTGCACAAAGGCAGTACCACTGACAACAGCAGTGCAGAAGTAAGGCTAGCAGTACCACCCTCCACCCCTAGAATAACCTTGCGGATCCCTCCTCCCCCTCCTCACAACTTCTTTTTCGGTCAGGACCCCTAGAATTATAACACTGTGAAGGGTTAGATTTAAATAGGTGAAATCATGAAATTTACATTTTTTAAAATCCTATGATCAGCAAATTGACCAAAATAGACTGTGAATTTGGTATGACAATTCTGTCATTTGATAGATCTCAAGGCTTGCCTTACTGGCAGAAGCAACTAAGGAAATATTGTTTGAGCAGCTCGAGAAGGCTCTCATATGAAAGTCCTGAGTAGTAACCATTATCTTGGTTGATACCAGAAATGTCCTAAGCTAAACAGCCGAATCACTACAGCCTGAGCTAAAAAGCCAACTTCTCAAGCTGACAACTGCATCTTCTCTGGATGGAGCACAGAGAAGAACACATTGATCTGGCCCCAAAATATTAAGCAATACCTATTTGAGATAATAGTAAAAGTCTTCCTAGGAGAGGATCTATTTGGAATATTTTAATTTGCCATGGTTTGACTTTGATGCATTCCAAAGACAAAAAAACTAGCTCTCAGATCGTTATAAATCAGAGTTATATATAAGTTTAATTTCCCTGTAAGGAAGAACAAGTTTACAGCAGTATCCAAAGGGAAAGATGAACTCCCTTTCCACAGTTCTACTTCTAAATTCCTACTTAAGCACCTAAGAAGAAATGTCCAGATTTTCAAAGATACTGAAGTCTTGCAACTTATTTTGCCTTCAGTTGAGCTGAAGATGCTCAGCAACTCTGAAAAATAGGGCATTACAATTTAGGCAGATAACCCAGCTTCAGGCCCAGAGTTTGAAAGTGTTGGCCTGAGCCTAATTAGAGGCTCCCATTAAAAAAAATATTAATAATAAAAAAATAATCCTGACAAAGTTTTCAGTGGAAATCTGTCACAAATCAAAAGTAATGGTATTAGACTGAGATTTACTAAGTTTCTAACTGGAAGTTAGCATTCTTGTTTACAGCAATAAAAATAAAGTTATCCTTCAAGGAAGGCCAGTTCATGCACATCCACAGACATTTCCAATTAGGGAGAGACAAGCATTGTAAGTATGGAAGTTTGATTCACACTGACATATCTAATTCTGCCCCAAATGTGGATAAAATAGATTGTGTAGAGCTTTAAAAATCAAATGGAAACATAGCAGCAAAGAGCAGAAAGAATGAAGAATTAAGGGAAACTGTGGAGCGGGGCAGAGAATGGGAAAAAAAAGATAAACAAAAAGCAAATAGCGACAAAGAGTCCTGTGGCACCTTAAAGACCAACTAAAGAGGTGCCACAGGACTCTTTAAGGTGCTACAGGACTCTTTGTCGCTTCTGCAGATCCAGACTAACATGGCTACCTCTTTGATTCCAAAAAGCAAATAAAGCACTGCATAGAAAGCACCTACTTTTGCCAGCCTAGATTTTGGTTGCAAAGGGATCCATTCTATCGCTAGTACAGAACAGGCTTCCCTTGAGAGGAGAAACAATTATGGCTCATGAAAGGAAGTACTTTTTTTCATTCCAAAAATATAAATTTACATTATCATTCTCAAATCTGAATTATGCTGAACTTTATAAACCTTCTGAAACTCCAAAAAATATTTCAAGAAGTTGCCAAATCTCCAATTTCATGAGGTTCAGTTTGTGAAGTACTTTTATTCTCAGGGCAATATCTCTGTAAGAGCTTTTTGGCAAACTCTGTAGACCACTACAGTTTTCTTCCTATTTCTGTTTTTTCAGCACTTTTGCATCATCTCTCTCTCTCTCTCTCTCTCTCTCTCTCTCTCTCTCTCTCTCTTTGCTTTCATTAGAGATGCTCAGTCTTTCACTTAGTGCAGATGTATTCATTAAAAATGTCCAATCTGCTCTCTTCCAATTACTATTAGTGCACAATCATTCCAGCATTATTTCTCAAACTTCATGGGTGTATGCTGACGTCTGAAAAAGTGTCTCACTGAATACTGCTCATTAAGACACATATAATAATGATAACTTGCTTTTCAATATCTCTTTACATTTGAGGATTTCAAGTCACTTTATAGACATTAATGAATCAAGCCTTACAACATCCCATCCAATGCAAGTATTACCTGTATTTTATAGATGGGAAAACTGAGTCCCAGGGTAGCTGACTGGCCACCCAGAAAGTGATTAGAACCCATTTCTCATGGCTAAGACTCTTGAGCTTCAACCATAAGACATTTGTTTCTGATTTGCAAAGCAACACTTGCAATTAAGTCACAACTGTTAATAATATCCAAATATTGTGTTTGTTTGATTAATGAAGTACTACTGCATGGTGATATTTTACTGTTTGAAATTATTCACATCACAAACTTTTTCAAAATATTCAGTTCACATCCTCATTTACTGGTCTCAATTATCTATTAGTCTCCAAAAGCTTTGCCAATAAATTCTCAGAAATAAAATGGAAATATTAAAATATATTAAAAGAAAAAAAAACATTTAGAAAAATAAAAGACCTTAGATTTGATCTCCTGCCTCCTGTGTGGCATATTCAGAATCAGAACTTTAAAATGCAAAGCATGGCGAAACCTTACCCATCCTGGCTAATAGCCATTAATAGACTTAACCTCCATGAATTAATCCAGTTCTCTTTTAAACCCTGTTATAGTCCTAGCCTTCACAACCTCCTCAGGCAAGGACTGCGCACTGTGTGAAGAACTACCCTTTATTTGTTTTAAACCTGTTGCCCATTAATTTCATTTGGTGGCCCCTACTTCTTATATTATGGGAACAAGCAAATAACTTTTCCATATTCACTTTCTACACACCACTCATGATTTTATATACCTTTATCATATCCCACCTTGATGAACCTATCCTTCACGAACTTATCTAGTTCGTTTTTGAACCAAGTTACAGTCTTTGTCTTCACAACATCCTCTGGCAAGGAGTTCTACAGGTTGACTGTGCATTATGTGAAAAAAATACTTCCTTTCATTTGTTTTAAACCTTCTGCCTATTAATTTAATTTGCTGACCCCTACTTCTTGTGTTATGAGAAGGAGTAAATAACACTTCTTTATTTACTCTCTCCACACCAGACTTTGATCATATCCCACCTTACCCGTCTCTTTTCCAAGCTGAAAAGTCCAGTCTTATGAATCTCTCCTCATATGGAAGGTGTTTCATATTTCTAATAATTTTTGTTGCCCTTTCCTGAGCCTTTTCCAATTCCATTTTGGGTTTTTTTTGAGATGGTGTGACCACATCTGCACGCAATATTCAAGATATGGATGTACCATGGATTTATATAGAGGCAATATGATATTTTCTTATCTATTTTTTTCTTAATGATTCCAACATGCTGTTCATGTTTGACTACTGCTGCACATTCCACGGATGTTTTCAGAGAACTATCCACAGAAACTCCAAAATCTCTTTCTTGAGTGGTAACAGCTAATTTTGACGCCATCACTGTATATGTATAGTTGGGATTATGTTTTCCAATGTGCATTACTTTGCATTTATCAGCATTGAATTTCATCTGCCATTTTGTTGTCCATTTTGTTGTCTATCTGTGGTGCTGTTCCCTGGCAATACCCCCACACTCTCTCTGGGTCTCCCCTTCCCAGGGAACCCCTAACCCTCTAGCCCTGCCTCACCTCAGTGGTTACTGCCAGTCATCATCAAGCCCCTGTTCCCTTGGGCAGACTGCAGTGTAAAAGCCATTCATCATCAGCAAGGTGCATTTGGACCTTTTGCCTTTCCCTGCAGACCAGTACCTTTCCAGGTCTTCCTATCAGGCCGCAGCCTGGGAGGTCACCAGGCCTGAACTCCCCAGCTCAGCCTGTCTCTTCCCCAGCACTGTTCTATCCTCAGTACTCTTCACTCCTTTCAGGCAGCTAAGTCCATCTCCTTCCAAAGCTAAAGGGAAACTGTTCTAGCTAGCTCCTCCCTGAGCCCTTATAACAAGACCAGGTGTGGCCTGACTGGGGCATGGCCCAGCTATGGTTACTTCCCCAATCAGCCTTCTTGCTGCTTTCCCTCAATCACAGCCCTGTTCAGGGCTCTTTTAACCTCTTTTCTGCTGGACAGGGCAGCCGCCCCACTATACTACCTAAGACTTAACCATCCTGAATAGTTTTGCATCATCTGCAAATTTTTCCACCTCACTGTTTACCTGTTTTTTTCCAGATCTTTTATGAATATATTGAATAGGATTGGTCACAGTACAGAGCCTGGGGACACCACTATTTACTTTTCCACATTCTGAAAACTGACTATTTATTCCTACCCTTTGTTTCCTTTTAACCAGTTACCAATTCATGAGAGGACCTTCCCTCTTATCCCATGACAGCTTCCTTTGCTTAAGAGCCTTTCATGAGGGATCTTATCAAAGGCTTCCTGAAAATCTAAGTACACTATATCCACTGAATCCCCCTTGTCTGCATGCTTATTGACCAAGTCCCCCTCCTTTGTTGATATTTTTTTTTATCAGTGGCTGTTGTGGGCCTTAAGTTTAAAAATTCTTAGTATATTCAACCACCCCCACACTTTCCATCTAAACTCCCTTGCAAAATTCCTGTTAGCCTCTCCTGTTTGCTAGCTCTTCTGGTCACTTAGAAGCAGACTTTTTAAAGTTTTCCTGAGTAGACCCAGGTTAGGGGGTTGATGGGTGCTAAATTATGGACTGATAAAAACATGTTTGGTTCCAAAGTGAAAATATATCAAACCTCTGTACTAACAGTATTATTCCAATGCGAGTTGCATTGAAACAGATAGCATAAGGCTGGAAACAGCAGAGATCAGAGTTCCTCAGAAGATCACAGTTGTAAAGTAGAATGATTTTAACTCCAAAAGAGAAGTTATAAGGAGAGTAGGATGTGATATCAAGGTACAAATACTGTCTGCAATCAAAAAGATTACCCTGGTGATTGGCTGTAAAAGAAAAACAAATGATAAGCTGCCCTGCCAAAGAAAATAATGTAAATACAACCAAGGTCAATCTAGTCAGAGGCTGGCCATTGATTAGATGGAGGGACATAATATGCAGGAATCTGACCAAGCCAGAATTAATGGAGGAACAAGTTGTGAGCTGGAATGAATGATGACATTGTATTGTTCTCCATGTCTGTAAAGATGCTTTGGGATGAGAAGAAGTGGTGTTTCTGTAGTGTTTTCTATGGTTTGTGGTAGTGGCAGTGTCTTGTGGTGCCATGGGAATGTAGGAGTGACCTTGGAACACTTACTTCCTCGCCAGGCCATAGCTGGCAAGGTAAAAAGGCTGTTTAAAAATCTCCAGTTATTCAAGTGATAGCCCATGTTCCATACATTTAGACTATGTCTTGACAAATGATTGCTGGTATTTAATTTTCCAGAACTTTGTTATATATTACCCAGAAATTTATGTTTTATTTTTATCTAAAAAACAAACAAGAATATAAAAGTAGCTCAAAATGTTTTTTTCAGACACCTCTATATTTCTATAAATGTTTTCTTTTACTTAAAAAGTACACATCGTGTACTATGTCCCAGAGTAGGCATGATTTCCTGTTACTTACATCTGTGTAAATCAGGAGTAACCCTACTGTAATCAAAGTAGTTACACTGGTACAAAACTGTTGTGAGAGCATTGTCAGGTCTGTGTGTGTTCTTCCTTGACTGCAATATATTTCAAGTATAAGATACTGGGAGAGTAAGACAAGGGCTCCATTGAAGCCTAAGAGCATGTAACATTTTTATGATGAATGTGCCCAAAGAAAAGCTCTTCCCATTTGTTCATCTAAAGTGAGAGGTGAACATAAACACAACTAGCATTCAAATATGTTTCAAAGCTTATAACGGATTTAAAAAAATCTTCAGGAAAATAAAGCAGGACCTTTGAAGTATATAAATTCAAATATTTGACATCTGAAAGGAAGGATCAAAAATGAAGTATAAGAAAATAAGTTTTAAATATAAGCCAAAGACACAAAGACAAATGGACAGAAGGAATTGTTCTGAATGAAATAATCCTGAGGGGTGACAGAACCAAAGTAGCGCAGTGAGAGATAATGTGTACAAAATCAATTAACTGAGAGGAATCCTCACTATGGTTGTTGCACATTCAGTGTTTGCTAGAAAAACTGTTTTGTGCAAATGTGAGATTTGATATTCAATTAAAATATATGTCCTTGATACCATAGTAAAAATGAACATTAGCAGTGAGTTCTGGCACCGAATCAGCCTGTCATTTCTGAAAATTGTATTGAAGGAAAATGTTAGCAATTTTATTATTAATTATTTGTGTTGCTGTAGCACCTTGGAAGCTGAGTCATGGACCCAACTGATATTCAGTTGTCATTGAAGTGGATTTATATTCAGTTATAAACCCTTGAATGTATCACTTTATTGATTTCAATATACCGCCCGTCTTTCTCTGTACATTCACCCATTGCTGCAGTATCTTCTCTTTTGATTGCTCTTTTTTGTGCCAAATTCTGCTTTTTTTTTCTCTCTTTTTTAACTAGAGGCACGATGGAGGTGAATTGCAAGGTAAAGATGCTGTGGCTTGTGGACACATTGTATTTAGGTAAGACAGACAGTATTCTATTCACTGTGTGCCAAGCCCCTACCTTTTCTTTCAGAGCCTACTTTAATATCCTTAACAATAGTCTCTCTGCACCTGCTCGTTCTAGAACATTTGTTCTATGTTTTGTATTTATTAATGCATATATTATGTTACAAAATGTTTTGGTGAACAGATCTGGGGCCGCATTCTGCTCTAAATTACAAGAGTTCATCTAATTTTTAATGGAGTGAATGAATTTACACTAGCATAATCAGAAATTGGCTCCTTGCCTTTGAAATGCTTGGGTATACTGACAGTGCTGTCTGTCTAATAGTCAATAATAAAAATAACCTGGAAACAATTTTGAAATAGTAGTTGAACCAATGCTGAGGATAATTAGAGTCTTTCAGTACAGAAAACTGAAACCAAACTCTTGTGTGCATATATAGATAGAGATATGCAGACTGGACTTCAGAATTAATTTCATTTTTTTATTTCTGTTTCCTTGTGTTTTACAACTATATAGGTGTAACATTCCAAAGTCTTGAAAGGCCTTTAGATCATTCTCTAGACTATCTACCATCTTTCTTTCCTTTCCATTTTCTTCATAAATTTCTGGTTTAAAATAATATTTTTTAATAATTAACAAGAATAGGCAACTTAGTTCTGAGTTATGCATTCTTGCTGGCATTACAACATCATAGCGACGTCACTTCAGTGATAAACTGCCATGATAAATCATTAGAGTGATACTGTTGTGATGATGTATTGTGTTACACAAATATATCAGTATAGTCACACTTATGCTTTATTAGTATAATACATCATCCAAATGATGTGACTTTGATGATGTACTACTGCTCAGTAATATAATTCTGGAAGAAAACCACATTACTCACTGTTATACTCTGCAACTTATATTTTATGAAGTACAAATTGTGCTACCCTCCCTCTGCTCTCGCCTCCCTCCCTGACCCTTCCATCCCCAATAAAACAGCTACATGGATATTGGTAACACTTTAGCAATGGAAGACAGAAATTTCAAATCCAGAACACTAAAGTAGAGTGATTAAACTAGTTATATTCAAAAAATCACATGACATCTATCAGTGGAAGCCCATTCCACCATAAGTTGCTGATTATCATTCAACCAAATGAAAGTTACACCAAGCAGCCAAAAGGATTTAAGCAACAGACAGTTGTGGGGACATCCTAAAATTTCTTCATTTTATTATGTTTCTATGTCTTACTAGAATTGGTAGGACCATTTAAATATTATATTCAGTGAAACTTTAAATGGTTGTTGCTTAATGATGAATTCGTAGACCAATCCCATTAATTACAAAACTATTTGATATTCAGAACTATTTGGTGAACAAGTCAAAAGATGATGACACATATTTCGCCAGACCTCATTCACCCCTCTAAATCCTAGGGAAGCCTTAGAGAGTCTGTACAGGGGAGTCAGCACAGACAAAGCAGGATGGGGGAAAAGTCAGTGAAGCTTTGCCCCGTCTTCTATGGAATTTATGGAGGTCATTCCAGGGTCTGTGGCAAAGAGAAAGGACAGAACTGGATAATGGGAAAGTGTCGGTAGGATGAAGGGAACCACTCATCATCCACTCTCTGGCTCTGTGGAGTTTCCCCAAAGATAGTGCCCAGAATGTATTATCATTTCCTCCTGATCAGGGAAAGCCTCATCTAGGCAAAGTCTTTAGCAGCATGACTTCAGTGCACCTCCATTGTCAGGGAGCAAATGGGGATCACTGGGAACCAGAGCTGGTGCAGAGTCACATAATCCCCCTGCATGGATGGCCCTGAATTCCCATGGGTCCTAAGAGAGTCATCAGGCTTAAGTCTGGGACTCACAGTCCATTCAGGAGTGATGGGAAGGCATGGTCTACCCCTCTGACAGAAGGGTAGAACTCTACAAGACCAGACCCCACTCCCACTCTTTTGTGCAACCTGCTGGGCAGTTGAAGAGAGGGGAACATAACATAACATACTGAAACATCCCACAGACCTCTTCTGAACATCCAGGAGATTTTTGAGGAAACATCTGGAGTTCCCCATGAATTAGTGCAGTTCTCCATTGTCTCCAATGCAGGGATGTGTCTATCAGCACAATTTAGCTCCATGCATTTAGGAATGTTTACACGTCATCATAATGCAACCTCACCTGAGGAGGAATGTGGTAATTGTTTCATACCATACAACAATACTACCCAAGGCCTTGGGACATGCGGTTAGAAAGAATTTAGCAAGCTGACAGTTAGTTTATCTATTTATTTATTGGAAGATGTATGGCTGTCACCTAACAGATGAAATAATGGAATGCAGACATGTTAAACTACAATACTATTTTATGGTACATATTCAAAATTCCACAATGCTGCTTACAGAATTCAATTATATTTGCTGTGCTTCCTGAGGGTAAAAGAGGATTGTCTGTCATTTTATATGACAACAAACATTCTACAGTCATGAAGGTAGAGGAGAAACGTGTTAAGATTTTAATGTAAACAATGTTGTGGCCATGACCTATTGTATTCACAATTTGTCTGGGCTTTGTTTCATGATTGGCCAAAAGAATGACAATGCAGCATTTGAATGAAATAAATATCAAGTGATGCATGTGTTTTGAAAAGGTACAAGCCCTAAGAAGGGAAAGTGATTTTTAGCATGCCAAAAGAGGTTACAGTTTGAAATAATGACATGAGTTTGAACAAGAGAAAATTCAGCCTGAATAGCAAGAAAATCATTCTGACAGGACGAAGGACTAGATTATGGAATCACCTCCTACAAATATAAAAAATATCCTAGATTGAGGGTATAAAAATTGCATACACATACAAAAGTATTGTTCCTCCTGGGATCAGCAGAACATAACTGTGATAGCCAAAAGACCATAATCATAAGAAATATGTCCTTTTCCTTTGTCTCTTTCTTAAGTGAAAATAGTTCTGCTTATCTCAGCTGCACAAAATCTAGTCCTATCCTATCTAAGAGTAGAAGAGTTAAGAAGGATAAAGAAACTAAAAAGAAATAATCTCTGTCTGCCACCTCTTCCTCTGCTCATCTGTTAATCTTCTTCATTACCATTTTTTTTAAATTAAAGGTACACAGAATTGTTGGCAGCCCAAACTTTTTTCTAATATAAGCAGCAAAAGGGATGGTGTCTGATATACAAGATAATGCAATGTATAGAATCAGGGCAACCATGATTATTGGTTACAGTACACTCATAGTGTTCTGATAGCTTTTTATTTTAAATTAAACAATCTCACTTGGTCCATCTTTCCTCAAATATTTCAGTTGTTAATCTAACACAGACAGTAAATTTATCCATTTCTCTTAATGCTTTAATTCGCTTCACCCACACTTTTATGCCACTCAAGTAATTGTGTACATTTATTAACTGCATTTACAAGGAACCTAAACTGTTATCCCTCTTTGTTTAATTTAAGTACATCTGGACAGTTTCTTAACACCATAAAAATAAAAATTGAGCCCTATTGCCTGAAGTAATTCTTGCACTGATTTTCTAACAGATATGAAAATCAACTGCTGAAGGAATCAACTCAGGGCCATGCTCGCCTTGACCTGCTGCTCACAAACAGGAAAGAATTGAAGTGGGTGGCAACCTGGGCATCATTGACCATGAAATGGTCAAGGTCAGGATCCTGATAAAAGAAAGAAAAGGGAGCAGCAGAATATGGATCCTAGACTTTAGAAAATCAGATTTGATTCCCTCAAGGAACTGATGGGCAGGATCCCATGGGAGGCTAATATAAGGGGGGAAAGGAGCCCAGAAGATCTGGAAATATTTTTTTTTAAAGCCTTATTGAACAAATCACTCTGATGTGCAAAAATAATAGCAAATATGCCAGGCAACCAGATTCACCAAGGTCAAGTCATGCCTGACCAAGTGGATTGCCTTCTATGGTGAGTCAACTGGCACTGTGGATATAGGGAAAGTGGTGGACCTGATATACCTTGACTTTAGCAAAGCTTTTGATACAGTCTCCCACAGATTCTTGCCAGCAAATTAAAGAAAGTATGGATTGGATGAATGAATTATAAGGTGGAATAGAAAACTGGCTAGATTGTTGGTCTCAACAGATAATGATCACAGCTCAATGTCTGCTCAGAGGCAGCCAGTATCAAGCAGAGTGCCCTGGGGGTTGGTCCTGGGGCCAGTTTTGTTCAACATCTTCATTAATGATCTGTATGATAGGATGGATTGCACCCTCAGCAAGTTCGCGGATGACACTACGCTGAGGGGAGAGGTAGATATGCTGGAGGGTGGGGATAGGGTACAGAATGACCTTGACAAATTGGAGAATTGGGCCAAAAGAAATCTCATGAGGTTCAACAAGGACAAGTGCAGAGTTCTGCACTTAGAACAGAATCTTATGCACTGCTACAGGCTGGGGACCAACTGGCTAAGCATCAATTCAGTAGAAAAAAACCTGGGGATTACAGTGTACAAGAAGCTGGATATAAGTCAATAATGTGTTCTTGTTGCCAAGAAGGCTAACCGCTTATTGGGCTGCATTAGTGGGAGCATTGCCAGCAGCTTGAGGGAAGTGATTAGTCCCCTCTATTTGGCACTGCTGAGGCCACATCTGGGGTATTGTGTCCAGTTTTGGGCCTCTCATTACAGAAAGGCTGGGGCACATGACTTATGAGGAGAGGCTGAGGGAACTGGGTTTATTTAGTTTGCAGAAGAAAAGTATGAGGAGGAATTTGATGGTCTCAACTTACAGAGGGGGAGGTCTAGGTTGGATATTAGGAAAAAACTATTTCACTAGGAGGGTGCTGAATGGGTTACCTAGGAAGGTGGTGGAATCTCCATCCTTAGAGGTTTTTAAGGCCCTGCTGATAAAGCCCTGCCTGGGATGATTTAGTTTGGGGTTGGTCCTGCTTTGAGGAGGTGATTGGACTAGATGACCTCCTGAGGTCACTTCCAACTCTAATCTTCCATGATTCTGTGAAGTTTTTGAATTTCAGATATTCCCAAATGCACAGCATAGCATTTCCTCCCACATTTTGCTGTGCATTTTCTGTCTGTGTTGCAAGTCTGGTGTGTGAAAATATCAATTCATAATATTCCACTAGTATTCTCTCCATGAGCCTGAAATTTGTAATACTCATAGTGGTTAGCACTGTAACCCTCCTATCCTCTGGAGAGATTCATTGATTCTCTTTCTTTTCCCAGTCTAGTCTCACATTGTCTATATTGTTTCATAGTTTCTTTGACAAGGACAGTGAAACTCTGTGTGGTTTAGTTTATTTGCACAAAGATATATATAGCCAACCAATTTTTAATCCAAAGGGAATCGTTAGTCCTGAGATATAAATCTTTAAATGTATGGAGGTGCTGGCACAACCTTTACATACTTTATTGCATCACAGTCTTGACACTAACAATTTTCTTTTTAAATCCAAGATAATTTCTACTATATTTAATAAATACAATTTTCAAAACATCTTTTTCCTCACAACTCACCTATTTAGATCAGCCAGATCTGTAAGAGTTAATTAAATTTTAATGGCACATTAAAAGTCTATACAGCAGGATATATAACATCTAAAGATGTTCAGCAAGCTCTCCAGTCCTTTAATATTCTATACAGTCATTATATAATAAGTGTTTACATAAATTTGTATTCAGCTACTACTTCATAACATTGTTATACTTTGTTGCTACAAATTGAGATGAACCTGTATGCCATCTTATACTCAGACTCTGTTTATTCACTCAGACTCCCTGAAACATATTTACACCTGCTCTTTTGATGATGGATGGAGTATAAATTGGTCTAATTTACACACTGATGAATCAGAAGGAGGTGCACAAAAGTAATTTAAAATATCTCATTCTTAAATTTTCATTTGGTTTGTATACAAGACCACCTTAGACTGTTAGACATCAGGAGAATGCGTTTAAGGGACTCTGAAATATCAGGAGTCTAACTGAGATTAACTGAGAGTATAATACACCTATACTTTTTAATTTCACTGCTATTCTGAATTAATATAAGGCGGGACTTCAAAATCAGAACATGAGTTAAGAACCTGAGGGAAAATACATCAATATTTTGAAACTTCCTTTGATATACCCATATGTTTCTGCATCTAATTGTTAAGGAATATGAGGCAGAAACTGTATTTAGGAAAGGATATTCTCTTCAATGGAATTCACATAAAAGTTTATTTTAAGATAATAATATCAAGGAAACAGCCATAGTTGTAGCAGAGATGAACATTTGACCTTGCAGTAAGTGGATTGTGGGCTATCAAACCCGACTTCTCTTTTTCAAAAACAGCATGAAAACAATCCAACTTTCATTCCCATAACGTCTGATATAGCTGACATCTTAGAATATATACTTCCATCAAGATTTCTTTGTCCTTCCTGGAAGTTAAGAACATAAGAATGGCCCTACTGGATCAGAGTAATGGTCCATCTAGCCCAGGATCCTGTCTTCCAACAGTGGCCAGTGGCAGGTGCCCCAGAGGGAATGAACAGAACAGGTAATCATCAGGTGATCCATCCCTTCTCGCTCATTCCCAGCTTCTGGCAAACAGAGGCTAGGGACACCATTCCTGTCCATCCTAGCCAATAACCATTGATGGACCTATCCTCCATGAATTCATCTAGTTCTTTTTGAACTCTGTTATGCTATTGGCCTTCACAAAATCCTCTGGCAAGGAATTCTACAGGCTGACTGCATTGTGTGAAGAAATACTTCCTTTTATTTGTTTTAAACCTGCTGCCTATTAATTTCATTTGATAGCCCCTAGTTCTTGTGTTATGAGAAATAGTAAACAACACTTCCTTATCTACTTTCTTTACACCAGTCATGATTTTATAGATTCTCCACTGTACAATATACATGAACTTAGAACTTGAGGACTCATGCACCCTACAAGGTGTACTTTTAGATCTTTCATAAAAGCTGCTCTCACTGTGCGCACTTCTTTTTGTGTCTTCATACTGACACATCTGTGTACATGTGATTGCCCAATGTTTGCACTCTTTCAGGTCACTGGAAAAGCATTCACTTTTCCATATCAAGCAGCTAGCATTGAAGATGATGCTTCATTTTCTGATTCTCTTTGCAGCAGTCTCAAATATTGGGGCCACTGATGTAGCCCCACTCTACCACCAAGTCTCTAAACTTGACAACTCCAGTCTGTAGTTGATTAAGGCAACCCCACATACTCCAGGTTTGATCAACAATGGGTGATAGGTGCTTGATTGGTGGGACCCATAGTGCACAGGCTACCAGATCATTCCCTACTCTTGTTAGCCATAACTGAACCCTTGTCTGTTTGGGTGATAATGTTAGGGCCTTAATGGTGGTGAGAATAATTTGTCAGCATGTCAGTTTGTCAGGATCAATATTATATAGTGATGTTTTGGATCTGCAAATTTCCTTATGCACTGTACTCTACAAGCAACTTCCTGGCATATGTCAGGAGGAGCAATACCTGCAAGGGTGAAGAGGCTGTTGATATGAGTGGGTATTCTGTAAATAGCAGCCGGTAATATTAAGTAAAGGGTCTAGCTTCTTTGTGTGAGGGATTATGCCCACACTGCATAGCATATGCATCAGAAGGATGGCAAAGTGCAGATGCTGTTGATCACAGAATGGTTGAGTTATGCCCCACTTTGATGCAACTGGCTTATTTTCTATACTAATCTTGGCTTTAGTTTTCTTGATGTGGGCTTTAAAGGAGAGTGAAATCAAGAGTAACCCCGAGGTACACAGGATTTATGGAATGAGTAAGTTTTGTCCAAAGTCAGCTGATGTTGAGTTTGAATTAGGCCTCTCGGTTTTTGAGATGGAATGCTCTGACTTCCATTTTTGCTGGTTTTGTATGCAGTTGTTTGGCTGCATAGTACTTGTCTAGTGTGTTAAATGCATTTACCAAATTACTCTCTAATATGCTCTTTGTGCTGTGTGGTGACACAGATCATCTCTGTAGATAAAACATATTGCAACAGGGCAGGTTGGCTGGTCATTTGTACAGATGTTGAATATTATAGGTTCTAAGATAATACCTTGTGTGAGGCCATTCTCCTGTTGTTGTTTTCAGCTCCATTTGGCACAAAAGTTCACAATCTTTTGTTCTCTGCTATGGTCTGTATTAGTTTGTGAAGTGGTGGTTCTTTGTTATCATTAGTAGTTAGGCAAGGTGTCCACAATGATTGACTATCTCATAGCCAACTGAGAGATCAACAAACCCCGCTCCCAAAATCAATCATCTTTCATATTATTTTTGATATATTATGTCAAATCCAAAGATGTCTAATACATGACCGACTCAGGCAAAAGCCAGACTGTTCATTGATCAGAAATGACACTACCACTTTCCCACTCTGTGCACTGATGGATATATGACAACAAAATAGAGATCTGTTTATATTATAGTTTGCAGAAACAGAAAATATGACTGCATTTTTCATATCATATCAGAGGGATAAATACACATCTGTTTATAGCACCTACATGTTTCAAATATATTTTTTCCAATATTAAAGATTGAAAATGGTCTTCTGGGTTGATAACATTTGTCTCTTAAAGTAACTCAAATCCAGCTGATCAAAGGATCAATTTGAGTGATTCTAACACACGCCTGTCATTGTTCATCTATTGACTGATTTCAGCTACTGTTATACCAAACCAACGACTTATTCACAAGTAACCAGTTAAAAAAATAACTTTCTGTCAAAGTAATAAATATGAACTTTGAGAAATAACAAAGTTCAGAATCCAATAAAAAGAAATGGGAATCACATATTTATTAATTCAAATAAAAAAGGAATATTGAACAGTTTCCTCTTTCAGCGAGCACTGTTCAGCCTGTGCACTGAATTAGGAAGGGATTAGTAGAAGGAGGAGGGCAGAGAAGTGTGTGATCCTGTAATTAAAAACTGTATTATCTTGCAAGCTGAACATCATTATTCTAACATGGGGAGCAGGTTGGGTGGAGGTTGTATGTTTATTTTTATGTTTAAATAGCACAGACACATCAAAATAATTTTCCTTTTTCCCACTCTTCTATACAATCCCCGATTTTCATTTCAAATGTTTCCCTGTACAAGCTGATGATACAAAACTACAAAGGGAGTATCCCTCTCCCACAACAAATCAATTCCATTTGTAGATGAGCTGCACTAAATATCTGATCACTGAGCTAAATATACTTGTGTGAGATTATTACCACTCTCAACAGCAGGGAATCTGAAGGGATATTAGAACTATCCTGAGCTCATCAAAGTGTCCTAGAAAGTTGATAAATTTCTACATTTGAAGAAATACCACAATGTTTGCTGCTTAACTATGATAAAAAGAGTTGTATGTGTAAGAAGTCCCAGAAAATCATGAAATTTCTTGAATTCTGAAGGTTTTGATTCCTGAACATTAAAAATCAAAATTAATCTGAGTTACGTCAAAATTTGATAACACTAGCAATTATCCCATTTCATTCCCTAGAACCAGGCCAGCTAAAACCCATCTGGCCATCTTTGGATTGACATTGTGCTCATCCATTATAATTATAATTGTAATTTAAGAACAGATTACTCAAATCACAAGCCACATGTCAGAGTAGAGGTATGCACCTTGTATATAGCTTACCCAAAGCCCTGGATCTTTTTCCATTTCGGCTAGCTGGAACACCATAATAAGTATAATTGCCAAAACAGTAGGAAAAGAAGCTTTTTTCATGCTATTACCAGCTTTTCTCACAACACAGCAGGATGACATATGCCACTGTTTTTCTATGCAATATGCTGAATTGAGTAGTAGTATTCTATAATATAATGCAATATTCCATGTGAAAATAAATGGAACAATTAATACAGTATTAAGGATCAGGAATCAAGAACTCAAATGAAGGCATAAGGTTGAAAGTTGTGCTCCCTTGTGCAGTAAGTTCTAGTTTTACATCTTTTTAAATTATTTATCAGTTAATGCAATATATGCATTATGCAACATAAAATTACTTATGCAATGATCCATACAACATATTCTGCTACATACAGTTTTTAATCATTGCTTGATTTTTAAGTCTCATTTAGAGCTATAGAACAATTTTGAAGAATAGTTCGTCATCCGTTACAAAATGTATAAGGATGATCTTATTGTCACTGAAAGCAGATGAAAGTTCTACTTCTAAGATCTTGAACCTAATCCTGCTCCCACTGAAACCAATGGGGAAATTATAATTGATTTCAATGGGAGCAGAAACAGGATGCCTGTCCTGATAATCATCTAGTCAAAGAGTCATCAAGGATGTATTAGCTATACCAGGGTGACCGCGTCTTATTATTACTACAGTATGTAGGTACTTTTGTGTGTATTTTTCACCTTTTGTGAAGCACTACTAGTACTACAAAAATAGTCCATAGCAGAACAAACTACATACTGCAGTTTGTTCTGCTATGGACAATAATAATAAAACAAAATCACACAGCAATTTGAAGTACATGATCCTACCTTTTGTTTGTTGGTTTCATATGTAAATTTGCCTGATGCTGAGTAGAAAATATTGTCAGTTTTTAAGGACATCCACTTACTCACTCTTCTGAAGGAAGAGCATTATGACCATGGTTATCCTAAAAGGCTTATAACTAAGCAAAGGGAAAAATACTGTTTAATGTCAGGGAAAAATTCAGACTGAAGAATGTCCTAAAGCGTTGGAAGCCCTTTTCCTCGGACCATTTAATACAAACTAATACTGGTGGATATATTATGGGTAGAGTTACAGATATTACAGTAAAATAATCCCTACAATTCTAGATAATGTGGAATGCATCAGAATCTTGCCATTATCTGATGTAGCTGAAACTAGGTATAGTCGTGAATCATTCTACACAACACCTGGAATGTTAAGGAAAAAAAAGAGAGTTGTTTAACTCATTCTTTTAAATGGGTGTAAATACATGTATTTGCTGAAAGATTGAGATTGGCAGACCACAAGCATTTTCTTTTCTAGTACAGGTCAGCATATGTACATGACTTACAACAATGACCACACCTCACATGAAGCTGGGGAGCGGGGGAGGGTTTTGTCCAGGCTTGCAAGAGGAAGGATAGCTGTGGTTTATAGCTGGGGGTGGGAAAGGAGGTCATAAGCTGCTGCAAAAAACTGTGGGTGTTGAATTCCCCCTTATAGTGTATGGATGACCTTATTTTAAAAACATTGGTCTGGGCACAAGGAGATCTGGGATCAGTTCTCAGCGTGGCCACAGACTTCTGGTGTGATCTTGCGTAATTTAATTTTTCTGTTTCAGAGTGGTAGCTGTCTCAGCAAAAACCATCACATTAGGCCTGAATAAAGACTGGAAGTGGATAGTCAATACAAAAAGTAATTTCCCCTCTTCTTGTCAACTATTGGAAATGGACGACCTGGATTGCATTAGCCTTGTTAGCACTACAGAAGTAATTTTCCCTCCCTCCGTGTTCACCCCTTCTTGTCAACTGTTCAGAATAGACCACTTCCACCTTAATTGAATTGATTTGTTAGCACTGACCCCCTACTTGGTAAGGCAACTCCCATCTTTTTATGTGCTATAACATATATTCTCCTTACTGTATTTTTCACTCCATGCATCTGATGAAATGGGGTTTAGCCCACCAAATCTATGTCCAAGTAAATTTGTTAATCTCTAAGGTGCCACAAGGATGCCTCATTTTTTTTGTTAATTTGTCTGTGATTCAGTTCATCAGCTGTGAAACAGAGGTAATAATATTTCCTTCACCCATGTTTTGTCTGTCTTATTTACGTAGCCTGTACACTTGACAGTCTCTTTACTCTGTGTATGTACTGCTCTTGCTTGGGGGTTTGGTGCTAAATACAATACAATAATAACAACAACAACTAATTTGAGTGGAGTGATGCACATACTTATGTGTGTGTAGGATCAGGCTCTAGGATCAGGATCCTGCCATTTAACTGCATAGGCTATGGGCATCATTTTAGGGACAATGGTAGGTGTACTTCTCCAACACCCATTTGGTAAGAGGGTAGGTTCTTCTTTTCACCCAGACTGTGCCAGGGCAGGTCACAACCCTCTGACTGTGCTGTTCAGGACATCTGCCTCATTGTGATGAAAGTTAAAGCAATCCAAACAAATAGACAATTGGTTTCTACAGTCCACAAAAAACAGAGTCCCAGGCCCAGATTTTTAGAGGTATTTAGAGTGTTGCTGTGCTCAGAATTGAAATGCCTAACTTATTTATGAGTTTAAATTTTATTTTTTTAAATGATTTAGGCACTTAAGAGCCAAAGTTCTATTGATAAATGATGAGATTTGACTCCTAAGTGCCTAAAGCCCCTTTGAAAGTAGCCAAAAGGGAAAAAAATGAAAAGAGAAAAGTACCATCCTTTCCCCTTTTCAAGAGGGACTGGGCAGCCCAGTCTCTCAAGCAGTTTTCCTGTTCGGCAGCCCTGGCTTCCAGGGACTGGTGAACACTGAGTAGCAGTCCTGCTTCTTCAGAATGCTTCCCTGAACAGAGAGCAGGGATTCTCTCCTTTAAGATCCTGTCCATCTCCAGATTTGACATGGGTTAGAGGTATGCCAGGCTGAGGTTGATTGCGCCCAAAGGAGCTCTTTAATTTCTTCCTGGCTGGGGTGTGATCTGTTCCAGCACATACACTCCTGGTTCATATAGAGCTTGAGATTCCATAGACCAGAGATTCCATCACTGCCCAGGAGTAGATGTCTGCATTACTGGGTTTCTTTCCTGTGTGCTGTTGTACTCTAAAACTACAGTTTTGGAGAGACAAGTAGCATTGCATAACCTGCAATTTCCTTTCCATCATTGCATTTAACCACTGAAATGGTGTGTGATCTGTAACGAGGAAGAAAATATTACTCAGTGAATAGTATCTATGAGCTTCTATGTCCCACTTCACTACCATTTTTCTCCCCCAACCACCCAATAGGCCTTTTTCATGGGGAACAGCTTCCAACTTAGATACAGGACTGGGTGCTCCTCGACATTTACCTCTTGTGAATATACTATTCCATGCCTACAGTGGAGGATTACAGCTATAAAACAAACTCTTTTGAAGAAAATTGTACTGAAGAGGACAGGAACCTGGCACAGCCAGTCTTTCAAAGGTCTTAAAGGCTTTCCCCCAATCCTTGTCTTAATGAACCATCTTCACAGTTCCATCTTTTTTCACGTCCCTCAGAGGAGCTGCAATGGTAGCAAAACGGGAAACAAAGCTCCTACATTAGCCAGCTAGGGCAAGGAAGTGCCTCATCTACCTCCTTGTCTGAGGAATGGACATGCAACAATACCTGGCCTAAATCGGCCTCCTTTCATGGTACAACTCAGGTAAGTCACTTCCTGATTCTCCAACTTGAATTTTCCTCGATTGGCTGTAAGGCCTGCCTCAGCTGGAAATTGTAGGACTGTTCATAACCATCATTAGTGATCATCCCAGTTGTTGGTAGATATAACTCTCATCTAAATATGCAACAGCATACTGATGATAAGGTCTGAGCACTCTATCCATTAATTGTTGAAACTTTAGATTTGCTCCATTTAGTCCGAAGGACATTGCCTCTGAAGCATATTGGGATTTCTGCTGTTTACTGCAATGCAAGTGACAAGTGGATCTTTTGTAATATTTAAAGTACTGATATATCTGGCCATTGCTAAACATTCCAATAGCACATCCACTCATCACATCAGGTACACATAAAAATTTATTAACTTTTTGGAATTCTCTGCAGAAACATGTTGAGCCATTATGTTTGGGGAAGAGAATGATGAGATTTCATCAGTCACTTTGGGACTCCTCTACTACCCTGCATAACCTGCAACTGCTCCTGGAGTGTTTTCCACATCTTCTGAGGTAAGGGATGATTCAACGTGGTTGTGTATCAGTGAGGAGGCAGAAGAAAATGCATGGGCAAAGGCCTCAGTGAGATGCAAAATCTGAACTTTTTGCTCAGATAGAAGTTTGGTGCCTATCCTCAGTTGTGCTGGCTCTTGGTGAATGGATGCCTAAAGCACTAGTTCTGACTCTGGTGAGTAAGGAGTTATTGACATTCCTTTTCTAGTTTTCCAAAGGCTTCAGAGGTTCACATAGTAAAGCCTTATTTCTTTCCACCTCCTGGGCATGTGGACCTCACAGTTCGCAGAGCCAATCTAAGGAACCACTTGAGAAGCTCCTTGCTATCTAGCTAACAACTTTGATTCTTGCTGGGAAGCTATAACAAGTCATCCTGATAGCATGTTTACCCTTGTGCTTGCTGGGCCCCCAACAGATTTTCATAAGCAACCTCTCCCAGCATCTTGAGACTCATCATGAGTTGTCTAACATACTGGACCATGCTGCATGCCTTTGAGTCTTGCTTTTCACGGTCCTCAAGTAGGAGGTCTAATATTCCTTAATCCTGGGGTCTCTACAAAAGTTTGAAGGGAGAAAATCCTTTGGAAGTTTGTGTTATTTCCCTTCTAGTGAACAAAAGAGGAGGACGTAACTGGTCCCAATGCTTGGTGTCAATGTCCACAAATTGTTTTAGGATCATCTTCAGGGTTCCATTGACTCTTAACTAATTCACCCAGTTCTGGACACTGGACAGAGATCCTTAGCAACTTGATCTTCATTAAACAGTATAGCTCTTATATTATTTGATCTGTGAATATTTCTTGGGTGGTCCCTACTCAAGAACAGACTTTCCAGGAGCTCTGGAGCAACTTTGCAACATAAAAGGAGTGAATAGCATGGTCATAAGAGTGTATTGATGTTCCACCATACTTTTTTCAAGGTGGCCTACCATATCTTTACCAATTTGTTCAAAGGGAGTGGGATCAAGGAGTCCTTTGGGGTAGTTAATTGGCACTAAGGACAAGAGTCAGAATATTCTCTGACCCTCGTGGATGCCAGGCCAGTAGAAAGGAGACAACACTCAGGACTATGTCTTTTCCTAGCCCAAGTGTCCACCACAAGGGATGTAATTTTCCATAGACAAGAATACCTGACTATTAGTAATTGGGTCCTTACCTCTCCATTTTTTTTATCACACTCAACACAGTATAGGCATTCTCCCCAGAGAATAAAAAGGAACCACTGCCACTGGCATTGAAGATTCTACCACCTGATCATTCACAGAATTAATCTGATTGTAGGCCCTGCTCAGCATAGAGTTCCCCCTTTGTTCACAGACAAAAAATGTTTCACAAGTTTGGTCTTCTAAATCTGTCAATGGCTCCTGTCTGTGACCTGGATGGGTGACCTGTGAATCTCAAAATACCCCTAAAGGGTCCTCTGGTTCACTTTACCCAGCTAGTCCCACCATTCCCAGAGTCTGTATGCCAGCCTGAGCCCAAATCTCTACACTGCAATTAAGCAGCCCCTTAGTCTGAGCCCCACAAGGCGAAGTAAGATGTTGCCTGCACTGTGCAGGAGGTTAGACTAGATGATCATGATGATCCCTTCTGGGAGACATGGACCAGCCATGAGTGTTTCATTGCAGTGTAGACATACACTTTAGGCCAGAGTCTTAGCTGGTGTTAATCAACATTGTTCATTGTTTCAATTTACAACAGCTAAGGATCTGGTTCTCAAAATTTTAAAAAAGTGATGTAGTCATGTGGAAAATTAAAATTACCAATGTCTAAAATGATAAAAAAAATACAAAAGATAGAATTTTGGGGGGTTAAAAAAGGAAATACAAGTACTTAACATTGCTTAGTATACCTGCAGATTGCAAATCTTTCATGAATAGACTCTGATTGTCCCAGCATGCATTTGTTTTTAGTAAAATGTCAATAGACTGCAGAAAGTTCCCATCACATAAGAACTAGGGGCCACCAAATGAGATTAATGGGCAGCAGGTTTAAAACAAATAAAATTAAGTTCTTCTTCACACAACACACAGTCAACCTGTGGAACTCCTTGCCTGAGGAGGTTGTGAAAGCTAGGACTATAACAGGGTTTAAAAGAAAGCTAGATAAATTCATGGAGATTAAGTCCATTAATGGCTATTAGCCAGGGCGGGTAGGACTGGTGTCTCAAGCCTCTGTTTGTCAGAGGGTGGAGATCAGGGATCTTAAACTCGAATCACCAGGAGGTCCATATGAGGACTAGTACCTTGACTGGAGGACCGCATCACTGACACTCCCACCTCCCCGCTGCCCCTGGCCCTGCTCCCAATCCGCCCCTTCCATGAGAACTTGCCCCTTCCCTGCCCCCATTCCAACCCCTTCCCCAAATCCCCACCCCTGCCCCATCTCTTCTCCACCTCCTCCTGCAAGAACACAGCTCCTTGCTCCTCCCCCTTCCCTCCTGGAAAGCACTGAGCACCGCAAAACAGATGTTTGGTGGCGGGAAGCACCTGGAGGTAAGCAGAGGAGCAGGGATACGGAATGCTGGGGGGAGAGGAAGCAAGGAGAGGGAGTCTTGGTGCGCTGCAGGAAATAACTCTGGGCGGGTAGAGAGGGGCACGGGGAGCTTGGTGGGCTGCAGGAAATAACCCCGCAGGCCACATTTTTGAAATCCCTGGTGAAGATGGATGACAGAAGAAAGATTACTTGATCATTACCTGTTCGGTTCATTGCCTTTGGGGCACCTGGCATTGGCCACTGTTGGCAGGCAGGATACTGGGTTGGATGGACCTTTGATCTGACCCAGTATGGCCATTCTTATGTTCTTATGTTATCTTCTTAAAGTGGCGTGTAGAACAACTTATACAGTAGTTACTTTTAAAAATATTTAATCCAATTTACTAGGTAAAGAAAAGTTCTCAAAATATAGGTTATTCTTTGGAAAATCTTTGCTAAACTGAAGAAACCTGAATTAAGGATGCATAGCAAATTGCTGCTTAAGTTGCTGCCAATGAACTGGAGAATCCTATTTTAAAGATAATAGAAGTGAGTCACAATTGGAGTTTAACATTAACTACACCAAATAATGTGTTCCAGAAATTGAAGCCTATGATCATTTCTTTTATACTTTTCTGTTTGTAATAATCTTAGAAGTTCAAAAAATTCATTTTTCCCTTCAAAACTTTTCAGAGCCAGCTCCAGTGAAAATGCTTTGGTTGGGAGGATAAAATGAACAGGAAAGGAACTAATTAAAAACATTCTTTAAAGGGTGTGGTTTGGGAATTCATAGATTCATATTGATTTGAAAGTAATGAGTTGTAGCATAATTTAGCATATTTTATAGAAGGATCATTAACATGATTTGTCACTTAAGTGTCATTGCATGCTCTTCCAGCTATTAGATTTGAGTTCTTGCAATAGTCTCCAAAGCCACTCTCCAAACCACTGTCATTCATCTAATTATCAATCCTGCCATCTTCCAATTAAAGGTAGAGATGTACTATACATTTTCAGGTTCCGATTTGGAAAAGAAGGCTTTACAGTGTGAGTGTAGATCCCCTGGCTGTGAACATTGCCACTATCAGTTTGTCCATAGAGTAATCTCTTCAGTGTGGGCAAGCAGCATATTGATTAAAAAAGGCTTTGGTGAAGCTCATTATGGTTGCTTTTACAAGCAAATCATTTTAATCTATAACTGCTTCTATTCTAAAAGTATTTTTCTGTCCCACGGTTCCAAATATTCATTATCATATATGCAGTGCATGAGAGCATTAGACAGCACCAGAATTAAACAGATATTCTAATAAATATATATGATTGTGTACATTAGGCATTGTAAGATAGTTCTTTAAGTTATCCAAATACCTAACGGTTTTTTGCTTGGTTTCATAAGAGGAAGCTTTGAGTATCATTAAAATACCCTCAAAAAATGCTTAGAACAGGATGATTTGATATCACTTATGTTCAGGCAAGCCTCTTTACTTCTTGCTTCTCTTCCCCTTGTCAAATGATTGCTTATTGCTGCCCGGAGATAGCCAAGTATATGAAGACAGAAACCCAGTGGAGGGAGCCAAAATTGGCTCCATTGTATGATGTAGTGAGAAATGCAGTACAGTTGAGAGGTCTGGATCAGATCATCTCTTTCTCTTTTTCATTTCTTCCCCTCCCACTATCAGCCATATGCATATTTATCTTCAACCTCATTATAGCTTCTAGAGACCAGACTATCATTTCTGGCCAGCTCCTAGACACTCTTTATGATATAATCACTTCTAATTCTTTGTAGTACGGAAAAGGAGGAGAATGCTGAAAGTAAGGAAAGATGACATGGCCATCGGTGATTTAATTCTAGTGAATGTAATATCTCTGTTCTGTTCATAAGCAATAAGACAACATATAAAACTACCATGAATTTTACTTATTCTGCAGTATGTAAAAAACCCGAGAGCCTTGTTTCTGACACTGTAGTGAAAATCTGATACTATTACTTCTAAACTGGGTTGTGCTTTTTTTAAAAAAAAATATGAAATCATTCCTCAGTTCTTTTATTAAGTGACATAAATATCAGTAGCTGTTCCTACCTGGGGTTTTTGATGTGGACACAGCAGCAAAATGAGGACAGATACATGCATGGAATTATGTAGCAGGTCACAGCTTTGATTAAACTTTAACACAATAGAAAAGTGTTACCCGCCCACCACTCATGCTCTCCTATATCAGCTATTTAATTGGTTACAATTCTGGGCTTACGGGGTTCCTTACCATATTATTAATAATACAGTGTAGGCTCTTCTCAGCCTACCCCACAGGATTCAACTCTCTCTGAGTCCTAGCATCCTCCCCACAACACACACAAGGGGGACAAAGGGTGCACTAAGGTTGGGACCTCGGAAGGGCCACAAGGTCTCACCTTATTCCATGAATACAAGGCCTATCACCAAAATCCCAGGTCTTTTGCCTTTCGGAACTGTTCATTTTATTCTCTTAAGTGCACTGGAAACTGGCCACAAGTTGCAATGAATAAACAAATCCACCCCCTCAGTTAGATACTAAGCACATTCCTGCTTAATCCACTATAACTTGTAGGTGCTGTAAGAAGGCAACAATCTCCCTGGACCTCTGCCAATTTGACCTATGGGAGAAAAATTCCTTCCTGACCCCTAAACAGTCAATTTGACTAGACCTGCAGCATTTGTCAGGCCAGGTTTACATTTCTAATTCAGGTGGGTAGGGTCAGCTGCTGGAATGGCCTGCCCTGGGCTGAATCCTGGGAGCTGGGGAATGCTGACCAAGGAGAAGGGACATTGGGGAGGAAAAGAAGGGAGACATGGATAGCAATGAAAATGAGGCAAGCCATGGACACATGGTAATGGAGCAGGGTGAGAGGAGACCAGAGAAAGAACCAATCAGCAGGTGTATGGTACAAGTTCAAATGTAAGCCTATTGTATTCTTGGATCTATCTGTTAAAGGATAGCAGAAAAGCTGACATGGTGTCTTTGTATCCAGTGTGACTATGACCTCTCCTCAAATACTATTTTTATGGTATCTGACTACATGGATAGTTTCTGCTTCCTGTATTGGGGAGTCTGTGTCTATTAGCATGGCTCAGTGTGTCAGCCTAGCTGACAAACAGCCTTTCTAATAAAGCTATGAACCCTGCAGAATCTGTCTGATTTACTCTTGCTCCCAGACTGCAACAGAGCCAGAGAGCTACCTCTCTGTTTAGCAGCATAGGGCCATCTATACATCCTTAAGTCTCAGCCTTCTTTAACCAGTGGGTGTAAAGGAAAAGAGTTAAAGTAGTTAGATAGAGAGAGAAAGTAGAATAAGCATATCACTGCAAGGCTGCATCAACATGTATTCCTGGGGTTTCACTGCTGCTTGTACTACCTAAGCATGCTGAATGAGCTAAAAGACAAAATCACAGATATTAGTGTCTCATATGTAACAATTTTTACAAATAAAACTTTTGATGTTTAAAACCAGCCAACTAAACAAAACAATTTAACTAGGTTTATATACCGCTGCCTTCACAGTGTCATTCCAATATAGTATACCTAGCAAAGCATTTCTAGGGTCACATTCATTAAACAGGGAGACAGAATATATATGGTGTGTTATAAAGCTTTTATTAGCAGGCAGTTTGGATAATTGCATTACTGACAGGAGACAAATCCTGAATTTGTCACTCATTACTGAGAAATAATTTTAATAATATATAGGACGTTAAAATATTTACTGAGACTATTTTTTTCTTTTTGCCCTCTACCTGCAAAGCCAGGCACCTCCGATACCCTGAGTCCAACCATGCAGAGTTCAGAGGCAGATGTAAAAGATTTCAGATATCTTTACTATATATTAAAATATCACAGCTTTTAAATCAGTTGGGCAACAGTCTCTTCTGTGCTCTGATTCCTTTCTGCTGCACCATTGCCCAGCTCCACTGACCTTCAATCTGCACTGAGCATGCTCTAGGCCTGAATTTGAGTTCAAGATAAGATACAGCAGTATCAGTCATCCTTTTGGTTTATGTAAAGTAGAGCAGACTAATAGTCCATTATTCTAGTCAATTATACAAACAGTAAGAATGCTTTTCTCTTGTTAAAGCATTAGACTGGAATTCAGGAGAGCTGGTGCTAGTTGTCCTGAAGATGACAAATGTGACATTGAGCAAGATTATCTAATGCTTTACGCATAAGGGGGCCAAAGCAAGACTAGCCCTTGGATAGCCCTAATTTTGTCATATCCTAAATTTTGAGTATTTGCCTTTGTAACCTTGGTGGTCTTCATTATGTAAGAGCTGGTCAGAAATTTCAGTGTTAAAATTATGATTTTGCTGTAATTTTTTCAATTTTCTTGATGGAAATTGAAGCAAAATATTTTGGTTATGGGTGGATTTGAGCAGAATCTAAATATTTTGGTGTATGGAATTGAAACTAAAGTATTTAGTTTTCAACCAGTTCAACATTAAGCTTCATCTGCCGATGGTGCCACAGAGATTGCGAGTGGTACAAATGCTCAAGTTAGAATGATTCCCAGTCTCCTCTATAAAGTGGGATTCATGACTAGACCAAATCTCAGTCAGGTATCATGGGAGAAGTTATACATAACAGATTATTTTTTAAGCCTTTGGAAAAAAAGGATAGGAAATTTAAATGAATGTTATTTATGTTGCAAATTCAGGCACTCAGAAATTAGGAAATACCAGATGCACAGACAACTGTGCAACCTTAATTCAGCCACTTCTTTGTTTTCATTACAATAAAATCATTAATTACATTAGCAGATACTATTTTTTTCCACAGGACAACTGCTTCATTCAGTGCACAGATTGGATACACAAGGGAGACAAATTAAGGTTGTATGAGTGTCTTTCAACCTGCATAAAGTTTTTTTAAAAAAAAAAACCAAAACAAAATAAAAATAAAACCTACCCTTGTTTCTGTACACAATGTATATTGCAAAGAAAAACCTACATTAAAAATTTTATCTATAAAAGTGTTCAATATATTCTTTTATTTCTTCTTTTGAAACTTACTTTGTACGTTGTATTCAGCTGCCATGCTCTGTTCTCTACATCTTTTATGGAATCAGAGCAAAAGTAAACTTGAAACAGTTTCTTTCACTTCAGAAGCATTTTTAAGAAAGCTCTGTTGCATTACTAATCCTAATCTCAACACCATAGCCATAAACAGAATTCTGATACAGTTAAATATAGCACAGCTAAAGAGTAAATAGTTTAAATGCACAGTTTACCAGAGAACCAGAAAAAGAATGAATGTGAAAAATATATTTTGATTGCAGTAACAAAATAGAAGAAACTTTTTAGGTTTCACAACTCATTTTATCAAAGGGAATATTAGGTAAATTTAACATAATAGCAAAAATTCTCCAACTTCCTTACCCTGGCATTCTTTATTCTTGAACATAAAGAAGCTTATACAAGTCTGCCTTGTCCCACATTTGCATGGCACTTTCTTATAGACATTAGATTATACACTAGTTTGAAGTAATTCATGCAGTTAATACATTTATCTTTAAAAGACCAGATGGACAATTTGGTCGTTAAAATGTGGTTTTAAAATTTAAACCTTAAAACCAATTTCAGTCACCACTATTTGTATTCCTTCATGCTTTATAAATACAATTTTTGACCTAAACTAAGTGATATTTATGTTCACAATATATATTTAGAAAGGAGATTTTTAAATTGTCCTTTTTCCTTCACGGTTACTTTGTCTTTTCTAAACAATATGCCTTGCAACCCATTTTGTAACAATAGCTTGACAGCATTCAAGTTTGCATAATTATTTATTGTCTATAAATCATGTCAGTCTTCCTCCCTTAATTATTATTATTGTTATTGTTGTATTAATATTGTAGTAATACTATTAATATTGTAGTAATAATAATATTGTATTATTATTGTAGTAATATTTGTGCAGGAATGAAGGGAAAGGGAAGTGATTGTCCATAAGAATCATTATCCTCTGAATCTAACATATTTACCTGTCTGAGTGTCCATTTAACCCCTGGGATAATTCTTTGATTATGTCCTATATAGTTATAGGTAAATTTTAAATTTGCATGAGCAAACGGATAGGATTGGAACTAATCTAGGGTACTGGATTTGTGTTGTGTGAGCAAGGCAGACAGAAATGTGAGCCAATTCAATTAGAATGATTTTGGGTGGTGTTTTTTAAACTTCTTTGATTATAAGTTAATCAAATCATTAAAAGCACAGCATTTTTGTTTATTTGTGCTTCGTTTTCTCTTACTTTTGAAGACCAGACATCAGCAATTTCCCTTATATTGTGTTCCAAGAGCTGGTGATGGAATCAAGTTCTGATTGGTCTAATAGCCACTTGAGGGGAGAAATGGAAGTGTGTTCCAACTAGATCTGTTTTTCTATGTGAGGAGAATCAAGGGCTAAAAAGTGAGAGAGGAAGAAAGCAAACCTAATTTCCTTAGCTTAGAAAGAAAGAGAGAAAACATAAGTTGTTTAGAAATGTGTTTAAATAAAAATTTCTATTTTTCCTATTCTCTTCTATCTCATAATTTCCTTCTCTCCCACAAAGGATCACAAACATCCATTTTGAAGCTCTGAGGAGCTCTTCATTTTCCTGGGCCTTTTATAACTGTCTACCCTCAAGGCCCCATATCACAGCCATTGTCCCTCAGGACAAGCAAGACAAGATGAGATTCCCACTGGAGCTCCTCAGCACATCCTGCAGCCCCATAATTAGCCACAGAAGTGTTTCCCCCAGGGCTGAGTACTCAGTGCTACTTCTGCAGTATTCCTAGCTAGGCATTTTGGCAGAACTCCCAAAAAGTTTGGATAATTCAAAGAGGCTGCTGATGCACATCCAAACTTTTGGATGCTTATTTCAACTAAACTCAAACAAAACTCAAATGTTATTAAAAAGACAATAAAAGGTACAGGCAATGCTCACTGTGCAGTCTCATGGAATCCTCTTCGAGGTGTAAGTCACTCCACCTAATATGCAGAAGATGAAATTTCTGGAGTAGTTGTGTAACGCTGTGTGAGGGCTAGATAATATAGCACCTGCCAGCATTTAATAAGTCTCATTGCCCTGTACAGTTCACCGTTTGCTGGGTAGCAGTGTTCTTTTTGCTACATTTGTTTGGAGTATAGATGGTGCAGGGCACAGCAAATGGACTGTAAAAATAGATTTTTCTTTGCTGTGAGGAAAATTCTTTAGAAATACTTTGTGTTAGTTATCCTTGTCAAAAATTGTTTGTGTGCATATATAGGTATATAGAAAAAGAGGCAAAATTGGAGAGAAAAATAAAAATCTCAAGGACCAAAGAGCAAGAGGAAATGGATGAATGAGAACACAGTCACATTTTAATGTAATATCCATGATAAGAAAACCAAGAAGGAAAGACAGAGTAGCCATTAGAAAACTGGGTGAAATAAAATAATGAGGTGGAATTGAGTTGAGAGAGGCCACATGTGGGGCTATTATAGGCTTACTGATATGAGCACAATCCTGTAATGAGATCTATGCAGGCAAACCTCAAATCTGTGTGTAACTCCATTGACTACAGTGGGATTCTGTAACCATGTAAGTGTGGGCTTCATGGATCTGGTGCCTTTCAGCCTGATCATAGCGCAGTGAAGCAAATGTGAGTCTATGGTCAGGCTCCTTTGTGCACAAATACTACCACTGGGTTTGTGAAGACATACCATTATGTGGTATGAAACTTTCCAAAAGAGGGAGAAAAAAATTTGCCTGGGGCAGACTCGCCACATGGAAATGTTTAGCTCAAAGGTTTTAAGTTTGACATTTGAAAAAACAGAGCCTTAAAATGGAAAGTGTGAGACAAACTTAACAATAGCCATCACTTCCTGTGCTGTTTATGATATGTAGCGTACATTGTTATGTATTGTGGGTACAAAGTTTTGGATGAAAATTTTTACCCAGATCCAGTGGTCACAGTCCCAGCACCTAACTGGAATTTTAGCCTTATATAGTTAGTTACATGATAGTTTTATGTTTATATTAACATAAGCTATCTTGAATTTTCTCTTTTTAGTGTTTGCATAATGGTAATTTAAGCATGACTGAAAGAGATATAACTGAACTAGAATGCATTATCTTTGTAATTTGAGAATGAAGGACAACCCAAACTAAGAAAGAATTGAAAGAGCACTGCTCAGCAACCAAACACATTTTTTTGTTGAATATTCTTTCACTTTCATAGAGTCTAAAACATCTATGTGGCTTTGCTGACCAATCACACACCACAAATTATGAATAGTGAACAGTGGAAGACAAATATAAGAGTTTGCAAACAGCACCTAGGGTGAAATACAATCACATCATTTGCAAACTTCAAATAAGAATTTCATATAAATTCATAAAAATTGTCAGCTTGCCGATAATTCATTCAGAGAAAAAATGCTACAATGTAACTTGTTTTATAAATTAGTCATCCAGTTAATTGTTAACCATGGGCTTACTTTTGCTCCTTTTGCAGTCAAAGAGATTTGCTATTGACATCAATGGGAAAAACATTGACCCGTATATCATAAACAACAGGGATCACCACCAGGTCATAGACAGACTGATCTAGTCATCAGAGCAGGAGCCAAGAGCCAGGCTGGGTCAGATACCAAGAGTTTGGAATCTGAGCCAGGCCAGAGATCAAACTGGAGGTCCTGTGTCAGGAAGCAGGCAGGGTCAGTGTCACAAGGAGATCAAAGGCAGACAGTAGGCACATATAGGGAAAAGGAAGCAGTCCTTGGGCCAAAAGAGCCCAGTTACATGGACAATTTTCTGTTCCTGTGCTTGGTTTAAAGAAGACCTGGGAATGAATCGGAAGCCCCAGTGTTCCACCAATCTGATCCCAGGACTTGAGTCCTCTGTCAGAATTTGGATTCTATGTTAACACCAGTTAATAGGTGGCAGGTTGGAACTGCTTAAGATCCTTGTAAACCATGGTTTAAAACCTATGATCCCTGACAGAGAGAGGCACCATCAGTGGGGAAGACAAACTGTTGCTACAGTTGTTCAAGAAAATCCATAAGGGGGCAGAAATGTGAACAAGACAGCATTGGTGGGTGTTCAGGACCAGCCATTAAGTACTGACAACTACTCTTAACTGTGAGCTCAGTGTTTTTTCTTACTCTCCACTGTAGAACCACTTGTAGAACCACTGTCTTCTCAGCCCAGCAATCTTGCCACCACTTCATACCTATCTGCTCTTAGAAAGAGCTGGTTGCTAGTCTGGGTTTCTCTTTAAGCCCCTCTCATCCGCTCAGAAGGCTTGGGAATGCACCTAATAGCCATTGCAAGGAGGGACCAGGGGTTATTAACAATGCAGGTTTTCCTCATCCTCCTAATGATGTCAAATCAAAAGGCTGAGAAGGGTCAGGAGAACAGACTGGAGGGGAGGTGAATATGAAATGCAGAGCTCAGATTCTACAAACAGGAAGCCAGTGTTTGCCTCTTCCTGGTGACTCCTTCTGCAAGTTACCACAGGTCTTAGGGAGTGAGGTATTGAGCACCTTCAACTTCTGCTATTTTAATAAAAATTGAGAACACTCTGAGCAGCGAGAAGAAAACATCTTTGAAAACAAAAGGAAGAGAGAGATAATGAATTGGGAACATAAATTTATTAAAAACAATAAAAACAAAACCCGGACATGAACTGTCTTTTATGTATTTTATGCCTCCATTTTTAAGAGTGAAAATGATATCAGGTGTCCTTTAAAGGGTTGCTGTAAACTTTTAGAAACTGTATACCTAAAATAGTTGGCTTCAACTCAGAAATTTTAGAATAGATTTCAAATTGGATTGTGTATAAAAGTCTGACTGCAGTGTGAGTATTAGTATTCACAGGAGACTTCCATAATTGCTGCCAGGCTCTTCCAAGCCCGAGAACGAATTTATTTGGCTCAGCATAGCCTGAAGGTTGGAAACCACTGCTCTAGGCAACAGACATTGTGGATATTCATCTATTAGCTTAGCCTAGGTTTCCGTGAATGTGGAAGGCTTCACCATTTTTAGCTGTAAATGGAGAAAAAAAAAAATTTCAGAAATGTTATTTTTAGTTTAAAACTTGAGTGTTTGTTTCTAGGCAAAACATTTTAAACAGTACTTGTTTGTCAAAGGGGAGAAAGTTGTACAATATGAGTTTGCATTTACCTTATGCTGAATTCTGGATAGCTGCAAACTCCCATTTACCAGTGTACATAAATAATTATTTATAATAGACTTATTTATTTGCAATAATAATGACCAATTCTTTTCATAGCTAGTGACCCACTCATAACATTCTAAAATTCATTGTTTGGCATTATATTGAATCTAAAATTAAATTATACAAAAGCTATGAAAGACTGAACATTACCAAATAGTTCCTACTTTTTGAAATCTGAAAAGCTATTGTTGTTACAATAGATAGAGCAGAAACATGGACAGTCAGCATGAAGATGGAGCAAAAGATTAAAGCTTATTTCTGGCATGCGGAAAGATGTATACTGCTTACTACTTTGGGACCAAATATACGGGCAAAAGAGAAAACTAAAATTAACAATATATTGAAGACTATAAATTATCTAAAGCACATATGTCAAAGGAAAAAGAGAAGAAACATGGGCGATACTTATTTAGATTGTAAGCTCTCCAGGGCAGGCACAAACTAATATTCTGTCTATATAGCACTTAGCCAAGTGGGGGCCCCTTCTTGGTTGGTCCCTAATACCATAATAAACATGAATAATAAGAAGAACATTTAAGATAAGATTTGTTTTGTGATGATGCTGTATTTTCTGAGATGAAAATGGGATATCATTTTCCAGCTCATCGCCCTTCCAGTGAGGAATTGTTCTGTATACATATAGTTTGATTTTATTAATAGATCCATATTTAAAAATTCACAAATAATGGACCTTCCACTACATCCCTGGGAGGCTATTCTACCAATTAATACATCTCAAAGTAGAGATTTTTTTCCTGATATTCGTGATACCATTTTCCTATTTTAGTTTCATCCGATTATTTTGTCTTCTCATATATATTACTCTTCATCTTTGAAGCTTACATCCCTGAAATATTTATAAACTTTTGCCCCCTCTTAATAACCATTTAGTCAAACTATACATATTTATTCATTTCCCAAGGCAGTCCCTTGTAATTTGTCAGCATCATCGTAGTAATGCTATGCCTAGATTTGAATAAAACATCCAGTAATATTGCAACAGAACCATACAGAGACAAACTGTTGATTGCCTACTCCAGAACTTATTGCCTTTTCACATGAAGCCCAAAACTCACATCAGCATTTTTTTTATTTCTGTGTTGTCTAATTCGATATCCACTATCACCTATAAGTTTCTTTCCATAATTACGACTCAGTAAGTTTCCTCCAACTGAGTAAATTCTTTGTTAATGTATTAGTTCACATTTTCCAGTTTTTGAACTCTAGGAAAATATTTAATTCAGTTATCGTTTATCATATGGTGTATAGACATAGAGATGTTGAAGAATCAGAGAACCAGATCGTGAAGTTAATGAGCATACAAAGGACACTCACAAGTAGTACCCACTATACCATTGGAGTAGTGGGTGCACAATACCTCTGAAGGTTTAGGTTAGCATGTTTAAGTGCTTTCCTTCAAAAACAAAGTTTTTAATAAAAATATTCTTAACAATAGAAATTGATTTGTACAGTTATCCCTGTGGACTAGTAAATACATATGCATTTTTTGGGGGGTGGGAACTCTAGGAGAGACAATCATTGTACTTTATACCACATTAGTATGCATTTCCAGTTTTATCTTTGAATCAAATTAACCCCATGTCTTCATGGAGCAGAAATCTGATGCTGTTTGAAACATATCCAGCCTTGCAAACTTTTATTCATGAGAAGATTCATTAATCTTAGGTCAATGGCTTTATTCATGTAAGTAATAGTTTGCAGGATCAAATCCTAGGTTATATTCAAGAGAAAGGAAGGACACAGTACTTCACCCTTATTGGAAGTAGGATTGACAAAACAAGTAATAAAACATAAGGAGAAAATAAGATGATAGTATTTTAAAAATTAGGCAAATAAAGTATGTAGAGACTTTGGGAATTTTTAAAAAGTAGAGGAATCAAATTAATAAATGCAACTGTATGAAATGTCTGCAACAGTGTCTGAAACAGTGTAAAACTCACCTAGTTATTTTTTTGATTGCAAAACTGAAAGTCAGCCCAGTTTCACTGAAACTTTTCCAAACATTTCAAGTGAACCTTGTGATGATTTATAGTTTCATGTCCAAATCATGCATATCATGCTGTTTCAAAAAGCCCACAAAGAATACATTTTTATCACATATCTACCTGACATTGGCATGGACATATCTTTGATAAACAAAGTAAATATAGAATCAGAAAATTCATATAGCTCAACTCAAGAAAGAATAATAAAAAACAAAACAATTGAAAATGAAAAATGTAACAGAGAACTATAGTAGGTTTGGAAATCTGCTACAGAAAGCAATGATGTAGATCAAAATTCAGATAAAAGCTCTTAAAATAAGTCAGAAGAGGAAAACGTAGCAATGATATCATGACTAAAAAATACAATTCAAAGTCTACTAACAGCTGCTTGAATAGTAGAATGAAGAGTCCAAAGGTCAGAGTTAGCACATTTGAGGCTGTTTCTGAGGGGAAGATGATATTGTTTAAGAGTCAGTAGAGAGTAATCAATCCTGGTAATATAGAAGCCACTAGAAGGTGGCCAAAATAAAATAACTAAAAAATACAATTATACTATTTGTGTATGTATATATCTATTGTGCCATGGAAGAATGCATCATATTTTTAAGTTGATGGTGGTGAGAGTGAGAGGGAAGAATAATATTAATATCTTATAAATGTATTTAAATAATATTAAATTGAATCTTATATTTTAAAAACAGCAAAGGAATTTGGACACACAATGCCAATTAAATATATGAGACTACAAGTGGGATGTGGAAGTGTTATTTCTAGACTACGGACAGTAGCAACCAAAAATCATGTAACATGGGCTGGCTTTCTAATGTTCTGTGTAAAAGTTGATAGTTTCATTCCATTTCAGTTCTATGAAATTAAATAGGAATTGAATGTCAATAAAGCAGGTCAGTATTGTTTCCATTAAAACTGATAAAAACTAAAATATTTTGTTCTGTAAAAATGTTCTTCAAAAACTTTCTGGTTTTCATCAAAAATGTACCAAAAACCAAAACATTTTCATTTTTGCAGCTGAAAAGTGTCAACTTTTGGTAGCTAAAACCCCCAAATTATTCAGTTTCTTTATGATCCGTCCCACAAAATGTGTCAAAATGTAAAATTAAAAAAAAATTATTTTTAATGAAAAAAGCTATATATAAATTACAAAAAAAAAATAAAATAATAATGACAACCTCTAGTGTTCAGATTACTTAGGCAGATTTGAAAGTCTCAGCCTGAATATATATCAGGTCAAGTTAAAGACTGCAGGGAAGCCTAGCATTAATCTTGGCCTGCTTGCTCATCTAAAAACTATAGACTACCTTGGTTTCACAAGAATTTTGTCTCACATTAGCTACCATGTGTTAGCTAACTTGATTAAATATATCTTGTTTCCTAATTTCTAGTTATTGTTGTTACAATAGATAGAGCAGAAACATGGGCAGTCAGCATGAAGATGTAGCAACAGATTAAAGCTTGAAGACTTTAATGAAGACTAGGCCTGTGTCTAAAATGAAAAGTACACTGTAGATTGCTGGGAACAGTGGTAATATTGTTTGTTATATATTTAGGCAAGAGACATAAAATCCCACCTAACCACTGAGTATGATTGTTAGTTTTGGACTGGATATTTAAAGGGATTGGGGTGCTTATCCTTTTTATGTAGACTAGCTTTAGTACTAGCAACCAAAACCTCCCAACAGCTGATGGATCTGTGATGGTCTGCGTGAAAGGTGGTGGCCTCATTTCATTTCTTAGCCGGCATCACAAAACTCAATATCACTTTGTTAGCACTCTTGTGGCAGTTTCATCAGTAAGGTTACATATGTAATGATGATGGAAACTGAAAAGCTCTCTATTCCTGAGAGCTGATTCTTCCAGGCCACTGCTCAAGTAAAGTGGTATGGGAAAACTGTACTATTGTTACTATGAGTAAACAGAGAACTTAAGTCTCTAGTACTTTCGGACCTGCATTCTCATGACTGCTAAAATAAATATAACAAAAATGAATTTGTTTCAAATGTTAATTTATTTACCACTTAAAGTAAAAGCCTCTTACTTTTAGAACCAGAATCTTTGCAAAAAGCAGCTATTTTGTTTTTACTCACAGCCAGTAGAAAACAGGCGTATGCCTAATTATTAGCACTAAGCTCTTCAATTTATGAAGTTTCTTTCCTTCCTATTTCAGTATTTTGGGTTTTAATATTATCCCAATACATGAGTATAGTTATTTTTGTTTACTTATCTATGAGTGAAGTCTTTTTTTATAACTAACTTTTTACAAATTTTAGCCTAATGGATTCCTGGAAGAAAGATCACTTTAAGTTTACAGGATGACCTTCTATTTCAGACCTGATTGTTACATTAAGTTTATCTTCTGGAAAAAAAGCTAAATAATGTCAGCATTCTGCTGGCAGATCCATCTCATAACCAAATGTCCTGGGATTAGAAGCAATGGAGTGATAAATGATATCCAATATCCTAAAACTTCAAATTACAATACAAACCCCCAAAGGCATAACTTTTTTTTAATATGAAGATTTTGAAACTTTTTTTGGAGGGGAGGAAAGGGGCTTTGAATTAGAACTCATGTAAAATTAGAGTGGGAAGATACTTGAAATAGCCAATTAAGTAAGGGCTTTATTCAGTACAAAACAGTTTCTGTTTAGGCTGCCCTCACTGAAGCCCTACCAAACGCCAGTATTTCATAGGCCTGTACAAAACCCAGTTTAGCCTTTAGTCAGCCCTAATCTTGGGCTTGGTCTTCATTCCTTGAGTTTTGCTTGAAGTTTTGGGACCATAACAAACTACAAACGAATCTTGGATGCACAATAGTGAAGTCAATGAGTTTCATGATGAAAGTGTCATTTCACCACCTCTTCTTTTCATGCCTTTGTTTTCTTGTCTCAAGAGGAACCCTCGCACTCATTCTCCTACAAGCCCAGGAACTTCAATCTTAGACCATAGCTGACATTTTCAAAAGAGGGAGCTCCCTGAATGCTTTTCATTCATCAGCTGTGGGAAAAGGAAATGCTGCTCCAATCCTGCTTCTGCCACTTCCAAGTTAATAGAGCTGGGATAATAATTAGCTTTTTTGGTTTGTTGGTAGTTCTAAAAAATTGGTTTGGCATAAAACAAACTCTGTTTTTATTTTTTGGGGATTTTTTTTTATAAATTGAAAAAGTTCATTTTAGATACATTCCTGAATGGTATTCACTCCTGGTCTTGCAACACCCAAGTGAGTGTCAGAAGCACTAAGCTACAAATTATTGGGGAGGGAGGGAAAAAGGAAAAGTGACAGCATTATCACCTCCTTCTCCAGTCATTTTGTGAATGGAAAAAAAATACTTATTTCAAATTCACTAATAGTTTTGTGTTGGCAAAAGTTACACTTTGACAAATAAATTGCATTTGTCTGAAAATAATTTGCATGGCTTTACTCTTCATCTTATTCTAAGATCCAAATCTAGACTGTAGGTGGGGGGAACAGACCAATCTCTGGCCTGCTTGAAAATCAAGAAAATGGCAGGCTTTATCAGACAATTCTCCAACTGAGACGTTTCACCATAATTTCAAACATGTAAGCCATTCCAATACAAGTCACTTTTTATGCTACAGCAGCATGAGTGTACTACTGGTTTGCATGAGTGCTGTTATATTTGTGTAATTATACTAAGGCAGCAAAGAAAACATAACAAAAAATCTCACTTAACATAGCCCTAGCGCTTACCACACAGTAACAGAAGAATAATACTTGTTTACACAATCCGTGACGACCCAAGAATGGCCCTTCCAAAAGAAAATGCATTGCCGTAGGGAGAAAGAGTGAGATAGATCTAGGATATATCATTGTACAGCACTGGATGTAGACAGCTCGGTTTCAAGAGCTGTTCTTCAGTAAGCATCTCACCAGGGCCTTAATCTCTGGACATGCAGAAAGTCTGTTGGTCAATTTAATGTTATTGAGTATGCCCTCCTATGTTTTGGGCATGTTATCCTGTAGTAGAACTAAGGCGTGGTCTACAGTACAAAGTTAGGCTGACATTAATCACTTTGCATATACCTAACTGTGTATGTGTCTACACTCAAATTTATCTCCTGCTGATGTAAGTTCCCCCTTAGAGCAACACAGTAAAATCTCATCTGCAGCATTGAGCTATGGTTGACATACTGAGGTCGATACAGGGTGAGTGTAGACACTGTGTGACCTATATCAACCCTAACAGTCCTCCAGCAGCTGTACCCCAATATCCAACACTAACTGCTCTGCTAACAATTATGAAT
This sequence comes from Dermatemys mawii, assembly GCA_007922305.1. NCBI lineage: Eukaryota > Metazoa > Chordata > Testudines > Dermatemydidae > Dermatemys > Dermatemys mawii. The sequence goes on along the minus strand of ML677326.1, from coordinate 30,781,844 downwards.
TCCACTGCCCATGTTGTGTGCAACTGTCCAAATGACCATGCCAGTTCCAAGTTCCAGACACTCTCCTTCCTGGAGTCCATGGGAGATATTGGATCTCCCAGGCCTGTGGGGAGAAGAGAATGTGCAGGAACAGCTTTGGGGCAGTTCTAGAAATGTGAAGTTCTAGAAGCAGATAACATAGGGGACACACGTGAAGGGGAAGGACAGGAATCAACAAGGGTGCCACACGAAAGCAAAAGAACTGCAGGAGGCATATCAGAAGGCCAGGAAGGCCAACAGCCTATCTGTCTGGAGATGCAGCATAGAAAGAACAGCCTAAAGGAGAGGAGGAAAAAAACTGGCTTCATTCCCATATTCTGTGCAATTGCATGGATTAAAATGGCACCTGTTTTAAATTAGAGGAACCCGAGGGGATGTCACAACCTACAGAATCTTGTTACAGGCTTCCTATCCATTGTGTTCCAGCTCAAAATCTCTGTAGTAGAATCCTCCTCTCAAATTGTTCCCTTCCAGCCCTATCTCTCACTTGTTACTAGGCTTGCTGGACTGTATGTCAACCTCACACTTCTCCTGTGCCAGCAGAATTCTCCCCAGCCCTTTGTTGATCATTTACAGCAGTGGTGGGCAACGTGCAGCCCGTGAACCACATGCGGATCATCAGGGTAATCCACTGCTAGGCCGCCAGCCAGTTTGTTTACATTTACACTGCTGCCTGCAGCTCCCAGTAGCATGGTTCCCCATTCCTGGTCAATGAGAGCTGTGGGAAGTGATAGTCAGCACACCCCTCTGGCCCACATCACTTCGTGCAGCTTCTATTGACTGGGAATGGCAAACCATGGCCTCTGGGAGCTGTGGATGGCCGTATAAGTGTGAACAAACTGTCTGGCAGCCCTCCATCGGATTACCTTGACAGGCCATAGGTTGTGCACCATTGATTTACAGCCTTATATATTGTCAGACGAGTATATAATAGTCAGAATAGGGGCTAGAACTGATACTTCAACAGCATGTATAGATCTGTATTTATCTATGAAAGAGAGGTGTAATACTATCATCTATATACATCTCTGTGTGTGTGTGTGTATATATATATATATATATATATATGTTCTACACTTATTGTATTGTGTCCAAATATCTCTCAACATTCAGAGTACCTAAAACTGTAAAGGCCTCCATACTGGAACATAATCTATCCTTGACACTGTAGATGAAGGAACTCCCTAGCATTTATTTTTCAAAGTAGCATGGATAGGGTAACTGTCTTCCTATTTTTCATCTTTCAGACACACGTCTATTGTGCATTTTCTGATACGTGCATGATGAAATGCTGGTTTCAGATAACTGAGCATGAACCATTTTAGTTTCTTTTTCAGATGGTTTCATTTTTTCCCCTTTATTGAACAGTGATTTTCATTTCCTGTTTGTAAAAACACAACATTTCCCTTTTCTCTCTAATGCAATTATCTAGTATTCATCCAAGATAACAAATATAACTTTTCGAAGGCTCCATTATTTTATTTTCCTCTGTGCCTAAAAAATACACTGCACTATATACAATGGTCAAGATTTGCAACAGTGGTCATTCAGATATATCTAATTTGAATGGTGGAATGGTTAAAAATGTAAGAAAACAACAGTTTCATCTAAAAAGAAAAAAAGCCACACACTCTTATATCTGATTTAAATATCAGAAACAAATTAACACCACCATGCTATGAACTGCTGTTTGACTATTGTATATCTAAATGTATTTCTGCATGGATAAAATGCAATTGAAATGGATGGCATTATAGGAGTCAAAGTATCAATATATGTCATCTGTGCCTAACAGAAGGCAGAAAAATGTTAGACTTTTCAAGTGTAAGCAATGTCTTTACATATAAAGCAAATTTAAGGTTCATATTAGTTACCAAAGAAATATTTTCAATAAACACAAGACTAAGCTTGTTTTTGTTTTGTTTTTGTTTAGCTGTTTGTGTGTTTAGCTGTTTATTTTGTAATATGATGTTTTTAACAGAATATTTTATTTCACTTTGTTACAATGCTATTAAATTCCTTTAAAAAAATCATGTTAGTTGCTTACTCCAAATGAAGCTTGGTATGATAGTTGTAGGTAATAGTATGAAGTATTGTTAGTCTTGTGGAGCATGTAAAATAGGTACTCTAATTCTAGCAGAAAAGTGTTTCTAAGACAAGCGGGACTTGATGAATTCAAGGAAATGATTCCTGGTTAATTATTAATGAGAAAGAAAGCTGACAAATTAAATTAATTTTAAATATTTTATGGGATCATGCAACATCATGATCTTGTGGTCACATTCTCTAAAATTATTTGAAAAAAGAGTGGAAGCTTCTTTTTATTCTGATCCCAGGAATCTTGGTAATTTTTAAAATCATGGTGAAGTCTGAGTAGTAGCAATTTTTTTTCTCATCTTGATCTTTTCTATTTCCTGAAACAGCATTATGCCTGTGCACCTTTCATTATACTAGTAGAATGTTTTATGCCAAATAACGTACCATTCTGTTCTTTAGCAATATACTCTTTGATATTCCTTGTGAACTGCAAGCTCAGAATAGTGGTTTAAGTTTTCATTGCTTTGTTTAGTCTAAGTGATCGACTGGAACGCTCTGAGTATTATACACAATTTAGAAAATGTACACTTTACCAGTAAAGGTCTTTCATTAGGATTTGTTAATTATATGCTAGAGATTAAACTTAATATTCTAAATTACATGTCTGAGAACAAAGTTTATTCTTCACTTGTTTATTTGTCTGAAAGAAAATTGTTCAGTTAAAACAACCCAGGAGGTTAGGAGAGGAATAAAACCGCATGCAGTATTTATATAAAAAAGTTTTCTAGTCCAAATCTGTACAGGAATTTTATATTGTTAGGACTAAATTCTGACCGTTGAAGACAAAATAATCCAACTTTCACACATTAGCAAAATTTACTTACAACCAAAGTAGAAGAATTTGAGATTCTTCCATTTGATAACTGTGAAATGGAGAATCTATGTTTGAGATTCTGAGTGTGCACAAAGTTTCTAGATTTTTATTTCTGCCAAATATGTTCTCAGCCTACAAATCTATAGTTAAAAATGGTTATCTACTATGTCTCACTTTAGCTATCTAATTCAGAAAAGGCTTTTTGTTCACATTTTGTATGTCAGAGAGCTTAGATAATCATGAATAATGGCAGTTAGCATTACATATGAACTCAATCAATTCCTCTGAAATGGCACAGTCCAAAATGATTATTGAACATATGCATGACAATTGGAAGAAATATACTTAATCACACAGAATAATGTCACAAAATTTATTAAATCCAACAAAAAACCATCCTTATTAATATGTATTGCATCTTTTGCATAAGCAATTTTCATCCTTTTGTTTTCTTTTACACATAATATTCTGAAACAAGTAAATGACAACTATTTGTACATTAGCAACTTGCATTACATTATCTTTGGATTAATTATTAAAGGAAGGATATCACTATTATATATGTCAGATGAAAAATATATATTTCTAGATAATAATAATGCAATTATTGATATTTAATATTAAATTATAATTACCATCTAACTCTGGCTGAGTTACTGAAATCCTCAAATCAAGGCTTAAAGACTCTGCAAAGACTCTGCAAAGACTTCAAGTTGCAGAGAATTCACCATTTACACTAGTTTAAACCTTCAAGCAACCCATGCCCTATGCAGCAAAGGAAGGCAAAAACAACCACCACCACCCCAGGGTATCCGCACATCTGACCCAGGAGATAATTTCTTCCTGACCTCCTCATGGTGATCAGTTAGACCCTGAACATGTGGACAAGACCCATCAGGCAGATAACTGGGAAAAAATTCTCTATAGTAACTCAGAGTCCTGCCCATTAGGTGTCCCATCTCCAGCTGTTGGAGATTTTTGCTCCTGGCAGTTATTGATGGGCCACATGCCATCGTAGGAAGTCTAATCATACCAACCCCTCCATACGAAAATCAAGCTCAGCCTTGAAGCCACCTAAGTTTTTTGTTCCCACTGCCTCCCTTGAGGCTGTTCCAGAACTTCACTCTTCTGATGGTTAGATATTTTCACCTAGTTATGAGCCTAAACATGGTGATGGCCAGTTTATATCCATTTGTTCTTGTGTCCATATTGATGGTTAACATAACACAGTTCTTAGGTTCTGTGGGAATTCACTTCACAGGCTTGTATTTGACACAGAGAAAGCTCCATGTCCTGCATTTACAATCTATATCCTTATACTGAGTGGATAGTCCCACTGTGCCTGAGGAGAGATCTTCATCAGAGTGTTTCAAATATGCATGGAAGGTATAAGTGTTTAAGATTTTGTATTTGAGACTGATGAATTATTGGAAACATATGTTTGGTTCTACAAGGAACTTTTTAGCAATTTAAACCCAAAAGGGATATATATAGGAAATAGAGGAGGGGCGTCTCACCCAGGAAGTATACAAGGGAATAGCGCAAGCTTGTCGGGACAAAATCAGGAAATCCAAGGCAAAGAATCAGTTATAGGTGGCAAGAAGTGTTAGAGACAACAAGAAGGGGTTCTTCAAAAAGAAAGATGAGGGATGGTGTGAGTCTGCTGCTCAATGGAGACGGTAATCTGGTAATGGAAATTGATAGGAAGGCAGAACTGATAAATGCCTACTTTGCTTCAGTCTTCTCACAAAAAAATAATATGTGACCTGATGATTAGTGAAGTTACCATACACATGAAAGGGGAAGTGATGCAGATCAAGATAAATAAAGAACACACAGAGATCTTCTGACCAATTTCAATGAATTCAGATCAATGGGGCCTGATTCTATTCATCCAATGGCAATTAAAGGTTAGTAGGCAGTGGGGTGGGTTACAAATTGTTGTAATGAGCGATAAAACCAGTGTCTGTGCTGGGTCCATGTTTTGTAGTGCATAATAGAGTTAAGAATTTAAGCTATCAGGCTCTCCTTCTGAAGGTGTTGTGCACGTTTCCCTGCAGGATGAGTACTGAGATTTCTTTTCTGGCATATGGACGAATAGCATTGATGGACTACTGGTTGGAACTAAAATTCATTTTCTTTTATAATGTAAGCAGGATTTAAAGCCAAGGTTTTAAAATGAAAAGTTATTGGACTCCCTCACAACACCATTAGCCTCCATGATATTCCAAATTAAAATTATGAATAAACTCCAGCAAATTAAGCTAAACTAAATTAATTTAAAATAAATTGTTTAATTTAGCTGTGATTATTACCAATTCAATTATTACCAATTCCAATTCTCCTTAACTTTGAACTCTAATAACTGTGTTTAGGAAATTAAAAATGTTAACATTTACATGAATTTAATTTCCAATTTGATTTTTAAAAGAAGAAAAGCTCTGCAAATGCCATGTATCATCTTCTTCCATGAGTAGAACTGCTGAATTAGGCAAGATGGAATTGCCTCTGAAGTAATTATGTTAAAGGTTTAAAAGATAAGCCACAGCGGACATCAAGAAATATTAACAGCTGTGCCTCATAGAAGGATAAATCATTCTGAACATCAGAATTGCCACCAATAAAACTGGAGGTAATTTTGTTGAAGCAACTGGGCTACAGTAGCAGCATCCTTTAAAATAATAACAGGGTACTTCTGGTTCAACAATCTTGACTTTTACAGAGATATGGTAGTCGAAATGTAGTGCCATTATGCCAATTTAATGAATAATTTACAACTTCCTTGAAGAAACCATCCATTTTTTTTTTAAGTTATATCATTCCAGTGCTTGCCTTTCAGAAGTTTTCTTGAAAGCTGTTTATTGTTTGGCCATGTAGAGATATATTGTCAGGGCCATCTCCAAGCACCAGCATAGGAAGCACATGTCTGGGGGGGGGGGTACTCTGTAAGGGGCAGCATTCTGGCCAGTCTTAGGGTAGCACTCCCCCGACTGCACCACCCCTTCTTCCCTCCTCCCTCCTCCAGCAGCGCTCCTCTGGCTGCTCTTTTTTTTGTTTCAGGCGGCACAAAAATTGAAGCTGGCCCTGTATATTGTATAGTAAATTGCTCTGGTAATGCGGCATTTCGTATTCCATAGCACATGTGAGAGTTGTCAAGTGTGAATATTTCTCTGTTATAACTGTTCTAATAATGTATTGGTAGTGTTGCAGGTCTGAGTTAATGATGACTTAAGATTGTCAAATAACAGGCTCAATTGAAATTATTTAATAAAAGATTATCAATCAGAGATTAGTACAACATTATATGGAATACAGAAAGAATAGATATGTTATTAGTTTTTGATGTGATCATGATAAAGAGCTGGCTCTATGTCTCTCCTTCACTGTATCTAGAAGGACATGGCAGATTCATTCCACAACTAAGTTCCCATACCAGTGTCATTATAAAACCTCCTTTGCCGAAACATATTTGATGTCATTTCTTAGACATTATCTGTTTATCTGATTTGTGTGTAAAGGCATGATTATTTACAGTTGAGAGGACTAATAATTCCTCAAGATAATATGTTTTAGTGAGTCCTTCTTCCCCCATAATTATTCTTACCTGTTGATTCCCCAAAAGAAAAAAATCTATTTAATCTCTTACCAGTTTCCCGAGTTTATATATGATTATGTAAGTGTTATATATATTATGAGAATGGTTTCCCAGACTATATGGAGTTCTATGGACATAGGAGCACCTATGATTATTATATATTGTCTAACATGTAGAATTTCTGAATAGGTTTTTTTTTTTTCCATCAAGGACAAATGTTCTGGGCCTTAAAATTCAACACTCTTTGTTAATATCCTATAGACTCTAAAAAATAGTATATATAATACTCCCATAGACTTCAGTGTGAGTTGACAGAACCCAGGACCCTGCAAGATAAGCTCCTTTTAGATTTAGCATCCCTTTGTGTGCAGCATAACTGATCTCAGATGTTGTTGTTTCACACTCCATGTCTTCATTAGCCCTCTTTAATCTCTACTGTATGTAGAAAATAATTTTTAGATAATCTGATCATTTCTTTAATTCTAGCTACTTAACATACTGGTTCAACACTAAAATGCATATATTTTTTAAATAACCTTTTCAAGGTTCCTAAATTTTTTGACATTTCTAATTTTGTCAGCCGAGGCATGTCAGTTACCAGGGCTAGTCTTTGCTCACTAATGATTTGCAGGACATCATTTATTTTAATATGTATAATATTTGATTGCAGGAGACCTATTTTTTAAGTTGTATTATTTAGTTAGCACAAATTTGTGAAATCATACTTTCATCCGATTATTCATGCCAGCTTCCTGTTGACAGGGTACTAGAAATTCTCTTTATTTGCATCTCTATTAAAAAATCTAAAAAAGATCTCTATTTACAGATCTAAAAGATCTTTAAATCTAGATCTAAATCTGTAAAGATCTGTAAATAGAGAACTTTTTTAGATCTGTAAATAGATCTGTAATAGATCTCTAATTACAGATCTATTTACAGATCTAAAAACGATCTCTATTTACAGATCTCTCATTTCCTACTTTTCACCAATCTCTTTCTGTCTTTCATGGAAAATTATTAATCTTTTACAGAAGTAGTATAGGAAAAGATCTTCTACAAAAGATTCTTAAAGCTAAAGAAGAAAATTTAAAGTCTGGAAATACTAGAAATCTCCCAAGCAAGGCAGAACCAAGATACTTCGAACTTGAGCTCTAGACCAAAAAATTCACAATTTTTGGATCCAATCTGAATCTCTAAACCTTTAGGGATTCTTTCCACAGTGTTTATCACTTGTTGGACTTCTAAAAGAGAGAGGCTTCTGGACACTGGGCTAAAATAACAGAAGCAGAAAAAGTTACATTAATAGAATATTGTTAATTCACTGAGAACAAGTGTATATGTAATCTCATTAATGTATAATAGTGAACAAAATCCCGTGAAACAGAATTATTCTGGATTCATAACATAGTGGTATATAGATCCATCTACTGCTGGACCATATTTAATTCCCAGACAATGTAGTGCTGCCTTTTAACATTTGTCTTGTAGGATGATTGTGACAGACTCACCATCCCAGACCTGGCATTGCAGCCTCTCTGCCCGACCCTCCTCAATACTTCAGTGGTCTGTCTGGTCACTTGGCCCTCTGGCCAGGTCACAGTGAAAGTCACACCCTTTGCAGAGTAACAATGCTACAATTCAAAACTCAAGAGAGCTAAACATTTCCACTCTTTCTCAGATCAATCTTCCACAGACTCTGTTCCAGAGAGTCTTCCAGCCTCTGCAGAGTTTCTTTTTCACTCTGTTATAGGGCTGATCTTCACTATGGGGGGGGGATCAACTGAAGATACGCAACTTCAGCTACATGAATCATGTAGCCGAAGTCGGTGTATCTTCAGCCGACTTACCTGCCGTCCTTATGGCAGTTGGCGGCGCACTCCCCCGTCAACTCCAGCTTGTGCCTCGTGTCAAGCTGGAGTTATGGAGTCGACAGGGGCGCTGCTAGCGATTGATTTCTCGCGTCTTAACGAGATGCGAAAAATCGATAGCTAAAAGATCGATGGCTACTCGCCGATCCATAGAGTATCAGGTTTCAGGGCTTTCTCACTGAAGATCTAGCTCCTCCCAAGACACTGACCTGAGGGCATCTTCTGTTATCCCAGGCCTGATGTATTGTTCTTCTTTTCCTAGGGTGACCAGAAGTGCCGATTTTATAAGGACAGTCCCAGTTTTTGGGTCTTTTTCTTATATAGGCTCCTATTATTCCCTACCCCCATCCCGATTTTTCACATTTGCTGTCTGGTCACCCTACCTTTTCTTCTAAAGCAGGTCTATCCCTTCAACCTCAGGCCAATGATAAAAGCTCCTTTCTACAGTCCCCTCTGTGCTGACTTTTCTGAGAGAGAAACTCAACTACCTCTCTTCTTGGCCTCCTCTCCCTCTTGCCCTGCAGTTCTTCTTTTATAAGAATCACCCAGTCTGGTTCATCCAGCTGAGTCTAATCCTTAAGTACCTGTCTCCCATCTAAGTGCACAGAATGAGCTAACTGGGCTCTCCAGTTCCCTGTAACCCTGTCACTGCCTGTGTAGGGTGTATACACCATCAAAAGTATACAAATTGAACACAATAGCTTAGGTCTTTCCAATGTCCAGCAACAAGAAGTCTCTTGATATACAAGGCCCTGCTTGTCTTGAAAGATCAATCTTCACTTTTGCTGGGTGATGAATGAATCCATTTGCATCACCTCTTGCCTATGTGACAATATGTGTCCCATGCTAATTTTGTTTTGGGCTTTACCAAATTAAAAAAAAATGACCCTAAAACTTCACTTTTTCCATCCTTTTGTGTTAGTGAGCAAGAGGCATGGAGAAAATTATTTTTATTTATTTATTTGTCATCATGTAATTAAGATCCTGATACCATATGGCTCTTAAAAATAAATGCAGAATTTAGCTCATATGGGTACTCTAAGTGAGATTAATACTTTGCAGGATCATGACCTTTATTGAACAACTCTATGGTAAAATTATCATCCCCTTTATTCTTTCTTCCTCCCATCCCTCTTCTCTCTGTTTATGACATACATTTGTTGTTCCCTCATTTGGCCTGAATGAAAGGCAGTAAGAGTAGTTATTACTGACAGTCTTGAATTGCATTAAGGGAACATACATGTTTTTTAATCTTTTTAATAATAATATTGGATTAAAAAGTATAATAAAACATTAATGATGCAGTATACCTTATTTTGAAATAAACATGCATGTGGTGCTATTGCAGCAATAGAACAAAGGGAATATAATGTATATTTTCCTAGCAATTCTGTTAAATTCTTTTAAATGAGAAGAAGATTAAAAAGAACACTTATGGAAAAGGATGTCTTTTAGACATATTTGCACCTAGTTAGATTTTGGTTTCCTAGTAAATCAGATCCAAAGTTTTCAAAATAACATCACAGAAATCATAGTCTTGCATGCAATCTGTCTTTTACTTATTTATTGGGTAACACAATTGGTGTCCATTCTAACACTGTCTATAGGGAAACATAGATCTAATTAGTGTACTACTTCTCTCATTATAACAATTTTCTATGCATCTGGATGGTTTTTCGACATTCAAAGACATTGAAACAGCTGGACCTAGGTTATTTCTGTGTTTTGAGGTTATGAGATAGTCTATTTTGCTTCACATTCTTCATGCTATCAGTAGATTTTGATGGCAGCTAGTTCAGAAGCTTCCTTTCTGATAGGAGTTAGAAATTTCTTACGGTGTGCCAAAAAACTCAACTATATAAAAAAAAAACCCTCCCAGAAATCAACTTACTTGTACTTAGTGCTAGGTGATGAGCATACAAAATTCAATCATTTTTGTCAATTCCTAGTCATGTTTTAATTTGACCATATTCATGTTCCTTTTCATTTGTTTGTCAATTAACATTTATGTGCATGGGTTTTGACTCCATGAATATTTAGAGAAGATATTTCATTTGTATGTATCTTAATATTCATACTCATTCACACATATTTCTGCTGGAAATTATTGCCTCATCATCCTGCTACCAATTGGCTTTTTGAGTGTGGGATTCAGGGTGTTAGGTAGTAATCACAGGCTAAAAAAATTGTAAATTCATAACTTTCCTGGACACTAAAAATTAAGGTATGAATAGTGACTTTGGATTTATGGCTTATCACAAAAATCTGCAACCCATTAACAACCCACTAAAATGGTCTATCCTCTTCCTTTTCTCTCTGTGACCGGAAGCACGTTAGCAGGCACTTCACCTCGAATGGTCCCTTGAAATATGTCTGAACTACTAATGCTAAACAATCTATTCCACCTTGTATTGTGATGTTCTGAGGCTTGGTGTACACTATCAACTTATGTTGGTATAATTATGTTGCTCAGGGGTGTGGGAAATCTAAAGCCCAGTTTACAAAGCATTATGTTGATGAAAGGATTTCTCTTTATATATAGCTACCGCCTCTTGGGGTGGTGGAGTACCTATGCCACCAGAAGAATCTTTCCTATCAGCACAGGTAAGCATCTTTACTAAGCACTACAACTGTGAAGCTGCACCACTATAAGTGTAGACAAGCCCTGACTAAGTTTCCCAGATCTGAAGAAGAGCTCTGTGTAAGCTCAAAAGATTTTCTCTTTCACCAACAGTTCATCCAATGAAAGGTATTACCTCATCCACCTGAGATACATATATTTTCAGGGCTGTATCCAAGTGAACAGTCTTAGGGAACATGCGACTTATGTATATAATGTGATATGCCAGGTCTTGAACCCAGGGCGGGAATCCTTAAAGAGTTGTTGTATCCTGGCCACCACACCACAGAACTCCTGGTTCTGACTCGTGCTTGACTGTGGCTCTGGTAACTGGAAGTTGACTCTGGTGCTGACATGGCTTCATTCCCAGTCTGAATGCCTGCTCTGCCCACTAACCATGACTCTGACTACGACGCCAGACTGCCTACATCCAGCTATAACACATATCAAACCAAATTCAATGATTCATCACACGCTTAATGCAATAATAATAAATTATTATTGTTGCCTATACACTCTTTCAGTATGTCTACCCAACAACGTAAGCCCAGATTCAAGCCAAATCCCCCTTTCATCCACAAAGGCCATATTAAGTTGGGACCTAGTGTCTGAGCCTGATTGCTTTCCTGTGTGCATGAGGCCCTGGCTTGCCTGGGTCACTGAAGTACTCCAGATTTATACTAGAACTCCTGGGAGCAGAGGAGTAGTGCTGCAGGCAGCCAGCACAGCAGCCGGAGGCACCACTACTGCCTGTCTGAGCTTCCCCTTCTTGGGCCAGCTCCTCCTAGATGCTCTGTGGAGCTTCCCCAGAGCAGGGATCAAAGAGGATAGTGGGAGGTGGCTCCCAGCTCCCAGGATTTTGGGGGGTCATCTCTCTCCCGGCTGTTTTGAGCAGGGAACTGTGCTGAGCTGGGAGCTCTATTGCTCCCACTCCCGACTGGGCAGCTGTTTGGTCCTATCCCATTATCTTCCCATGAGACCCAATCCCCACTTGCATGCTCTGGGGCTTTGTGTGCAGGGGTGCCTTGTCAATGTGCACCACGAAAGTGGTGAGTGAGCCAGCCCCAAAATTTGTCTGCAGCCTCTTGTGGCAAGGGCAGGGATAAGAGCTCTCCAGGGGGTGCACTTCACTGCTCCACAACCGGCAGCAGCCAGGCTGGTGTGTGTGTGTATTTTTTCCTCTGACATCTTCATTGTATGTCAAACTTCAAAACAAACAAACAGACAAAAATAAATAAAAAAACCCCAAGCCAATGAAAACACCTTCTTTGAGTGACCTATTTTGAAAATTAATTGCAAATTTTCAGTTTAATAGTTTGACAGCCCAGGAGATGGATGTCCTAATTATCCTCAAAATGGGTCCTCATTGGCATTTTCCTGCCAGTGTGATTCAACATAGAGTGGAGGGCGCATTTCTTGGATTAGATGGTAGCTCAGTATAAAGCCATCTCAAGAGGACCTTGTGCTACAGAGACAGCCATCAAATTAGCTGATTATGCAATTTATGTACTAATGAGTGACTTATCAATAGTACTTCTACATTTAGGAAACAGTATGGGCAGTAGAGTTGTTCTGAAGTGTTCCTAGGATGCGTGTTTTGAAATTTGGGAGGCAGGCACACTGAGATATGCTTACTTAGACTCAGGTCTACGCACTGCAGAGTAGATGCCAGATCCCTAGAATTGAGCACAGGTCCGAAGATTCTTAACTTTGGGTTAAAATGCAGTGTAGACACTTAAGCCCAGGGTTCTCTAACATGAGACAGCTAATTCAAGTCCCACTAACCCTGGACTTACAATGCTGTATAAACATATCTCTTACTCCTAAAGATTTTCTCAGAAATGCTTGTTGGTCCAAACCTTAACAGTTAAGAGCTGAGAAGCTCTTAAGACTACCATGAAAAATGTATAAGTGCCTTAAGCATCTGTTGATATCATTATTAAAGTAGTTTTAGAGCAGTAAAAGGACTGAGTATTCTTAAGTACTAAAGGATGCCTTTACTGATTTAAATTCACCTTTATCACAAATGGTGTCTTTACAACTCTCAATGTAGCCTTAAACACTTAAGGACACATTTTTTCCCCCAAAGTTTCCTTTCAGCACTCACTGTATTTTTATTATTATTCCTTCACCTTTAATTAACCAAAATCCCCATGGACGAATGTAGGGGTATAAAGTGAGAAGCTGTGGTTGAACTGCTAATGATAATTTATTTATATATAGAAAGGTTTCATTACATTGAAAATGTGATTTTAATTACTTGGAATGGACTTTGGGCCAGACCCTTAGGTCTTTCTAAAAGCAAATGTGGCTCAGAGCCACCTTTCTACTCCCGAGTCTGGGTACCACTTAGTGGGTATGTAGTTAGTATGTCTAAAGGGCAATTCCATTCTCTGGGAAATACCAGAATGCAAGGCCTCTCTAATATGCCCATTTGCCAAGAGGGTCAGGAGTAAGATGATGTAAGCCATTGCTCTAGATCTACACCAGTTAAGGAGTTCCTAGATGTCCAACAGGATAACATTATGGCTACTTTGCATTGCCCAAGTAAGCACAAAATGGCTAACAAGGAGCCAAGGATCTAACCTGTAGAGTTTACATGTGTGTATAGGAAATACACAAATTAATTAAAGGAAAACCAATTGTGATCAATCCTCATCATTTGAGATGGAGATTTTTGTAAAGGTCTTGTGCAGTGAAAGGTGTACAAATGGTAAATGCAGTGAAAAGTTGCCTGCAGATGCCCAGTGATTCACTATTTATATTTCAATAGCAACCACTTTATGCTTGCATTGTATGCACAGAGAGAGAGAGAGAGAAATAGTGTCTCTAAGTGGTTGATGTTATCACAATATTTAAATCTTCCACATCAGATTGCTGAGGCAACACAATAGAGTAACCAGACAGCAAATGTGAAAAATCGTGGTGGGAGGGAGGTATTGTTTACTCACAAGATTTGCCTTCAGGAAAAATATATTCCAGTGTTTATAGCTTCCTTGTTGTTTCCTGCATAATATATGTGAAGCAAACAGGAAAGGTTTCCTGAGGGGCAGAAGTGAAGTGGATGGGTCTGCTGAATTTGAACAGCCAGATAAAAGGGTGATTAGAATAACTCAGCACAGAATTATATGGCTGATAGAGGCTTTAAAAGACCATTTTGGCAGTAAGTTCAAGTAATGTTGTCACAAGGTCCACTCCCTGTGCCTCACTGAGGCCGCGTATGGGGATTTGTTCTTTCCATTTCCGATATCCTCCTTGCTGCACACCGTGCCACTGATCTCTCACTCTGTGACTCAGGGTGCCATGCCTTTATAGCTTAGCACCCCAACCAGGTCATTGTTTGTTTTCGCCTCGTGGGTTATCAAAATTTCTTCCTCCAAGATGGCAGTTTTCTATCAGTGCCCAAACCAGTGCCACTTCCCCAGTAGCATGGAGGGAACTCATGCCCACCCTCTACTCCAGGTTCCAGCTAAGGGACCATCTAATTATCAGCCAAGGTCTTCACCATATTAAATCTTGCTACTTTTCCCTGAGCCTTTTCCAGAGGTGCCACTTAGGGGAGCAGGGGGATCCTGTCCTCCCCACTCTGAGTTTTATACAGGAGAGATGTTTGTGGTGCATGCCCTACCCCAGGTGGAGCTCTTACCTGCAGCACAGCTTAAGTGTGGAATGTGAGTTCTGCAGAGGAGAGGTGCTGCTCCCAGTTTGTGCCCCTGGGGCAGAGAGTCAGTATTTTGTTTATAAACAGATTCAAGGTGATTCAGATAAGAAGAAGAGTGGTAATTCAATTAAGGGTCTGAAAGTCATTGGATGATCCTGTAAAAAGGGAATCCCTTTTATCGAGATGGGGGGGCAAGTTTTGAAGAGAAAGTGCAGGGGACTCAGAAGAAAAACAGAAGGTCCAACATTTGCAGGTATCAATTCACCTAGAAAATTTATTCTGCTCAAATCTGCTGGTAAATATACTGAAATATCATGAGACACTTAGATATTATATTACTGAGGCTCATATAAGTACCATCAATAGATAGATTTTTCAAGTGCTTCCTTTGAAAGAGATTCAAGCTAAAACATTCCTTGACCAAAGCAGTCACATTTGTCCAAAGTGCTCTCTCATCAAGATTAAAACATTTGAAAAAACCCATCAAGTAACTAATATGCAATTCCACGTAAATTGAAAGTCCTTGTGGCCTCTGCAGAAAATAAGATGAGAATTGTGCAACACGAATCCTTCCCCAGAATCTCCTCCCTCCTTACTTTGTTGTTTGCAGTCAACTGCGAGTTCAATGACAGTTGTGCTTTCTCAAGGCAAGCTCAAGTGGCAGCTGTTTCTAGCCGGTACAAGACAATATCACTTCTTTCCAGAAACTCTTGTCAATTGTTCTTATCTAAGAACATACTTATGAAGGAAGATGATACTAGTGCTTTCAGGTTCAGTATTCTGAATCCTTAAATATTTGAGCTGTCACACTTTATGTCTGTCAAAAAGCTCATTGATGGAGAAGAGGAAAGATGGTGGAACGTCCACATGATACAAAATTTAAGTATCTTGTTTCTCCATGGAGGAGATTCCCTTCCCCAGAAATTCAATATAAATAGGCAGTTGCAGGTTTGCTGACATCTAGTGTTTTGGGTCCATCTACATACTGTTACTTGCAGGGGGGAAAGAGGATGAATTTAAATGAAAAGTAAACTAATTGCTCCATTTGGAATTAGACAGGTGGAAACCATAATGGGCATGACAACTTGTAATACAGTAATTTAAACCTGGAAGAAAATTAAATTCTTCAGCCATCAGCCATGAAGGGCATCTGTATTACCTCCCCATATGTATGACTGGAATTTAAAAGTGTCCAGTCCCAAAAGTTATGGTGGCATATTTTTTTGAAGGAATTCTTTGGAGAAGTTTGGATTCCAAAGCAAAAGAAAGATGATTTTGAGATATAGTCTATGTACCCTACTCATCCACACACTCACTGAGAAATAGTTAGCTTAGAAGGTCATTAGCTTTTGTAGCTTACCAATGCAGCTTGTAAAAACTAACAGAATAGGTGGTTATTCAATATCCATTTGGACTGGAATCACTAGTTTCCCCTATATGCCTTAATTAGCCACTGCACCAGTCAGAGCCCACAGATCTCCAGCTTTAATATGACCGATTTTGGGCCAAATATTTTAATTTCCCTCTACAGTTGATAAAATTATCCATGTGCACTAATATACTATGTATCATTTTATAGCTATAAAGCAGATTGAAATGCAGTTTGTAGTTGCATGTTTCATTGCCCACTGGGAGTGCATATTTTTACAACAGAATTCTCACTTGCCATTCAGTGCTACTCCTATTAATGGCTTCCTGAGAAAGAAAGTCTTCCTGCTGCTGCTTATTTAGACACCCCTGCATGGTGTCAGACTGTTTATTATATCTACCGGTAGTACTTCACTGTCAGGAGGACAGAGGATGCTAATATCATTATTTCTCTCTTTAATGACACAGGCCTGAATGCACAAAAGGAGGTAGGTACTTGGAAAATCTCTATGATCCACTAAGCCTGAGTTAGGTGCCTAAACTCCTATACAATGAATGAGGAGAGACACGCACCTTAGACTGCAATTCTCAAAAGCCTAAACTAGGCAATGTGAGATGCGCATAAAAAGACCATGTACTAAGTCCCACATTTCTCTCTGTGATAGGCACCTATCTTTGATTGCAATTCACAGCCAGGAACTCTCTTTGGAGTTAGGCATCTCAGGTGTTTTGTGAGCAGGAAGAGCCAATCTTTTAACTCTGTAGCCGAGTGGCTTCAGTACGTGCCTGGGATATGGGAAAATGTGATGGTAGATGTTGGATGAAAGAGTTATTGGAGTAGAGGGACTGGCCTCAGGTTCTCCCACCTCAGTTATTTAGCCAGCCCGAAGGAGAGAGACTAGCCTGATCTGAAGGCAGGCCCACACTAGGTGCCAAAGAACCACAGAGAGGCCATGGTAAGAGCCACCGAGGCAGCTGTGGGGAGCCAAGGGTAAGGGGTCTGCTCTCGGGGGTGCCACCCCAGGCAGGTGAAGAGTCCATAGCTCCCCATAGCTGCTTAGACTCCCTAGGCCAGGCTCCAGCTTCCAGCATGATTGTGGGGAAGGGCCTTGGGGAGAAAAGTAGGGTCAGTGGGGCAGGCCCCTTGTTCCCCAGCCTCCCAACTCATGGCAGTGAGTCTCATATTTTGGGTCTACAAACTTGGGCCCAAGCCAGAATATCTGCATAGCTATTTTTAGCATCATAGCAGGTGCCCAAGTCTTCTCAAGGTCACAGTTGTTCTAGGTTTGGGGGGAAGGAGGATCATATAGACACACCCAGAGAGACCCTTGGATTGACCCACAAAGAGGTGTATATGTTACAGCACCTCTTTTTTAATTCCTTGCCTCTGAAATCTGATGAGAGGAGTAAGTCTCTCTGGAGCAGCCAGAGAAGCTTATTTAGGATAAAGAGTTTCTGAAAACTCAGGTTTTCATAGAACTGAAATTCCATTTCCTGGCCAGCTCTAATGGTGAGGGTGACTAACCACAGGAAAATCTGTATCATTTTCTGGAAGATATGTTTTAGTTATTGTGGGGTAACTGTACTGAATTTAATGGCTTGTGATGTGCCAGAGGTCCAACCATATGATCTAATGGTTTCTTCTGGCCTTAAACTCTGTGAATCTATGAAGAATATGCTGGACACTCTTTGATTAGATATCAAGAGTTGCTTATTGCCTTTGGTGAGGCTGCTGGCTTTATGGTGCTTTCTTTTTTAAAAAATATGCTAAGGGCACACAAAGCACTAAAAAGGTCTTATTTCCATTATGTTACAAATATTTAGAAGTGATTAACAGAATATGATTTTTAACATGACTGGTTTTAAACTTTCTGAAGCTAATACATTTGTTTTCCCATATGTTTCTGAATTTACCCTGGGGAAATACTCATTGCTTTTTACATTTTATTCTGTATTTTCTCTATGTATCTCCTCTGTGCTCAGTCACTTTCTGTGACACCAGCCACTGGGCTAATATAGCTGTGTACAAAGTTTCCCCTACAATTGATGCTAGAAGCAGTTTTTGGTCATTCTTAGGCAGTAGTTAATAATACACAAAATAACTTCTGTATTTCCTCTGTGATATGTACAACATGCACTTAGTCAGCTAGCCTGAAGCCATGGTATCCAATTCAACTGAAAATCTGGGTATTCTGCATGGAACACCGAGCAACAAATGCCTACTTTGCATCGTTTGTCTGAATATTGCAACTTTCATTGTTCAGAGAGATGTTTCTTTAGAATTAATTGTATCTAAATTTCTAATTCTCCCCATAATTCCAGTATACAAAATATTGCTATGGACAATAAAAAATGATCTCCCAATATGTCAGTATTGGAAGCTATTACATGGGATCCAGATGATCCAAACTTTAGATTGTTTCTTGTTCTCTCCTGAACAAGCCTTTCTACCTGGAGTCTTCCATAGGCCTCTGCCTTCCATGAGCTCTTTCCTTCTTTCCTTCTGACATCAACCCCTAACTGTCTAGTTTTTCCTCTCAGTTGCCATGTTGTAGTTCAGTACACAAATCTCTGCCTCCTCGTGGGCATAGTCTTTACATGTCTTTCTGAATCTGGCCTTACCAGCTTCCTTCCTGACCTTCTGACCCATGCATCACAGCTTTGGTCTTAGACTTAGCCTCTCTCAGGCTTTCCAATTCCTCATGCTACCTCAAGCTTATCTGTTCTCCCCCGTGATGGGCTTTCCTCCTCAACAGCTGCATAGGTGAGATATCTGCATAGGTGAGATTGGGTGGTGCTAACTAAAAAGGTGACTGGCCTGAAGTCTCTTGGGCATTACAGGGGCATTACAGGGGGAGGCTGCCCTGTTACACGTTTTTCATTTTGGTTTTTGCATTCACATGAGCGAAGTTTGGTGATATAAACGTTCACCAATGTCAAATTTTAATATATTATCCAAATTTTGTTTGTTCAAGGAGAACATGTGTGACATTGAGATGAGGAAGAGAAACAATGCCTTGTAACTTAAATGACAACTCACAAAATGCAAATATTGATATGTGAATAGTGCCTACTTGAAACAAATTTCCTTCATAAACAGTTGTAGTTTTGTTCTCACAAATTCTTTATCTGACAATTTGAAATCATCAGTAAATTAGTAAAAATCATGATCTAGTCACAGATGAAGCATAGAGGTAAAGAGTTACATTTACCAGCTAAATTTATTGCAATGAGTCTTCAACAAGCTTTAGTGAAGTCGCTATAAGTATCTATGTTCCTTTTCTATTTCTGTCTTGCTTTTTCAATATGAACATTATTATATTCATGTTTGCACTGATAAGTGCATGCCATAATATGCACAACTTGAACAACATATCCATGCTAACATTACTGTGCACCAGTCTGTGGTCCATCCTGTGATCAAGATGGGGAAATAGCAGAAAGAAAATGGGTGTGCAGAATGTAAGGCACCCCTTTATTCCCCTGCATTGACTGTTCATATTATGGGTAGCTATATGGGGCAGTGTGGAGTAACCACTACTTTCTTCACCTCTTGTACATATCGGTGGAAGGGCAGTGAATAGAGAGAGCCTTTGTTTCACTCTCTCAATGCACAAAGGGAATGTATGGTGTGCTCTGGACAGAATGTACAGGCATAGGAAAAAATGGGAGGTAGATATGACTCACAATCTCTGCTCCTGGGAGCAGTGGAACAATCTGATGACCCTTGCTCAAGCCTGATGGTAAAGCCAGAATGAAGCCCTCTGATAAATTTAGCTTTTTATTGTTATTATTATTGCCTGAACTGTGAGTTTTTAAATTCAAAATCTTAATCTATTAAGATTAGATTTACTCTGTCAGATATTAAATATTTAGGTGAAGATATTTAAAAGGGGCAAGTGATGTTGAGTGCCTCAATTTTTAGGTGCTCAACTTGAGATAGATTAAAGGGAACCTAAATAATGGAGGACAGGTGCTTACCACTTCCTGAAAATCAGATCCAGCTAAGTTTACTCAGTTTTGGCCTCCAAAAATTTAGGAATTTAGGGCCATATTTTTAAATGCTTAAAGATGCATAGAGAAATGTAGTGGGATTTTCAAAAGTGTCTAGGCATCTAATTTACAGGGTGCATAGGCTTCTAGTGTGATTTTCCAAAGCACCTATTTGCATCCATAAGAGCCTAAACACATTTACAATCACTATGATTTTTGAAAAGGTTTCCCATAGTTAGCAGGTAACCGTATCTATCTATGCACATCCAGAATAATGTCAGTTATGCTTCCATTTTATAGTGAAGAGTTATAGAAATTATGCATCCAATTCAAAGAACCTGCATTGAAAAGATTTGGTTTGCTCCTTTATTTTTGAATATGTAATCTCTGCAGTATTAGACACCCGCCTGTACCCTTTTAGTACGAATAATGTGATTATGCTAATTAGTTACACAGACAGAACCCACAGTGTTGTATAACAATTAGTCTCACTTGTTATATTCAAAAGATTAACTCTGAAGACTTGTCATGGGTACAGTAGTTAGCTCTCCTTTGTTAACGTAGTCTACACTTAACCAATTAGTGCAATGTCTTTACCTGTGCCATAAATCAGAGAGGTCTCTTAAATATATTATAAATTGGTGATGGACGCTAATTTTGAGAAGGTGTTTGCACTAACGAGTTAAAGATGGGTTTATAAAGAGAGTTGAGTTACTTGAACTTGGAGCTGACATAATCAAGTATCTTCTGGTTTTTAATTGTAATTAACCTCTATACAGATTTTGCTTGCCCTCCATGTCCTTGTTCAGAAGATCATTAAGTTAATGCCTTTGTGTTTAATCCCTTTAATAAAGCAGCTTTCCTTTCCTGAACAGTTATAACCTGGGATGCTAAGCCTCATAAGGAAATGCCACAGCATATTGAAGTTGGTGCATAAGCAAAAATATTGTAAATAATTCAAACTGCACTCTTTCTACCATCAATCTTTAAGCTCATAACTTAATGCTGGGGATATGCTAAGGTCATCACTTTTACACCTTGTAAGAGTACAATTTCTATAGTTGAGCAGCAGGGCAAAATAATATTTTTAATACTATATCAGCATTTAAAAAAAAAAATCAGGCAGCTCCTTAAATAACATAAACTGGTGTCACCCCACTGACTTTAGTGGAACGACTCTGATTTATGCCAGCTAAAGATCTACCTCTAAACCCCCAGCACATAACCAAGCAATAATATATATTCTCATATACGACTAAAACAAACCACACACAAACTAAATGAAAGCAGAGTTTTGACACCTGAAAGGGAAAACAAAAACCTGCCAAAGACTCCATAATGTATGCAAAAGGACTTAACTTTTGCAACTGATTTTAAGTAAAGGACTCTCCCATGCTATGCTGATGGGTGGCTGTCAATACAAACCCTAAAATAGATTGGAGAAAGAAAGAAAGAAAGAAAGAAAGAAAGAAAGAAAGAAGCAAACCAAACTGCAGAGATGCAGACCTTAAATTTAGCATCATTTCCTGAATTTGAAGTGCATGTGGGTTTCATTTCTCCCATAACTAGAGACTCTGCAATGAAGGATACAACCACAATCAAACCCAAATTTAGGAGTATGCCATGTGATCAAAACATTTCATGAGAAGCGGCTGGCTGTGCATAGGAGCAGCATAGCAGAAGATGTGCTCCCCTCATATCCCTGGGAGCTCTGGGAAGCACTGCTGATAAGGCTCCTTACTGTGCCCAGTGCAGAACTGCCACAATAGAGCCTTAATAATGATATTGAATAAGATTAGTGTCAGAATTCATTGTTCAAAGAAACCCCACAGGACCAAACATACAGAAACTGAAGAGAAGTATTATTAGACATTGTATGGCTCCCTAATTTAAACAAATATCTGAAATGGTGATTTTTTTATGTCAGCATCTTTTTCTTTCCTTCTTTGGTCCTCTTTGGGAATGGAGGGAAGGATGGTATTTTGTGTAAATTAAACATGACCAACTACAGGCCAGATTCATATCAGTGGAAATGCAAAGCCTGGCACAGAATGAAGGGGATGAAATGTGACACTGGCAGACCAGTTGCCAGCTCATCTCAAAGTCCGCATGTTTCAACTAAACACTGTCAAAAACATAGCTGTGATCAGTCCGTCTCTAGGTGTTAGAATGGTTAATAAAACAGGTCTTTGAATTATAACAATGTGTTTAGACTTTATTGCATACTTGTGTTTTACTGCATGCTTTAATCCAGGGGTCTCAAACATGCAGCCCTCAGGCCACATCCCTGTGGCTCCTCTGCCTCTCCGAGTTGTTTTCTGGGGCCACTAAACTCTCCGCCTCCTCCCCCCACCCCACACTGCTTCCCACTGCTCTATTTTTGTATCACTGTATGTGTAACACTGAGGCTGAGTATGAGGCTAAGATTTGTTAGGCGGTGGAGTAGTTCACTTAAGGCAGGGGTCCCAAACATGTGTCCAGCGGGGTTATTTTCTGCAGCCTGCCAAGCTCCCCACATCCCTTCTCTCCCCCCACTTTATTTCCTGCCTCTGTGCCTCCCGCCCTGCTCTCTCCCTGCCTATCTCCAGGCATTTCCCACTACCAAACTAGTGTTGGCAGTGTTTAGTGCTTTCCAGGAGGGAGGAAGTAAGGAGCTGTGTGCTCAGAGGAGGAAGTGGGGCAGGGGCGGGACCTCATGGAAGGGGTGGAGTGGGGACAGGGCCAGGGGCAGCGAAGGGGGCGTGTTAATGATGTAGCCCTTGGGCCAATGCACTAGTCCTCATGTAGCCCACATGATCTTTTGAGTTTGAGACCCCTGCTTTACTCTCACTTGTAGCATCTCTATATATTGTAAGGAAATATTATATTGGTTGTATTGTGGGCCTCTGTGACTGTAAATCACCAGACAGGAGAGAGACATTGAGTAGTGTGAAGTGCTGATCTTTGACTGAAGGTGTTATGTCCTGCCCAACAGGAAAGGTCCATCCACACCAGACAGTCTATTGTGGGACAAGATGACAAAGACTCTGTTGTTTTGTTCTCCACATCCCTTTTAGGTTACTTATGCAAGTGGATTCCTCACATCAACTGAGATAGCAGCTCAGAGCATATGACAAGAGGGAACTAAAACCCTCTTACAAAAAGTCACTGGTTATCTCAGTGCTACTTAGACTCTGAGGGATGTTGACCGAACAATTACCCCAAAGGGGTTAATGGAGACCAGATAGGCCAATTCACCTATCAGGCTGAAAGATGGGGAGATTAAGGCTGAGAAGAAGGCCCTAATTAGTAGAAGCTCACCTGTGCGGGAACAGGCTGGGCTTATGTAAAGCCAGGGAGATGATAGCAGAATGGGTCTGTAAGGAAGTAATCTGCAGTCAGTTCCTGGGGGGGAAGGGAGATGTGATTCTCGCTATAGAAATTAATTTCTAGTTACTCACTGGGAGGAATGAGTTTGAGCTGGAAAACCCCAAGAAGACGGTGGAGCCAGAAGGAGTAGGAGAGGCTCAGGGAGGTGGCAGGAAGCGTCACAATGGCATAGCATCTGGGTTGTAAGTTGTGGGTGTCTGAGCTGGAACCCAGAGTAAAGGGCGGGCCTGGGTTCTCCTTCCAGACACTGGGGAAGTGACACCATAAGGGCAGTGAATGGGAAGACTGCCTAAGATTTCTGGTCAGGAAAGGCTTCAGTATACCAGAAGGGGACAAGACGCATAGTCACCTGACTAGAGGGCCAAGTCATGAAGACAGTGTTCCTGGAGTCACAGAGTGAGAGAGAGCTGCAGTAATTTGTGCAGTGAGCAGCAAAAGGGGACCTCAGACCTCAAAAGAGCTAAGTCTCTTGTTTCCATTTCCTATTTAATAAATCTTTATATAAATCTTTATATAGTTAAAGGATTGTCTATAAGTGTTGTTTCAGGTGTGACATCTAAGGTGCAATGTACCTAGGGTAAGTGGTTAGTCCTTTGGACTGGAAGTAACTTGAATATTCCTGTGATTCTTGGTGTAAGGAACCATCTATCACAAAGGTACACACATCTGAGTGGAGAGATAGATTCTTGTGCCCATTGTCTGTAGCTCCAAATTAAGGCTGTTTTAGAGCCTGAGGAGTTTATACTTCACAATTAGTCATTGAAATCTAAGTATAGAACTCCCAACCAATTTGGGGTTTGTGCTCTGGCTCCTAACAGTCTACCTGAGATCGGTACTCATGTCCCTGAGTCACCACAGGCAGCGTCACAGCAACATAAACCCCCACTAGCCTGGGAATGCTTGCTGGGGTCAGATTAGCCCCTGGAAATGTAACAATCTTTGAACACTGCCCTAGCTTGTGCCCCTACTGAAGTGGGTCCCTGAAGCATTGCAGGATTGCTGGAACATGCCATGGCTGCTCCTATGCTCAGTTCAGCGTGGAATGTCACAAATATATGTCTTCTTTGGGAATCACAGAATTAGATCAGTTGTTTCTATACCTTCCAGGAGAACCTTTTTGCCAGAGGGTATTTTGGGGAATGAGGGACATTTACAGCATCTTAATTTGACTGCAGCAAACCTATGACTTCCAGCTATACCAAAAAAAATGTGTGGGGGGAGGAGGAGGGGATTTCTTACAAATTTTCTATCTTAAATTTTTATTTGAAATATATTGAAGACCTGTATGTTTTTCTCAGTGCAATGATTCACATTAATGTGTCCAGTGTATATAGTGCCCTGCAGAATAAATTTAAAAACACAGATGTGGCCAAATGGTTAGTCTGATATTAATAATCTAACATCTAAGTTTCCATCAAGATTAATGTAATGATATGGTTCAATATGCTGAAATGAGCTTTGGCAGTTAAGAGTGAAGCACAGACTTTCTGTTGCTCTAGCTTTTCTGGCAGTTCTGAGTGACTGTTAATCTTTACAGTTTAGTATCAACAGCACTTTGCTTGGCTGCTGCTGCTTAGCATTAAATCAGATAACCAACCAATACTATGACAGATAACGGTACAGTAACATTTCCTACATAGAAATCTCAAATTTGAGTCACTTACTATGCAACCTTTCCTTTGTCAAAAATTTACCATCACCCAGCACTCCCATCTCTAGAGTCAATTCTGTTTTACAATCCTTTCAGCAAGCTACAATTTGAGAGGCAATTTTAGTTAAGTGTTTCATGACAGATGGTATTCCAGGAAGAGGTCACCTGGCTCTAACCATTGTAGTTCTCATCTTGCAATGGCACTGGTTCAAAAGATTTCAGAAAAGAAGGAGCTCAGTGCTTTAGTTATGATCTTATTTACTTAGTCCAGTATATTACAGGGTAACTCAACTGACTTCAGTGGGCTGCTTTCCAAATTATGCTGGTGGAAGTGGGACCTGAATCGGGCATTATATGTCTTGTGAGCCAAGCTGAGTGACATTTTTTGACCAAGATATTCACTGAATTCATGTAAATTACACCAAATGATTTTGGTCAGAAAATCAATTGTGAACAAATTTCCTTAAAAAAATCAAAATTTCACCTTGACATTTTCAAATTGAAACATTCTGAAGTTTTGTTTACACTTATTTTTTTAAAAGAAAATTTTTAAGTCTTCAAAATTGAAACAGTTTAGTTCAGCACAATGTTTTCTTTTGAACTTTTTTCATTTGCTAAAGATTTGGCTTTGGTGTGAAGTGAAATTATTTTTTAAAACTTATTATTTTTTCAGAATTATCAGCAAGTAGAAAAATCCATTATTCACCCCTGAACTAGTAATATTATTTATTTTGAGTTAGCACTTAGCATCCCCAGAATGGATCAGGACCCCATTATGCTAAGCACTGTACAAACACACAACAAAAATGCGGCACCTGCCCCAAAGTGTTTATAGTCTAAGTAGTGGGTTTTTTTATTTGATTCTGATCTCTAATGGCTACCCACTTGTGTGGCTTCATTGATTTCAACTGAGTTACTTTAAAATTATACCAGTTTGTGATCAGACGCAGGCCTTCTTATATGCTCTGAAAAAACTTTCCTTTTCTATCGTGACATGCACAGAAATTCACCACTTCTATCTCCCATCGCTGCTCCACATACACATGCAGCTTTTCCACACTTTTTATCTTATCTCTAAGTACTATTCATCAGCACAGAAGTGGATTACAGTTTTGTGGCAAGTAGGGGACCTTCCCCATCCCTTCCACCTGCAATCCCACCCCACATCCCCCTGAGCGCCTGCCTGGGAAATGGTGTCAAGGCATGGGGGCTTGCCCTACCTTACCAATCCACCCAGCACTCCAGTCTGGCACTCCAGTCCAGGAGCAGAGTTAGGGCATCAGGGCTTGCCCTGCTCCACCTGCACCCAGGTCGGTGGGCAGGCAGAGCAGGTCAGGGCACAGGGGTGTCCATTTTCACAAGGCCCCTGGGCACCGGCCCTGTTGGCCCAGTGGCTAATCTGCCACTGCATCAGCACCATCACTTTTGCTAGGAAGAGACTTTTCAATTTGTTTTATCACTATGACAAGGTTAAAAGAAATAAACTAAACTTGTAAAGAATTCATTTGAGCACACTGTAAAACTCCATATTTAGGCCAGAAGGAAGTGTTTTGCAACAAAATGACAGTATAATTATAACTGAGTGAAAATGTTACTCTTTTGTGCTTTCATTATATTTGGGAAAGAGTTCTATAGGTTTCTTTTTAAACGTCATGTAATTTGAAAAGTATTTAAAGTATATTTTAATGATCAAAATTTACAATAAGCAATGTTACTGAAAATATATTGCCTTAACATATGGACAATTAGCAAGTTTTGAACATAAATTCTGGGGAAAAAGAACTCTGAATTTTCCAGTGGAAGACTAGACTGATTTTGTTTAGTATATACAGCAAACATAATCTGTGGGGCAGAAGGGGCGGGACGTAGGATAAAATCATAGGTCCACATAACATTAATTAGTGTAAATCAGCATAGCTCCATAGAAGTGAATTGAACTTCATCAGATCATACCAGATGAGGATCTGTCCTATTCTATGGATTAAAACTGGCCAATTACATTTCAGAAAGGTAAATTGATTGATTGAAACAATTCAAAATAGAATGATAAAACATCTAGATGATCATGACTGACAGGGATTAACCTTGTCACTAACAAGGCATATACAGAAAAAGAAATCATGTCTCTATAATCTATTATAATTCTTTGAGCATATCAACTAGCATATAAAAGGAGATTTATGCAATTTATTGCCATGTGAGGTCACTGAGAAATACTGTAGCTGGATTTTTTAAAAGGACTGTATAATTTTGTGATTATTTATAAGATGCAGTAGAAGAAGCAAAAATATCTAATCAATTCGAATTCTTCAACATGTAAACTGTTCACTTCAAAGAACAAACGGAGTGTTTTCTCACATACAGAATTACACTGGCTTTACTTTCAAGTATAGTTTCCACTTGGATGTATGATACAAGACTGAGAGCATTTTTTTTCCAAAAGTCTGAGCTCTCATTTAGACACCAAAATAGGTGACTGACTTTTCAAAAGAGCTCAGCACGCTGGATCACAATGGAAACTGAGCTTTTGAAACTCTGGACCCAGATGATCTGAAAGGATGAACCATATGGCAAATCTTATGTAAATAAATCCCGATAGTTGATTAATATAGATAGACATACGTTTGTTCTGTTTCTATTTTGCAGCTTTTCCACCATGCAAACTAGATGACATTGAAAATTCCATTCATAGGCTTAAATTGAAGCTTAGTGTCATGTTAAACCAAGGGGAACGTACACTCTCTCTCATGTTGTAAAATACCATGAAAAATAAAATTGAAATCATGGAGTGTTATATATCATATGGTAAGTGTGACAACTCAGAATATTACAGGTAGGTTATGATGCCTAGTTAATCACACATAGCTTAGTTTCTTGAATGACTGCCTCTGCAGTTTTACTACAGCCAAAAGTATACACAGGAGTGCACAGAGAGAGCTAAAATGGCAAGTGTTGTATTTATACAGTAGAATGGTAGTGAAAATTTCAGTCCTGTAAATTTCAGAAACCATTTTATCAAAATAAATAAAAATATTACTCTTTAATCTGATATGTTGCTATTGCCTTCAAGAGTAGATGTTCTTATTCTTTAAAACACTGCAACCAAACATTTTTATAGTATTGAAAAACTGTGAATCCTTTGCCAGGGTACAGGGAGAATTAAAAAAAAAAGGTCATTGTGCAGTTTCAGTGGACCACAGTAAATTGAACCCAAGGAGTACAGAGTAGGTAGTGAGTGTGTGGGAAGAATAAATGGTGGGCAGGTATGTTGGCAACAAGCTGCATAAAGAGAATCTATTCTGTGTCTTCCTGGGCTGCTCTTGTAGTGCAGCCAGACTGGACACCATGTTGTAACTGGCTGTTGACACTGCTGCTAAACTCTTGCTCTACCGAAGGCAGTCACAGAGGATGAAGCAGGAAGTAATGATACCTTAGTTGGCATTCCCTTTCATAAGCAGTCTTGAAGTTGGGAGGGAAATTTTGAGGGCGGGGGGGGGGGAATATATGGACTAGTGCAGCTCCTCCTCATTACCTTTGACCTAACCACTTTCCCTCTGGAACCAAGGAGAAACATATTCTTTGGAAAAGGAGAAAGGAAGTCTCAATGAGCCATTTTCTCGGTGGGGGGTGGGGGCGGGTTGACATAGTTCTTTCAGTAGATTTGTTCCCCAACACATTTGGTTAAAATCATGGACCATTTAAGTCAATAGGAGTTTTGTCATTGACTTAAGGCAGGCAGAATTTCATACACCATGCAGCTAGAAGGAGAATGCAAATGGTCTGGAGTTCTGCCCAGAGACCCTATTAAAACTAGTCTTTTTCTCTTATTAGCCACTGCTGCTAGTGGCAGAGCTTTTCATTTTAGGAAGGAGGGATGTGTAAACTAATATATTAGAATTCATTTACACAAGAGAGAAAAATCGCATTCTTTTTAAAGGCCAGTTTTATCCATTTTCATAATTCATCTCTCTGAACAGAGAACCCATTTTCATCTTCTCGCTGAAGTTCCTCCCCTGAAGCATTTCAATGAGAGTGAAACTACATGTGTAAGAAAAATACAAAAGAAAAAAATGCAATATAAACTATCCTTAAAGATTCCAGCACAAAAGAGGGGAGCTTGGAGAGAAATGGGGAACAAAATCAGATTAGGATTTTACAGGCATTGATCACAACTTCATGGCATAGAATCATGGAATATTAGGGTTGGTAGGGACCTCAGGAGGTCATCTAGTCCAACCCTCTGCCTAAAGCAAGACCAATCCCCAGCTAAGTCATCCCAGCCAGGGCTTTGTCAAGCCTGACCTTAAAAACGTCTAAAGAAGGAGATTCTACCAGCTCCCTAGGTAACCCATTCCAGTGCTTCACCACGCTCCTAGTGAAAAAGATTTTTCCTAATATCCAACCTACACCTCCCCTCCAGCAACTTGAGACCATTACTCCTTGTTCTGTCATCTGGTACTACTGAGAACAGAAGATCCATCCTCTTAGGTACCCCCTTTCAGGTAGTCAAAAGCAGCTATCAAATCCCCCTCATTCTTCTCGTCTGCAGACTAAACAATCCCGGTTTCCTCAGCCTTTCCTCATAAGTCATGTGCTCCAGACCTCTAATCATTTTTGTTGTCCTCTGCTGGAATCTTTCCAATTTTTCCACATCCTTCTTGTAGTGTGGGACTCAAAACTGGACACAGTATTCCAGGCGAGGCCTCACCAATGCTGAATAGAGGGGAATGATCATGTCCCTCGATCTCCTGGCAATGCCGCTACTTATACAACCCAAAATGCCATCCTTTTTGGATGCTTCTCATCCACTGTAATCCCTAGGTCTTTTTCTGCAGAACTGGTGTCTAGTCCCTAGTCTGTAGCAGTGCATGTGATTCTTTCATCCTAAATTTAGGACTCTGTACTTGTCCTTGTTGAATCTCATCAGATTTCTTTTGGCTCAATCCTCTAATTTGTCTATGACCCTCTGTATCCTATCCCTACTCTCCAGTGTATCTACCACTCCTTCCAGCTTAAGGACACAAGGCTACCTCCACAACAACCAACCCCAAGCCAGTTTTTTATAAATTCAAGAGACTCAGCACAAAAGCGTAGATTAGAAAATAAGGGGCAAGATTCTGTTCTTAGTGCAGCCCTATTCATTCAATGAACTTTCTCAACTGGAACTGGAAGCTCCCCCTATGCTCTGTGGAAGGTGCTTCTACAACTGCTTTTCACATGTGAATATGGGGAGTGGCATTAGGAGGTGTTCATGAGATAGGTTTTCATGAATCCACTAATCCTAAGAATCTATGCCTGCTATTCCTGCCCATAAACTGGAGCAGTAGCTGTGTGGTGGCTGTGTACAGCCTATGCCTTGATCTAAGATTGGGGAATAACATTTTTATTTCCAATATGATACTTCACTTCGCCTAATAAATCCCACTGAAATCCCACTAATTTACCTAATATTAAGGACATACTTACCCACTATAGTGGATCAGTGCCAGAGTGCTCAGCATCTTGCATAACTGAGCCCTAAATGGAGTAAGCCACATTTTATAAGGGGAAAAATTATTTGTGGAGAAAAACCATGGAATTTTATAAACTTTGTGAAAACCTCTACCCATTCCACTGCCTATGTTATGTGAAAATATGGGTAAAATAAGTTTTTTTTCTCACCTGCCACAATATTAATCATAGTTTTTGGTGTATAAATTGACCAAGGGGAGCTGAGACCATCTCCCAGGATCCTTCTGTAATTTTGATTAGCATATTTCAAAGAGGTCCTCTAACAATTTTCTCTTCTCTTCACTCTCTGTGATGTATTACTATTATTAGTCAAAATAATGCCATTTTCAGTGGGTAGAGAGAAACCACAAAAATGATTTGAGCTTTAAAAATGTCTTAGGGTGAGATATTTGAGGAGCTCAATCTGCTTAGCTTACTGAAAGGAAGATCAAAAGGTGACTTTATTACTGTGTAAATGTACCTTCACAAGGAGAAAGTGCCAGGTATTAAAGTGCTCTATAACTTACCGGAGGAAGGCATAACAAGAACCAATGATTTAAAGTGAACACCAGACCAATTCAAATTAGAAACAAGCATACGTTTTTAACAGTGAGGGGGGCTAACCATTGGAATAAAGCTAAATGGTAGATTCTCCATCTCTTGATGTCTTCATATTTGACTGGATATCTTTCTGAAAGATGTTCTTTAATCAGACATAAGTTATCAGGTTCTGTACACAAACAACTGAGTGAAATTCTTTGGCCTGGGTTATATAGTGGACCAAACTAGAATGGTCTTAGAAATCTATGAAAACAGCTAAAAGGATCAAATTTATTTGCAGAAAAGGTTGTTTGTAAAATATACAAAACTAGAAAAAAGGACTGAACCTTCAAAAATTAACAGTAGTAAGATTAATTGCTATAGGAACCAACACTGCTGATGTCACAGATCTTTGAGCATTACTGAGTTTTGTGTTTTTTTCCAGACATAGTTAAAGTTTTGTGAAAAGTGATCACCAGAATGGGATTTGGCTCAAGAGGATAAGAAATGGCAAAGGCAAGTTTGGTAAATTCTTATCAAACTGTGTTTTTCATATTACTCAGATTTCATGTCAATCAGTTGACATGGTTGTGCATTGAAGCTGATTTATAAAAAGGCAACTTGTTCCGCTTTCCATATAGAAGTAGAATGCTCAGAGCTGAGTCAAGCTCGTAAGAGAGAAAAAATAAAAAAAATAAAATTGTGAAATAGAGCATTGCATTGTGGAAGAAAGTAAAGTATATGAGTTACCTCTGAACTATAGCAAAATGGTGAAACTGTCATCGCCAATATCCTCTAGAGATAACCTTTAATCATCGCTCAGGATCACCTGAACTTTGAAAATGCCAGGAAACAAGTACTATAGCCTTTTCAGAACAGAATCCAGATGACTGTAGCTATATTTTGGACAGTTTTCAGGGGGCCATGACCGCGTTTCCCAGCAAAATGCTTTCTAAAATGTAGAACTGGATTTTTCTTTAAGTGTAGATATGCAACTGAAATTCTATCCATACAGAATTGTTAAAACTTTGTACTTAGATTTATGAAATTGTAGGGAAAAATACATAACCTGCAGTGTAAGCATTCTCAGAAAGGTTTAGTGAGTTAATATTTTAATATTGTGCACTATTATATTATGATTGTAGGGATGACAAATTTTTGAGTGATACAATAGATCCTCTGTATTTGTGGAGCAGATCATTTTGTGATTTGAAGACATTTTTCAAAAGAGCATTTAAAGTACGATTATGTTATCATGCAGAGACATACATTCTATTCTTCTCCTTCAAAAGTATGTCACAGAATAGAAATACAATATGAAATGCATTTTTGATAGCATTTTGTTTTGTTTGATTGAACTGCTGTCTGGAAAGACAAGCAAATGAAATCCTTAAAATGTTTTTTGTTGTATACAAATTCATGCCTTTTTGTAATTGTATTGTTTCTATATCAATATCAATATTGTATAGTGGTGTTCACTTCGAAAAAAAAAGATATTTTTAAATGAGAGAGTGGCAACACTGAAATCTTGCATTGTATTTTTTATTTGTGAATCAATAAAAAGTTAACTTATTTTAAAACTTGTATCTGGGAGGGGAAAAACACTCCTTGCTTTAAAAAAATATATAACATTTTAAGCTGCAGGGTGGAAAAGCAATATCTATGAAATATATTTAATGTAAAGATATGGTTGGTGGCTGAAAAAGCACTTTCTAAGAAAAAATATTTAATATTAAAGTCAGACAGTGACAATGATTGAATTTGAACACCAAAGTGTTTACAAATTATCTGGAAAAATACTCCCACCTAATTTAAAATCTATTGCTAGAACTTAGATGGCTCTAATGCTTAGGCTGTGTGTCTGTCTAAGGAAATCATAATGAATTGCACACAACTAATAAACTTTCATGTTGTGTAACGAAATATTTCTTTTCTGATATGAATCTATCATACATTTGTTTTCAATAGCTATGCATTAAGGGACATCTATTTACAACTCTTCTTGTCATATGACCAGCCGCCAGCATAAGTGGACAAGTCAATTTTGCCCTGGGTGGGCATTTTAAAATATTACACTAGAGTGGGATTTCTTTGATATGCTAATCACTTCCTTAAAAGCTCAAGGGATGTGTAACTAAAAAAAATCCTTGACACTGTCTGGCTCTACAAAAAGGAGAACAGGACACATTTGACATGTGTTTCATCAGGTTATAACTTTATTGTTAGATGTCTGGGATTACCTGGCACATAAAAATGTACAGTGCAGGTAACCCCATATTTATTCAGTAATTAGCTGTGGGGCTTTTACCAACTCCAACTCTTTTTCCATCCAGATCCCTCCATCAAATCCATTTCCAGGACCTTAGCATACCTGGGGGGCTTCCACCAGCTCCTCCTATTT
Organism: Dermatemys mawii; assembly: GCA_007922305.1. NCBI lineage: Eukaryota > Metazoa > Chordata > Testudines > Dermatemydidae > Dermatemys > Dermatemys mawii. The sequence goes on along the minus strand of ML677326.1, from coordinate 30,748,338 downwards.
TTCGTCAAGGTCCTGCCAGCAAATTAATTGTTCAGGACCTTGCCATTCACCCCTCCTTGTAGGACGGTGGGCTTATAAGAATGGGGGTTGGCTCCTTGCCATATCAATCATAGGAGTCCCCAACTGCCCCCCATTTGTTCCTTTAACAAACACCTCTTTTAAGTCCTTTTCCAAGTCACTTATGGAGTGCCTGCACTGTACATCCAACACAAGAGAAGCTAGCAATTAGCTTGGTTGCCTCCCCACAAACCCAGGGGGGTACCCAGACATATTTTACTGCCCCTCTTTTATATCTGCCAAAACAAATTGGTTACAAAGCTTTACAGGGGAACCCCTTTCTCCTGGAATAATCTCGTGTCTCGGGATGCCCAACTTCCTGAGCCTTTTATGATCCCAAAGGATTTGCTCACCCCTCCTCTTAAAATCTGCCAAGCCTTGTTCACCCAGGTGATGCTCCATAGCTCCCAGCCAGACCCTGCCTTAATACATGTCTGACAACACAGATCTGCATCAAGATCATTCTTGTTCTGGACAGTAACTGAACCCCTTTTCACATTCCCAAATAGCATTTTCCAATGTGTGCCACATCATGTCAGTGACTGCCGATGGGCCACTATGGCACACAGCAGTGGCATCAGCTCTTCCAATAACATGCTTCTCTTTCCATGCCAACACAGACTTGCCCTGTCACTGAAACCCCAGTTTCCAACCCTCAAGACATCTAGGACGTGTGCCTGTGTGCATAAGAAAAACAATCATCTGCCTACAGATCCACACCACCGCCTCCATGGCCAGTCTTCCAACATCTGTAATGGAATCACAGCCACATTAATGTCGATTCACCACCTGAGGTTACACACACATATTGCATGCTTCTGAATGCCAATGCCCAATTAGAATGCCAATGCCCCTATGCCCCCGTAACCCAGCTGTACCACTGCTGTTGTGGTCTCCGATTGCCACAGTGAATTCCATGGGGCAGAACCAAACTCAGAGCCTTTCCAAAAAATAACAAATGCTCCTCAGCCTTCTTGATCAGTTGTTGAACATCACAACCTTAATATCCCTGCTTGTCCTTTCCAGTGTACATCGCACAGTTCTGAGTCCCCCCACCCTCCCCTGACAGTGCCCCTGCATAATTCAGGCATTAGCTCACTGATCCTGAAAGCTCCAAATTGCTTTTAAGAATGCTGCTCTAAACAAGGCTGCTTAGATCCCTGAGAATGATAACTATGATGTGTCCGCATGACTGCTGTGTGGGGCCACTTGAGTACAACTACCCTGCCAGCAACCTTTGAGTTAAGACTGCTGTGTGGATATGGATAGCCCTTTAGCTTCAGCCTACTCTGTGTGAAAGGGAGGCTGCCCCTTTTAAACCCTGCATTCCTAGGGGACGAGTCAGGGACCACACCAACCCTTTTGCAGCAGTTTTCATCTCTCCCCTGCCCCAGCCATAAAGAATTGTTCCCTTCATTCAGCCACCAAACCTAATATTCTCCCCAGACACCCTACAAAAGAGGTGTAGGGCAGTCAATCTCTCGAAGAGGCTTGATGGTTCAACTGGTTAATAGTATGGAGATTTGCACAAATTTATATGACCAGACAGGCAGATTATCAGCACAGACATTAGGCCTGGTCTATATATTAATTAGTTAATGTTTGCAGATGTAAAGCACTATATAAATGCTTATTATTATTATTATTCTATATATTATCTTTTGTCAATGAGGGTCTTTTTCAGCTTCACACAGGTGGACAATTTGAAACCTAAATGACTTGTCCAAAACCTTGAGAACAGCAAGTCCTAAATGCATTTTAAAAATAATCTTTCCTCCATTGTATTATCACTTTATGACATCTAACATTCTGCACTTTTATAGAATGTGTTCTAAAGAAGCTACTGAATACAATGCTGTACCCTACTGATCACATGAACATCCTTATTTTACTTTAAATTAAAACATTTCTATTACAAAGATACAGTACATGGTATATAGTATATGGAAATAAATGTTATAAAAATAACAAAGAATTAAAGAGGCAAAGGATAAGAAAAAGCTAAAGTATGTTTCAATAGATCCTTTGTCTGAGGTAACATTTAGGACAAATTCTTCTCTTAGAAATAATAGTACCACTACCAATGGAGTCAATGTGAGTTGAATCAAATTCTTCTTCAAAAGTGATGGAAGCATTTGGGCCTATCATCTTTAAATAGTTATATTAAGTAGGATGACAGTTTATAAATTCAGTTTCATAGGTTTCAAGGTGAAAAGGGACCATTATGATCTTCTAGTATGATCTCTAGCATAACAGACAACATAGAATATCACCAAGTGATTCCTGCATCAAGCCCATAGCTTCTGGCTGAGCTAGAGTGTTTCTTTTAGAAACTCATCCAGTCTTGATTTAAAGACTTCAAGTAATGGAGATTACACGGTATCCCTACATCAGTTGTCCCAATGGTTACTTATCCTTACTGTTAAAAATGTGAGCCTTTTTTTTTTCTAGTCTGAATTTGTCTAGCTTTGGTTTCTAACAGTGGATCTTGTTCTGTTTGTGCTCTACATTAAATCAGTCCTCTATTATCAGAAATATTTCTCACATGTAAGTACTTCTAAATCGATCAAGTCACATCTGAACCTTCTCACTGAAGAGAATGAGGATCTACCAGCTGAGTAATATGTTAGGTATAAATATATTTAAAATTAATTACAATACCTATATAAACTTCATTTTTTTAACTAAACAGGTTTACTACCTTTACAAACATTCTCTGTTCAAGATAAGATTAAACTGTTTTGCTGAGACTGAACATGTCTCCTGTGTTTGATATACTAATCATATCATGTTAAATGGTAACAGGTAGGATCTATGCTGTAGAAAGTACATCTTATTTATCATGTACATAACCTTGTCTAATAAGTCACCAACCCTTTTAAATATCTAGTGAAAAGAAAATTATAAAAAAACCCACCTTGTTGATTGTTTTTAGTATTATCGTAAAACCCCAGAAACCAAGTTATGGGTTAGGACTCCATTGTGTGAAGCACTACACAGTTGAAATGGTTCTCTTTCACTGCAAAGATCATTGAACAAAATAACCCATGCTGATATAAAATTAGCTAAAGATTATCAAAGATTGTAATCATGTTCATCTCCCACTGCTGTAAATTTCTGTAATGTTTCAACAAAAATTATTTGTAAATAACATATGGAATAAACTCTTTGGGGTCCAATTTTCATATACACCAAGGCCTCTTTACATTACTCCTAGCAGTACAATTGAAAAGTGAGCAAAAATGTGACTCCTCTACACTGCCAGTGGGTCACAGTGTAATGAATATCATAACAATCCTGCCTTTTTACATTTGTATTTTTTTCCTCTTATCTGCATCCTTCTTTCTGATTTTTTTTCCAGTGGCAGACCAACAAATCATTTCCAAATATCCATATATCTACACTTGTCAGTTACAAAATACTACAAAGTGATGATTCATTTATATGATGTAAAATAAAAATAATATATTATCATTGTGTTTCTAGTGATAAAAAGAAATCTATGGCCTCTGTCCTTCACATACTTCTTGCTAGTGTATTGGTAACTGCTGTAAGAAGTCCCATTGCCTACAGATAACTTACTCTTATCTATTACTTAAGCACGTGTCTGAAAGTGTAGGAATTAGATATATTCTATGACATACCTATGGTGTATATTTCATTAAACCCCTTAGATATTTGAATTTAACAAAAAGTAAAACCAAATGACACTGTCAGAGTACTTCATTGTAATCTAGCTTTATAGATTCAGCACATTTCCCAGAAGGTAGATTATTCCATTAATGTTTTAATCAACAATTTGTTATATTTTTTCAGCTATAGCTATCATGTGTCCTTTCACTATTACAATAACAATTTCATGTGATGAAATCAGTCTTTCCTCCACTAAGTGTGCATTGTGGCATCTGATTCTCCTTTCAATAAAGGATCCTAAATTGCAACTGCAACACCACAATTCAGTGAAATTGGAGCATTAACTTGGGAACTGTGACATGACAGGAGTTTTCTTGGATTTTTTTTAACAAATGAGAAATACAAATGTTAAATCTAGCTCAGTTTCTGTGAGCTGTGAGAGATGGAGAAAATCAGTCTGCAGAGAGGTGTCTTGAGATTCATGACTATTTGTCATTGACTCAGACACACATAATTATTCCAGTTATATGCGAACAATAGCTCTTTTGTGGCTAGGGGTTTCTATCTACTTAGTTTATTTATTTATTTCAACTTATGAAGTGACTATCCAAAGTGCTGGAGCTGCAGATGTTTGAAAAGGACAGAGTTTTTACACTTTTAAACGTGACATACAAACCCTTTTCTGTATGGACTTAATCTTATTGTGCTTCTCTGTGTCATATAAAGGAAGCCTGGAAGATATTGTCCGCTTCTCTGTGTGACAAGCCTGCTTTTGCTAGAGGTTTCAGAGATGCTTAATGCGAGTCCCCACCTAATTTAGCAAAGCATATGTCCACGTACTTTAAGCAGGCCCTTAAGGCAGAATGGAGTCAAAGGAACTTAAGCACTTCACTGATTATGAATGCTGAATAAAGAACTCACACTTTAGCTATCTATCTAACATGGCTCTGGACCTACCCCATTGTTTTATTTTAAATACAGTGTATTTTGTTTTGTGGGGATGGGTGGTAAATTGAATGTGTATGTACATGGTGAAAGAATAGGCTGTTGAGAGATTATCAAATAATTAAAAGATAAAGAAGAAGTTCTAAAAAGCAAAATGATAAAGACTAAGATAATTGCATATAGGGATCCAAGCACAACACTTGGCCCAACAATTTTATAAAAGCTCTACAGAAATGTTTGTTTCAAAAAGCTATAACCCTTCAGATAACAGATAACTATGAACATTCTGAAATTACATGCTCGATTCTCATTTTATATATTATTTAGTCAAGAGAATGAGAAACAATCTGTGTTTAATTCCTTATTATACTTAACAGAGTCAGAAAAAAAAGTCTTAATTTTTTTAGGTAAAGAGTTATGCTCAAAATCAGTGGTCCACAAACATTGTATATCCATGTTTAAAACAAGGAATAATAAAAAAGAAAAAAAAAGGAGATAATTAAGGAGATAATAGCATCTATATTTTTAAATCCTCTCCAAAGTGTGTTTAGTAGAAGCAGCCAAAAAATAATTTATACTATCTAGGCTGATGGAGAGTGAAATTGTTCCCATTACAAATTGCAATGATAAAAAATCCTTAGGGCTCTATTCCTTGTTATAACCGTTATGTGTGCCTATCTTAATTTTATCTTAATAGTCTGTGTTTCAGGATGGTCTAACAGCCTTCGGAGATATTCAAAAGAACATGACCATCTAGCTTCTTGATGAAGTTTGGCTGACCATATATTACTTGATCGCTCAATAAAAATATGGGCAGTGGGAATTTCTTTACTCTAGCCACATAAAGAACTGTGCAAATTTTAAATGAGAGCACATAATGTTTGTTCTTCAACAAAACAGGAGAGTCATTCAAGGCTAGTCCATAGAAGCTTTCTTTTTTCATGACCTAAATTTGATAGGGTAGCGGTATCCAAACTTTTCTTTTTAATGTGGACTATGTTATAATATAAAGATGGTTGACTGGAGCTTCTGACTTCTCATGAGGGCCATTTTTAGGGGTGGGCAAAGAAAAAGTGTCCCTGGGCACCACCTTCCAGGGCACTATCACACTATGAGCTGCCATCCTTGGCTTTTGGGCTCTCTTTTGTCTTCCAGACTGACTGACTGTTTCAGTCTTGGTTGTTTTGTTGTTTGTTTGTTTGGTTGGTTGGTTATTTGAGGGGGGAGTTGAAGGGGGCAGTGTGCTGGAAACATTTTCTGGCTTGGCTGACAAAGTGACTAAGACTACTGCTATTTTCCAATCATATGAGGATGTTATGAGACTGACAACTTTAGCATCTTCTGACTTCCATGGAATAAAAGAACTAGGAACATTTTCAATGCATTTCAAAAACTGAAATAGGAATAAACCATCATCATGTGACAAGTTTTATTGGATCATCTTTGTAAATCACTGGTGCTCCCAGCATCACAGTTTTAATAACAAGGAATATTGAAGGAAGGGACAAAATTCCAGAGTCCTAATTCTTGCTTCTATGTTTGCAGTCTCAATTTTCTGCACATAAATTATTTCTTTATGCAACCATGTATGCATTCAAATGATAAATGTAAATGGTATTGTCTTTAAAGATTCTGAGTTCCATGTGCAAATGATTATTTTGTATGCCTTTGACCAGAATGAATAGTGCTCAGCATTTTGTATTTGAGTGAGGGCATGGACAGTCAGTCTTAATGATCACAGCAGATAGTCAAAACCCAAGACCGCATCAGATACTAGGCCAAAGGTCAGAGCCAAAGACATAATCAGGTGCCAGGTCAGAGGTGAGAACTGGAGACATGTCAGGGCTAAGGATCCACGTGCCACTCTTGCCAACAGCTCCCATTGGCTGTGGAACCAGAGCTTGGTGCAGGGGTAGCACGCAGAGTCCTGTGGCCCCCTTTCCTAGGAGCCGGACCTGCTGGCTGCTTTTGGGACACAACACAACCCTAAACCCCAATGGTTTCCTTTTGTGTTGCCAATGGGCATGGGGCAGGACAACAGAAACTGGGAGCAGAGGGGTCTGGGATGGGAAGATAGGAACTGGCTGCAGGCAGAAATGCAGGCTCAGGAGTAGGGTTGCCAACTTTCTAGTTGCAGAAAACTGAACACTTTAGCCCTTCCCCTTCCCCAAGGCCACTCCCCTTCCAGATGCCCCAGCCCCACTCACTACATTCCCCCTCCCTCGGTGGCTCGCTCTCCCCTACCCTCACTCACTTGCACTGGGCAGGAGGTTGGTGTGGAGGGGGTGAGGGCTGTAATTGGGGGTGCGGGCTCTAGGGTGGGGCCAGAAATGCAAGGTTCAGGGTTCAGGAGGGGGCTCTAGGCTAGGGCAGGGAGTTGGGGTACAGGCTGGAGTAAGGGCTCCAGCTGGGGGTGCAGACTCTGGAGGGGAGCTGGGGATGATGGTTTGGAGTGCAAAGGAGAGGGCTCCAGGCTGGGGGATGGGACCAAGGGATTCAGAGTGTGGGAGGGGATGTGGGTTGAGGCAGGGGATTGGGTTTCAAGAGGGGGTGAGGGCTCTGGGATGGGGTCAGAGATGAGGGGTTAAAGGTGTGAGAGGGGGCTCTGGGCTGAGGCAGAGGGTTGGGGTTTAGGGAATTGAGGGATCTGGGCTGGGGGTGCGGGCTCTGAGGTTGGACTGAAGATGAGGGGATTCAGGTGCAAGTAGGGGTAAGAACACCAGGGTGAGGCCAGGGACAAGGGATTTAGGGTGCAGGAAGGGGCTCTAAGATTCAGGGTGGGGCAGAGGATTTGGTGTGTGGGAGGGGACTGCGGGTTGAGGCAGTAGGTTGGGGTGCAAGTGGGTGTGAGGGCTGCAGGGTGGGGCTAGAAAAGAGGGATTCAGGGTGTGGGAATGGGTTCTGAGCTGCGGCAGGAGGTTGGGGTTCAGGAGGGGATATGGATTCTGGGCTGGAGTCAAGGATGAGGGGCTTGAGATGAAGGAGGGAGATTTGGGTTGGGAAGGGGGGCTCAGGTCTCGGGCAGAGGGTCGGGGCACGGGCTTACCTCGGGTGGCTCCCAGTCAGCAGCACTGTGTGAGGGCTAAGGCAGGCTTCCTGCCTGTCCTGGCACTGCACTGCATGTGCCCTGGAATCAGCCAGCAGGTCCAGGTTCTATGCAGGGCGGACAGGACGCTCCACGTGCCACTCTTGCCAGCAGCTCCCATTGGCTGTGGAACCGGTACTTGGTGTGGTGGCAGCACGCAGAGTCCTGTGGCCCCCTTTCCTAGGAGCTGGACCTGCTGACCGCTTTTGGGGCACAACACAATCCTAAACTACAATGATTTCCTTTTGTGTTGCCAATGCAGATGTCCTAGCTTCAGTCTATTTACATCAGTGTAATTAGATCAGTGAAGTTAGAGAAGTGCAAATTCCTAAGGTAGATGACCTGCAGAGATGGAAAATGAATTGTATGCATCTGTGAGTCTTACTCTGGTAACTTATTGAATTAAGTTGCATTAATGTGACTTTTAAGCCAGCTGTATATTTTGTGCAGCACATCTATGTTAGGGGTTTACTATAGTGTTGGCAAAGATGTATCTAATACTGACAGGGCCTTGGCTTTAGGATATGTATAGCAACCTTCTGAACAAAAGCTGTGACTTTGACAGATGTTTCTTGTTTCTTGCAACTATTTGCACATAACAAATACTGCTGATGCTTTAGCTGTATTATTGAAAGAACAACATGCCTATCACAAATGGAAACAGTAGGAAAGAATATTCTTAGCCTGTATCTACTCATTATTCTCCCAAGAAAGAACTCAACCACTCCAAAAGTCTAAGTCATCCCTGACAGCTAAGAAGTTGGAACAGATAAAGAGTATATAATATGAAAATTATAACATGATCCAAAGTCTGTACGTTAAAACTAAACAAATTGAGATTGGAAATAAGATGTAAATTTTTAGTTAACCATTGGAATAATTTACCAAGAGTCATGGTAAATTCTGTTTTACTGACAATTTTAAAATCAAGATTGGATTTTTTTTCTAAAATATATCTCTAGGAATTATACAGGAGGTCAGAATAGATAGCTGCACCTTGAAATCTATAATTCAGTATCACCCACTAATATTATCAGACAACATTGGCTTTGGGAGGTTTACTGACATAGCAATTTTTTTAAAAAAATCCACCCCTCAAAACCTTCAGGCACTAACACAATAAACAATCACACATTTTTACTTTTAAGATAACCTAGGAAGCCAATGTTTATGTTGAGATAAATCCCTACTTATGGGAACACCAGAGGTATTTCCTCCTATCCCTACATTACTTCTGGTATCTCAATGGTTTCATATTTGTATCTCTTTTGCTATAGTACTAAACTCTCTCTCTAATTTCACGTAAAACAGTCTTCCACAGCTGCTGATATTGCCTGAGAATCTGAAATTCTTAGAGTTGCTGGGAGAAAAAACTTGGTGAACTAGGGTCCAAAGTCCTGCAAAGTCAATGGGAATTCTCCAAAGTTCAGTGAGGACCATGTTGAAAGCAGTGGCTCTGGCAGAGTGAATAGTGAGCCCTAGTTATAGGTCAATGACTATTTTAAATATTAATATCCTATGAGATGTGAATGACAGAAACTATTGCTACACTCTACTGAAATTGGGGATTCAATTGTCACAGTCAGTTTTTCTAGCATAGGTAGTTCATGAAATATGTGACCAAAGAATCGTATCATTATGATCACCATCATGACCCTCCCCTTCGCAGACACATCTTGACTACAAACTGATTTTAGTGGCTGCCTCTCTAGAACAATTAGAAGCAGAACAGGTGCTATATAGCTATACATTCTGAAAGCTTGTAGTCCCAATTAGAGCTATGCAGGAACCAGAATTTCCATTCTGTGAAAAGTTACAAGATTTAAAAATTTGTTTTCATTCTAGTTCAGAATGAAGGCCAAAACAATTATATTTTCTGCATAACAGACTGGGATGGACAGATTAGAGAAACTTTAATGTTCCACTCCATTGTTGGCTTTTTAAAAATAAATTAAATGAAAAAAAATTCAAAACAAAAACGTCAAAATGGTTTAAGAGTCAAAATATTTCAACTTCATCAAAATGTTTTTTTCTTTTAAGAAAATTAAATTTCAGTATCTATACATTCCCACTGAAAGTTTTGATTTTGACAAAATAGCATTTTCCAACAAAAAATATTTCATCAGAAAATGTTTGAGTAGTGGATGTGCTTGTGATGTTAGTATCAGTATGGAACCTGATCATACTCTCAAACTTTGCTGCATGAGGAACCAGAGAAGAGGCTCAAACTTTTCAGATATGGCTGCTGAGGCTGACAGTATGATCAAAATGGAGGTGCTTTCAGTTCTGTTTTGGAACTTCTGGAAGGGGCAGAAAAATGAATGCTGCCCTCCTTCAGCCATCATATCCTTCACAAGCAACATGGGTTTAGTTCTGGACACACGTCCAGCATCACACTATAGACATATTCATACACACATAATCTCAACCTGCCACATTTTAATATAAAACTATTGTGAAGCTTAGATTTGTAGACAGCTTATTCCAATTAAATTCTGTAGATTTCAGAAGGCCATATCTCTTTTGTAAAAAGCACCATATATGTGACCCTGTTTGACCATAATCACTTATTTTTGTATTTCTCTAAATGGCAAAACATTACTATTTATGATGAACAGTTGACCAGTGTAGGCAAGATCTTTTTAAATCAGTAAGCCCACATGAATCATCTTGTAAGACTATGCCTTTGTGCAACCTTTGACCCGAAAGTGGGCTTTGAGAAAGAGCTAGCTTTTTGAACTGGCGAAGCTTTGATCTAAGCAAACATTCTTGTCCATTAATAATAATAATAATTAATCGTGCAGCAAAAAGTGACATCTGCTTTACACATAGTTTAACTAACAACTTAGTTACTGAATACTGTTGTATGGTTATGGATACTGATGTATTTTTAACAATTTTATTAACTGATAACAGCATTACAATAGTAATTGGAAAAAAAACAATTAAATAAAAGGTATGCCCTTTAGAAAACAGAAACAGACCCATTGTACAGTCAGACACACCATATTATCCCAGTGTTCGTTAGACTACAGACGAATCATTCTAATGACTAGATGTGCTGGCATTCTTGCTTCCAGTTTCTGACTGATCATTTTTATGATGAAAAATCTAACATGTTTGCAGTGGAGAGCAATCTACTCTTATTAGACTGCTATCAAGGCTTTCTTCATATTGCTATATGTATAAAGCCTGTCTGTGCAGGATATTATTACAGTTAGTACATGGAGAAAATAGTCGCTTAGTGCAAAGGGAAACTCTAACAATGCTGTACAGAACTAAGTCATTACAGAGATTTTCATAACTTTCAGAAAATGAAGCCATCAACCTATCTATTCCCTCAGATTCAAACTCTACATTGCATAGCACACAGTGATGAAGTTAAAGAAGCTATACTTGCCTATTTCTCATAAACAGAAAAAGCAGCAAGCTGATTACATTAATGAACACCGCCCCCCCAGCCCCTTTGAGCATTATCCCAAAATCAAAGCTGGACTTGAAGAAAATTTGAGGTGTTTTTTTTTGTTTGTTTTTTTGTTTTGTTTTTTTTCATTTAGTTAACTTTCCCCCTGCATCATTTTTCCATTTATTCACCCCTTGTTTTTCAAGTGTGGAACATTCAACTGGAAACTGAGATGGAAGACCTGAAATATGTACCTCTTAAAAGATGAAATTTACATACCCTGGTTCAAACTACATGTGCTATGAATAATCTCTAATATTAGCTTAAGGCTCACGTTTTCGTCAAATATTTTCTGCCAACAAACTCGTTTGCTATAATATTGTTATTTATTTTTATTACAGTAGCACCTAAGCACAGCCACAGCCAAAATCAAGGCTTCATAGTGCTAATCACTGTACAGACACATAGGAAACAGCATCTCTGTTCTGAGAAGTGTACAATGTAAGTAGTCAACATCAACAATTATTCCTGCTTTATAAACTGGGGATTTAGATATATAAGGCTTGATCCAGCTCCCATTCAAGTCAATGGGAGCCACTCTGTTGTCCTTCATTTGAGCTGGGGCAGAAGGCAAGAAAATAGCTAGTCATTTTATTCAAGAGACTATGGAAATTGTACTGAAGTATTTGACCAGCTCTATTTCAGATTTCTTTAGCTCTCCTATGATTAGATTTTTGTATTTGTTTTTGTTAGAATGGTTCTTGCTACATACAGTCAGTTGGAGATAATAAATTCCCATGTGGAGAGCCATCACTCACATCACGCACAGAAAAGTCACTGAAAATGATGCCTGAGATTTTATAAAAATAAGTGGCTAAAGTTAGAAGCTAACTTCAGAATTAGGCTTCTAACTACTTGGTCTGATTCATCAAAATCTACGACTCTCCTACCCATTACCTGAACATTCCTTGGGGCAGCAGAGGTAACTGGCAATATATCCCAGAACTTCTGTTTAAATGCATGACTACGTTTTGTCTGGGAATAATTAAGTGTCCAACTCTCCCCGCTTTATAGGGGACCTGATTGCTTAACTCAGTGCTGTGGATTCCACTAGGCAGCTGGGTGCCTAAAAGTTAAGTAGTACAACATAAAGACCCATTGTGGATCTAACTCCATGAAGCTACAATTATACTTGATCATCTCAGTCTTCCACAATGGACTACTCTGGAGCATCTAATGTCTCTCTCATCTGTGTATTTATTTGAGAGGGTTTATAGCCTAGTTAAATGTGCTCTCTGGGATGAATGGGCAGATCTAACCCCCATGTGTGTTCATTGAGAACTAATGATAATCTAGCATCAATGAAGGTATTAACACAGCTAATCAAGGAAGACACCCGTGGTCTATTATCTAGCAGATGTTTACTGAATTGGAACCTTAATGGTTCACCAGTCAATAAAGTGGCATAAGAACCTTTCTTCTGCAAATCCAGTAGGAGCAGATGTATTAAAACAGAAATGTGAGTGCATAATAATTAACTAATTCAGTGTGACTAGCAACACTTATCTGTTCCCAGGGCAATGGATGAAAAGCTGTAGAAAATAGTCAAGCTCTTCATGAGCTGGACTGAGATACAATAGCTAACAATTACAGTTCAGCTAAATGTGATCTCTCCTGATGAAAATACTTCAGAGTAGTATGTGTAGGAGTACACCCAGCAGTATGATTTCAATGTATTTTTGACAGTCCAAACTACTGAATGATCTACATTTTAGAACTATGTAGAAAATACATATCTTGTTGGAATGATGGGATATGCACCACACCAGAAGTGTGGGTATAGAAGATTTAGGCACTTAAGGTCTTGGAATGTAGCCCTAAATCTAACATTTAGGTATCACTGGCATTCACAACCCCCTGTCCATCTCCTACCTAACTTCCCTAAACATCTAAATTTCTGTTGGTGGGCATGCCCACAGCTGCCTAACTCCCTGAACCACTGAGCTGCTCAGTGTCTCACTCACACCTACATTCTGATGGGATTCTCAAACTAGGCATTCTTCTTCACATCTCACCTGTGGGACCTGACTTGGTGGCTGTACTCAAAACATGCCTAATCCTCACAAAAAGATAGTTAAGTAATCCTTTCTTCCAATAGCCCATTGTCTACTAGAGCACTCAGTAACAATATAGGAGACTCATGTTTAAATTTCCATTGTGCTTAATTGGGAGCCATTTGGGAACCTTCAACCCACCTCTATACTTTGAAGAAGATTTGGGGATGATCAATGATTGGGAGGAATTCACAGAAAGAAGACTCTTAACATATTGACTTGAGTACCTGAGGTATTAACCTTCTGGGATCTAGGCTGGCACAAAAGCTTTAAACTAGGAAATGACAGGAGACAGTTGGGAGAGACTCATGTAATCTCCATACCTGGCTTCAATACACCAGAGGAAGAAAGTGAGCACACAAAGAAATAGTAAGAGATAATAGAACACAAGGTACGAGTATGGACAGTAAGGGATAAGAAAGTGCAGACATTGATTGGAGTAGTAGTCGCATAGTCCTTTCACTAACTGTAACACCTACACATAATCCAATTGGAAAACTAGGTAAGGTCTGAAGGAAGCAATGGAAGGATAAACACCAGGGAAAGTAAGAGCTATTTAAGCAAAAGGACAATGCTGGGCAATTTGTAACCATTTATACTATGAAAAAATTCAGGCTGTAAATTAGAAAAAGGTTGCTAACCATTAGAGAGGTGAGGTTTGGAATAGCCTACCAAAAGAAGCAACATAAGGCAAACAATGTAATTAGTTTCAAGAGAGGTAGACAATGGGGTTGTTTGTGATGGTAGGGCTCACTTCTTATTTATGTCTTATATTCCTGAAACCTTATGCTTCAGGGTTTCAACAGGCAGGGGTCAGGAAGGGATTCCTGCCAATCATATTCTGGGACAGTTTTTTAATCTCATTCCCCTGAAGCTTCAGACATGATCACAGCCTGCAATTATGCTTGGCTGACTTGTTCTTGTTCACATGGTCAGAGGCAAAATGGTCACCATAGATAGGGTCAGGAAAGAATTTTCCCTTAGGTCAGTTTGACTGTGAGCTGGGGTGGGAATGAGAGGGTGGGGTTTGACTTTGTCTGAAGCATGTACATGTGTGTCATTTGCCAGAACTATTTGCCAATGCCTCTCACTTAATCATTTCCCTGCCATTGTAGAAGCCTGTGACACAACAGTTTAGTCTTCTGTGGGCTGTAATACTTTGGACTCATTTCAGTTGCAGTGTTTAACATTCAGGTGCTGGTGGTGACCTGCAATATATAAGGAGGGCAGATTAGATGTGGTGGTCCATTCTGGATTTAAATACTAAGAACTCCCAAGTGAGTAACCTAACTGTGATTGGACTATTGTCTATAATGTGGGGGGTCTCTATGAAAAACAAAACAAACAAACAAAAAAACCTGTACTACCTTCTATAAATAATTAAATATCAGGGGAGAAAGAGAGAGAAATAACTTTAGCCCAGGAGTTAGGAAACCACTATTACCCTATTTTTTTCCACAAGAGTGGTCTGACCTAGCTTAGGCATCTCCCAGGTAGGAGAGAAGCACCTGCCTCTACTCTGGGTTCACAATTGTGAAATCTCTCATGGGGTTGGGTGCCTAAATCCATTTCCTTGGACTTTCCTACTGACTAGCTTCCACTTCCTATTCAGTGAGTTGACTTCTGTGAGTCTTTCTCGACAGCTATAGAAAGGCTGATTAACTCCTGGAACATCACCTTGCACCTGAGTAAGGCATAGCTAGCTCTTCTCCTCTGTCGCACCTCCTACTAACAGTTGCTCTGTTCCTGCAGTGATCTTCCTCTTCCAGTGACTTGGGCCTCTGGCCAGATCACATTTTGCCCTTCTAAGGTCACCAAGTTCAATAACAGCTCAGTGTCCTTACAATAATGCCTTCAGCCCTCTGTACCTCTAATCCTCACATTCTTCTCTCAGGGCTCTCAGTAATCCTTATTTCCTTCTCCAGGTTTCATGCCCTGGCTGATAGAGAGTGGGACTGGGTTCCCCTATGTTGGTCCCATCTAGGGACCTCAGGACAGACAATTAAGGTTCAATCTACCAAACTTCTTGCTGACTTCCCTGGACTCCTTCCAGACAGTAAGCTTTTCTCAACACCTCTCTAAGTTTACCCTGGGTTTTTTTAGATCCAGGACTCTTCAGAATCTGCCAGTAAATCCCAAACCACAAGAGGAAATGTAAACCTACTTCTGCCCTCCTCAGGCTTGATTTTTCATCCCTTTTTCCCCTCACATGAACACCTCCCAAGACTCTCTCCCAGAAGTCTAGAATCTGCTTTGTTATCAGATCTCAACACCAGAGCTTCCTCCACCTCAGGAGCTAGCTATCTCTTTTGGTTTCTTTCCAGACTTTACGACTCAGTAGAAGACTCCTTGACCATCCTGATCTTTCCACTTGCTAATCCCAAGTAACAGCTGTAGAATTTCTCTCTCTACAGTGCCTTTCTATTCCAAGCTTCCTGCCTTTAAAGAAGCCACCAAGTTCCTTTCTCAGCTGGGACTCATCTTTAATTGGGGTTGCCCATCTTCCAGATACAGCCAAATGGGTAAATTGGCCTCTCAGGCCCACAATACCGTTTTTTAAAGACAGGATGAAGTATATACCCCATTACTGCATCTAACTCTCCCCTTGCATTGTATGGGGGAGTTTAGGCCCCTAATTCAGGGTTGTAAGTGCACCTAAGTGGCACAGTATTTAACAGTTGGTCATTGCCTAACTCCTCCTTGTGAATCAAATCCTTAGAGATCAATTTGGAGGAAGGTGTCTCAGTAATACTCTGGGATGCAGGACATATTACCTCCACAGCATTCAGGAATTTTCAGATAATCAATATAGGAATGTCAGATTACGAAGTATGACAGAGATGGCAGAACCTCAGAAGCTTGTGTACTTGGATTTTGGTTTTGCTAGGGCTTCTTTTTTGGGAGGCCACTGCATTCCTTTCAGAGGCCACAGGTGGAAGCACAGACAAATAAAACAAGGTATACACTTGAGATGAGTAAAGGGGCAAAAATTTGTTTTGGATAAAATTTAAAGAAATGGCACAATTTTCAAACATCTTATTTCCTATTATACAGATTTCACCTACCCAATTTTGGGGTATCTGTGGATTTTGAATCTATCCAAATACTATGTGTCTAGTGAACACTTGAATACAAATTCTACTGAACATACTGCTTCATACTGTATTTATAATTTCAAGGAGTAGCCAATAAATCCACCTGATTTATTGTATTTGACAGATGCTATATCATCTAGGAGCAAAGGTACAAAAATATCTCCATGGAAGAGCTGAGGATATACACCTGTCTTTTGTCTGACATAATGTGTTCTGATCTGCACATTCTTTACCCTTGAGGCTCTGAAGAGATACAAATATAGAAAGGCAGACATTCCTTCAACACTTCTAGTGTTCCTGGTGGCTAGAAAACACTTGTTATCTCACCAGCATATATGTCACCTTTATTGTAGGGACTTGCCTTGTTGCTGATTTATGTTTTTGGAGTTTTATTCCCATGTGTACCCATTTCAATGTGAGAGAAATATGTTGTAGCTCTTAATTGCTTCCTTTTACACACCATTTTAATCCTATTTCATTACATCCACTAATGATGTGTTCTGAGTGTTTTTTGTTGAGTTGCCCTTGAAGAATCTGAGTGATGGAACAGTGTACTCAGGACTGAAGAATAGCATTTCTCCCAAGTTTCCGCACTGTAATATTTTTGCCTACATCATTAATACAATGTATTAACATTCAGTGTATGATCATCTTTGACCATCCACAAACTTCTTACCTCATTTCTGGGTCTTGTGTTTTGTAGAGTGGACATAGCAGTGGCTGACTGAAATATAGGCCCTTTGGGGAATATTTTAGGATATTCAAGTTACAAAAGTTACTAATATCAGATAATTCAAAATATCTATTTAGGGGTCCTTGTTTAAATAAAGCTTTTTGACCCTCTTCCTATTTCACTTTTGTACACATTCCTCCTTTAAACTGTTTTAGAAACTACGCAACTAAATAGTGTTTAGGTTTTTTTAGGGTTTTTTAACAACATTTTAAACACCCATTGTTTAACTGTGATCTATATAATGTATCTTTTCTCATTGCCCTTTATGCTATTTGATTTACTGGGAATGGATCTGTTAGCTAACAAAGATTCAGTTGTTTACTTTATGGTTGGAAAGTCTGAAATGGTATTATCTCTGGATACAGACACTATTTCAGCATATTGATACAATGGAGAGGGCCATGAAACAAATCCCCAAATCCAAAACTCTTTCTGCCAGATTTCAGGGGGAGCTTCAAAAACCTGATATGAATTTCACAAACAGCCTCTTTCTGTGCATGTTGAACCAAGCCTTAAGATCCAAACACCCCAAATATTGGAAAATGAAGATGCAGAAATGGATACAAATTCTGTCACTTGAGCCACTCTTTAAAATACAATAAGTAAAACCTGGAAGCAGATGAGAACAAAATCTATTAGCTATCAATGACTGTGAGATCATTGTTTCTTTATAGAAACAGTCTTCATAAAGAAGAATGCATTTCTGTATTAAGTACATATGCCATCAAAATGAAATAATAAGGATCATTTTGCAAAACAAGCCATTTGTTCTAGAAGACTCATCAAGGAGGTTAGCTGTGAAAAAGATATAGGATTTTTGTTTTTAAAAATTCTATAGTAAGGCAAGGAAGGAAAGTTAAACAGATTTTATACAAAAAATGAGAGAGTAGTTCAGGGGTAGGGAACCTGTGGCACGTGTGCTGAAGGTGGCATGGGAGCTGATTTTGAGTGGCACTCACACGGCCTGTATCCTGGCCACTGGTCTGCGGGGGCTCTGCAATTTAATTTAATTTTAAATGAAGCTTCTTAAACATTTTAAAAACCTTATCTACTTTACATACAACAGTAGTTTAGTTCTATATTATAGACTTATAGAAAGAGACCTTCTAAAAACATTAAAATATATTACTGGCACACGAAACTTTAACTTACAGTGAATAAAGAAAGACTTGGCACACCACTTCTGAAAGGTTGCCGACCCCTGGAGTAGTTCATCGACTTATGGCAAATTATCTTCCCCCTTCCCTGACTTTTGTCTAGGCTTCTCTATGACGCCACAGCACACCATAAATCCTACAAAAACTGTAGAAGGGCTTGTCTACATGGTGCAATATTTTGCATCCAGGAGGTATTAATTCTAGTGTTCAGGAGCAGGTCATGCACAAAGTGTCTCATGTGGTAAAAGCATTAATGTAGTCCGGTTTCAAAAGGTCCTTTGTTAATGTTCACTAGGGAATTTTTACTGTGTGCCAGCAGAGCCCACTTTCATTGGTTAGTGTGTGACACACTAGTGCACACCAAAATTTACACACCTTTTGTGCAGAGGAGCAGTGGGAAATCAGCTGTAAAACAAACAACACATTTGTGCTAAAGACATACATTTGATATTAATTTTTTAATACTTTTTAGAGAGAGAATTCTATGATATCTGAAGATGCACTTGTGCAGAGAGCAGTAAAACATGCAATACTCAGATGTCAGGTGGTGAACAGGAATGTTGTCTGTGGCCAACTCTGGACTGTTCAGATTTTGTTCTGAAACAAAAATAAGAAGAAATATTAACATTCTTTGTTCCAAGTCTCCAGCTATATCAGATAAGTCCAGCTGATATTTGGAGGGGACACATAAGAAATATAAAGAGAGCTGTTAGAAATACTATTAGTGATTCAATATGTCAGAGCTGGCTGATTTGAATAAAACCTACCACCAGACAGTTCACAAAATTTGAAACTAGGTAAAATGCTGGCACCATTGAAATCTATGGAATTTTTGTGGCTGAATTCAATGGAAGCCCAGACTTCATTCCGGGTTTTGATTTAACTTGTTCATACTTATTTATTTGTTTCAGAAAATTCATGGAAGCAAAGTTTCCATGTGAGTATTTGAACAAAGCAAACATCTATTCCCCAAACAAGCTTCATTAAATTGCAAAACAAAGTTTGTTTAATGATAAAACTGAATTTTTTCAGATGAAAGCAGAATTAATTTTAGGTCATCCCATCAGTGAACCACATGATTTAGATGGCAAGCCACAACATTTGAACTCTAGATTTTGCATAGTAAATAATCAACTCAATATTCATTATGAACAATTCCTAGATGAAATATGTTAATTAAAATTGTTCATTAACAGTTTTTTGAATAACAAACAAGCTTGTAAACATTATGACCTGTATGATCAATCTGAACAGAAAAAAGTACTAAATTAATCTCCTCTGATAGCTATGACTAGTTATAATTGGTGATGAAGCAGTGTCCCAAAATGGAATTACTGTCCAATGTAGGTACCCTGGCAGTCGATGGGTAATGCTTATTAATGAGTCAGAACAATCTTAATCCATTGTTTTCATAAGTTTTCAGAATCAATTCAGACTCTTTTAAAGAAAGCAGGTTGATCTCTTTTTACAATCATTTTGCAGTTCTAGTGTCAATAGAGGCAAAACTTGCAAATAAAGAGACTCCTAAAACATGACTTAGTTAAGGCATTTACTATAGATATTATCTCATATAAGAACTTGACTTAAAACTGCCTGAGGGAATCTTTTGCCATTTTGATACTATTATCCAAGGGACAGATCACCCCTTCCAGAGAGAAACCAGCAAGAGCCAGCCAGAGGAAATACCTGAGTGATGAGCTTTGCGAACTTTGCAAACTTGCTTATGAAACATCCTCTCAAAAAGCAAGGTAATGAATATCGAAAGCAATCATTTTAACTACATATTGCTGGATTCTAAATTAACTGTAACCACTAAGGACATCAGTGTGGACAGCTTGATGAAAACATGGCTCATTGTGCAGTGGTGGTGGTTATTATTATGATTACTTATTTATAACACAATAATGACTAGCAGCCCCAACTGAAATCAAGGCCTCATTGTTCTAGATGCTATATATAGACAGACTAAGGGACAGTCCTTGCTCCGAAAAGCTTACAGAGTAAAAGACACGCAAAGGGCGGTGGGGAAAAAGAAAGGCACAGCGTGAAGTGTTTTTGTCCAGCGTTACAAAGCAAATCAGTGGTGGAGCTGTAATTAGTACCGAAGTCTCCTGATTTCCAAAACATAGTTGTGGCCACTAGACAATGATGGCAAACAAATGCTGGGATGCAGAAAGAGTGCGCTACAAGTAAGCTAAAATTATAATTCTAGTATATAAATCAATACTATGTCCTGGTCTGGAATACTGTGTTCATTTCTTAGTAATCCCATCTCAAAAAAAAAAGAAAAAAAAAGAGAGAAAAGATAGCAAAAATCATCATAATAAGAAATATATAGTCTAATCATTTTTTTAATCTCAGAAAGAATCCTGTCCTTCTTAGGGCATGTCTACACTATAAGTGGTACACTTGTGGTGCTGCAGGTATGCTGTTGTTACACTGGAGTGTAGACATTTACTACAGCAACAGAAGTGGTTTTACGTCATTGTAATAAATCAATCCCCTCGAAAGGTGGTAGCTAGGTTGACAGAAGGATTCTTCCATCACCCTAACTGCACTTACAGTGGGTGTTAGTTTGACCTAACTATGTTGCACAAGGTGCAGCATTGTTCACAGTTCTGAGAGCTACATCTTGGTCGACCTCAGTTTTAGGTGCAGACCAGACCTTAGACTGACATGAGGCTGACAGTAATAGCTGGACTGTGCAAAAGTCGGAGTGCGTCCTGAAAGATACTCCACACTTTCCATTGAACCTGAAGTCAATGAAGGCGGATGGTCCTTGGCCCCTTGTAAGTTCCTAAAAAAAAAGCCAAATTTCATCCCTGGATATACCTGAAATAGAGGTTGCATATTTTTACTTTAGAAGACAGAATTTGGCCCAAAATGTTTGTTCATTCACATTATCGTCATCATGACAAATTCCAAAAGGACAAAATATATGCAGATCCAGTACACTCGGACCAATCTCTGGCTAGCTCCTTAAAAATAGTTTTGGCTTATTAATTATTCAAAAACAGTAAAATGCCAGTTGAGACTAGAAATTAAAAAGCAAACATCTTTAGGAACCAAAAATGAAAACGTGGCACCTGTGGAAAACTCCTGTCAAAATAAAGTGTCTAGCTAAGTCAACTGTGTAACGAATCTATTGTGGCATTAGGGATCCCAGTTTTATTTATTTTTCCACTAAATAAAAGTTGCTCTAACACTTACATTTCAAATGGGAAACTCTTCTAGAAAGACATTGCACTCTGAATTCATCAATATTTTCTCACATAAGGGCTATCCTAAAAAAAATAAATTGGCATTCTTGACACAGTGCTTTAGAAGTGACAGGGAGAGGGGAAAAGGCTGAAATGTAGCTCTCAGCGCAGGAATCTATTTACAATGTCCCTGTTTGTGAAAAGTGTATATCTATATTAAAATTTTACAGAATCCATAGTTCAGATACCCCCTCCCGTTTGCTCTTGACTCCTTGATCCTAATTTTGGCCATGTTGCTCCGCCCAAGCCACTTGTCTGGATACCCCTACGTGTCTTTCTCCATTCTTACCTCTTACCCTTCTTTCAGGCTGCCCCATCAGCTTGGAGATGCCTCCCTGGCACCAACTATCATGGCTAAGGCTGTGAATTTGTCACAGAGATCATGGAGGTAATGGATTCTGTGACTTTCCATGGCCTCCATGACTTCTGCAGGGGCTGGTGTGCCTGGCTCAGGGGCAATTCGGGCAGCCCCAGCCCCAGACTCACCAGCTGCTTCTGCGGCAGTCTCGGGCCACTGCACCCCTCCTCCCCCAGAAGCAGTTTGGGAGTGGGAGGGTATTGGAATGGGTTGAGGTGAGGCAGGCTTTAGGCAGAGCTTACCTGGGGGACTCTCCAGAAGCAGCAAAATCCCCCTTGCTCAGCTGTTAGGTGGAGATGTGTCCAGGCTCAAAGTGCTGATATTCCACCTCTCAATCTTTCCACTCTTAGTTCTTCAATACTTGAGCTAACAGTGAATATAATTTCCTAATGCTTTCTGGTGAGAGTGGTAAGTAAGTATAATATTGTAATTATGATATGATTTGTCAAGAATATCAGAATCATTTATGCCCATGAAGTTTATAATTATCCTCCTTTACACAAAGATCATACAATGATCACATTTTATTGAACGAATGCTTTATCAACTATCATTGTTCCCTTTGTAGAGCCTATAGACACCCATATAATAATTCAAATCTTAAAAAGCTTGCAAAGCTATCCCTCCTTGACCCTTTATTGACTCTCATTGATCCTGGACTGAAAGGATCCATGTGATACTGCATAAACACTTCCTTAAGGTGTGCTAACTGTGTACTGATATACATATCTCAATAATTAATTCCAGGTGCAATACTAACTTCTATAATATTCTTTTATTTAATCATCACTAACACTGTCTCTTTGGCACTTAGCAGAATTTATTGAAATGATTTAAAAAGATTATGCTTATTCAGCCCTCCATCTTCAATCAAGTGTAAACACTGTGTCATAAGGGAATGAAAATGACCTAATTTTAAAAAAAACAAACTCTGTTTTATATAAACCGTTTTATGAATGGCTTGTAATTCTTGAAAATAATAAAATTTGTGTATATTTGCCTTGAATACTGATTATGAAATTAAATCATAATGTGTTTGCCACGTCCTACCATATTGGAAATATTTTAGAATGGATATGAACTCAAGACAGATTCACTAATGGAGTTAATTTAATGAATATTTTTGGAAAAGTTGTTTCTAACCTTACCTGAAAAAGTGAAAGGAGTACATTTCATTTCAATTAATTTACTGAAGCTATTGAGTAAAAATAGATTAAAATGTTGAAATGTTACTATAATTTATATTGCTTTCAAAAAACAAGAATTCATCAGAAAAAAACAATCCCTCCCATCCATGTTAGAGCATTAAAATTCCAGTTGCCCTTGTTTATTTTTAGAAAGGATACAGACCTGCCACATCTTCATAATTATCTAACATACCGTGTTGTGTTGTCAAGGTCTAGAAAAGGGATCAGAAAATACTTCCTTTAATTATAGAGGATGAAACTGCCACCACTGTCTTTGCAGTGCATGCAACTGAGATAGTCGATTAATGATATACTGTAATATTACATATGATACTGTATGTATTACATATTTTGTGGTGTGTAGTAAGATGAGGGCCTGAAACATGGACCCTGGTATTAGAGGCCCAGCATGAGGCCTGAGCTAAAGTAATGGTCAAGACTTTGCTAAAATAAAGCAAAGTTAAGCTGTGAGCTAGAGGCAGGCCCTGCTCACAGAAGCTGGCAAGGAAAGGGCTGATGTTGCAAAAGTACACAAACCTATCAGGTACCAGAACACTGGTACATTCCATACAGATAACAAGGAACAAGCTGACGCCTCCTAAAGACAGGGGCAAAAGGGTAATATGATGGATAGAGTTGTTTTGCTCGAACCAGCATGTACGAGGTGAGAGGTGGCACCTTACTACGTAGAGGGGATGTACCTTCCTATGTAGAGGGGATGCACCTCAATACATCAAGAGTGATGTGTAACTTGTTTGTACCTATGTATAAGAATACGACCCTGGGGTGGTGTCTTTGTCCAGCCGAGGGGGCACTAGCAAGCCTGCTACTGACTGAGCTGTGTCCATTGTCAGGGAGCACAAATTCGTAGTGTGTCCCATAGAGTCTACTGGAAACTATCACTGTGCTTTGTTGGGCAATAAACCTGGCCCGGGTGCCTTCGTACCTTACTAATGTCTGTGGTCACTGGGTGTTCTCTAAGGGTCTGCTGTGCCAGCAATCTGCAGAGCTGGGGCAGCAAACAGAGGGAACACGCACGCAGTTGACTATCATGGAACAAGAGCAGAGCACCACACTGGTAGCTACTGACAACATGGTATATGACCCCCTAATCTTGCAATGGGAGAAAATATAGACAGATATTTGATGAGATTAACATTTTTCAAGACCATTATCTCACACGTATATAAAACTGGAATATTATGTTACTTATATCTAGATGTCTGACCATGGCTATCCCTATCAACAGTAAACAATCAATTCCAGGCATCTTATAATACATTTGAAGTCAAAAAGTAGGAGCTTTAGTTCTTGCTTCACACAGAATTATCTTTCCAAGCCAGAAAGTGAAGGTGGGGAACAGTAGGGCATATGAAAATAGAGGACCACATGAGTGCTTGCAAGGGGAGAAGGTTGCATGCATTGCAACATCAGCTTTCAACCTCCCTCCAGTTTAGTTACTTTTGAATCCTTTAAGTTTAACAATCTGTCCCACCGTATATTTACGTTGGACATTCTGTTATCTTTCCCAGACATGAGGAAGACTCTATGAAGATCAAAACTTGTCCTTTCTGCAAATAGAAGTTGGTTCAATAAAATATATTACCTCACTGACTTTCTCTCTCTCATATCCTGGGATCAGCTCAGCTACAACAATACTGCAAATAAGATTGAAGATCAAAAAGTCTCAAAAAAAGACTGAAATAAAAACTCAGTCGGTAGGAATTGCATCACATCTATGAAGGTACTTATATGGCTGTCATCACCATAATATCTGAGTACATTACAATCATCCACAAATATATCCCCTACAATATAGGGAAGAACTATCTCCATTTCACAGATCAAAAATTGAGGTATAAGGTAGGATGAAGTAACTTGTCCAAGGTGTCACAGGAGGCCTGTGTCTGAACCAGGATCTTCAGAGCCCCAGTATAGTTCATTAGCCATTAAACCATTCTTCCTTCCAGGACAAAAACAAACACTTAGGAAGCAATAAAGTACATAGAAAATATCCAAAATAAGTAATTTTAATAATGAGGTGGTCTGGAAAGAGGCAGGTGTTTGCCCACATGCATCGTTAATAAGCAACTCAAATTAAAACAAATCCAACAACTTCATTATGTGATATGTTTCTCATTAACTCCAAATGACAGCAGCAATGAAACCTGCAGTTTGTTTAGAAAAAGTGTTACTGAAAGGGAGGAGGTATATACATTGGAACATCTGCTCTAAATAATCCCCCTTCAATTTTGTCACTTATAGGTAAATTTTCAGTACAGAATTGTGTGGATTATAGCTGTATGAATCCTAACAGAGTCTGTGGGAATTGTGCAGCTGAAACACAGTAGAGCAGTTTGAATTTTCAACTCTAAAGTTAGATGGTAGACATCCAGCTTCCCAGATTCCATGGTTCAACTTGGAAAAAAAAATGGTGCTTAGCTGTTGATCATCCACTTTACAGTGTGTGGAGCTTTTAGAACTATCAGTAGATACAGCACCAATTAAGATCTGCAGTAGACTGTGTGGTAAAGTTCAAAGAACTTGTCAATTGAAGCTGGAGATGGTGTTAGCAACTTGTCAAAACCAGTCAGAAGCATCAATATTTATGGAAGCTATTTAGAGCTTGTGCTTGTCCATTAGAAGCTATTCAAGACCAGGTATTACCCATCAGAGACAACAAGGTGCTGGGAAAACCATTTAGGGCATAGTCCTTTCCTTTGCTAACTTCCCAGTGGCTGGAACTCAATCACCACTGGAGCCCAAGAAAGTAACCTCTCCGTCTGTGAAAGGACTTGGATGAAGCAACCATCTCATTTGTCCAATTAGTGGAGCCCAGTGACAACATACTTCTGTCCTTCACACTCAATCAGAAGCGTGGGGGAGTTGGGAGGGAGAAATTCAATAGGAAGAACTGAGAGTCTGGGAAAGATGCAAAGCTGAACCACTTATAGCAGTGCACTTTCTGAAACTGATTGGATTAAGTAACTCTTGGCCCTTGGCCCATTACAAAATCTAATGTAATGGAAATCCTTATGATATCATAAATTCTGCAATATAGTTTCATATCACGAAAAGTAGGAACAAAGAACTGCTGAGAGGAAGTTTCTAAACAAAAATATCTTTGTTAATTAGGAAGTGTGGAAGGAAGACACATAGTTTAATAGAAATGACAGATTTTTTTTTCCCCCTTGGGAAATTACTAACTGAAGGAAGAAGCAGGGATACAGGATTCAGGGAAATAGATCATTGTGTATTAGAGCACACTGACAAGTCACTTGCATGCTAACAGTAGCTGATGGATGAACTTGAAAAGCAGAACTACAGTAGGTGAACAATCTGCAACAAACAATTTACATAGGTACAGATTCTCTCACCTTGTGCCTTCAGTGTGTAAACCCAGTTCTACTGCTAAGCAAGGAAAATATTAGACTCACTGTTAGAGTGAAAGGGGAAAAGGACTGCCAGAATCTGTTTACATAGGAGAAATACGGGCACAAGTAAGAAAGGAATGTGTATGTTAAATAAACATAAGAGTAGTGATCTGTGCAAAATTATAAGCACAAAATGATTTCTGAAAATTATATTTCTTTGCTCAGGGTGTCTCAGTTGGATACATAATTGTGCATGCAAATTCCCAATTTCCAAATACACCATTCACTTAAATTAATCTTATTTAAACATTTCTATTTCCTATGCGTCTGTACCTTTTTAAGCATTTAAAATGCATTCCTTGCAAAATCAGGCCTGTACGTATAATTCTACTCTAATAGGTTCTGAAGCCTGTATTAAATAATCCTTCTTACCTTCAGAACGTATTTCAGTAAAATTTCTTTTTAAAAAGTCAGAAAGTAGGTCTGGGATTGAAATAAATAGCTCTGCTTACAAAGCAAGGTACTACTCAACTTGAGTAAGGGGAGCAGTATCCATCCTTCAGTATATTTGGCCATTTCTCTTTATTGTGAATAGTCCAAAAGTAGATTAGCAAGGTATCAGGTAATGTAAAGTGGCACACATCCATTGAAGCCAATAAGATATGCTTATTTACACCTGTTGAAAAATCTAAAATGTTTTGATTAATTTACACTATTTGAAATGTTTTGATTAATATTTTCTACAAACACATTTCAGCCTGTGGATTGCTCACAAAACTGTTAGCTTTCTGAGTATTCCTTTGAATATTCAGTATACACAGATCAAAATTCTTGTTATTCTAATTGGGAATATAGGTCACATGGGACATTTCTATTCCCTGATTGGATAAATTAATCTTCTTAAATAAATAATTTGACTTCTGATTACAACTTCAACATTTGCTATCAGTGATAAATTCACCTTTCATGTGAAGGAAGGGAACAAGGAACTCTATTCCAATTAGTCTCATTCTTTTTATAAGGTGAGATGATGAGTGGCTTAACGGTGGTGCCTGCACACCAGCTGCATGCAGCAAAACTGGCTACTGTGCCAGCTTATATATGCTGGTGTAGAAGAACAGTGAGAGGTGGAAGAGACAAAGATGTTTACAGGGTGAACTGGGGAAGGATCATGGATTTTATGCAAAACCAGTGTATTAGTGACTCACTGAACCAGAGGAAAGGAGTTGTGTCTACCGTTCCAGCCCATAGGCGCCAGTAGAAGCCACAAGGGGACTGCATAGAAAACATATAGATTGGCCATGAGTTGAAGAAATTAATATCACCTGCCATCCTCTCCATGTTCAGCACAGACTCTATGCAGATGTAGTTAATTCCACCCTCCATTGATATTCTATATTATTCTCTAAAAATTCTTTTCTAAGAGACACAGGGCAGCTTTACACTTAAAACACTGCACTGGTGCAGCTGCTGCTATGCAGCTGCACAACTATAGCGCTTATAGTGCTTCACCAACAGGAGAGGCTGTCCCATTGGCATAGTTAATGCACATTCTTGTGAAGCAAAGCTCTCTCATCAACATAGCACTGTCTACCCCAGGAGTTTGTTCAGTATAATTATGTTGCTCGGGGTGCTGGTTTTTGACAATCCTGAGCAAAGTAGTTATACTGATGTTCAGTAATGCAGATCTGGCCTTAGACTCTATTCATGTCTAGTTTATTTGTTGACATTTTTCACACCTTACCAGGATGGCCTCTCCACTCTGAACTCTAGGGTACAGATGTGGAGACCCGCATGAAAAAAAAAAAAATAACTCCCAAGCTTATTTTACCAGCTTAGGTTATCTTTTTTCCCCCCAGAACACAAACTTCTCCTGTGTCTGGAACTAACTGCTGCCACCACCAAACTCAATATTCCAAAAACTAGGACAAAGGGGAGTTTGGGACCCTTTTTTCCCTTTCCACTAAACCCCCAAACTTCTTCCTTCCCTGGGAAGCTTGAGAGAAAAAAAAAACAAACCTCGCCTGATCCTGTGGGATGTGCCTGATCCAAAACCAGGATCTTACACAATGGAAAACAAGCAGTCAAATTCTTAAAAGAAAGATTTTAATTAAAGAAAAAGAAAGGAATAAAACCCTTATAGAAAACCAGTAGAACAGCACTACGATAGTCAATCTGAGCTCAGTGTCTCTCCACGCTGTAACATTCTTTCCACCCACTCTCACAGTTTCCCTTCTCTCTGAGGGTATCTGGGAGGTATCAGGGCCTGTGGACCTTGGGTGTGATTTCGGGGTAATGCACAGCGTTCGGTTGGTGTTCTTGGGGCAGTTGACCTTAATATGCCCCAGCTCCTTACATTTAAAACATCGCCCAGCTGACTGGTCACTGGGCCGAGGTTAGGTGCTGGAGAATGGTGGGGTGGAACGATGAGGTGTCTGGGGTTTTCCTTGGGATGTAGATGGAGTTTGGGGCTGTCCCCTCTGATAGGACGTGGTCCCGGGTTGTCCCTTCTGGGATCCACTCCCACTGCTAGGCAGTTTTTTCTTCTCTGCCACCTCTACCCATCTGGTTCCAATCTCCCCCGCCTCAATTACAGTTTTGGGTTTCCCATCTCGGATGTACCTTTCTATTTCCTCAGGAACACTCTCTAAGAACTGCTCTATTTGCATTAGGAAAGACAGCTCTTCATGAGAGTTAGCCTTTGCTCCTGATATCCAGGCATCCCAATTTTTTACAATGTGGTAGGTGTGTTGGGAAAAGGCCATGTCCAGGTTTCACTTTAGAGCTCTGAACTGCCGACGGGCATGCTCAGGCGTTATCTCCATTCGGATTTGGGCCTGTTTTTTAAAAAAGTTCATAACTGTTCATGTTTGCCTGAGGCATTTCTGCTGCCACCTCTGCTAAGGGTCCACTGAGCTGTGGCCTCAGCTCCACCATATACTGGTCTTCGGGGAGGCTGTACCCAAAACAGGTCCTCTCGAAATTGGCTAAGAAGGCCTCTGTATCATCGCCTGTCTTGTAGGTGGGGAATTTTCTGTGATGGAAAGCGGTACCTGGAGAAGGCTTGTTAGGCGGGGCTGGTATATTCTGCGCAGCCTTTGCCTTTTCTAACTCCAGTTTATGCTGTCTCTCTTTTTCCTTCATCTCCATATTCCTCGGGTGTGCAGCGTCTGCACGCTTTTCCTCTAGTTCTTGCTCCAAGCGTTTCTCCCTCATTCTCTCCATCTCTCAGATATGTTCCCTTTATCTCTCCTCAGCTTGGAGTTTGGCTAATTCTAAATCCTTTTGGCCCTTACCACCTGTCATTTTAATCTTTCTATGTTTAACTTACTAACTGAAAAATAAACAAAAATTTCTTATATCACTTTGAAATTCTTTCAGCAGGGTGTTAATTCTCTGCCTATCAGCAGAGGGAGAAATACCCCACTACTCTGATTCTCAGAAAAACTGGACTGGCCAGTTTCTCCCCCTCCACAGGGAACCCCTGAGGTGACCTAGCACTTAAAGAGACTATTTAACTCTTAACTGCAAACCTGGGCTAATCTCTGCTATCCAGCAGGAGAAAACCCTCTCTAAAAAAAAAACTTCAGCTCTCTGCCCTCAGGCAGCTGAAAAAAGACAAAGCGTGGAGCTATGTACAGCTCCAATACCTGAAAAACAAGTTTCACCAGAGTGATCCCCTATAGTGTTTACCTCAGCACAATTGCCTGCTTCACTCCTTGCTGAGAGGTCATTAGCATTTCAAGCTAGAGAAAAACTGCTTGTTCTCAGTAACTGTGGAAATTTAAACTGCTTTCTGCAAAATTCTGGTTTTTTGATTAACAAAATCTCATCCCACCGTTGCCACCATGTCAGGATGGCCTCCCCACTCTGAACTCTAGGGTACAGATGTGGGAACCCGCATGAAAAAAAAGAAATAACTCTCAAGCTTATTTTACCAGCTTAGGTTCTCTTTTTTCCCCCCAGAACACAAACTTCTCCTGTGTCTGGAGAAGCCACCACCAAACTCAATATTCCAACAACTAGGACAAAGGGGAGTTTGGGACCCTTCTTTCCCTTTCCACTAAACCCCCAAACATCTTCCTTCCCTGGGAAGCTTGAGAAAAAAAAACTCGCCTGATCCTGCGAGACGTGCTCAATCCAAAACCAGGATCTTACACAATGGAAAACAAGCAGTCAGATTCTTAAAAGAAAGATTTTAATTAAAGAAAATAAAGGAATAAACCCCTTATAGAAAATCAGTAGAACAGCACTACAATAATCAATAAAGAGTTAAAGACAACCCCCTCCCTGAATTTCTCCTCCTACTGAAGCTTTACAGTGTTAGAGAAACAGAGAGAGAAATTTCTACCAACTGGAGAATTTTCCAAGTGATAAAAAGAAGGTAAACATACTGACTACCTTACTTGATAGAAAGCTTATAGTTACAGTGAAAGAAATAGCTGTGATTCATCCCATAGCCGAGTTGAACAGAGAGAGACCCAGAGAGAAAATGAAACTCAAAATCCTTTGTCTCCTGAGGATTTTCTCATTGGTCAGTTGTCCACCTCTCAGGTTACCTTTAGCTTAACCTCTTACAGGTAAACACTAATTCTAGGCTACTTTATACTTATGACACACCTTGTGTGTTTATGTGTGTTTTTCATTTACAACAATTATTGAAAAAATTGTCTATAAACTATTGCTAATTCATTTTTGTAAAATTTACTCGGCACTAAAATAATGTAGGGTCTGAATTTTGGCCTATTGTTTGTATAACATTAAAGATACTGATGTGTACTATTAAGTTAAATAATCTCAAATCTTAATTAAAGTTAGTAATAGAAGAAATAAATTACAGAGAAAAAATAAAGGGAAATATTTGCAGTGATCACTATTTGGTAAAATACTCATGTTCAGTATTTGTTAATTTACATCTCCAGAACCACAGAGTGATAAGCACTGAAGACTTCAGGATGAGTAGTTTATGCATCACGGGAGATGGATATTGCCCAGTACATGCTCCTCTGCCATGTAGTTATTGCTGTGTTCCTGGAACTGTTCAATTAAAACAAAATTTAATGAACAAAGTTGTATAATAATGTTCTACAGCAAACAGCTCTGTGAGTTAGTATTGTGTTGAATGAAGTTGCAGGATGGGACCCATTCAGAACACAGGATTAGTGCATGGTCTATTCATCCTCTCTCGTGAATAATTTTATTGCATTTGTTTTAGTAATTATAGTATGGTCATTGAATGTAACTTTTGCAAAAGGTAATACAGCTTTAATTTAATGCTGGACAACAACAGATGTTTCCCATGCAACTTGAAGAATTAATATTTTGAATATACTTAAAGAGAAATGAGAGCAAAATATTCATGGGATTCTTTTAAATGATTAACTATGTATTTGTTGGGATATTGATCTATTTTCACAGAAACAGTAAAAGCCAAAGTAATGGATTTGTTTAAATAACACTTAGCTGTCCAGCACAACTACATGACACCTAGAAACCAAGTGATTATATCCATGGCAGAATGATCTACCTTTGAACTAACTGAAGTACTGTGAACTATGTCAATATATCAGATAGAGATTCTGAATGCATATTCTAAAAAAAAAAAAAAACCTGTAGGAAGATTAATTGCTTAAATTTCCAGAAACAAATTATCCATTGCTAAGGCCTAGATGATCAGTCTGCAATCTTGTCCATCATAAGAGGTACTATGAAGCAGCTGGGAGCAGAAGGTGGAGAGATTATAATTCCCCAAGTAATAATGTCCCTGCCAGCCTCCCTGTTGCTTCAAGGATGGAGTACACTCCCTGACATGCCAGCATACCTATCCTGCGAGATATGTTCGGGGAGTAGAGTCAAGGCTCCACTCACTTCCCACCACCCCATCCACCTGCGCAGGATGGGCACACGTAACACCTGTGTAGGGCCTGTTTCTACCTTACTCTGTACCATGTTCCCTTACTCCAGTGTTCATGTTTGACCACAATATGAGGCAGAACAAAAGACTTTTTTTTATTACAAGCCATTTATAACAATGTATTTAGACTACAAGGAGCTATGCAGATTTACACTAGCTGAAAGCCCAGTGTAAGTTTAGTATTTTCTCTTTGAAGAAGAAATGGGTCCAGATTAACGTAAAATATTGGTTTTATTTATTGTATATTTTTTCCTGACTGTAAATCATTAAGACATTATGTATTATTTTGTAACCAACAGGTCTGATTAGTGCCCTCAGATGTTTCTCTGTAGGAACTTCAATTAAATATGAAAGTCTTTGTTCTTTTCTGTAGAAATTACTTGGCAAATAGAATACATTGTGTTTAAATATACCTGACACCATACTACACAACAATAAGTTACCTCATTTTTATGCTCAGCAGACAAGCTAAAAGGTCGTGCTGGTTTTAACTTGAATTAAAATGGGATGAAGTAACTTTATCACAGTGTAGCGTAATTTAAGTACCCTGGGTTTTCTGTTATTGAAAGGAAAGCCTTCCAAGCTAATATAAGGACAAAGAATAATCTTTTACATTATTGATCAGGTATCTAATTTCAACCCCCAACTGCTTACCTTATTCAACTGACAATATAGAAATATATTACAGAGTGCATTCTATTAATCAAATTCACATTTTTTAACATTCACTGGTAGTGAACGGAGGGCTAGGAATGATTATGAAACTAATTAACTATACTCTACTAACAATATTACTATTACCTGTCAATAGAGTATTGAATATTTAATTGGGAGACTCAAGCAGGGTCAGCCAAGCCTTTTAGTAGGATGAAAAGGAGGGCAAGTTAAATAGTCACATAAGTGACTTTAATTTAATTAAACCAAGATTGTATGTTGTGCTCCTTTTGTTTTAATCTTGGTTTTGTAATATAAGATTTGATAGCGTAAATAAAAATACTTCACATACTTTTGTATCCATAGGCCTCAAAGAGCTGATAATCATTATTATTCCTTTTTTAGAGGTGACAGGACTTGATCAAGATCTATACTGTGGTTGAATGGCAGTTGGGAACAGAACCCTGGTCTCTTAGCACAGTGCTCAATCCAGTGAGACAGGTGGCCTAGTTGAAGTAGCAGGGAAAGTGGTACTGCCACAATTGCTATGTTGTGACAGGATGGAAAGAATTCTGTTAACTGGACTTTTGCATCTTCTCATTCCACAATCACCAAAGCCAGAGGAAGCTAAAAATCTTGGTGAACATCTGTTGTGGTGGGAGATGTGTCGAAGAAGCTGTCAGACAGATGCAAAAGGGAGGAAAGAAGCAAACTGTTTTCTCTTTATTGTATTCCAAAGGGGGTACTATCAGAATAAGCAAGTAGGATAAAATAAAAATTTAAAGAGGCTACTGTAAAATCACAGCACTATTTTTGTTACTTGTGAGTTACATCCAAAAAGATTTTGACCTTTGATGCACCTCTCTTTTATAATAGCGAATATTTTTCAAGCGACACAAGTACTTCTTCTTATGGCCCCAGTCCATTCATGTACTTCTATAGTAAATGCGATTTTCAGTGTTCCTGTTTGCTCAAGTAAAAAGAGAATTTAATAGCATGGCGGATCAGAGGAAAAAATGATGAAGGATTGGTGAAAGTGAAGTAAATCAGTTTTAGTACTGGCCTGTCATGATAGATGAATCAAGATACCCTCTCATATGCACTTTTATATTTTCTCAAAGAAATAATTCCTGTGTTACAGAGGGGGGAAAAAAATCCCTCACTGATCCCTTCTCCTGTGAGTAGAGAGTACTGGTACATTAAACTTCAATAACAGGTGAAAATTATAAACTGTATGTGAATGTTTTTAATTGCATAGGGTAGGGATTCTTGCAGTGGGAAAAGTAAAATCTCATCACTTTCCTTGCTGCTGTATTATTTTATGTAATTTCATTTGGCTAAAATCCAAAAATGAAGAAAAAGTATGACATCGTGGAAGGCACAACAAAAGCAAATCTACTTTTTTAAAAATCTTTAAAAATTTGTTTAGATAAGCAAAGAATAACTAACCAACTGAAAAAGAGAGGGGCCAGTTGGGTGAAGTAATATCTTTTATTGGACCAACTTTTGTTGGTGAAAGAGATAAGCTCCTGGGCTACACAAAGCTTTTCATCAAGTCTGAAGACCTGAAGCTCCAGAGCTTGTCCCTTTCACCAGTGGAAGTTGGACCAGTGAAAGATAGTGCCTCCCTATCTTGTCACTCTAATGTCCTGGGACCAACTTGGCTACACCAATATAGCAAACAACTGAAAAATAAAAGTGTTAATGAAGCTCTGATTAAAACTCAGGCCTTCCTTCTGCAAACATTTAAGCATGTACATATGTTCACTCACATGAGTAAAGATACACATGCTTCAGGTACTGATCCTGCAGAGATTTAGACGCAGAGCACAAGATCGAAAGGGAACATTACTTCATTCATTCTAACCTCCCCTATATCCCAGGACATTAAGTTTCATCCATTTATCCCTGTACTCATCCCAGTAATTTGTATTTGGCTAAAGCATACCTTTCAGAAAGGTAGCAAGTCTCAATCTGAAGAGATCAAGAGATGGAGAATCTACTATTTCCATTGGTAGTTTGTTTCAATGGTTAGTACTATCATTTTAAAAAATGTGTGCCTTATTTCTAATTTGAATTTGTTTGGCTTTAAATTCCAGCCCTTGGTTCTTGTTCTGCCTTTTTCTGCTATTTTAAGAAGCCCTTTAGTAACCAGTATTTTCTCCCTATGAAGGTACTTATGCACTGAATTCAAGTTACTTTTATTCTACTTTTGATAAACAATACAGATTGAGCTCTCTTAAGTGTCTCAGTGTAAGGCATTTTTTCCAATGCTTGAATCATTTCTGTGGCTCTTTTCTGCACCCTCTTTACCAGAAGTTTACACAGTATTACAGAATTGATCTCTCCATGTCATATACCAAGGTAAAATCATCTCACTCCTCTTCCTCACTACTCTCCTGTTTATACAGATAATGATCACATTGGCCTTTTTTGCCACAGCATCACATTGAGCGTTCATGGTGAGTTGCATCTCCACTATGACCCTAAAAACATTTTCAGAGTAACAGCTTTCCAGGATACAATCCACCATGCTGTAGGTGTGGCCTCCATTTCTTGTATCTAAATGTACCATTCTGACAATCTTTGCGTCACCCACAAATTTTATGAGCAGTGATTTTTATACTTACATTTAGATTGTTGATAAATATGAAATTGATGAAACAATTAAAGACTGATCCCTGCAGAACCCCATTAGGAAAACCTCCATTCAAGGTTGATTTCCACATTGATGAATACTTTTTGAAATCTCTGTTGATAATGTAGTGCTAATTTCTTTATCAGAAAGTTGGGTGATAATTTGTCAGATTCCTTGCAAAGTCTATTGAATTTACACTGTTATCTTTCTCAGCCAAACATATAATCTCATCAAAGAATGAAATCAGGGACTTTGACAAGATCTATTTTCCATAACATCATGTTAAATGGTATTAGTTATATATTTATTTTCTAGTTCTGTAGGAATTGAATCCTATATAAGTTTTTTCCATTTTTTTGTTTGGACCTGATGTCAGGCTAACTGGTTTGTTGTTACTCAGGTTATCCCTTCTGGAGTTTCCCTGATATTCCAAGACTTATTAAAACATATTAGAATGGAAGAATTTTCCTCAGTCAACTCTTTTAGGACTGTTTAGTATGTTTTATGAGGTTGCTGATTTATTTTATCCTTAGTAGATCATATTTCCAGTCCTCAGTTATAAGTGGACTAGAAAGTATTTCCTCATCCTCATGTTAAAAGTAAATAATTCTGCTTTATTCCCAAATATGTAATACAAACATCTATTGAACACTTCTGCCTTTGTTCCATCATCATTATTAAAAAAATTACTATCTCCATCTGTCACGGGACAGGTAGACCCCATCTCCAATCTGGGTTCTGTAGTCAAATGCATATAACTGCTCTTCTTCTCAATGTGGGAAAGCCAAATGGTCAGAGACAGTAGGACTGTCCTCGGATTCAGGACAGTATGGCCTAAGGCCTGGAGTCAATGGGGCCAGGGGTGGGTCAACCGCTGAAGTATGGGGACACAGGCCTTCCCTACACCTCTGGGTCCCAGCCCAGGGCGTTATCAGCAGTGAGTGTATCTACCAGTGGGTCAGCGGGGATCCCTCTGAAATATGCTGACTCTTTTCCCAGATCAATGTCTGGCTCCCCTAGGCTACTTCCTACCCTGTCTTCCTGCTCCATAGACTGCAAGATTTCTGGTTCCCCAGGTAATCGTGAGGCAGAGGGCCCAATGACTACTTCCCCTTATGCGGTTTAATTGTCAGCCTGGATTTGCCTGGGTCTTTGGGTGCCTGACCTCTGAGAGCTGGGGCTCTGACACCTTCCAACCAGGAGCCTGAAGAGCATGTTGTCTCTCCTCCGTGGTGAGCCCAGACTAAGCTAAGCTGCTCCCTCTAATACTGTGGTTCCAGTTGAAGCATGCCCAGCATGGGTGAGGGGGCATGACTTCTTCAGCCCAAAGTATGGGATTATCCTCTTCCTGTCCTATGTGGGACAGGTATATCTAATTGGCATATACTATTGATGAGATTTCCTTTTATTCTTAATATGTTTAAATGCCTCCTCATTGTCCATTTATGCAAATGTATTCCCTTATACTCTTTGAGCAGACCCATTTAAGCCTTTCTAGGATTGTGGATTTAATATCTAATAAGAATTAATAAACAAACACTGGTTTATTAGTATCCTTTGGACTATGTTTTTTCTGTTACTAACTTTTCTCAAAAGGGATTTGCTTTCCTTTCTAACTACACAACCATCATTCATATTCTTTATTCTGATGTTAAAACTAAATGAGCATGCAACAGGGAAATGAACATTCTGTGCAATGTACTTTAAGAGACTTGTCTGTATCAGACAGCAATGCCTATCCAACATTCAATTTAAGCACCCATGTAGATAATCACAAGGAGAGCATGGCAGCAGTGGAGTAAAATTCAATGACAAAAATAGATCGGTCAAACTGGACAGACTATAGAGTACTACCATGTCTCCCTCACATTCATCAACAGAATCTCTATTATAATGATCTTGATCTTTTGACATTGAGGAAGAATGGTTTTCCTGGAAACCATAATGAGCAAGAGCGAGCAGGATGAACAGAAAGCTGGGTATTGTTAAGGTTATTTATACCTGGGTCTCATTCAGACAGTACTAATTAGTTAGAACTTAATCTGAGGTATAACCCCTTTTAGCACCTGAATAATTTCCCCACACTCTGATTTGGTGTGTCAGTTAAGAGTGCATGAACTTGTTTTACTATTGCATATCTAGTTTGGGAGAATTGATTTATGTCCATTTTAACTGATTATCTGATTTAAGAGTACCTATCTCAAATTGAATGCACTATAATTTTAAGGCTATCCTCTCTGATGCAATTACTATACCATCAATAACTGAGATTTTCATACAGCTGTTCCAGAGCAAACAAACAATTTAGGCTTCACTATATTATTTTTAATTTAGTGATGTCTGGAACAATGACCATGATATTCATCTCCTGAGCAGATCTCATAGAAAAACACATTTATGAAATACAGATTTCATATCTGCACTGTATAATAGCAATATGTACTCCAGAATAAACTATTTGAAAGACTATTGCATTATAATCTCAGTCCTCTTGAGAGTTATTTAATCAAAATAGCTCAGTTTAAATGCAAAACAACAGGAGACATATAAGACTTTCAGAGGATCAAGGACAAGAAAAGGACTAGAAATTTTTACTTAGGAAGCTATTTAAAGTAAAAAGAGATTTCTGATATGCTATTTTGTCAGACTGGGATGATAATCTAGAAACAGAATTGGTCTCTCAGTTAGGTCAACGATGTTCTCTGGGTACGGTAAAACATTTCTTCACAATTCTAATTAAACCATTATATGTGCCAAATTTGAATGTGAGCTATTAAGGATGGTGTTATTAAACAAGACTTTATTAAATAAAATCCTTACTAGCTAGCAATAATGCTGTACTACTTGGTGGTACATGACTATAAGTATCCAGGCCTAAATTTACTCCAGACTTCTCTCTAATCCCATTAAATATAGCAATAAAATAAACAATATGAGACAAATCCTTACACTGATCATCACCTACCGTATTTAGCAGTTCCAAACTACTATTTTGAATTAGAAATTGAATTTAAAAACAACAACAACAGTTCTTAACTTCTTTACCAAGTTCAACCATCTTTTTAGTAGTCTGGAGAAAATGTTCCCCTGTAGTATTTGCAATAAGACATGATAGAACTATGTTGGTGAATGATAGGCAGAAAGTGAAGCTGACTAGAAACTCACTAAAAAACAAAAAGAAATGACCAATCTAATTGTCCATACTGAGTGAAGTGCAAAAAATGATCAAATAGCTGTATAAATGTTGAATGAAAAGCAAAACTTAGTATTCTTTTCACTTTACAAACCTAAGGGCTATTGATGACACAGGGAAGTAAATATGTGTTATATATGTCTGATAGTCAATGTTTATTCAGTCCTTATGTAAGGGGAGATATTGGTGGACCACAATGCCTGGATCACTACCGATTATTGGAATGTTGATTATCATGCTCATGGCCCAAGGTGGCTAAATCAATAGGTCTTAGCAAGCTTCTGCAATGGCCTTAGAATATCTAAGCAAGAAGCCAGGAAGGGAATGGGTCGAGGGTGGTGCAGACCGTGTGTCCTTCCTAATAAGATCTCTGTGTAATTGCTGTGATATGTGGTTTAGAAAAACAGGAAGCTTATCTATATCCGTCCTTTAGGATGTGTTTATCAGGGCCCTCTATATATGCAGTATCTGCAAAAATGCATCTATCTAATGAATGGTTTAAGGAAATCTCTTGCTTACCCTTTGAAATTGTTTGCTTAACAACTTTATTTTATTGCTATGTTATTGTTACACTAACCCAACTAACCCAGGAGAGCAAGTATGGGGAAGGCAGGTGCACAGTTTAGGGTTCCTAATGGCAGCTTAAAACTGGCCAATTGGAAGGACTGTACCATTTGAAGACTGCTCTGACTTCAGTAATTATTCATTTTTGGGGTGTTTTACTAACCTGTTGTAGATGTGTAAGTGCTTGAGCCTAAAATAGGGTTCAGCTTGAAGTGAAAGTACTGTTGTACTGTACTTTTTGTGCAGGCCAAATATCCATTGGATGGTGGTGTCTCCATTGATTTATTTCCTGCCACTACCTCGCCAAGAGTAATATTTACTAAGAGCTTTGGGTTTTAAGAACCACAGAAACACTCATGAAAACTTCAGTCAATCCAAAGGAAATTTGACAGCATAACAATTAGGTAGAGACCTAAGAATATGGCACACATTTCTTTTTAAATCAACTTAAAGTATTGTGCTCAGAAAGAACAGAAAAATTGGAAGTTCAGATTTTTATCATCTTATACCACATCACATGATTGTTCTTTGCATTTAATGTTTTACTAAAAGAACATCCCATCACACTTTAAGCCAACAAGTCAATATTCTTCAACAATTATATGAGCTAAGGTTAACCTAAAACCAGGATGTACAGTAGTAATGTATGCTCCAGACCCATGATTTGACCTGACTGATTCCAGAAGCTTGCTTTCAAGCCAGCAGGGAGCACTTCTCTACATTTCAGAGAAAAACAGAGGCTCTTTTTTTTCCAACAGTTTTCTTTTTGACAAGATCATCTGAAAAGTACCTTAAGAAAAAATGCTTCAGTGCTACACAGTTTCTTCTAATCCAGTTACTGAATAGGCCGGGAAAATGCCTCAACCACTGTATGACACTCAGAGCCTCCATCTGTAATACAGAACAGGAATGATGGATGATTTGGTGACACACAGCTCTCCCAGCTGCCATAATTCTTTCCCATGAGATCAGTCTGAAGAAAAGGGACTTAAATAGCTGGTCCATTTGTGGCATTTCATGATTGTATGGAGAGAGAATAAAAAAATGTTCCTGACTCTGTGGCCTCTCGTAAGAGTAGCAAGCTCTGATTCGAGATATAAGTCCATTAAAATCCTTGACCCAACATGTTTACATGAAGTAAGCCTAAGGGTTTCTATGACAGTTTATTCTTTTGAGCACCATTGGAAGAATACAGTGGTAAAAACCCTAAAGGTGTTGTGTAGAGTATGTTAAGCTGCCCCTAATTTCATTTCCCTGATGTCCATCGTGTAGGAAAACTTTGAGTTTGACGTGAAAATAACTACATTCGGGTTTTGTACATATGGACTAAAATTAAATCAGAGGTAATAATAAATATGAGTAATAAATATGTTGTCATTATCACTGATCATTAGCAGCTCACTCTGCCACAACGCCTACAGATTCTGCAAACTCTTTTGTTCTTAACAGTATAAAAAAGTCTCCAAAAAATCATATTTTTGTATGGCTCAGTTTGCTTTATTTGTTTGGGACAACTTTTGTAAAAGTAGTAAGGGCTGTTGATTTCAATGGCCTTTGGATCAGGCTCTAATTGAACACATCCACTACAGAAGCTGAAATATAAAAGTCTTTGCCAATCCAGAAGCCAGGTTAGAAAGACAAATCTGTGAATACCATGAGTCCTTGAATAAACTAGGGAAAATCTGTTCCTAACCTGATATAATTTCTCTCTGGTGATATTCAAACCTTTTAAAAACAGATGAAAAGAACACCTTTCCCATATGGAATGGAATTGTACCTGTTTATACCACACCTGAATATGGTCCTTCACGAGTAACCTGGACTTGTTGATCATTTCTCTGAATCTAAGTCTGGTATTTTTGTACCAAATAAATCAGTGTTGAAATTATTTTACTGTAATTTGCTCCCTGTTATTTCAAAATGCAATCCAAGTGGGAGCTAATATTTACTAATCTTATGTAATCTTGATTCTTTCCCATTTTCCTATAAAAAAACTTGTGCATTTGAATATAGACAGGCACATTTTATGGGAAAATAAATTAGTTGCTGATGCAAGAACTGCTGACTTCATATTAGGTTAATCTTGACTTTGATAGTTTTATTAAGATTGGCCTTCTTTGTTAGTTGCAATCTCTAATGAAGCTGAATCTTTGTTTATGGGTCCAATGGAGCAGAACCATGTCTTCAGTTCCTACCCTTCCCAAAGGTACTGCACATTTAATCATTTAACCTTATTACAACATCTTGGTTAAGAAACATCAAAAAATATATGTAAGAAAAATACTTTGCCTTGCTTTTTAAGGCAGGTAAATCTCTTTAGAGGAGAGTGTTATTTATTTTTCAGTTTGTGGTTATGCCTGGGCATCTTTAACATAGAAGTTTTGTGCCAAAAAGCTTATGCATCCAAAACCTTGATGCAAAAAAAGCATTCTCTCCTGCAGTGAATTTTGCGTACGTGTCTGTTAAAAGATGAGTGGAACGGGTGGGTGAGGTAACGTTTTATTGGACAAACTTCTCTTGGTGAGACAGACAATTTTTTGAGCCACACAGAGCTCTTCTTCTGGTCTGGGAAATGTATAAACTATGACTTTGCCAAAAGCCCTTTTTATGTGGTACTGGACAGTTGTGTTCCTGGATTAGATCCATACCTCCCTCTCCCAGTAGGGTATAAAACCTGCAGTTGCTCTGGCTGGAGTCAAAGTTCAGCCATTTCCCTGCCCCATCCTACTCACCTGCAGGGAGATAGTCAGGAAATAGTAGGCTGCTATTGCTTGCTTTCCCTCTGTGCTGCCACCTTTGACCCAAATGAAGCACTTCCACTATGGAAAGCACTTAAAGAGATGTGTAATGCCCATTGACTTAATGAGGCTTAAAGCACATGTTTAAAGCTCAGCACATGTATAAATAGAGATGCTTCCTTGAATCACAAGGGATACCAGAAATCACCATTGAAATTTTAACACTCTTCTTCTACTTTTCCATTGCATGTTACTTGTACAGAAAATGAAGAAGAATAAGAATGCTCAGAAAATCAAACAGTAGCATATTAAAAAGGTCAGGGTAGTGCAGTTTGCAACCAGATTTTGCAGATTAGGGCACTGAACAATTCTAGTTTTATATTTCAGTGACAATGAGTGTAATGAGAACTGAAAGTGACAGAACGTGAAACCATTCTAGTGATAATATCTGTAAATGAGAAGAGGGAATACTAGAAATTTAACCTGATCTCATGACAATTTCTGGTGGATATAATTTGATTGTTATCTTGTGGTCTCCTTTTTGATGCCATACTCAAAATGGAACTTGAAATTGAAACATATTTTCCATTCAGCTATGTTTGTATGAAATAACATTGACATGTATATGTTGTCTCTATTCCACATTCTATTAGCTGCCTAGTCTAAACATACTCGATACATGTCTATAGCTGTATTGAATAAACTATGCCTGTTTTTATGGGTACTTGTAAATATAATTCACAAAAGCAATCCCAACACCTAACATGGAAATGTCTTGTGTCAGCAAATCCCTCTGCGTGACTTCTTTCAGTATAACAAAATTGCAGTGAGTAGATCAATTTTTCCTGATCAAAAGAAACTCCAGTTAAAGAATTTCTTCAGGTTACATGGATAATGGATTACAACAGAGTGTGCCTAAGGTATATTATCCATTATGATAAGACCGGATTCTCAGGAATTAACTGGCTTGATTGTGAAAACACAGCCCTTCTGAGAGTATTCTATTACTTCAGTATTAAAACTTGAGACAGAAATAGTCCACAACATGCATGCTCATCTAGAAGGACTGATATTTTAATATCCCTTGAGGATATCCCTGGAACTCAAATGATGAAAGATATTTAAAACTGACTACATTGCATTTTATTACTTTAACCAATAAAACCTCTTTTTTTATTAAGCATATGTTTTAATAACATAGTGAGGATTTTAAAAGTTGCAACAGGCTCAGTTTATATGCTCATTATATCCTAATGGACTTTCCTATTAGGGATATATAATGAGGTCAGAGTTAAGGATATGTTTCTAAGAGTCACAAATGATAGATGGAGCACTTACCTAGATGTACTCTAGTGTTTCTCTGATTTTCTTTGTTCAACACTGAAACAATCTGCAAAAAATAAATATTGTGTAATCTTTTGGCAGCTTCCAATATTTCATTGTAACATTTTAATAACACTTTTCACACAACACTACTATTCTCTCCCTATATATGAAGAGCAACATTAATCTGATGAACTTGTTTATAGGAAAAAAGATTTGCCCTAACAATTTTGAGAACAAATGTTAGGGCAAAGTGTTAGAATATTCGTTTAAATCTGCTTGGGTCCTTATTTAGTTTATAGATTTTCACTTGTGCAAATAAAGTGAACAGAATAGGATGATAGTGAATGTTAAAATTGAAATATTGGTGTACTCACATTTATTGGGGCTTATATTTTTGTTATGATAATTTTGATTAATGGGTGTTTTTCCAGCTGTGTCTTGTACTGCCCCATCCCTGGAAGTCTTTAAATCCAGAATTGATGTCTCTTGTTTGACCACAAAGTTATGGCCTGTGTTTTACAGGAGATCATACTAATGACCTAATGGTCCCTTCCAAACCATAAACCTATTAATTAAAGTCTATCAAAAATAGGACATAACTGGCTAGGTGTCCAGCAGAAAAGGATCTGGGGGATATAGTGCATCACAAATTGAATAAGTAAACAGCATGGTGCTATTGTGAAAAAGGCAAATGTTATTGACTGGGTACACCACAAGAAGGACAGGAGACTGGTTATAGGTTTTAATCAGGCCACAGCTTTATTATATAGATGTCTGGGACTACCCGGCAGATAAAGTGTACACTGCAGGCAAATCCATGCTTATTCAAATCAATTCTCCTAGGCTTTCGCCACCCCACCTCTCTTTGTTTAATTCACATCAGTTTTCCGAGGCTTTCACCAGCCCTCCTTTGTTTCCATCCAGGTCCCCCCATTGACCCATGGCTTGGACCTTACCCCCAACAGCCTTGTAAGAAGAATAAGAAGGGCTATGAGAATGGGGAGGGGGAGTTTGGCTCCCTGCCGTACCAATCATAGGAGTCCCCGAATCCCCTCC
Organism: Dermatemys mawii; assembly: GCA_007922305.1. Classification (NCBI taxonomy): domain Eukaryota; kingdom Metazoa; phylum Chordata; order Testudines; family Dermatemydidae; genus Dermatemys; species Dermatemys mawii. The sequence continues at coordinate 30,703,854 of ML677326.1, read as the reverse complement.
CCTGTTCTGTTCCCTGATACAATACCTCCTTTTAAGTCATTTACCGGGCCATTTATCTGGTCACTGTATGCCCTCCCTGTGGAGTACCTGTGCCGAACACCCGCCCAATATTACAAAATAAGTTGCAACATATTGCCTACCACCTTTTCTATTCACCAGAAAAGATTCAACCTCACACCTGCTGTGAGGAAGGTGAAGAAAACACATTCCACTGAAGTCAATTTGATGGTGCAGGAAAAATTCCTTCCCAGTCCCCCTTTAAGAGGGAAGACTAGTGTAATGCCCATAGCAGATTCTAATCCAGCCTGTCATTCACCTCCAGTTTGGGAGAGAGGATGGGTGCTGACTTCCTCACTGCTTGGACATAACCTCACCCAGGTTTTGTACCTTTATGCACATTCCTGGTTGGGGAAGGTGTGAGACATTGCTGGAAAGCACTTTTTGCAGCAGTTTCTGACTTTCTTCCTCTCCACCCTCAATCACAAAGCAGAGCTGCTCTTCTTTGGGTAAGCCCAGACAAATTCTGCGCCACCTTTAGTTGTGGTACAGTCATTCTGGGAGTTATTAACATGAGCACCATATGTAAGACACAGAAAATAATTGCAGAAGTGACAAAGAGTCCTGTGGCACCTTAAAGACGAACTAAAGTTTTAGAGCATAAGCTTTCATGGGCTAATACCCACTTCGTCGGATGTGGGTAAAATAATTGATCTGCTTTACTCAGCACTGGTGTACTCAGCTAGAGTTTTGTGTCCAGTTTTCAGTATTACATTTTAAGGAAGGTGTGAGCAAATTGGAGAGTGTCCAGAGGATAGCAACAAAAATGACAAGAGATTTAGAAAAGCTTGAAGGACTTGGGTATTTGTAGTCTAGAGAAGAGGAGGCCTAGCGGGGACATAACAGTCTTCAAATATGTAAAAAGTTGTTATAAAGAGGATGATGATCAATTGTTCTCTATGCCCACAAAGGTAGGAAAAGAAGTAATCTGCTTACTTTACAGCAAGGAAGATTTAAATTGGATATTAGGAAAATGTTCTGGATATAAGGCAGAACTGTCTTGATGAACTTTTCATTACAAGATTTCTGTCTTCTTGGCTCATATCTAAAACTAGATGTAGAAAATGGGCACTTTCTAATTTGGGGTCTGGCAGCAAATCACAACCACATGTTAGGTTCAGATAGGGACATTTGCAAATGTCCCAGACCCACAGGAAATTTTAGGGGATTTGGAACAGGGGTTCCAGTTTGGTCATTACACACACACTAATTATAGGGACAGGTTTTCAAAAGTGTTTAACAAAGGGAGATGCTGGGTAATGAGCACTTTTGAAAAATTTGGCCACTTCATTTAGATATTTAAATAGATATTGAGATCTCTTGAAAATATCATCCCAGTTGTGGGAGCTCAGTACTTTTGAAAATTTGTCCCATACGGTATAGGTATTGAGTATAAAATTAAATGTATAGGCTTTTAGAACCTTGTATTTTACAGTATATTCTTGCAAGCTCTCATGATAAGTTTACAAAATACAATATCACAAACTACAAACATCTACTATATGATTACAGAAAATAATGCTACATCAAGGCCATGTTGGAGGCAATATATATCATAGACAAAGGAGTTAATGAAAAATGGCAGAGGTTTACAAAATAGTCTAGGGAGCCTCTATGAAAACTCGTGGTTTTTTTTCCCCAGAACATTACTATTATGACTGATTTGATTAAAATGAGTATTGTACATATGATCTACCCAAAGAAGCATGAAGTCTTTATGCAAAGATGAAATGATAAATCTTAATTTGTGAATAAACTGAACTTTTTTTTTGCTGTACAGCTTTGCAGAACCCTATGGAACTATGAGTCCTTGTTCCCCATATCTGGAACCAAATGTTGAATATCTTGAGTACCTTTTGCCTACCTTTTTTCTTCTCTGCAAACATCAGAATTTGTTTCACTTATCTCCAAGAATGGTCCACAGATCCTGTCCCAAATTATTGTTAGATAAAAAGTAGTGTTTATTTGAAAAATCAAAAGGAAAACTAAAAGTAAGTTCATCTCCATATTCTAAGTTGCAACATTTTAACTATCCATTTTTAAACCAATGTAAAGAACTACACCAGTGAAAAATCCCATGTAAGTTTTAAATTGGTATAATTTTTTTTCTCCATGACTTAAATTGCTATGAGCTTACCAGGCCCAGATCTCTACCCTCGCTCCCAGTAAACACCCCATATTTAAGGCTTTGGTCCTAATTTTCAAAGCACCTTAATGGATCAAGCCCCAGTCATATTAAAGACCAAATATTGGTACTAATTAGCTTTTTGCTTTTCAGTCTATGAACCACAGTAACAACTGCGCTCCACTGGGACAAAGCAGATTAGAAAGCCCAGGATAAAGCACAGAATTGTTATGGATAAAGCATAGATAAAGAGAGGATCCAGCTAAGAAATAAACTTCCTGTAATAAATGAAAGGGTGGTGGGTAGCTCCCTTTTATGGACACCCAACCGTTAGTTATAAAATCCCTCTTAGTAGCTGTCCTGTAGTTGTTCTACCTGTAAAGGGTTAAAAAGTCTCACTGCTATGCATAGGTAAAAGGAAGTGAGTGGGCATTTGGCCACAAGAGCCTATGGGAAGGCTAGAACTTTTAAAAATTGAAACAAGGCTCCCTCTTTGTCTGTCGGTGGCTGTTCTCCAGGGAGAGACATACAGGGCTGCACTTATGCTGTACAAAACTTGGGGCCGGGAATGAAAAATCCTCAGTATCATACCTAGAAATTACTGATTTGAAACCCCAGATAGGTAAGTAGATCAGAAAAAGTTCAGGAAAATGAAATTAAATTTATCTCTTTTTATTTATGGCTTGTGGACTCCTCTCTGCTAAACCCAGGTGCTTTTGTTTTGCTTGAAACCTTTAAGCTGAACCTCAAGAAAGCTATTCTTGATGCTTACTCCTCACAGTTCTTTGATTTTTTTTTTTTAAAAACCTATCAAAAGCCTGAATTCCCAGATGTATTTTATTGGTTTTTTTATTAATAAAATTTACCTTTTTTAAGAACAGAGTTGGATTTGTGTGTCTTAAGAGGTTTGTACACATGTTTATTTTGCTGGTGGCAACAGCTGATTGCCTTTTCTTTTTCTTTCTCAGCTCTTCCTCGGGGGGGGGGGGGGGTGTGTGTGAAAGGGCTTGAGGGTACGCCCCAGGAAGGAATTCCCATGTGCACCATCCTGAGTTCTCAAAAGGGTTCTGCATTTGGGTGGTAGCATCTACCAATCTAAGGTCAGAGAAAAGCTGTAATCTTGGGAGTTTAATTCAAGCCTGGCAAGTATTAATTTTTAGAGTCCTTGCAGCCCCCACCTTCTGCACTTGAAGTGCCAGAGTGGGGAATCAGCCTTGATACTTCCAGAGTCAATGAATTCCAATAGCCTTTAGAAAATGGTACAAAAATTCTGTTAGTAGGACTACTACCTACTAACACCAACACACTCTAGAAGAATTCAAAATGCAAACTTTACCCCAAGCAGAAATTTTACTCCCAAGAAGTGCCAGAGATTCCATGAAGTGTCATGTGGAATTTGCTATTACTATTTCTTTTAATTGGAAGGTGCTTGGATACTACTGTAGTACAGTAGAAGTACCGGGAAGTATTATACAAGTTTAAGGTTATGTCTATACTGCAAAAAAAAAAAAATGTGCTGCACCATCTCAGAGTCTGGGTCAGCTTACTTGGGCTCAAAGGGCTTTGGCTGCAGGGCTAAAATTCAGTGTAGAACTTCTCGCTCTGGTTGGAGTCCAGTTTTCATGACACTCCCCAACTGGTGGGTTTCAGAGCCAGGGCTTCTGCCCAAGTGGGAACATTTACACTACTATTTTTAGCCTCATGATCCTGAAACACTAGACTTGAGCTCTGAGAATTGGTACCATGGTGGGTTTGTTTGGTTTGGTTTGGTTTGGTTTTTTTTGCTGTGCAAACATACCGACCAATAGATAAGGAAAGACAGACATTTTTAATTCAATTTAAACCAACCTGGTTTATATTAATTTAGGTTAAACCTAGTTCAGCTAAATCAAATTAAGAATGTCTACACACAGTTGTGCACCTGTAACTAAACCAGTTTAAAATAACACCTTTGTTAAACCATTACAACTTTGAATAGAGACCAGGCTTGAGGTGGATAATAGTCATATTTAGCAGAGTGGAAGCTTGGTGTTATAAGCTTGTTTAAACCTAACAATAAAATCCTTACATTCATAAAGTGTGTATGTATTTTAGTCTTTCTGGATGGCAAAGCCCCATTTCCCACAGGCCAAACAAGCATCTCAATTATGCTGTTAAGTTGTTGTGAAATTTATATGAACAACTCTTATTATCTCATAACTTCTAATAAACCATAGGCTTTGAAATTACCATTGGAACTGATACAATGTGAAATGATGTGATGCACATCAGCCAATAATGAATGGAAATCCATATCCCTAGATATTTCATCTTCTGTCACTTCAGATATATCACTTCAAAAGCTCTTTTGAGCCTTACATGGAGATGCAATCTTTTTTGCATATCCCTTCAGATATCACCTGCCAGAGCCTTCACCATACAGAAAGGCATTTTCATAACTGAAAATGGTCCACTGACATTTATATACTTGTCTTTTTTAAAAAAATGTATCTAGCACTAGGATAGCTCTCCTTTCCCTTAAATATAGGATTAATCTGTAAGAAATATGCATACATCCTAAAATCCCTTCATTTATTTATATTTTTATAATATGATTTACTGTTGGGCAACCCTTGCTTTCACAGTGATACTTAGTATAATTACAACAGATATTTCACAAAGAAATGTAAGACCCCTAATATTTATGCAGTTCCAGGTACAAAATTCAATATCTATATCCTAAACCATGTTCTAGGTAAATTTCTTGCTCACCAAATTGTTTTCACTTATTTGAAGAAGATATTGAATATTCTTCTTGAAGAAGATATTGATATTGAACCAAACTACAAAATCGTCACAATTGAGTTTAAAGCCTAACTTAAAACTCAACATGTCATTTTTATTTTTAAAGCTTTATTTCATCATCATCCCATGAGGCTTTTTCATAAAAGTAAACTATGTCAGACCATAATTTAAAGCTTTCCACAATAAAATCTTGCAAGCAGCTCTCGTTTCCAGCCCATCTCATCTTTTGTATGATGGCAGTTGGATCCAAGTTCTCCTGAAGATTCTGGGTAAATTAATTTGCAGTTGCAGAGTCTTGCACAACTGAAGGAAATAGTAAAATTAAAATTTGAGGTGTGATTCTTATTGGAAGGTTGCAACATAAGTACGATATGCGGGTATTTCATGTAAAGACAAAAACAGAGTAGGAAACCTAGGAAGAATTGAAGTTACAAAGCTCTTATATTTAAATTAGCAGTGAAGAATAAAAAAGGTTCCCATCATAATAGCTAGCTCTGGTTAGTGTTTGACTGTTTAGTATTTCCAACTGAAAATCTAGGTATATACCAACATCTAGGTATATTCCAACAGTATGTCCATAGGGTTGGCACAGTAGCTTCTTCTGTTACGCTGAAAGTGTGATTTATTTAGAACAGACTCAGTGTTGTCCCATTTGTAGGTGCATTTTTCATTCCTGCTTTCAGATGTCATCAGCCTCTAATATAAGTAAATTAAGATAGTACAGTGGGGACAGAACTATGTGCCTGATCTAAAGCTGTATGATTTCAATGGCAGTTGTTTTTTTCCCATTGACTTCAAGGGGCTTTGAATTAAGCCCTTATTGAAAAAGTATGTAAATTTGGTGCACCTCTGAAATGAATAACTGCTGTGTGTGCATTTTCACAGCCTCTCTACCTCTCATTCACTGTACAACACTGTCACATTCACACTTGTAATAATGCAGGGTGGTGAGTCTTGTCAATAATACACTGCAAAGAGGCTATTTTCTGCTCAGAATCTTTTCTGTAGAGAAGAGAATGGCAGAGTCCTAAAAAGAGATACTCATTACCAGTCTCAAGAACACTGATGTGTTATTAAGATTGCTGTCAAAAAGAAACCAGAACATACAAAAATGTTTCCATCAGCAATATAATCAGCAGAAAATGAGGAAAACATAATCAGAGAAAGTACAGTCCAGCAAAAAAGAAATCTGACATAGCTGACAAGTAAGCAGAATTAAACACATTTCTATCTTAAAAGATTTGCTTTCAAGATAAGAACTGAACATCAGCAAAGTAGCCTTCTCCAGTGTCCCTTGAGGGATTTCATTGTCTTTTATAACAAGAGTGATTGTCCTAAACTATGTTTGTGGAGATTACATATTCCTCTGTATGCTCAGGAAGAAGAAAAGGGTCAGACTGACAGCACAGCAATAAGATACACCTCCAGTACAGAGAAGGTTTAGTGAAGCATAGCAGAGTCTATGCAACCTTGTAATGTACAAAAAATATTCGACACATTAACAAAATGACAAAAGCCACACACCGATTTTCACTGAAATGTATTACTCAAGATTGGGGGTGTTTTGGGATGGGAGTACACATTGACATGAATGAGAGCTATTTGGGCATCAAGAAAGAAGAATTGACCTCTTGCTGATTATTAAACAAAAAATATGCACATATGCATGTGTTAATTGTGCAATTATCCAGAGATGGTGCAGTAGTGGTAACAGGGGTTCCCACGTAATTACCATTTTCTTCAATGGAATCATTGTGTTCTTTTGGAACTCCACCAGACACAGTGGTCTGCCACAGCAGTCTGCCACTCACAGATCACAGCCCCATAGGAAGGAGAAATAAAGCTAACACCTACATTTAGGACTTGAAGGCCTCCTCTGCCCCATTTCACCCCAAAAATTTACACAGAAAATTGTGGCAGGTATTCATTAACTGAAAAATACCTGGAGTGGCGATGTTATATGTAGTCTTAATGCCTGTGTTTTTTGAATGATAATTATATTGATTGGAATCCTCCTCTGCTTATCACATTAGTGCTTTCACCCAAGCTCTTTTATGTTTGCTCAGCTCCAGCCTTTGAACTTCAGGTATTCTGGTGGAACAACAGGAGGTGCACTCAGAGACAGCAATGAAGAGAATCCTGATCCAAAATATTTTGTTAGGTACAATACCTTTAACATATTCATATAACCATTAATAACTTCAAAATTAGAAAAATATCAGGCAGAATGTCAATTGTTATTTTTATATTCTTTTAATGTATTGGCCTTATTAGCACCCAGTTCCAGCTGGAGATTTTAAATTTGCTTATCAAATACAATCCCTGACATTTTTGAACCTGCCAGAGGTAATAAAGGAGCCCTTTTTTTAATAAAAATGGTAAGAGAGAATTATTTTCCCCCTGAATAGCATTGACATTTTCCCCCTAAATAAAAGCAGCATTTCTACATAGTTTATTTGTTTCCAAAACTTTGCTTGAAATAGGTCAGCACTGGGGGGAGTGGGTGCGTGGCAGGGGAATGTAATCAATCGTTTCTTGTCAACTGATTCAGTGGGTAAAAAAAATGGAAGGAGCATCAAGAGTCAATGGAGGAAGCGTCAATGGAGGAAGCGTTTTCAAAGTATTGGCCTCCTGTGCTGCTCATTTACATTTTGAATGTGGACACTGGCCTGTATCCACAAAGGGAGCTAGGTATTATGATGATGCATAGAGGTATCCTCCTGTGGCATGAACTACATAGCAAATCCTACGACACTTGCCTTCTGGCCTTAGCGTTAGGAGCAGGTGGTAGGAAAAGGGGATGTGGCAAGGTCACCCTTTAGCCTCATCATTCCATGGCCCCTAGAAGACAGCATACATTAGGGCAACTCAGAGGATTCTCTAATCTATGGTGGCAGCAGGCCATTGCAGAAGTGATCCTTGGATTAAGGATGTAACTAGGCACAGCCCCTATGCACACCTTCTTGTATCACAGGATAGTCCTGTGAGTATTCTGCCTCAGTTTCCTCCCACATCCTGTGGCCTATCTGGTTCTAACAACTGCAAGCCAGGTGATCTCCTAGTGTCCAACCCCTTCCAGGGGAAAGGAGTCCTCTAAAAACAAAGTCTCAAAAGTTACAAAACAAAGGAATCTTCCACCCTGTTGGGCTCTATCTACAGTTTCTTTTCCTGTACAGTCATTACACCCTGGCACCACACTTCTCAGACACACAGTTCAGGATAAGTCATCAATTTCTGGATTAAACTTTCATTTCAGCAATCAGCTCTGATCAGCTATAGTCTACAGACAATTCCTTGCCCCCTAGCAAGCTACTAGGTCCTGGCAGGAATTCTCTATCTCCACTCTTCCTATCCTCATCTACTGGACTTCCCCCTTTTAGAAAACAAATCTAACATGGGTGTAGCTACTTGAGCCCAAGTATGGCCTTTAACCTTCTCTAGTTTAGGATGGTATTTCACCCCATCACAAGGGGTTGCCATGGTAACCTAAAACATAGCTTGACTGGAACAGAGGATCTTGCCCACTATGTGCAAGGTTAACAAAGTTGTCTGTTGCTCACTTAATAGTTGGTTCCAGTTTCCATTTGATTTCTTCCTTCACCAACAATAAGGTATGGATTAGACAGGGGACTTTGTAAGAGTCTGCTTATGCCCAAAGCTGTCGCTTTCACTTGTAGCAGTTCAGTGGCTATTTAGTTTTAATTGCTCCCCAAGCATAGGCCAATTCTGGATGGAAAAAGCCAGCAAAAATCATTCACAGCTCCTTTGAAGTTTGAATCGCCTGTATTCACATTGCCTCAGGCTCTCATTCTCACAGTTACCTGAGAATATAAGCAGCTGAATACCTCTCCTATACATCTAGGACAGTAACTTAACAGGGAATATCTTGTAAAGTGCAGAGGAATTGTTTCCTGTGGACTTCATGTTAAGGATCTTAAATAGATGTAATTGCAAAATGTAATAAAAATTATTTAAGGAAATCTATGTTAATGAATTTCAGTATGGGAAAGCTTCAAATCGCATTGCACAAAGCTTTCATACAACATTTTTTTCCCAGAAGGCTAGAGGAGGATTATTACATCTGTGAATAGCCCCAAGTGCACATAAGTAAACCATGCCTGTACCTATTAGTATGCAAAAAGGTTCACACAAAGCAAAAGTGGTAAATGTTGCCTTACTGACAGTTTGTAGATAGATAGAAAAATCATTTTCCTCCTGTTCCCCCACTTCTCTTTTTTTCTTTGCCAAAAGCAAAATTCAGATTTCATCAAAACAATCTCTTTGAGCTTCCTGAAAATTAAATGAGTGAATCACTTCAGGGGGTGAGCTGAAGTTAAAGGGGGCACAAAAAACAACATATTTGCCTCCTGGCTGTTTCCCATTGGGGACTGCCAGTAGTCAGACTTTTTAACTAGAAAAAGGGAAGCAGTTTGAAAGGGTATCTGTAGTCTAGAAAGAAGAAAAGAATGTTTTAAAAATATAATTCCTCCATCATTGACACTAAAGAAAAAAGAAAAGGCAGCAAGTTTCTCTGATAAAGTTATTGTAGCCAAATTATTGGAAATTAAAGCAAAAATGATGTCACCAAATGAAATAATTGTGTATTTCCTACTCTTGTAGGCCAGTATTTGTTAATGTCTGATTTGTTAAGCTCAATAGATAAAAATATGGACAAAGGTCTGGTCTACACTACACGTTTAAATCAACACAAGGCAGCTTATGTTGACCTAACGGGATGTGTTTAAACTTAAATGTCTTGCCTGCTGATATAACTAGTCCGCTACGCTGATGTAATAACACCATATCCCCAAGCGACGTAGAGTCAAGATCGATGTGCTAAGGTTTACACAATGTCAGTGTAGACACTGTGTTTCTTTACATTTACTGTTGCCAGCTTCTAGGAGGTGTCCCACAATGCCCTATCTGACCGCTTTGGTCACTGTTGCAAACTCTGCTACTTAGGGGCCAGATGGACAGGAAGCTGCCCCTGCCCTTTAAAGCCCCAGAATTTTTAAAAATTCCTTTTTCTGGTTGAACACCTAGCAACTGTGTAACGTTGTGTGTAACTGCGCAGCTGGCCATGCTGAGTACATGCTGCAGATGTGCTCCTGCCTGGAATATACAGGAGGTATTGGATTTCCTGGATATGTGGGGAGCAGAGGCTGTGCAGGCACTCCAGTCCAGCCACAGAAATGTTGACATCAAAGAGCAGATTGCTTGGGTCATGTAGGAGAAGGTCTATGACAGGGATCAGTAGTAGTGCCACACGAAAGCAAAGGAGTGGAAGGCAAGGGAGGCCAATAATTCATCTGCTGTGGAGCTGCAGACCTGCTACTTTTACAAAGAGCTGCATGCCATCCTCAGCAGAGACCACAAGAGCCCTATGGATACTCTGCTATCTGCTTTTCCTTTCCCTTTTCAGAGGGGGCCATGCAGAGCAGTTTGTGTGCACTGGGATGTCCTCTGAATTCTCTGTAGAAATCTCAATGAAACTTTCATGGGGTACTCTGCAATCCTCTGCCAAAGGTTACTGTGGAGGGCTGCCTTATTTCTTCCTCTGTGGGAGAACATTTTCCCACACCACTTGCCAATTACTTCAACGAGCATCATTGCAGTATGAAGGCTAGCAGCATACAGACCTGGGCACGATCAGGATGTGAGCAGAAGTTGTGCTCTCTCTGTGTGTGCTACCCTCAGGAGTGAGATATCAGCTAAAATAATCACCGCCTGTGGAAAACGGTGCGAGTATTCAGTGTCATTGCTCTATACACATCAGTTTGTGCCTGTGAGCTATCCCCAAGTATCCCTCATTTCACCAACCTCACTTAACCCAGGGCCAGATTTACCATGGCTGGTGCTCTGACTGACATCTCAGTGTATCAATGTACCTGTCTGCAACATTTTGGTACATTATTTTGACTGACATCAAAGTGTACCAAGGAAAACTGAGAATGTAGTGCTTACAACTTGTGTGGATGAAAGGGAGTGAGTTCAGTATCCGAAGATTTTATTTCTGTCATGAATACAGTGACAGTGGTACCTCGCTGTGTTGCATCCTCAGCTTCTGTAATTGTGGCCTTGAGGGTTCCCCCGCTACACCAGTGGAATACTTGAGTCAGTTAAGGAGAAGAAAGAGGACCTGGGATAACATGTTCTAGGAGATCCTTCAAGCCAGTTCTGCATCAGAGAATGAGCACAGGGCCCGAAGGATCACCCTTGCAGACATCATGGACAAGGATAGAGAGGAGAGAAGAAAGGCACAAGAAAAGGGGAGTGACATGCTTGTGCTTCTCATACAGCATATAGAGATGTTGTAGATGGTGGGCCTGCAGGTTCCACATCCTGTGCTCACCTCCTTGTGCAACCCATAGAGAATTCTGTATAAGGATCTCCCTACACCTGCCCTCAACATTCCAGTTGTCATCAGGGGTCAGTGAACTACCTTTGCTCCTGCACCTGGGAGATCATTAAAGAAAATAACATCAACTATGTCTTTCACAGATCAGTATATATGTACCTGAAATAGAAATGACTGTTCTTTCTCCTTCCTAAGCTATGTTCCCTTAATTTAATATGTTTCATTCTTTTTAATGGTCTGGTTCATGTTATAGAATAAAATGATATTTTTGGAACCAAATTTATTTTTATTAGTTCACAACATATGCTGTCCAATGCTGACAATGTCTGACAATCACCAGTTTCCTGTAACTTCATTTTGTCACAAAATCCATACCTTCATCCGACACTATTAATAAGTGCATTGTCAAAGTTATATTCCAACACACACTGCACTCACTACAAGATTCATACCACAATGCAAAAGAGCAAAGTCATGTAGCACACACTACAGCAAGACACACTAATCACTATTAAAATGGCCTTCCTAAGCTCTTGTATCTGGTTGTTCAAATTCAGCAGACAGCCATTCCACCTCCACCCCAGCAGAAATTTTTCCCTCTTTGCTTCACAGACATTATGCAGGACACAGCAAGCAGCTATAACATTGGATCTAAGAGAAAAAAAAATTCCCAATCTTGTAAGAAGATAATGCCAGCGACCCTTTAAATGGCCAAAAGCACATTCTACTGTCATTCTTTGTATGCTCATTCAGTAGCTGAAGCACTCTTTGGTGCTCTTCAGGTGGCCAGATTATTGTTTAATGATCCATGTGAGCAAGAGGTAGGATGGGTCTCTCAGGCTCACTATTGGCATGTCAATGTTCTCAATGGTAATTCACTGGTTGGGAAAGTAAGTCTCTGCTTGTAGCTTCTGAACAGTTCTGTGTTCTTAAAGATGTATGCATCATTCATCTTCCCTGGATCAGGGTCAGGTGCCCCACGCTCGCACTGCTCATCACAATAGTGCACAGCTGTGCAGGATCTATGCTTCTGCCACAGATGGTGAGCAGCAAGGAGAAAGTCATGGGTTTGAGGGGATTTTTAAATGAGGCACAAAACAGTATTAAATGGAGAAAGTTGTCTTATGGGACATTGAACCAATGTCCTAGTCACCCCTTCATGGCTCATTTTGGCCCCACAAGGCACTGCAAAAATTTCCCAAAACACCTTGCACTGGATGGTAATTAGTTGCACAGTGGGATAGATACAATGCACTGTGCTCTGCGTCAATACAAGTACTCCTGGATGCGTACTACCTTCACAAGGAATGTAATGTGGACATGCACAAATGATGTAATAACTGCAGCAGCTGTATGCCATCGTAACTTAGGTTGACACAGTTTTGTAGTGTTGACATGCCCAAAGGAAAAGGGAAGGGAGACAAATAGGGCTGGGTAGAAAGAAGAAAAAAATTGTCTGCAACATTTTGGTACATTATTTTTAATAATGGATGACCAGAAACTAATTGCGATCTGATATTTTTTCTGCTTTTCTACAATCACAGTGAATCACTTCACCACTTGCTTGGTACTCCCTTACTGTAACAGAAGGAAAGGGATTGTACAACATACTGAAACATCATCTACCACAGAAGCACTTTCCTTTGTGTCAGGTACCTACTCTCCATCTCTAGTTCTCATTTGCCTTAATATATTAACTTATTTTCCTCACATGCTTTCATTGGGCTAGCCTTTTAAATAAGGTAACCTTAGCTCTAAAGTGATCATTACTCCTCTAGTTTTTCTTTACTTATTCTTGAGAAAACAGCAGACTTACTCTAAAATAAAAAGGTCATTCTAAATATTAACAATTGGGAAATTTAGGAACAGATGATGAATAGTTGGTAAGTTCTTTAACTATAATAATAACATAATTTGTGTGTGTACACACAAATGACAATCATATAGTACATATTTGACTATACTCTCATTTTCTATATGTCACTTGTTTCTTAGGTTGTTATAAACTCTAGATCAACAAGATGTTGAAGCAGTATTTATTGTTTTAAGAGCATGAGTAATCCCACTGAATTTGCGCTGAAGTCAATGGGGACAATCAGGAACTTAAAGTTAAGAATGAACTTTAATACTTTGTGGACTCGGGCCAGTCTGGGATAGCTAGTGATACGAAAATATGTAATTATCGAACATTGATTTATTACTGTGCTCATCACTGTGGGATCTGATTGCCTCTCAAGTGGTTGCTTTAGCCCAAACAGTTGACAATACCAAGCCACTAGTATTAGTAACCTGCTTCAGAATTGATTCCAAAGGTGATTCATGTTCCTGAACTGGAAAGAATAAAAATGTACGTATATTTAGAGTGGTTTTGACGTGCATAAAATGACTTTCTACTTGGAAGCTATGGCTCAAGTATTACTTTTGAAAAACAAATTCAAATATCTGCAAATACCACTAAGTAGTGGCTGCAAAGAAATTTGCATGGAAGCATACTTTCAAAACTCCTGTCTATTGTTTCAATCAGATAAAAATAATAAAGGGAAGTTAAGTTATTTGAGAAGGGCCAAAGCACAAAATGTAGACTTGAATACAAACTTTCTGAAACCTTGGAAATGTTTTTCCCATTATAGAAATAGATGCAGAATTCAGATGTGAATTAAAAAAAAATCTCAAAGTTATAGATACTTGGTTCTTGGATTTTGACTTAAAATGTCCAGATGTTAAGAACCTCAAACTAGCTTATAAGGTTTGATCCATCTCCCATTGAATTTAACAGTAATTTTGCCATTGACTTCAGGGGAAGCAGATTCTTGTCTGTATTCCTTAAATCAAACATTAGGAAAAGGATCATGTATTTTAATATTCTTTTCACTAGAAAGATATGAATGTTTTTATAATATCCTAATAAATAGTGTGACAATAATTATTTTTAATGTTCTGCTTAACTCTTTTCCTCTGGCTTTATTTTTTTTAAACATTTTGGGGATATATTGTATTATGAGGTCTAATTGTTTTGCCTCCTACTGGAGCTGGAACTTAAATTATGCAGAGATTTGGTCATTAGTCCGTGCAGTTATTTCACACATGAGAATTATCATTTTTAATTTGGCAGCAGCGAACTAACACCCCAGCATGTGTTCACAACAGCCACTTCAAAAGAGCAATAAAAAGAGTTGGCTAAGTTGATTAAGACAGTAAAACTATCAGGATAGCTTTAGGGCTAACAAAAATGCTTATCCAAACCCTTTTACTGTTTATAATTGTTTGTACTTTTTCAATTTTTTTTCCTAATGACAATAATGTGGGCTACTAATTCAAGTAGTAAATTAAAATGTACATAAAGTGATAATGCAGCCCATAAATTTAAGAAATCACCCTTTTGAATTCTAATTATCAAAATATTTCACTGTAAAGTGCAATATGACAAGATACTGAGTGCATTTATTCACTTAAAGTCATTGGTTCTCCATACAAAGATTACCAAACCTGCCAGGAATGAAACTGTAAATCAGTAATACACAGAACTTCAGTTTCCAAACTGAGATTTCATATTTTATTTCTATTTATTTGTAAACATTTTGGCTCCATTGTGGAAATGAGAGCCAGTGGTGTGCTTCAGGTGATGTGAAAGAGTAGCACCTTAATGGCAGTTGTCTGAATCTTTCTGCTTGGGAGAAGAGAAGCAGATATAATGGGTAAAATCCTCTCATCATTGGAGTTACTGGCAAAATTCCCATTGATTTCAATGATGCTAAGATTTCACTTCTGGAGACAGTAGGGAAGTTTGCTCAGAAGTGAAAACTATACCATTTGAAAGGGTTCTTACCTGTTCTCCAGCTGCTATTGTTTGTACTTGGGATGTGATCAAATTTTAAGCTGCACTATCCTATTCCCACTGCAGAGGACCTGCATAAAGCCCATAATCAGCAGTTAAGTCCTAGTTACATTTTTAACACAGGGTTTATGCATGGCTTTCTGCAGACTGTCACCACAAGAGTGAATTTCACCCCCTGAGTTCAAACAAAGTCATTCCAGGTACCTCTGGGCACATGTGCATGAAGGGGACAGTTTTCCTTCACTCTTTCCTGTAGTTTGCATCTATCTTTGAGCTGCCAGAATTTATTCCTATAGGTCAAACTCTGGCAAAAATAATCAATAAGGGTTGGATCTGCAAGGCTGTGTACTATATCTTGGCATGATTCAAGTTAAAGGAGTCCAACTAGAAACTCCCACGGATATATACACTTTAGATTCAGTAGAAGCTGCTTCTTGCTTTTAGCAGCAAATTTTACCAAATCAAGACAAATGGTCCTTCCATCGATAAATGTTTTGTCTAGCCTGTTGGTTTGTCTGTTAGAAAACTTTCAATTCTCTAACTTGAAGTAATTCACAAGAAGTATTGTCTGGATTTTTGAGGGGGCAGAGGAGGTGAAAGAAGAGTATTTTATTTTTTAATTATTGTTAATGCCAAGGAGAGTTTTGCTGGAGAAAGAACTGAAAACATAGATTCCTGTTAAGTATACTGTAGCAGATTAAAACCCCTGTTAAAGCATTAGACATAGTAAAATAAGTCATTGAATTTCTGTTCCCAAATCTCAGACTTTCTAGTTAAAATTTCCTAAAAGATTAAACCTAATAAACAAAAAAGTTAAGCATAAGACTAAGCTTCCACTTTGCCCAAAGGAAGTATACAATGAAATAGAAAATGTACCTAAAAAAGAATAGATCTTTTAAATGTAGTTGTCAGTGCATTACCAGAACATATGAGCCATATAGCAACAGCAAACTTCTCAAAATTATCTCACAAAGGAGTAAATGAATAAACTCTGTTAAAAGGTTTATAAAGAATAGTATGCATGTGGAAACTTTCTTCATGGCTGTGTCCCACTATTCATTGAAGTCAACTTGAGTCTTTTCCTTAGCTTCACTGGGTGTTGGTTTGAGCCCTAAGTGATTATGACTGTCCATAGCAGATACCTAACACTGAAACACTTCAATTATTAGCCCCAGGTATGAGAATCCTGGATGCAGGGTGCAGGAGATGACTATGACTGTGAACCTCAGTGTCTTCTGAACACATCCAAATAAATATAGCTTGTATAGATTTCACAGAGACATATAACTCACTAGTTTGATTTAGCTTCCCTCACCCCAAAGAACCCACTAACTCACCACAAACACAAACTCTCACAGCTTTCAGTAAACATTTTTTACATTCCACCATGCCAACTCCTGCCGTTTTTAATCCTAAATCTCATGTTATTTAGGGATTTCCTTAACACCCCACTCTTAGAGCCATGCGATTAGGTACACATTTTAGATTTCGTTTAAAAATCAAACTAAGTTTCTAATCCCACCATTGTAGAAAAAAAGCCTGAAAATGCAAACACAGTTTGGTTCAAAAGACATAGGGCAAACTAAAATATCAAAATATTTATTTAAATTGCAAGATTTTTAAAGCTCAATATTTGGGGCTAGACTTATCATTTTTCTATATTTGGGGTCACATTGTTCTTGGTTTACTATGGCCTGCACTCTCAAACAAGATGGAGTACTAATTAAATCCATAATTTATCAATTTATTACAATGTATCCAAGAGAAGGAGGGAAGACCACATCAGCAATACTTTTCTAATATGCCTTGACTCCTCACACAGCAGCACCTGTTCCTGTCGAGCTGATAGTGACAGCATCACATCACAGAGTGCTTTCTTTTTCATTTGTTTTTTTCCTGGCCTTTGTCAAATGATACCCCATTTGGGAGACCTGCATTCAGTTCCACGCTTTGCTGCAAACCTCCTATGTGATTCTTGGCTAGTCATCTAGACTGCCTATTAATTCCCTATCTATAAAATGGAATAATAGTACATCCTTACCTCACAGGGGTATTATGGGGATATATACATTAAAAATTGTGAGTCACTCAGCTACTAGGATGATGGGGACACATAAGCACCTAAAATAGATTAATGGACCTGAACACCCATTGACTTCAGTGAGAATGTTGATGCATTTAGGACTACAGAACCTGATCTTCTATAATTAACCAGTGATAAGACTGCTTTATCCCCAATACCGCAAACTCTACAAGTTCATCATTAGAAACAAGCTTCCCACAGACAAGGACATATCAACTCAAAGTGGCCCCAGACTCTGCCAGAACAACAGATGCAAAATATGCAGACATATCTCCCCGCTACAGTGATCATTACCACTCAGAACACACCTTTCAAGATCCATGGATCCTACCCTGCCTATCACAACATGTGGTGTACCTCATCCAGTGCACTAAATTCCCCAGTGATAACAACCAGACAATCACTATGTTCTCAAATGAACTCACATGGAAACTGATAAAAGACAAAAACAGCCTGTGGATTAACACTTTTCACAAAGCATTGACTCTGTATCTGACCTAGCAATCCCCATCCTGAAAGGAAACCTGCACAACATTTTCAAAAGACACGCCTGGGAGCTTTAATTCATTACTAGATGCTAAATATCATGGTCTGAATAGAGACTCTGGATTTATGGCTTATTATAGACATGACCAACCTGTGGCTCGTGGGGTGCATGCAGTTCTTTTACAGCTAAAGTGAGGATCGTGGATCACACATTACCACCCCATTCTCCGCTTACCAGATAGGGCAGGAGTGAGCTCAGGGCTTCTGCCCTGTGCTGGGGTGGTGGAACTAGGGGTTCCTATCTTGTGTGGGAGGGAGGCACTAAGGGCTTTAGCCCTGAGTTCTGGCAGATGCCTCCCTGCTGGGCAGGTTGTGCGTGTATTAAGGCTCTTGGACTTCTGAAAATTATTGTATGAGGCTCAGAGGGTTAGTAATTTTGGCCACTCCTGGCTTATTACAACAATCTACAACCCACAACCCCCCATTTTTTTGTCCCATGATTGCAGAGGTGTTAACGGGCCACCTTGCTTTGCAGTATGTGCAAACTACTTGCTAAACAATCTGTTCCAACTGGCATTTTGCTGTGTTGTTGGAAGTGCCCTTCCCAGACCTGAAGAATATCTTTCTGTGACTCGAAAGTTTGTGTCTCTCACCAACAGAAGTTCCAATAAATGATATACCACACCCACCTGCCTCTCCACTTTATCCACAGACAGACAATAAGTGAAATCAAATCTATACCGCAGGATAAGTTTACCTGCCTGATCAGGACATGATCTTTTTTCAAATCTTTTTGTAGTAAGAATGTTTGTATTTTTGGTAGAGCAATTTTTTCAACATGTAACCCTTCTTACAGGTGATGTTAAAGGTAGCAGCAGCAGCAAGTTCAAATATCTGGGGATCCCTCTTACAAGTAACAAACACCACCAGCTCAAGCCCCCACCCAGAATTTCTGAAATCACTAAACATCTTTCCTCAGTGCCCTTAACAAGTAATAAGTTTCACCTGCAAATTCCGAGTCTATGTGTGAAACAGACAAAACTTTACTGGGGTGGAAGAGAACACAATCAACTAGGAAAACATAGCAACAATATTTCTATAATATTAAGTATTTCTATAATAATAAGTAACACTAACTGTGGCGGGAGTCCATTAACTCTGTTTCCCCACCCACAAGTTTGAGTGTCCAACAGGCACATGTCTCTTTACAACATTATTTTTCCCTTTTTCATCCAGTAAACCCCACTTACGGTTTGTGTCAGTGGGTAGAGTAGCCTGAGAATCCTGAGGTAGATTCAGTCAGGCCTGCCTCCAAACCTGTCAAAGAGCTGTTTTTCTGTCATTTCTTATTGCAAAGTCCTCGATGTGCATCATTTTTTGCTTCTAAGTCCTCTGAACAATACAAAATACTCAGGAAAGGGGAACTAGTAGCATATAGATTCTTGAGCTGACTCCTCATCATGAGGTAAAAACCACTCCCCCTCACCCAACTCTGTTCATTTCCACTGTCCAACCAATTCTGAGTTCGTATACATTTATGATAGCTCTCAAAGTATTACTGGAGGACATCTAGGTACAAAGGTTATTCAAATGAAGCTCTCTTTGTAGCTGTATTTCCCTCCCCTTCACCAGTACAGGGGCAGAGAGCTTCTTCCCCTCTTGAACTTCAGGCTACAAGGTTTACAAACACAAGAAGAAACACATTGCAGTCCCTCTGTGATAGGGACTGCAATGAAATACAAGATTTAATGATGAACAGCATATTAAGTACAGTTTAAACTACAAATACAAGAGTGGAATATGAACACCTGTAATGTCAGATAAAAGCGAGAACAACTTATATAGTACAGGACATTCAGAAGGAAAATGGGTGCTACACAGCAATTCCATGCAAGGCTACATGTTCACTTAGTGTTGGCCATCAAAATTCCTAAATCTCTTGTGTCTTCTGGGGATATTTCCATGATGATTCCAGACTCCTAGAAAAATTTTTGCAATGCCTTTATGCATCAAGGAGAATAAAGTATTCAAGGCTATGCATCTCACAAGCATATACTCACATTCTCATTGCATTTATTTGTGAGATCAGATCATGCAAAAACAATAATTTAATATTGATATACTTTTTCCCCCTTGGGACACTACGGTATTCTTGGAAAGAGAGCTGAAACCTGGATAGCATCCAGTATCTACCTTGTTGGTGACACATTGCGCTCCATGAAGAGAGGGATTAGAGAAGGGACACCTAGAGCTTGATTTCCTGCGCCATCACACAAATAAACTGAGAGAGCCTGGTATATGTCTTAAATGGCTCGTTAACCCCCTTCCTCATCACAGGTCTGGGGATATAGGATTCCATGAGCTGAAAGGGAGTCATTCCTTCACGGTGAACAAGAGTCCTGTGCCCCCTCTCCACTTTCTTTTTTGTCTCTGGTTTGATTAAATGATGGGGTTACTTATATTACAGTTATATTAACAGTACAATAATATTTAAGTGGCATGTAATAT
Organism: Dermatemys mawii; assembly: GCA_007922305.1. Classification (NCBI taxonomy): domain Eukaryota; kingdom Metazoa; phylum Chordata; order Testudines; family Dermatemydidae; genus Dermatemys; species Dermatemys mawii. The sequence continues at coordinate 30,683,618 of ML677326.1, read as the reverse complement.
TTGTGTCAATTTGGGTTCATGAAAGAATATTTCCTTTGTTGCAGATTGGTTAAGGCAGCTTTTTATTCCTTCTTCTTCCTCCCCCGCGCTTTCCTCTAAACCCTTCATAGGCTTGACCAAGTTATTAGGATTATACATAGAATGGATATTGAGCAATTATTAAAGTATGGGCAGGACGAATCCAAAATTGTAGCAGTGTACCAGTGTGGCCTTAATTCATCTTCATCCCAATAAAAGGTCTGGGAGCGAATCGAGCCACAATATGAAGTAAAAGGTGGAATGAGGTTCCACATCAAGCAAAATTGAGGCATCTCTTATCTGATCCTAACTTTGAGGTGAGAGAAGGTTTGGGATTTCAGTTTGAGACTGAATCCAGATGGTTATGAGGTTTAAAAGAAGTTTTCTTTGGATGAGGGAACTATGACTATGGAGAAATAGGGAAGATTGCACTGGTTTGGTTTGGTTTAGCTTTCAAGTTACAGTTATGCAATTTTTGCATAACTGGATCAATAAAAATTGTAGTCATTTACTCACCATAATCAACTGTTTGGTACCTTTATTTTCCAGACTCCTTATAGCCTCACTAAAGTATTTACAGATTCAGATACTGTCAAGGTATTAAAAAACAAATTAAGCTTTATGGGCTTTAGGCTAAGAAAACAATTACAGAATGAATAGGAAGGATGGATGCACATATCAAACATTCATTTGATCCTGAGTGGACAACTGAAGATTTAAAAATTACAGCACATGTACAAAACAGGTCAGCATAAGTGGAGAATTTAATTATTAGGTCCATTTGGACTGTTTTAGCGGAGATCAATTAAAATACTGCACAAAATAATTGTAGGCTGCTTGTATAAACATGAGCCACTCTGAACACAGAAACATGAATTATTGCGTAGTCTCAGAGTCTATTTTTTCACATCTAATGTGAACTATTAATCAGTATAAAAACAGACATTTCAAATTATCATAGAACATCTAAGAACCTATTTAAAGGTCTTGACCTTTACAAAAGGAAAAGAGAAATGTACCAATATTTCAGTCTTGAGTGTGCCAGCTTCTCGTTATACAATAACATGCGACTAAATTCTGCTAGAAAGACTGAGGTGCTTCTAGGTAAAAAGAAGCCTCTGTCCAATATTTATGCTTTTATTATTTATAGGTTATAATTGTTCTACTTAATTCAAATTTTAACTTACTTTCCAAGGTCAGGAAACTTGGAATCCCTTTATTTTGTTTCCATATATCCAGTGTTTGTAAATCTATCCACCAACATTTCAATTATATTGCCCAGATTCCCTTTATATTAAATGACTCTTGGCTGAAATCATATTATCCTCTTGTCTCTAGAATTGTAGGAAAATTGGTAGGAGCTTGAAGAGTTTGGGCAAATTCTATCACTTTCAGTTCATATAGATTTAAAATTTTTGGTTTGCTCATACACTGAGATAAAAATGGCACAGTGAAAAGTATAAGATTCCACATAGACTTGAATCATTTCAGCAATTAATTTGGCTTTGATGCAATACCTTTCAATGAAATAAGTCTAAGGCTCTGATGCTGGAACTGCACATGTTTCGGTGGAGATGTAGTTGAAGGTTTTAAGTTTGTAATTTAACACACAATGAAGTTCAGTCTCCAGTGTTTTCCCTATCACATGCCACCATATCAGTCTACAAAAGTCCATTGTGAAGACCCTTTAGGCAGTGAACAAGTCTACTTGGTCTCTCCACCTGTGCAATCACTCCTATAGGTACTGCATGTGAAGTACAGAATATGTTGGTGATCTGCTGTACTCCACAAGGCAATTTCACCAAGAAACAGTAAACGTAAGATAATATCAGAGAATATTCATGGATTTTTAAACTCATAAAATACCAGTATTTACACTAGAAACCTGATTCCACATTAAATGGATTCTAAGAATCAGGTTAATTGATTGGTTCATTACACTTACTATACATTGGTTCATTATGGTGTCTTAACCTGATTGGTTCCATTCAGTGAAAATAGCCTGTGGTCTATGTATCAAATGAGAACTAACCCTGGAGCTTGAATGTCAGATATTGAATTCTTGCAATTAACTGCTTGCAAATGATTTTCACAGCAAAAGTTATTCACATACATTGTTTGCCAGATAATTTTGGAGGAAGGAAAAGTTTAACACAACTGGAAGATGCTCAGAGTTAATTCATCAACAAAAAAGTAGGCTAAATTCAGCAAATCAATTATTGGCTACAAATTATTTGCCCACTGTGTGAATAATTTATAACCTATATGAAGATGCCCAGAACAATACAAAATCAACAAGGAACAAATTAAATGGATTAAAAAATGGCAAAGAGAAAGGTCTTAACATGTAATTATAAGTACGGAATCATTGAGCCGGTTTGTTTCTAGTGGAACTCCTAGATTATTTAAGATTTTGTCAATGACCTTGGAGAAAATAAAGTCATACTGATAAAGTTTGCAGATGACACAATTGAAAGATTGAGGGAGTGGTAAATAGAAAAAAGAACAGGTCACTTATTCAAAAAGATCTGGATCACTTGGAATACTGGGAGCGAGGAATATGCCTTTTAATATGGGCACATTTAAAGCCATATCTCTAGGAACAAAGAATGTAGGTCATACATACACAATGGAAGACAGAATCCTGAGAAGAAGTGACTGAAAAAGACTTGGGAGTCCTGGTGGATAATCAGCAGAACCTGAGTTCCCGGTGCAATCCTGTCACCCAAAAGCCTAATGTGACCCTGGCATGTATAAACAGGAGAATTTTGAGTAGGTGTAGGGAGTTTATATTATTTTTGTATTTTACACTGGTGAAATATGGACACTGGTGAGTGTTCAAAATTCAGGAGCGATGTTGAAAAATTAGAAAGGGTTTGCAGAAAGCCACAAAAATGATCAGAGTTGGAAAACATATCCTTGAAATCCTTTAACTATAACTGTAACTTTATATATAACTAACTAACTAACTAAACTATATATAACTATATCTGTTTAGAGAAGGTTAACGGGTGGCTTAATCATAAACTAGAACTAGGATAGTCAACAGCAAAATCTGGACCACCAGACACTTTTAAAGGACCTCAGAATATTTTTATGTATTCATGATTTATGTAATTATGATCATTATTGTTCTTTTTTTAAAAAAAATATTTTCTCTGGAGTCTGGACCTTGACTATATCTTGACCAATAAATTTGGACCTGGACAAAAAATTAATTGATTAATCATGTACTGGAAGTACCTATATGGGAAATAGAAATTTAATAATAGAAGACTCTTCAGTATAGGAGACAAAGGAATAGTAATATCGAATGATTGGAAGTTAAAGCTAGGTGGATTCACACTGGAAATGAGGTACACATGTTTTTTTTTTATTATTTTTTTTTAGCAAGGATAATTAACCATTGGAACAACACATTAAGATTTGTGATGGAGCCTCCATCACTGGAAATTTTTAAATCTTGGTTGAATTTTTTTTCCTAAAAGATATGCTCTAGTTCAATTGGTAATTAATTCAAAGAAGTCCTATGGCTTACATTATTCAGGAGGTCAGACTAGATGATGACAATAATCCTTTCTGGATTTATAATCCATAAACAAATAGATGGATAGACAGATTAGATGTACGATGCCATTAACTCAGAAAAAGAAACCCAATTGGTCACTTTACCTAGTCTTCTCATTTCCTTTTCCAGTTTTTTCATCCCCCACTCACATACCCTCCAAAAGCTGTTATCAGCTTGATTCGAAATCCATTGAGCACAATGGGGTTCCTTGCATTGACTTCAGTGAGTTTTGGATGAGGACTGGTAAGAGTTTGTCTCATAATCTCACTTATATAAATATTTTAGAACTGTTTCCAGCATCTACTTCTCTTATTGTCAGTTTAATTCAAAAAGTAGAAGAGAATCAGAGCAGCAGCAGTGAGAAAGCAAATACCTGTGATAAGATTTTTTTTAATGCAAATTGGCAAGAAATTCTTTAGTGTAATGATTGAATCTCAGTGAAAGAGACTGATATAAAATATATAAAAATTCAAAGATCTGCTATGCATGTGTTTAGGCATCATCTATAAGGTCTGTAGAACTTGACAGTGATTAAAATATTTTAATGATAAAGCACTTACTATCATTTGTCATTTTCTCCCAATGAATGGAAATAAACAAGCCCTGTAGGTCTGAAAAACACTGTGAAAAACATGAGCGATGTGGCTTGTAATAATACCCAATATTCCAATTATTCACTTTACTCTTCACAATGAAACTGAAGAGTAGCTTTTAATATTGTTGTTTTTCTTTGTTTCAACGATATTAAACACACGTAGGGAAACTGATTTGTAATTCTAATATGTCACACACATACATACTGCCCTGGTACAGGTCATCCAGGCTAGACAGTCAGCAGGCTGTTTTGCTTGCCCACCTCACTGGACCCAGTATGCCCTTTCAGCTTCCTGATACTGAGATACGTAGTGGGGATTGACACTGGTGTGATCGATGCAGCAGGGGTTGATGTAGCGGGTCTACTAAAAACTTGCTAAATTGATCACAAAACACTTTCCGGTAGACTCCAGTACTCCACCAGAATGATAAAATTAAGGAAAGTCAATGGGAGCATGGTGCAGACACCGCAGTAAATCGACCTAAACTACGTTGACTCCAGCTATGTTATTCGTAACTTAGGTCAAACTACTGTGGTAGTGTAAACAAAGCCTGAGTGGAGGCTCTGTTTCTCACTTTGGGATCTCTTGGCACATTATCAGGGTGAAAACAGATTAATAACATTTAACAAAATAATTATCATGCAACTCTTTTATAAATGGGGTCATTAGCGGCTAAATCCAGCAGATTTTTCTACATGTGAGTTCTACGTATTTTACTGATTAATTGTTTGAAGATTTCACTGTCTTGGTTTTGATTCTATTAATTTAGAAATAATGCCAGCAAAGTGCAACTGTTTACTATGAAATAACAGCAAAAAAGCTGTCATGTGACAGTTGGGGGTCTTAGACTAGGCATGACATTTAGATAGTGATTTGAAAGCAAGAAATCAAATAGCTTGAAGGAAAAAGACATTTCAGATATTTTAGGACAGCAGAAAAATCCTATTTTCTAACTAATGCTTTAGCAAGACTGCTAGTTAGGAAAAAAATGTGAAGTGCATATGCAAGTCTATACTACTAGCCAGTAAAGATTACACTAAGACCATCAGTCACTGCGCTGCAAACCCTAAGCTATGTTCCAACTGCAATTTCTGAGGTGAATAGCCAGTTCTCTGACACCTCTAACAATTTGTAGGAAAACAAATGTTAGGTCAAACAGAGATGACTCTTTTGCATTCTGAAACATGGACACACCACCCTGAAGGATCTATGAACTAAATTTGCTTTAAATAAACAAAATACAGGTTTCAATGCTAGCCTTGAACAATCATGTTTATAATAGGCTGTTTTGCTGTGTTAACACTCTTGCTTGTAAAAATTGCAGACATTTATTGGTGTGCTGACCATGCATCCTCTACATTGCATTTGCCGCTCCAGGGGGAAAATGTTAGCTTGCAAAACTGGAACCTGATTTCACGCTTCTTGAAGAAATTCCACATACTACAATTTACAGCTAACACATATAAAAGTTTAAAGTGAGAGCTGCAACTGTAATCAAGGCTAAAGAATATAAAGCACAAGAATTTCTCCAAGATTAGAAGAAATATCTTCCAAATGCTTTGATATTTGCAAACTATAAAGTAAGGAGATAGAAAAATAAATTACTTTTATTTTGCAATTTACTGTTGTTGACATCAAATCATTAGTAATATACTCCTGTTTTGATAGAACTGCATACACTTTATTAAAATTCTATCTTTTAATTACTATTATAGGATTTACAGTCGCAAGCTCAGTGGTTGGACAATGACTCTTGGGGTGAAATTCAGGCCCACAGAATTCAGTGAGAGTTCTGTCATTGACTTTAGCCAAAAGTTCACCCTTTACTTTATAGGCCTTCCAAATGAAAGACAATACAGTAGAACCCCAGAGTTAAGAACACCGGGAAATGGAGGTTGTTTGTAACTCTGAAATGTTCATAACTCTGAACAAAATGTCATGTCTGTACTTTCAAATGTTTACAACTGAACATTGACTTAATATAGCTTTGAACTTTACTATGCAGAAGAAAAATGCTGCTTTTAACCATCTTAATTTAAATGAAACAAGCACAGAAACAGTTTTCTTACCTTGTTAAATATTTTTTTTTACTTTTCCTTAAGTTTTTTAGTATGTTAAGTTTAACACAGTACTTGTTGGACAAATAAACTGTATTTAACCTAGGGGAGCAGCCCTTTGCTGCTGCCTGATTGCATACTTCTGGTTCCAAATGAGGTGGGTGGTTGACCAGTCAGTTCGTAATTCTGGTGTTCATAACTGTGAGGTTCTACTGTATATTTGAAAAATATCCTGTATATTTGAAAAATATCCTTACACATTCAAACATTTGAAGATATTCTGAATTGTGTTTCATGGCTTCGGGAGCTATAATAAGCAATTTGCATTTCAAAGGACACAAAATAAACACCAACAGTGAGATTTTTTTTTTTGAGGGGGGAGAAATTTCCACAAAACAAAATTATTAATAACTTGAAACAGCCTTCCTTATTATTTGTTAATCAGCTTCTCTTTCAGTGATGTTGGACGGGAGGTGGATCACCTGTATAAGTTGGTTGCCAGGTAATATAAGGAAAAAGCCCATAACAAGACAATTAAGGATAATAAAGACCTAAAAAAGCAAATTTCTTCCTTTTATACTTTAACTCTGGAAACATACATGATTGTCCATTGTATGAGTTAATTCAAATTAAATCACATCTGGACTGATTAAAACAACAAAGTAATAGCAATATTTTACTCATTTTAATCTACAAAAATTTCAAAGCAAACACATCGGTAATGACTCTTAATAATTGATGTTCTGTTCTATTTTCAAATTAATTTTCTGGTGGTATCTTCGGAAAAAGGAATAGAGGAAGCTTTCACTACAACTGAATTAAGATTCTGTATTGAAAAGAAAGTAATATGCTATCCCTTGAAATTGTATATGAATGTTTTTCATTTCACCATCCAGAAGCTTTTGATGGCCTTTTCTAGGTTAAGGCTAGTCTCACCTGACAGTATCTGGAGACCCATGGTCTTAACCTCATCTAACTCAAAAATAGCGCCTCTCCCAAGTGGCTGCAGTATCATTGTTTACAAAATTGTTCAGGACTAGTTTTCTTAAAGGGTATCTTAACAGGTGTGAATACTTTCTATAGTCAGGCTATCTAGCTCATGCTCTAAACATTTCCAGAAGACACATCACATTAGTGTCTAGAGACCAAATATATGTTATCAGTCAGAGTTCCTGACCAGCCAAAGGCATTTGAAACTTGCAAGCTCAGCATATCAGCAGCAGTCTAAATAGTGTTCAGACAATAAAATAGTAAATAGATGATCTGATTATTTTCTTTATTCCTGATTTAGAATGGTATTTTAGGTTAGTGATCTTTGGATGAAGTATGGTTTGATGGAGTTTTCTAATGAACTGTGATAGAGGTGGCTGTCTTTCATGAATTTCAATCAATAGAGGAGCAGAGTATATTTGAGGAAATGGCTTTCTGAATTATCCTTGCCCCTATTATTGTGTATACCGTCAATGTACTAAGAAGCCTTTCTAGTGTAGTAAAAATATACTGAAAATAAATTTTTTTTCATGTTTCAAAAACATAAAGAGAGACAGAATTCTTACTACATTATAGAAAAAAGTTGGGTGGATAATTATGCAGACAGAATTGACAGGAATAATGAAGCAAGCACATTTGGCATTTGAAATGTAGTTGTGCATCACATATTTATTTATTTGAAACCACTACAGGTAGCTTGGGTCATAAGTGGTTGGTGCTCTATTATTTATTTATAAAGTAATACATAATTTTTATTTTTATATTTTGAATATGGTTAGTTTGTTGCACACAACTTAAAAATGGTGCTTGCAGAATTTAAAAACGAATAGCCTTAGTACCTCTCAGGACCTGGCCATAAATGTGTAAAATTCCAATAGTGTAGGAGAGAAACAGAATGATATCTAAGGAAAACCATGAAATTAGATAGTTAAGCTTGTAACAAAAAGAAGTTAAGTTTCATCTCAGAGCATATTTCTATAACTGAATTTATAAACCCTTTGTAAAACAGAATTTATAATGGAAATGCTAACAAACTGGAGGCTTAACTGTTGCAATGAGGACTGGAGTGATTATAAAAATGCATTTAAGAAAGGGCAAGTTTATGGATTCATAGATATTAAGGCAGGAAGCAACCATTAAGATCATCTTGTCTGACCTCCTGAATAATAAGGAGGCTTGGAAGGATTTGATTTTTATTGGTAAATGTTCATAAATGTTGATTTCACCATACACACAAAATGACGACAAAATATTTCCATTGATGATAATCTAAATTTAAACATAGGTGAAAAATGCTGCTTGAGAGCTTATTAGAGTTTAATTTGAGGATATTGCCTTTTATCATGTGATACTGACAATTTGTGTTGTACCTGCTCTGAAACTCTAACATTTTCAATCTCAGCATCTACTATCATTAAATAATTATCCAACTCACCTATAATTTCCCACAACTGTGAAAATTTAAATCAATAACAATATTTTAAATGCTTAAACAAACACTGATATTATCTATAAAATAATACAAAATAAAAATTGAATTGAATTCAGCCAAGCATAACACAGGCCAAAGAATTTCACCCTGTGATTTTATCCATTAACATGGAGTTGCATATTGTGAGTTCAGTTTTCAAACCTGAACACCTAATTTCAGGAATATAGGATGGTATACACAAAGGTACACAGGCACCCAAACACCTAAGTCCCAGTTTTGGCTCCACTGCAATCCACTAAATCCTAGTGGCACCTAAACACACTCAGAACCTAAGTTTTTAAGAGGAAAACTTCATTTAGTGCCTATGTTTCTGCCTCTAGACACATGCACTGCTATCTCCTGGTAGACCTCTGGATGCTGTCTCCCACCTAAGCCCCAGCGTGATCCACGAACCAGGGGAAGAAAAGTATTTGTCCACCTAAGGCATATGTGTGGCCTGATCTGGTAGGCATGCTCTGAGACCTCCTACTGGACTGGGTAACATTCAAATCCAGCTGGAGGAGAAGGTGGTGTCAACTTTATAGCCCCGTAGTTAGATCATTCACCTAGGTTGTGGGAGTAATTTGACTCATTGAGTCACCACTGGACTACAGAGTCATTCCCATTTGCTCCTTTGTCTATCTGTCTGTCTCTGTCTCTCTCTGGTGACTGTTCAGCTGTGGATAGATACTTAAATAGTCATTGGTCCAGAGAAGCAGAAAATGGGAATGACTCTAATCCAGGAGTTAGAGGTCCAGTCCCTCTGTTTCAACCACTTTTTCATTGTTAATCCAAAGTACATCATATTCAACAGGAGAGACTGAGGGAGCCCATAATTTGGTGATTCCAGCATTTTCCTCAGACGTGGGAGAACCCTCTTCAAACCTTTCTTCTCCTGTGGAAGGTGTGGGTGGGGGGACTTAAAGCAGGGTTTCCCATATTCCAGGCAAGTGCTTTAGTCACTAGGCTAAAAGTTATAAGGTAGGCACGTCCTCCTCTGGCTGTTTTATGTAGAGAGAGGTAGATACCTAATTCTTTCCTTTAAAAAAGAAGTTTAAGCACCTAAGTTTCCTGACTCCTTTTTGTGGGATCATGTCTGTAGATAGGCATCTCTCTGTGAAGCCTTTACTTAGGCCTGATCTACGCTACGAATTTACATTGGTATAACTATGTCACTCATGAGTGTGGAAAATCCACACCCCTGAGCAACATAGTTACACTGACATAACTCCCTATAGACAGCATTCTGGCAGTGGGAAGGCTTCTCCTGTAGATGTAGCTACTGCCTCTTAGGAAATTGGAATACCAATGAAAGAAGGTTTCCCATCAACTTGGGTAGCACCGGTGCAGCTGAGCCACTGCAGCACTATAAGTGCAGAAAAGTTCTTAGGCATCTATCCCCAAGAGAGAGGCAGAAAATAGAATATATCCCTCGGGTTGGCATCTCCCATTGGACTAGCCTACTGTGCTGGCTTTTGTGGATTGCATTCTAAGGTGCTTATCTAACCCCATTCACTGTAGGGGGAGCCTAAGTGCTTAACTCTGGATTATGGATTGTTGTGTTGTTCCGATAATATTCAAGACACAAAAGTTAGGAACAGCAGTGCTCAATGTTACAATACCTAAGTCCCTCCATGGGTCCCCTCTAGTTTCTAAATATTCAAATCACTATTTGGATGCTTGAAAAATTTATTTTGCATTTATTATAAGTGCATCTATGATAGATTATGAATTTTGACTTACTGCCAGTTAGGCACAGATTAGTGTTGGGAGTAGTGTGGACGAGACTTTTCTAGGATGGGTTCCAAATTTAAGTAGGTGTAACATCATAATTAGGTGTTACATCTAATACAAGTAGGTGTAACATCCTTCTTCTAGTGTGCCCATCTAGCTCTGTGGGCAGGAATGGTGGGAAGGATGAAGCATCACTAATGTAAAGTGACCAGTGTGAATCAAGCCCTAGCTCTGTACCTATTTGGGCTGCTCTGATTTTTTGTCCTCATTATACAGAAGAAGTAACTGAAGTCAAAAGGGATTTGTCCAAAGCACACAGAGAGTCATCCTCAAGGCAGCTCTACACTACAAACTTGCATTAGCTGTAGCTTCTGGTGAAGATGCACTAAGCTAACAGGAAATAGCAGTTCTATCGGCTTAATAACTCCAACTCCACAAGAAGCAGTAGCTACGCTGGTGGCAGAAGCTCTCTCACGACATAGCACTGTCTCTACTGTGGGGTGGGGACAAGATCGGTATATCTATATCGTTCAGGGGTGTGGATTCTTCACGAACTATGTGTCCAGTGTAGATTTGGTTTTAGAGTTAGATGTAAACAAATTGCAGCATAAGGGCCCTGATTCAGCAAAGCACTAAAGCAAAACACTAAGTCTATCCCTTCTCAGAAACCACTTCAGTAGGTTCTTGAAACCCACTGAGTTCAATGGGACTACCTACATGCATAAAGTTAAGAATGTGGATAAACACTTTTCTGGGTCTGGCCAGAGTACTCAGCCCTTTCAGATCCTCAGATATGTGTGGGTGTCTTTTTTTCTCAAAAGTTCACCTTTGCTGATGTTCCTGCAGTCTTTCAGAATATTCTCATAAAGGTCACTTGGGATACTATAGTATTAATATCTGACAAGTCCTACATTTCTAGTGCAATAAATGCACAATGCCTCATTCAACACAATTTTATAGTGTCATATCGCTGCTAAGATTAGGATAGGACATAGTCCAGAAAAAACACATCAGAATGTATCCCTGACAAATCAGACATTACAAAGAAACAAATTCTTTCCGATCTGATACCCACTATAAATTGTGATAGCAAGTGTGTTATCCAGGTTTAGTAAAACAGATAATAGAGGAGGAAAACAACATAAATACTATGGTGTCCTATCAACGAACAAATATCAGAGTGTGCCAGATATGCATAACTTCACAGCATTTGACAAATCTTTAATCATCATTCATGGAAAAAAGAGAACAGGAAAAAAAAATACCCATACAGAATGCTGTAAACATATAACCAGGATTTTTTTTTTCCAATGTTTTTCTCAGAGGGGAAGAAATCTCCTCATACTGACAGATTGCAGTTCAGCTGAAGAGCAGTGAAAGAAGAAAACTCAACAAACAGCATAGTTCTAAAAGCCAAGCCACTTATCCAGCTCTAATAGGAAAAATCCTTCTAATGAACTATTTAATTGAGTTTAACAAGACTTTATAGCTAATCCTAAATGCACTAACAGGAAACCTAAGGCCTACACTCAGCATTAGTTTTGTTCCCTTTGGATCTCGCTCATAATTACAGTTCATTCTTTAATTATTCTTCCTTGTGTTTTCAATTTATGATTAAGACCAACAGCCTGCCCCGAAGGAAGAAAATGCTGAGGTGGACAGTGGTGAGTCAGCAGAGAGCAATTCCTCCAGCAATGTGAAACCACTCAGAAGAAGACAAAAAGCAGACTTTCACTCTAATCTTTATATTCAGAGCTCAGGATGAAGGCCTGCTACTCCAGCAAGAGAACAAGCTCTGATTAATCTTCTTACTCTGGAGAGTAAAGCGCCAAATCCATGGCTTTCACACAGATATTAATGTACTCTTGTAATAATAGGTTTTCAATCCTTGCCCATGCACTGATGTATGAAGTGGGGGAATTAAAAACACCCAACAAATAATAAATACAAAGTTGTGTGTCACACACTTCCTTAAACCCTTCAAATCTGTAATTTAGGTTGTTAAGAACAAATTCCCAACTATTGATATGGAACCGCTGCTGACAGCATTGCAAGGCTATAGAATGGCTTAAGTGTATATTATGTTGATTTAATGTCATAGCTTTACTAAAACATTGTTTTAGTTAAAATAACCATAGATGAGAACAGCATGATGCTCTGATAACCTGATGATGGCCTACATAGGAAAACCTGAATAGAAAAGACTATAATGGTTGAGCTATGCAAGACCCAGCTTCAGCCTCTAGTTTTTTACTCTCCAGCCAAGCAAAACTTAAGCTAAAGAAATGGCCAGTTGTTAAGAAATTGACTGTGTGGCCTTCTACTAGCAATAAACTAGGTTGATAAAGGACATTAAAAATGAATTATAAAATTGTTCCCCATTTAAATGAATGGGGAACTGGAATAAACATCTGCACTTCTTCAAATATCTGCTTAAAAATTACAGCAAAATCAAATTCTTTTAAAAATTATACTTTGCTGGTTTCTGATGGTACATATAGAGAGCCTTCTAAGGTTTTCCCTGGCCACCATTTACCCTCAAAACACAATTTCTATTTTTTTTTTTTTTTACAGTGTCCAGTCCTCATTTTCCTCTCTTTTCCGGAGGACTGCTAGTACTTTTGGAAGATCTAAAAGTAAGACCTAAAAGATTTTTACATTATCGGGCTGCATAGCTTGATTTCTTTTGTAATCATCTGGAGTTTTTCACAAAATCTGTTATAAAATGGTAAAAGGTTAGAAAGTGACAACCTTCTTTGTATGTTAGGAGCAATATCACATGAGGTCTTGGTGGAAACTGCAGCTCTCACCACTTACAACTGAATGACAGCTGAGACTGATTCCTCTTTCATTGTCCTCGGGTTTGCTCAGAAGAAGCAAATAGCAGGACTTCAGAAACAGCTTTCAGGATTGTACAGTGGTTACTCTGGAGACCCAGGTTCAATTCTTTACTACAGGCTTCCTGTGTGACCTTAGGCAAATCACTTTGGGTGATTTCCACAAAGGGGCTTAGCTGCAACACTGAACCTCACAGCACTTAACATTTTGATGCCTAGAAAATCACAGGATCCACCAAGCCAAGTTAGGCAGCTGAGCTCCCTATACAACAAATGGGGAGAGATAGGCATTAAAGAATGCAGTCCATAAAAGCCAGCACACATCAGATAACGTGTAATAGGCCCTCCCCTCTCTTAGAGATAGGTGTCTAAGTCCAGGCTGGAGTGAGGCCTCTAAGTTAGCTTAGTGATCCACAAATGGGAACCAGCTGCCTGGAGTCAGGCAGCTTGGGCACCTAAGTGTCTTTTTGAGGGTTGTGTTTGGTGCCATGCAAAATAGGCCAATGACTAATTAAGTATTTATTCACAGTAGCAAAGTCAGTGGGCCAGAGAAAACAACTCTAGCACAGTGGTTAGGGCACACACCTGGGAGACTCTCGTCCAGTCCCCTGGCTCCAGTCATTAGTTACCTACCCTCATTAGAACAGCTTTGACTGGAGAGCTTCTAGGAGCCTCACATCATTCTATCCCACAATCCAATGGTTAGAGTCCTAACTTACGGGGTATCCACCCCTATTCAAGTCCTTTCTGTCCCTTGGCAGAGCAGGGGAATTGAACCTTGGTTTCCGAGAGCTCAGGCAAGTGCTTTAGATAATGGGATGAAAGCTATAAGATGGGCATCAGTGCCTCCTCTTCCAGTTGTTTTGAGCATAGGCAGGCTTATAATTCAAGAAGCCTGTTAGAGTATTTCTAACTGCGACAAAAACCCACAGCACTGACTGGGTCAGTTGACTTGGCTTGTGGGGCTGTAGAGTTACAGCATAGATATTCAGGCTCAGGCTTGAATCCAAGCTCAAATGTCTACACTGCAATTTTATAGCCCCACAGCGCAAGCCCAAGTCAACTACCTGGGCTCTGAGACTCAGTGCTGTGGGTTTTAATCCGAGCGTAGACATATCCTTATGTGCCTAAGGTGGCTGCTTACTATCTGTGGATCTCTAAGCAAAGAGAGGCACCTCCCTGCAGCCCAGCCTTAGGAGCCTATCTTGGGCAGGGGGTGCTTAGCACACACCCTGCTAATTGGCATCTCCCATTGGCTAGCACAGGCAGCCTCCCACTGGTGTGTTGGCATATGTGGATCACATTCTAAGGTGCCTGATTCTCCCCTAAGTTGGCCTGAGAATTACAGTATTGTTTAGTGATTTTCTAGGTGCCTGAAAGTTAAGTGCCATGACACTCAGTGCTGCAATGCCTAATTCCCTTTGTGTACCTCAGTTCTCCATCTGTAAAATAGGCATAATAGTACTCCCTGACCTCGCAACATTGAGAGAATAAATACATTAAGATAATGGAAGCCAAATAACTACCTTAAATAGACAATGCAACCAAACTGAAATTTTCTTCTTTTCCTATCCCCATCTGCTCTTGGGGCAGAATCCAAACAATACCACTAACCTGGGTCTCCCAACGGACCCACAAATTTAATAGTGTATTTATTTCCTTTTTCATGAATTTTTGCATTGTGTTCTTATTATTACCATCTAAGTTTTATTTTCTCCTGATGAATCCGAATCATTCTGAATTTCTTTAGATCCTTTTATGGAGAATTTTAATTCAATTTCCAGGGTTACTTTTTTATTGTGCTGCATGAGTAATACTTCTGATTCTTATCAAATACTAACTATGGACACTATTGTAACATCTCTAAACAGCATCATTGCATGGAATTATAGTAACTTACAAAAAAGAAAAGGAAGATAATGTAAGAAAGAAGCCAGCTCATAAAATTAAAAGCAGTAACAATAAGCAGAGGAAGCTTCTGGAAAGGTTGGTGGAAACTTCTAAACTTTTATTTTCATTATTGTTTCTCCTTTATGGCTGACTCATCCCCCCTCAGAAAAAAAGATCCCTTTGGTTCCAAATTGCATTGTGCATTGTCTGCCAGTTCAGTCATTGATTAAGCTTCATGTCACACATTTGACTGGTTAAGAGAGGGTCAAAAAGTTGTTCATCATCTGCTGTCTCAGTCTGCATTTACTTCCTCTTTATTTACCATGGTTCGCATATTAGAAGGAGAATTAGGTGACCTTTCACAGAATAATAAAAATACATTTCCTCCTCCCCATTTAATGCTAGCACAATGCAATTTGTAATTTCATATCAAAAGAAATCTAGAAAGATTTTGGAAGGGTTTTTTTTTATTTTACTAAACCCTCACATTTAATAAATTCTTCTAAGAAGAGGCATTTATTAACTCTCAGCTCTCTCCTGTTTCTCCTTTATATCTCTGTCTGTTGCCAAAAATAAGGAAGCACACATGTCTCGATTCCATTGTGTTTATTAAAGCTAAGGCAGGAATTTTAATGCATGTAGGGAAAGTGCCTAATGTAGCAACTCTTTACTGCCATATAAATATATAATTATAGAGGCATGGAGTTTAAGGCCAGAAGGAACCATTAGATCATCTAGTCTGACTTCCTGTATATCAGCAAGCCACTAGCACTACCTAGTACAACCAAAATTAGACCAACATTACACATCACACAGGTGTAGCTTTACTTATTCTAGTAATCCCAGTGAACTCCCTGGGTCTGACTCACCATTGTCCTGGGGCCCCTTTTCACCAGCCCTAGGGCAGATGTAAGTGGAAAATACGGCTGGCTCTACCTTTTTTGCCGCCCCAAGCAGCTCCGTCGAAGAGGGAGAGGCGAAGCTGCTGCAGGCATGCCGCCGAAGAGGGAAGAGAGGCGTAGCTGCTGCAGGTGTGCTGCCAAAAGCCATCTGAGTGCCACCCTGACAGTGCCCGCAATGCCGCCCCCTGCCGTTTGCTGCCCCAGGCACCTGCTTGCCAAGCTGGTGCCTGGAGCTGGTCTGACGGAAAATATTCTCCAAACAAGGTGTTCCAATACAAGGGACAGAACCACCAAGCTGGGTGTTTTGGGGCAGAGGCAGGCCAAACTGGAGAAATCAGGGAATGGAAGAGGAGGTAGTGAATCTATCCTTCACTCAGGCAATTCTACACCAGAGCAGTGGCTTATGGGAGCCATTACAAAAGGAGTGCAAATTAGGGCAAAGGAAAGTCTGATCCAATCTAGAAGCCTATGAATGGAGGAGAGCAAGGTCCCCATTTTTTCTGCCTAGTGCTAGCATGCTAGCACGAGTGCAAGGGTGAGTCTGCCCTAAACGGGCTATGTTAATATTCATAAAACTGCTCATGTGCTTACATCTTTGCAGGATCAAATCTTAATTTGAGTGGCATGAGCCCAGTAGTGAAAAATCTTTTACATTATAAGATAGGATCTTGATGGAGGAAGGGAGTTTACAGAAAAACACTCCAGAAGTCATGTGATACCCCTAGAATATTTTTCATTTCTTTAAGACTGGATTTAAGTGATTTCAGAGACTTAAAAGGTGTGATATATGTTCATGTGGGAAGATTGGGTATCATATTCAGGAAATATAACTTTTGATTTGCAGACCTGGTTAGAAAGTATTTTATTTTTCTTGCAGTATCAGCAAAGGGAAAATATTTGTGTCAAGGTATCCCTCCCCCCTCTGAATTCTAGGGTATAGATGTGGGGACCCGCATGAAAAGACACCTAAGCTTATTTTACCAGCTTAGGTTAAAACATCCCCGTGTTAGGTAAGAAAATAAAATTGGTCTTATTTCCCAGACTGCAATAGGTGATGAAGATAAACCAGATGGTTGGTCATAATGTGTTTATTTATAATAATGATTCAGAACCAGAATCCCAATCAGAAAAGACTGAGGAAAAACCCAGAGTCTCTGGTGCCTGAGAATTTCCTACAGCTCCTTTTGTGAAAAATGGGAAACTGCTGAGGTATCATTTGACCATTGCAAAGCACATCTATATTGCAGGCTTTTATGATGTCTGTTGCTGTAGTATAAGAAATACCAGCAGTGATAAATTGTTCTCTCTTTAAAAAATGTAAATCAAAACCAGTGTTTTGCTACAGGACTAAAGATTTTCTCTGTCTCAACTGATGTTCTACAGCTACTTATGTCAACATTTAATAGATACATTTTTTACTGCAGAGAAGAAATCAGTGTGGTGTTTTGTTCTCTCAAAAAGAGAGAAAGGATAGCCTACTAGTTAGGAGTCTGAGGAGACCTGGGTTCAATACCCTACTCTACAATAGATTTTTTTTGTGTGCGTGACCTTGAAAAAGCACTGAGTCTCTTTGTGCCTTAGTTCTCTATTTGTTACACAGGGATAGTACTACTCCCCTACCTCACAGGACTCTTGTGAGGATAAATGCATTAAAGACTGTGAAGTGCTGAATTGCTATGGTAATAGGGTCTACATAAATACCTGAAGTACACTTATGAAGTTTGCAGATAACATAAAAATTAAGGGAGTGGTAAGTAATAAGGAGGACAGGTCACTGATTCAGTGATCCAGATTGCTTGATAAATTGGGCATAAGCAAACTATATATGTTTTAATACGTATGTAAATGTATACACCTAGGGGAAAAATATAGATGTGGGATAAGATGGGGGAATCTATCTTGGGAAGCCATGACTCTGAAAAAGATTGGGGTGGTCACAGTAGATAATCAGCTGAACATGAGCTCCAAGTATGATATTGTGGCCAAAAAAACTAATGCAATCCTGTGATGCAGAAACAGGGGAATCTTGATTAGGAATAGGGAGATTGTTTTACCTCTGGGTTTGGCACTGGTGCAATTTCTCCTAGAATACTGTGTCCATGTCTGGTACCCACATTTCAGGAAAGATGTTGCTAAATGGTTCAGAGAAGAGCCACGAAAATGATTAAAGCATTAGAAAACATGCCTTATAGTAATAGATTCAAACAGCTCAATCTATTTATCTTAACAAATAGAAGGTAATGTAAGAAGACTGATTGCAATCTGTAAGTATCAATATAGGGAACACATATTTAGGAAATAGGCTCTTCAGTGAAGCAGAGAGGGATATAACATGATCCAATCACTGGAAGTTGAAGCTACACAAATTCAGACTGGAAATAAGGTGAACATTTTGACAGTGAGGGTGATTAACTATTGGAACAATTTACCCAGGGCCATAGTGGACTTTTCATCACTGACACTTTTTTTAAAATCAAGATTGTATGTTTGCTTTTTAAAAGGTATGCTTTAGAAACTATTTTGGGGAAGTTATATTGCCTATGTTTTTCAGGAGGTCAGACTAGATGACCACAGTAGTCCCTTCTAGCCTTGCAATCTATAAATCCATGAAATTAAAGTTAGTACTTGATAAACAAAGCATTACATCAATAGAAACCCATTGCAGTGAAGAGGAGACTCAAGTTTAACTCCTAACAGGGTTTAAAGAAATAAAATAATACTAAAAATATAATAATAATCCTAGGGAAATTAACACTTTGAATTAGAAATATGAAAATGCAAACAAAAAAATGTAAAAAAAATGCATTTGGGTTGATTTTTCAGTTGAACATCTGACCTAAATTCAATTGTATTCAGGTTCCATAATCTAAGTCCTTTGTTCTCATGATGCAGTTTGAGGGATCTCTCACTCTCAGAATGGGGTAACTGTGTATTTTCAGTTCTGCTGCAAGTGAATAGGAGAGGGCAGGTTGACCCCACTCCTAAAGAGAATGAAATTTTTTATTGGGGAGAAATTGGATCTACATTGTTGGTTTCCCATTTCCTCAAAGGCTGAAGTCGAGAGGAGTGAGCCAGCTGTAGCTCCTGAGATAGGGATAGTGACAATTAGGAATGCGGGGTCAATTTTTATAGTGTGGGTGCTGAGAGCCATTGAACCTAACTGTAAACACTGTATATAATGGAAACCACGTCATAACAGGGGTGCAGCAGCATCCGCACCATCCTTCGTCCTTAATCCCAGTCCCTATGATGACAATTGGTTACCCTTAATGATGTTAACAATATGGGAAGGGAATTTGTATTGTATCTGCCACTGCCTTCATTTCCCCCCAGTAAAACATAATGGGATAGCAGATCTGTTAAAGTTAGATGTTCGTGACTTATGCTTAGAGATGTGAACATGACATAGTGATTTCAACTGGACCTGGTTGAAATGTATTCAAAATTTCAAAGATAAGTTAAGAATGTCTTAATACATTTCTTTGGATTTTGGGGGATTGTGTGTACTTTGGGTATTTTTTTTTTTTTTGGCCACGTTTGCAACCACTCTAGTTTAGACTGAGATTAAGTTTTTATATCAAACTGAACCCCAATTCAAAATGAAACTCAGACTTTGAACTCAACTGGAAAAAGTTCACTGAGGAGAATCTGAGTTTCACACAGTTCTAGTTGGCATATCTGCTTCATGTTTGCCACACAGAACCGTAGACGCTCATTCTATGGGGAAAGCAATACTATTGCTGCAAGATTTTCTACCTCGCCATTCACAGGACAAGGGAAAGCCTGAGGCTGGAGTTAGTGCAGGTCATAAAGCCCTTTAAGCTCCCTTTTGGGATAAGATCAGGTATAAGTCAGCTTTTTCTATACTAGAATCCTCTCATCGGCTATTTTTAAAGTAGTAAGCTTGAAGGAACCACCCTCCTGACAGAGTTGGATAAGAAACCACAACTGAACCACATATAAAATATTCACATTATATACACATTTCATATTTGAAGTGAAATTCATGATAGATAGATAGATAGATAGTTAGATAGATAGATAGATAGATAGATAGATAGATAGATATTTCCTCTCTTTACATTTTCTTCCATCTTTAGTTTTTTGTGTGTGAATTAAGTAGCTACCTTAAGGATTCTTTCCAACTGAAATATCTGTCACTGCTGAAACTGAACAGACACACAAAGTGCTGACATTTAACCACAGGAGCCAATTTTCATAGACAGCTGCTTAAGCATTCCAGAACAGCATTTTTCTATCACCCAGCTTTAGAAGGTATTTGTGATTTGTACAGATTTAACTGGAAAGAAATGCGCAGCAGATAGCAAGGGTGAATGCAAAGAGCAACCAGAAAAGATTTGCAGACTAAAACTGTTATGATCTCTTCGTTTGTTTGTTTTTCACAGTTAACACCAGAACTATAATTCTGATCCTTCAATATTCTTTAAACAGTGGTTGTGCTTCTAGTTAATGGGGAATATATGAAATGACTCTCAGGGCAGAAATATTTTGCAGGGTGAACTGTTATGAAATGTAGCTTATCATAAAATCCTATGAAATTTTAACTCAGCTGTGTTTCATTTGTCCTGTACTTGTCAATATCAACACTGAGTTGTTTTTCTATACTAATATGCTAATGCATTTAGACAATATCTGATAATATTGTACTTTATTTCTTTATATCAGTGCCTTGGGGTGAGAGTGGGAATCTTTTAGTCTTACATTAAAAAGTTAAATCAGATACATGCTACTGAATGGTGTCATACAATTAATCCTCTATTTTCCTGCCAAGAAAAGGTGCAAGTTGTGCAAATTTCTGACATGGATCTTCTACTGTGCCTCAATCTTGATCTGAAGGGATCACCTTTAAGTGGTAAAAGGGTAGCTCATTCTCTATGCTGACTTCATCTCTCTGATAATTCTATTCTATTCTAGAGTATCTAGTCTAGTCTATGATCTTATACCATACTCCTCATAGTAATATCTGATTGCCTATTCAGGTAACACTGGCAACAAGGGTACCAACTGTGATTCATATTTTTTGCTGATATGCTACATAAACTATTTTAAAGACTAGAATCTTTGGGTTGTATCCATTTCTGGTGTAAATGAATTGGCTACACTAGAACACAGCAGGGTGCTGACTTTTCAATGTGTCGAGGGGTTCTCAACCCCCGTATGCCACATTTCCTGCCCCACCCCAACCCTCCTGCCCTGGAGCACACATGGAGTTAGCCCTGGAGCACTCACAGAGCACCTATGGAACATATCTTTAAATATGTAAAGGCCCAAGCATGGCATGCAGTGTGTGACAAAAAATCTAAAACGAGAGACAAAACAATTCACAAAGTGTTGTGTGATTAATTCTCCCCTCTCCTTTTCTGTTAATCATGCTAGTACATCAATTTCAAAAAGGAACCAGATTTGTGGGGAACACAGGTAACTTTGGGTCTAAAATTAATGCCATTCCTCAAAACAAGTGACACATGAAGGTACAATGACTAGAATAACACCAGGGCTACTTGTAAGAATGTGAGTGACACATGTAACAGTCAGGACATTCATAATTATTTGTATTCCATCTTTAATTTTCCTAGTTTTTATGATTTAATACACAAATGTTACTGATTATTTTGTATGATGAGTAAAATTAGAATAAAAATGTATGTGATTCTCTGTGTGTGTTAGTGTGTGTGGTGAGTCGTTAGGTGTATAATATCTGAGCGACTGGTGGGCTGTTCACCCTCTCATTGTTAACTCAGAAACAGTTATTAGGTTCCTTCATCAACCAAGTGTTTATTTTTTATCCATTTGGTATTTGTGGTCAGTTAAGTTTATAATTTTCCTTTAAAAGTGTATTCTGATTCTGGTGAAGCAAACTGATGTTGCTATTGCTGTGGGTGACTGGTGTGTTTATGTAGGGCTGTGAAAGCACAAGGAAACATTTTTAGCACCAGTGTTTGTTTGTGCTCTTTATATCTTTATATGTTGGATATACATGTCAAATTGTCCAAATTGAAAGTTAATGTGGGAATCAGTTCCAAAGTTGACTACAGGGGGATCATTGTGGCTCCTATTTGGCTGAATATGAGAATGTGTGGAAAAACAGGTATTTCCTGTTTTGCAAGCTAAGTGCATAAATTAGAAATAAGTGCAACAGTTAGGGGAAAAAAAAGTAAATTTGAAAATGAACTGTAACGGTGGGAAAAAATTGGAGAATTGGAAGGCAAAGTTCACGAGCTAGAAAAATCTAATGAGAAAATGAAAAGTATAATAGAATCTCAGCAGGCTCAGATTGACAATATGCAGAATTGGATGAGGTGTAATAATTTCTGAATAATTGGCATCTTGAAGGGCATGGTAAGATCTAACATGGAAGACTTTCATTTGCAAATTTTACATGCCCTTTTCAGTACCAGAAGCTTCTGAAATTAATTAGTTATTAAAAGTGCTTATAGACTAAGTATTATATTATGTAATGTTGATACCAGGACTACTCCATAGGCAAATAACTGTGAAGACTTTGAACTTTAAGGACTTCTAAATTTGGCTGGATTGAAAGTAAATATTTTTTCAAACCCTGCTAGGACATCCATTCAGCAGGAGTTTTCACAAGAAAATCAACCAAAAGAAGGGTCAGAGTCTCCCATATAGTGCAGCTACTTTGAGAGCATAGCAGGCAACTGCTCCATGATTTTCAAGGGATTGAGGTTAGGCTGACCAGTCTGTAGTTCCTTGGATTCTCCTTTTTTTTCTTTTTTAAAGATGGGCACTATATTTGCCTTTCTCCAGTCATCTGAGACCTCCCCTACTTGCTGTGAGTTTTGAAAGATAATGGTTCTGCAATCACATCAGCCAACTACCTCAGCACCCTTAGGTGCATTGCATCTGGCCCTATTGACTTGTGCATGTCCATAACCTGTTCTTTCATCACTGAGGGTTGCTCACCTCCTCCCCATATTGTGCTGCCCAGTGCAGCAGTCTGATAGCTGACCTTGTCTGTGAAGACTGAGGGGAAAAAAAGCATTGAATACTTCAACTTTTTCACATTCAGGAAGGGTCCCATTCTTTCCCTGACCTTCTTCTGTTGCTAACATACCTGAAGAAACTCTTCTTGTTACTTTTCACATCCCTTGCTAGCTGCAACTCCAATTATGCTTTGGACTTCCTGATTACACCCCTGCATATTGGAGCAATATTTTTATGCTCCTCCCTAGTCATCTGTCCATGTTTTCACTTCTTGTAATCTTCCTTTTTGTGTTTAAACTCACCGAAGATTTATGCGTTAAGCCAAGCTAGTATATTTGCTATCTGCTATTCTTTCTGCACATTGAGATGGTTTGTTTCTGCACTCTCAATAAGGATTCTTTAAAATATAGTCAGCTCTCCTGGACTCCTTTCCCCTTCATATTAGCCTCCCAGGGGTTCCTGCCCATCAGTTCCTTGAAGAAGTCAAAGTCTTCTTTTCTGAAATCCAGTGTTCATATTCTGCTACTCCCCTTTCTGCCTTTTGTCAGGATCCTGAACTCGACCATCTCTTGGTCACTACTGCCCAGGTTGCCACCCTCTTCTACTTCCCCTACCAATTCTTCCAAGTGTCCCCAACACTCTCAAATGCTTTCAAGATTTTTGTGCAGTGCTGTATTGCTCTCCCAGCAGATGTCAGGGTGAATGAAGTTCTCTATGAGAACCAGGGCCTCTGATCTGGAAACTTCTGTTAGTTGTCTGAAGAAAGCCTTGCTTACCTTATCCTCCTGGTCTGATGGTCTATAGCAGACACCCACCATGACATTACCCTTGTTGTTCTTACCTCTAAACTTAACCAAAAGACTCTCAATGGGCTTTTCTCAAGTTTCATACTAGATACCTGAGCAATCATACTGCTCTCTTACATACAATGCAACTCCTCAACCCTTTTCTCCCCTGCCTGTCCTTCGTGAACAGTTTATACCCATCCATGACAGTGCTCCAATCATGTGAGTTATTCCACCAAGTCTCTGTTATTCCAATAATAAGTCTCTCTTATTCCAGTTATGAAAATGTTTCTAACCTGTGAGTTAGATGTAGTGTTCTCAATAGTTATGGTTCCTACCATATTCCAAAGTCAGAAAGGGATTCTTTTCTTTCATTTTAGGAAGGAAGGAAGGAAGTAGGAAAACTCAGTGTCCTGCACAGAACTTACATAGACTTAGCATAATTTGATTTGTATTTATTTTATAATTAAGACAGATAATATTGATTTTCTATTTTTATCTGTTTACATTTTCAAATGTAAAGGGAAATAATGGGGATTTCAAACAATTATTTAATAACAGTAGACATTGAGAGCCAAACAGTTAAAGCTTTATGGCCATTAAAACATAAATTGTCAACATATATCAAGTAAATATCCTTAAATCAAACTCTACGTTCTCAAGACTTTTTTTTGTAATTTCCCCATCTGTATTATCAATGGAGATATTTTTCATCAGTTTGTGTGTATCCAGTAACACTGACATTTACCAACATGTACAGATAAAACTCTAATCCATCTAAGCCTAAATATACAGCAGCGGCAAAGTCAAAGTCACAAATGCTCTACAGAAACCAAAAGCAGTTGCACAGTCTGTGTCATAGCAAATTAAGAGAAGCATATGAGCTAGTGATCTATGAAAATGAAAAAGGGAACGCAGGTTTGACTAAGGGAAGAAGGTAATGGGCCAGAAAAAGAATTTTGTCAGTGTCTATAACTGACTTCTACTCCCAGGAAAACAACACTTGTAGTGAAGTGTAAGGATTTTGTTGGGGCAGAAGGATTGTACAATAAGAATTTAAGGGCCTGTTTGAAAATATAGGATTTGCAGACTTGATCAGACCAAGTCTCTGGTAATGTACAATGCCAGAAAGAGGGGGAAAACACATCAAGCATTTATACCCACTGTGCTACACTATATAGGGGGACTGGGAATAAGGGGGAATGACCTTCCCTATTCCAGTGCCAATAAGCTGATGCCCTGAAGCATGGAGAGGGATTTTAAAGGTTCAGATAAACTTTGCATATGCATTCAAATGTATATTTACCCAGTCTAAAAGAGTGTTTTAGAAAACATGCACACACTTGATAAAGCAAAATTAATTCATTTGTAGTCTCTGATGCATCATTGTAGAGCAAACCAGGACTTTCAGCATGACTGAAGTGTAGGAGGTTTAAAAAAGGTACTAACTAAATTGCCAAAATTATATATAAAAGGTTAATTTATCATATTTGCTCAACTGCAAGAAAAAATAAACTAGGAATTTATATTCATTTTAGTATCTTAAATGAGAAACATAATGCAGATACTAGCTGTAATTTTTCTATCTGTGCCATAACTTCACTGACTGACAAGTTCGATGTATGCAGTGTAGTTAATGGGCTACTCTATCTTAATGGTCCCTTAGAATATATGCTAACTATTTATGCTAAAAAATCTGTTCCATATTGTATTTAGCTGTGACCCTTGGAGTACCTTTCCCAGACCTGAAAGAGAGTTCTGTGTAGATAGAAAGCTTCTCTCTCTCACCAACAGAAATTCGTCTAATAAAATATATTACCTCACTGTGACACTCTGTACCCCAAAGCAATACTCTGGCCTCTCCTCTCCCACATATTAATTATGGTATGTTTTGTACAAAGTATGCTTTGTAAGGTATCACTTTAAAAGTCAATCTGTTGAACATTAATATCCTGTTGAGTTGTATGTGTTATCATTGTATGCAGACTTATGAAGTTTTGCTCTATGTATGGTACTGAAATATGTTGTGAAGTTGGAAGAACCCACAACCAGCCTTTCAGATACAACCATAGGGCAGCCAGACACTGATGATGGCCCATTAAGGGGAATACACACTCCCAAGGACTACCCCAGCAAATGTATACAATGGGGACCTCTCAGAGAGATAGCAGGTAGACTATGGAGAATTCTTGACTCATGTCGTGGCAAAAGATCTTTCCAAGAAACAGGACGGGATGTGACATCATCATTTGGCCTCACTCCCCCCACAAGTCAACACCTGGAAACATGTTTGAAGAACAACAACTTTGAAAGGGGAAGATGGTCCCAGGCTGTAAAGAGAAATCCACATTGGCATAGGAAGGAATTATATCAGTAAGGTGAGACACTGCTTAATTCAAACTGGATTAAGGGGGGGAGGGATAGCTCAGTAGTTTGAGCATTGGCTTGCTAAACCCAGGGTTGTGAGCTCAATCATTGAGGGGGCCATTTAGAGATATATGGCAAAAATAGGGATTGGCCCTGCTTTGAGCAGGGGGTTAGATAAGATGATCTCCTGAGGTCCCTTCCACCTCTGAGATTCTATGATTACTAACCATTCTGGTTTCACTGGGAATCTCCCTGAATCAGGCTTTATCTCCTGAAGGCTAATGAAGCCAAACTAGGAGATTTTTAGGCCTCTAAAAGTCCAATGGTGCAACAGGGCTAAGGCAGGATCCCAGCTTGCCCTGGCTCCATGCTGTTCCTGCAAGTGGCCATTCCATCAGATTGTCAGACCAATCTATCACTCTTGGGGCAGGGAGGGGTCTCCAGCTGTGAGCCCCACGTCAGGCTCACAGCTTGGGCTGTCAGTCATGGGATAGGCAGTAAGGCTCCAGCTGTGAGCCCCATGCTGGGCTGTCAGCACCAGAGAATGGGGGAGCCTCCAATAGACAGTGCCCCACAATGCTCCATTTCCATTGGTGGAAGCACTCCTGGTAAGGACACACACTGTAAACAGAAGAAGCACACTGTCCATGTGAACAACCACTTGAATTATCGTGATGGCTGTATATTGACTTAAGTCGACTTAATTTTGTAATGTAGGTGAGGCCTAATGTCTAAGTCATTTTTTCAAAATAGGATTTAGGCTCCTAAGTCATTCTGGTGCTTTTGAAATATTTAACCCATAGGTTTACATGTTCTAAGTGTAATATGAATTAAGCATTTACAAAGAGCACTGTTAATGTGATATAATATAAAGTGACCACTGACTTGAACATGAGATAAGAATGTCCCTACATATGTATTTTTTGTCCCTCTATAATGGGCATTCAATGAAATTCACATCTCCTACAAATGGGCTCGATGCAGGTGAAGTGTGGGTGCCCTGGAGAGATGAAGTTTGAAACCCAGCCTTGTTAAAGGTGCAGGATTACAGGATAGCTCCCATGCCATCACAGCTCAAGTATATATGGTGCATTGTTGATTGCAGCCCCACTACGATACTTGTAAGTGATGTATATATCCCTTTTGAGGTGTGTTTGGGCCAGTGGGTTTATGTAATTAGGGATCTGTTGGCTTTTCTCTAATGTCACCCTGTGCACCAGCATCTATGGGTATGTCTATGCCTCTTATAAATCTGAGCTCAGACTCCGGTTTGAGCCCAACCCTCCACATACCCTAGAATCCACCCGGGAGGTTGGTCTGAGCTCGAGTTCCACTGAGAAGTTGGTTCAAGCCCTATCATCTTGCAGTGTGGACGCAGCTCATGCCAAAGACCTGAGTCAAAAAGTCTACATAGTGCAGTACGATACATTAGCATGGTTGTGAGACCTGGATCCAGCAACTGTCAACTCAGGTTTACAGCATTGTAGATGTTCAGTCATGGGCTTGGAAACAATGAGTCCACAAGCATGGGTCTCAAAAACCTGGGTTTACAATGCAGTATAATTAAGGCCCACAAAGAGGCCCTCCTTATAGGCCTGGCGCTCCACTGCCCTGACCCTTGTATAGTTATTTACATCTATGGCATAGAAATGTAAACTGGATTTAAAATGCCAGATCATTTTGATTTGGTTGTATTTACTCTCACTTTCACAAGTGTAAATAAATTGTAGAGATCAATATTGCATAGGGAGGTGGATGAACCAGGTGACCTAACAAGTCTTTCATTTCTAATTTCTGTGATTCTGTAATTGGGCTTATATGCAAATGAAATAATATGGAAAAAGTAGAAATGTTAATTACTTCATCTGTGGCTTTATTTTATGAGCTGGATGATTACATGCATGACTGATGAAAAGAAAAGAATCACTGAGGGTAATTGGGGGAAATCAGAGTCCAAGAAGGTAATTTATTTAATTCTTTTGAGGAAACACATACAGTACTTAAAACACTTTATGTGAATCTTTATAAACTCTCAGAGAAGATGGATTCCAAAGATTAATTATTCCGTGGGTCTGTGAAATCTATCTAAATTATCTCCAGAGAATAGAGAAAGTTTCAGGATATTTAGTATATATTGGTTCAGCAACAGATAAACTTTATTATGGGGGGAAATTACAAGAATAAATAGCTTAATTTCAAAGATCAAGTCCTTTTTCCTTATTCTTTGTGGACAGTCTTACTGACTTGTGTTGACTTCAGTGGGACTATTCACATGAACAAGGTAAACAGGATTGACCCAAAATTATCAAGCTTTTAACAATGTAATGTAATTTATTTTTTTCTGTAGATGCTGAGATTTTGCTCACTAGAGATTTAATTTCTGATGTTCTGGAGCAAACACTTCTAATTTTAAATGCAGTAACTGGTTGAAATATTTCTATTGCTTAACAAGGGGATATGCAATAAAATGGAAAGGTGGCAAATTTAAAATTGATTAAAGGAAATATATTTTCACACAGTGAACAAGTAGTCTGTGGAATTCATTCCCACAAGATACCATTGGACAACAATAGCTGTCTGTCTAGTTCAAAATCCTGTGACCAACAATGACAGCTTCTTCATTCTTCAGTGAGAATATAAGAAATCTTACAGCAAGCAGTCATGGGATACCCTGCCTCCAGGGAGAGTTCCTCCCTAGCCCTAACTCCTCAGAGTTAAAGTTTGGTTTATACCACTTAATATTTTCCTGCAATTTAGGAGGTTTTTATCAGCAGTGTACATTAGTCCCTACTATTCTCTAACTCTGGCATATAACAGTCTGATCTCTTGTAGGCTGCAATATTTTGGTCTCATTTCGGTTGTTGGATTTAGTGTAAGGGTACTAGGTAGCGTTGGTGTTCAGTGACATACGGGAGATCAAATTAGATGATCTAGTGGTACCTTTTGTCCTTAAACTCTATGACTTTCTGTGGGTTTATATCCTTTACAAAGCTCAGGTTTATTTATTTTAATAATTACTATTGTAACTGTGGATAGTCTTGTTTTATATTTAAGAATCTTGCTAAACTCTTAACCTCAGTGATATCTTACAGTAGGCACTCAATGTCTTGCAGGATTGGACCAATATTCAGCTATATCAAAACTCCATGTTTCAAGTGTTACTAGGCTATTTAAATGAAAAAATCCCTAGAAAAAAACTCCAAAACATTTTTGGTTTACTATGTCACACCTAGATCTCAACACAAAATCTAAATTAAAATAAAACTATATTTGATTACGTTAGTTTGGTTTTCCCATAACTTGAAAAGTACACACACATATTATACAGGTTTGTTTTTAATTCCAAAAAAAGATTTTAACAAATTACTTCTAGGTTAAGAGTGTTTGTCTGAAAAATTTTGGCACACAGTGGATTTCTAGGCTTAGTCATATAATGCCTGGAAAAGGGGGTTGATGAGGAAGTAAGAGAAAAATAAAAGCCCACCTATAATGGCTGTAGCATGTGGTGCCATAATATCATATTTCCTTTTCAGAGAAGTTTATTCTTGAACATTATGACTTTATGGTCCCATTCTTATTTCCAGTAGAAATAAGTCTTATGTTAAAAAGCCCTAATCATAAATAAAATAAAATAAAATAAATAAAATAAATAAATCACTGCCTTTGTGATTATGATATAGTGCAGGAAGGGAGGAAATGTGTTATGCACTTTTACAGAATAAAATATGCTTTTCTGCATATCATGAAACTCTTATTTCCCCTGCAGGTGACTCGGTCGCTCTCTACTCGCTCCACAGTGATATGAATAATATCTAAAGCATGGTGGAATTGGAAGGCAAAAAAGGCATTCAGAAGTTGAGCTTCGAAAAAATTGTGTATTCATGAAAAGAAACCCTTTGAAAATAGAAGCAGTAACCTTGAGATTCAGTTATTTTGTATCAGCCAGCTATGAAAAAACTTGTTGGGAATTCAGAAATTATTTTGCTATTCCTCAATAATAAGTCATGATTGCTTGAATAAAATCATCCTATATGCATACATGCAAGCATATGCCCTGGGGGCCGGATTCTGTTCTCCTAGGTACCTCAGTGTAAATCCAAAATAACTTCACTGAATTTGCTGTAAATAAGACCAAACTTTCACACTTAGGGACAGGAGCCAGTTGCAGAGGCTGTGACAGAAATTGCAGCCAACATCAATACTATGTTTTCAAGTTATTTTCAACGTATTTGTTAGATAAACACATTAACCTAACCTAACCTAACCTAACCTCTGCCTCAACCACCACCAATATTCTACAGAATAAAACAGAGTAAAAAGAGTCCCTTCCAGTAGATTTATACATTTGAAGGCCAGAATGGACCAGAAGGATTATCTGACTTTCTGCATAACACAGTCCACAGAATTTCATCAAGTAATTTCTACATCAATCCCATTAATTTGGGGTGGAACTACAGCATATCTTTAAAAAAAACCCATAACATTTTGTTGGGGTTTCAGGAAATGATGCTGCAACCCCCCTTGCAGCAGATTGCAATGCTATTTGGTTTGAGGGCCCTCTCAAACAAAGTACTTGTAGCAAACTGTGCCATCGCCTCCTCCGTCGGAGTTGTCCTGGATTTGTCCTTAGTTTCAGGTTTCGTGCTTTCTCACTGTCTATTAGCCTGGAAAAGATCATGGCAAATTTTTCTGCTATGTTTTTGCTGTTAACATTATTAACCAATTAAATTGGTCTCTAAAGAGAGTAAGATGATATAGCTCCTTAGATTTTAGGCTGTATTTAAACGTATCTAAAAGTGCACTCACCTCAAGAGCCTGGATCAGAAGCCAAGATTACTGAGTCTTGCCATTCCTCTGCTGTCAACAAACATCGGTGAAACTCACTTGCAAAATGTTTCATCCCCCTTTATTTCTAGTGTTCACAGATGATGACAACTTGTTCTTATTATCAATTACTCTGTTAGCTCAAGTGACAGAGGTCTGTGAGATGGAGTTAAAAGTTTGAATCCTGCTGACAACTCACGCAGGTGTCAATGTGATACTATATGATGGAATTTCTGTATTTTTCAGTTTGCTTTTTTTATAAAATCTTGGAAATTACACACAAAATCTACATTAACATAACTTTATTAAGGTTGCAAAGACCCCCAAATCTGAGCCTGCCCTTAGTATGGTCTTCTTTTGCATAGGCATTATTATACAGTCTTTAATGATATAATCACATACCATGTTTCCAGAGGACCAGTGCCTCGTTCAGTGCACAGGACATAAATGTTCTGGAAATGAATGGGGTTGTGTAGTGAAGAAAGCTGTTGTCTACAGGACCCTTGTTTCATTCACTGGAGAAGTTAGAAGGCCAATAATGGGTGAGACCAGGACCCATATTCTATCCCTGTTTCTGCCACAGAATTTCTATGTGATGCTAGTCAAGGAACTTAAACAAAAAAGTTCACACGGTGGTCACTAATTATGCGATGCTCATTTTTGGGGTTTTCTGATTTGAAACCCTGAGGTCCATTTGCTGAAATGCTCAGTACTCCCAACTGCAACTGGTCAACGGGAGCTGTGCTTTGATCATATAAAGTGCCATATCATGCTAAGTACTCTGAAAATATTATGTGTCTCAGACTGAGCACCCAAAATTTTCACCTTGATCTCTCTGTCCCTCAGTTCTCCATCTGTAAAATGGGGAGAATAATACCCTGAGGGGTATTGTGAAAATAATTTAATAATATCTGTGAAGCCATCATGTTCTATAGTAATAAGTACCATAGAAAAGATCATGATGAATTAATAATTTTGTCTTCAGAGCAGGTTTTGGATAGTG
Organism: Dermatemys mawii; assembly: GCA_007922305.1. Lineage (NCBI taxonomy): Eukaryota > Metazoa > Chordata > Testudines > Dermatemydidae > Dermatemys > Dermatemys mawii. The sequence goes on along the minus strand of ML677326.1, from coordinate 30,651,607 downwards.
TGCAATTCCAATTCATTATTTGGATAGTGTGCAATTCCAATGGATAGTGTGCAATTCCAATTATTTATTTTTAAGATTGTACACTTAATTATATCCTGCTTCCATTAAATTCAACTGCTAACTTCCCATTGGGTGAAATGCTTACCCCTGCTCTGGCCAACAGTAAAAGGGCCAAGGTGCCATTAAGAAGCCTTAAAAGCTATTGGTGGATTCCCCTGCATGGAAACTGTTGGACACAGACTTCCAAGAACTCCCTTGCAAGCCCTGGTGCAAAGGGTGTGCTGGGATAGGGCTGCTAGTGGGAGCAACATGTCAGAGGTAGGGTTTTGGCAGGCAACGCTGTAAGGTTCCAGGGTGTCACGAGTGGCTCTGCAGCACTGAGCTTTGCACAGATTCCAGGTTCTATGGCCCACCGTGCAACACCAGTATGCTGCTGCAACTTTGATAGCCACATAGACTGTCTAAAGTATACCAGGAACCAATCCTACTCCTGAAGATGTCTGGTATTGGAAGGACACAAAGCTGGTTTAAAGCTACTTTAGCTCACTCTTCTCCTGGAATGTGAGTTCTGTGTACAGAATCTCACCCATTCACTACATCAAAGCAAGAGAACAGACTCAGTTTGGGGGGGTCTTTACTATTAAAATGCTTCCAGCCATTACTGCTAATATTTGGGCTTAACAAAAGTAAAATTATGCTGTGCTATTGAAACACAAAGTAGTCCAACTCACCCCAACATTTTAAGTATGTTTTTATAGTGCACAAATCATGTTTGTTAATGTTTTCATTTTCTACTTTGTAATCTTCCTTTTCTTGCTTTTGTTGCTTGCTCTTACGTGTTCTTTGTGCTTCCAGGTTTTCATTTGATTGTATGCACTAAAAGATAGCATGTCTCCTCCAAACTTTATGGTTTCCTAGATCAGGAAAGAAGAAAGTTGTCATCATTCTTGTTTGACTCAAAATATTTCTGTGTTTGTCTTAAATAAATTTTATATACAAACATATGTTGGTTTGAAAAAGGGATCAAGAAGAAGTAAGTTATACAAGCATTTAAGTCTTGTAAATAAATATTTTTATCTGTGCCTCTGTGGCTAATGTACCAATATTTCATATCTTTGCAAATAGATTATTTTTATACCAGATTGCTTCAGACTAAGAAATAATTGATACTACAATGCATTGCACAAGCCGGAGAAAGAAATGTTTAAAACAATGGTTCCATAGGGGTTTCTTTTCTTCAAACATCTGTGCAATCTAAGTGAGGGATTTGGTTTTCCCTGTTCTTTTGGTATGAAGCCCTGTTTGTTTGGAGGTTGTAGCCTGGTTATGTGACAATTAAAGTTTCCAGTGCAAATAACAGAGGCATTGCATCTGAACAACTTTTCGTGACAGGTTTGTATGTTTTTCCCTTGGTCCTTTACTACAGAAGGGTTTGTTTTGTATAACACTGGCCGAGTTCTTTCTTTAGTACTGTATGGGGTGGGGGCAGTTGTATTGCCATTACAGTTTTCTTATGGTTTAATATGCATACTCCTCCCCTCTCCCTCCACCCACAGTGCTTAGGGCTCAATCCTGTCAGCAGCTGAAAGAAAAGTGCTAGGGGGACTTAGGCTGAGCATTGCAAAACCTGACAGTTAGAGGTCCTGAGTGTAATTCAGAACCCTGACTTAGATGCATGCAAAGAATTGGGTGACTAAAAAACTGGGATTCCCAGAAGCCAGGACACTGAGCAAGAAGCCACTTAAACTAGCGATAGGAAATGCCAAGAAGGGTGTGGCTTATGCCCAACCCTTTGAAGGAAGTTAGGTATCTAAGTCCAGGCCAGAGGGAGGCACGTACCTCCACTCTGGATTCACAGCTGTGAACCCCCTACTGTGTCTAAAACACATCTGCTCTATTGGAAAAAAAAAAAACCCCACAGAGGAGATGGTAGTGCCCCTGATATCCCAGCGATTAGAGCCCTCACCCAGCATGTAGAAGAGTTACATTCAAATCTCTGTTTCACATCAGTCGGGGTGGGATATGACACCAGGTCTTCTCCATTCTTGTGAATGCTCTAACTATTGAGGTACAGGTTATAAGGGGATGGGTAGGCTTCTTCTCTGGGTGTGTTTTGTGTGATGTTCAATACACTACATATGCTCTAAGGCAACCTGTGAGCACATCTACTAGATTGGGCCTGGCAGGCACAGTAGGTGGGAGGAATACGCACCTTGTGAATCCCACTGGGGCTTAAGTGTGAATCAAACACTGAGCTGCACAGTGGAGTCAGGACTCAGGCAGCTCTGATTATTCCCACTGGCAGAAAGTGCCCTACAGGGTTTGGCAGCAGCTGGGCAGGGATTTTGAGGATCTCAGTTTTGTATTTATTTATTTAAAGGGGCAGTTAGGCATCTAAATGCCACCCCTAGTGTTCAGAACTCAATATTTGTTCAGCACTAAGGCCCTGAGAATGAAAACACTGACATATGTTCTTAAGTCCATCCCCTTTCATGATCACATTTAGGGCATGGCTACACTTGCAGATGTAGAGTGCTGGGAGTTAAACCAGGCTTTGGAGACCACAGCAGGGAAAATACTGCCCCGGTATGTACACTGTCAGCTGCAAACGCACTGGCGTGGCCACATTAGCAGCTCTTGCAATGCCACAAAGAGCAGTGCATTGTGGTAGCTACCCCAGAATTCAAGAGGCTGCAACATTCTTTTCAAATGTGGAGGTGGAGTGTGACAGGGAGTTTGTTGTGTGTGTGGAGGAAGAGAGGGTGGATTTTTGGGTGCTGACAGTGTGTCAGCAGGCTGTCTTGAAAGTTCAGCCAGCAGCATACCCCCTCCCCTTCGCCTCTCTCTCACACTCATAGTAAGCAGCATTCCACAATAATGGTTTGCTTTGTCCTGGAGCAGATAAACATGCCAGCTGTCAGAAACGGAGCTTTGAAAAGACATATCCACATTCATGCAACCAATTCCAAAACAATGAGAAGAGTGGACACTTGACTTCAGGAGATTATGGGATGTTTCCGGAGGCCAATCAGAGCACAGTAGTATAACACTTCATTCACACTGGTACCCAGATGTTTCAGCAGGGGAACAGCAAGCTTTATGCTTTTCGTGGAGGTGGATTACCAGGAGCGCTCCAGCTACAGAGTCCAGGCACTCTACATAACTTGCCAGTGTGGACACATTGGGAGTTAGAGCAGCTGGGGCTGCTTTAATGCGCTCTAACTTGCAAGTGTATCCAAGCCCTTAGGTACATTCAAAGCTAAGAATATACATAAGTGCTTTCCACAGTAGGGCTTTTTTGAATCAGGGTGTAGCTGCAAAGAAGCCTCTGCATTTATAGTGCAGTGAAATGTGCAGAGTGGTCACTACTGTAACTACACTTATACATCCAGCCAAAATAGCTCAGTTGGGCAAGCCTTAGACCAAAGATCTAAAGGTCTCTGGCTCGATCCTGTGTTTCAGTAGCTGTTTTAGGGGGGAGGGATAGTTCAGTGGTTTGACTGTTAGCCTGCTAAGCCTGCGGTCATAAGCTCAATTCTTGAGGGGGTCATTTAGGAATATGGGGCAAAATTCTGTTGGATGATTTAACCAGGGATTGGTCCTGCTTTAAACAGCAGGTTGGACTAGATGATCTCCTGAGGTCCTTGATATTCTGTGATTCTGTATCTACACTGAACTTGTGCACCAGGGAGTAGAAATGGATGCAATAAGATGAAAACAGAGCATAGATGCTTTCATGCCAGCCACATGGCCATTTCTATATTTTTTGATTATTTAGATTGTCAGGAGAAAGTAGTGCCTCAACTGGAGCTGCACAGAAGAAACTGACAGCAGGAGGAGGCATGAGGGCCAGCCAGAAATGTGTCCAGGACAGAATTCCAAATAAAGAGTCCTCTTCACAGTCAGTTTAATATTTCTTGACATACGCTGGGTTCAGCATTCTTGCCATCTCACCAGTCTGAAATGCCTGCTCCTTCCAATTAATTACTGGATTGTTAGTAACAAAGCACCATGCAGTAATTTTAGATTCAAGTCTTTTAAGTTTTACCTCCATGGTATTTGTTAGCTTTGTGGTGATTTCTGCAATTATCTTTTCAATCATTCAAGTGTTAGAAATGTTTCCTGCCAGAGCTTTTGCTGCCTCAGCTGCTGCATCTGTGGGAGTCACTCTCCAATATTTTGCCAGTTGTTTTAGCATTCTCTTTCCCAGTTTTGATGACAGTTTGGTTGAGGACATGGTTGCTAATGATTTCTTATGTCTGGGTTTAGCCTAAGTATGAACATAATTGAAAGGGGCAGATGGGATGCATTACAAGACCCACCTACTTCTGCAATGATTCTTGTCAAAGAGCAGAATTTAAATTTCTCATTCTCTCTCCATCTTATAAGTTTTTGCAGATGTGACTGTCTCTTTGTCGACAAATTTGCAGACCTTCATCTCATTTCTACCTTTATTCATGCTGAATAGCACCTCACACAGCTAATAGTCATATTCAAATCCATGCTGTGTAAAATACTACTCAGCATGAGTACGATTGACAGAATCAGCTCTGACATAGTTTTAAAACTAGAGAAAAGAGCTAACTATCTAAGGACTGCTCTAGGATTAGCCCTGATTTTCTATTCTCTATTCCTCCTCCCACCCATGAAGGTCGGGCACCACTGGAATCTTATCAACAACCGAGAGTGGCCAGAAGATGATCTCTTGAGAGGTCCTCAGTGCAGTTCCATGCCCTCTTTTTACTTTTGCTTGGAGATAAGCACATTGCCTCTGTAGCTTTCCAGGCCATAACTCTCCAGGGAGCAAGTTACCAGTCTTGGTTATGAACTCAGATCCTTATCCTGGCAGTACATTATTCTGTTACTAGATGTCTAGGTCAGGCTTGGGTTGGCAGTTTTAAAGGGAAACAAATAAAACCATATTAAGCAGTAGCATTCCTGGTTATCTGTGTATGAAAAAATCTTCAGCAATCCTTTTATCATAAGAACAGAGAAACAATTATTTTAAATTGCAGCACTTGTTCCCAATTTAGTTAATGACACTGAAGTCGTCCTCCATCTGCTGTTCCTATTGTCACTTCTAGTCCTCCCCTTTATCAAATGCCAGGATTCTAGTGAAGATGCAATTTCTCTTCATCAATCTGTTGTCAGAGGCATGCAATATTGCTGATGCATCCGCTAGCAAAGTCAAAACTGAGCAGTTCACATTTGATGCTTTTTGCTTTATTTTGTACTTCAGACAAAGAGTACATCAAACTGAGGAGGATCTATTTTCCCTGTGATGTGCATGCCTACCTCACTTTAGCATAGTGTAACTAGTTGTCTAGATGGACAGCTAGCGAGAAGCAAGTGGGGTGAGGGGGAATTTACAGTTCACAAGAGTGCTGCACACTTACTGGCAAAATGGACGCTGATACCATGCATTAAATGTTCCCTCATGTGCCTTGACCTGCTCCCGTTTCCAACAGCTGCATATCAAAGCATACTGTTGAGCTCTTAGGGCTCACATATGGTTCATTTACACACCAGCATGCTGCCTACTAACTCACTATCTAGACAAGTCTTCGGATATCAAAAGAATAGGTAGGTCTCTTTGGGTATGTTTACCCAGCAAAGAAAAACCTACAGCTGGCCTTTGTTAGTCAACTCAGGCTCATGGGGCTTAGGCTGTGGGGCTGTTTCATTGCTTTGTAGACTTATGGGCTTGGGCTGGAGCCAGGACTCTAGGACCTGTGGAGTGAAAAGGTTCCAGAGCTCCAGCAGTGAACACACCATAGGCCAGCTGCTGTTTTTTCTTTGCTGCATAGCCATACCCTTAGGTGCTGATCTTAAAAATACCTACATATGTGCTTAATTTTACTACAGTGATCAATGGAACTACTTGCAGTAATATGGTTACACATATTCATAAACGTTTACAGGGTTGGGCCTTAGATTGCTAACATCTAGGGTTTTGGAGGGTGGGAAAGAGGCAGGAGACTGGAGGGATGGGATTCATTTGCTATTGCTCAAATAGTTTGTTTTCAGGAAATGTCTTTGACATTTGAGTCCCAAATCCTTGAGGAAAATAATTACCTCATTTGATCATCATTTGCAAAATTATCAGCATAGTCTACTGAGTAGGATCAGTATTGATTTTTAATGGAAATTTATATTTTAAAAATGGCAGGATATGTGATTAGACCTCAGTTAACCTTTTTCAATGAGAAAGTCTTCCAAACAGAATGGGTTAACTTTATCTCCTCAGAAAGCTTCAGCTGCTTGATTGCATACTTCCAGTTCCTAATAAGGTGTGTGGTTGACTCTAAGGTTCTGCTGTAATTCTTTTAAATAGTAATTAATTTAAAGAATGACACTCTGATCCTAACAAAGACTGGATAGCAATATCTATAGGAATTGCACACTACACAGGGAACCCATCAAAATATATATGATTCCCAAGTGGTTTTCCATCAGATCTTTTTCAGATATTCTCTTGATGATCAAGAATAAAAACAAAAACAAAAACAATTATACTTCTACTCTTTACAGTCTATTTTGGGTTGTAAGTCTAAACAATGTACCTGTGCTTTTTTGTCTATCTAAATCTTTCTGGGTTTTTATGGCACATGTATTTACTGAGCAGATTGGGTATCTACAACCTGCTGAAAGATATTGAGACATTTCAGAGGTATAAAGATGAAGTGGACCTATAATCTAAACAAGACAGGACTCACATACAATAGTGGCAGAGATCCACTCTGGCAGGGTATAACAATTTTTAGGGCAGTCAAGTCTTTGCTTAGTCCACTCCTTTTAAATGTTTATGTGAGCTGATAAATTAAGTATTCTTCAACATATCAAATTATACAAAGTACAAGAAATCATTGGGATAAGGAGCAAGAAACAGTCTCTAGAAGCACATGAAGGTTCTGCTTGCTTACTTCTAAAGCTTTAAAAGTACCGTCACTGTAGTGCAGTACTCAAGGGACAACTCAGAGAAATTTTGCATTACTTCTTGAAAGCACCGTAGGTGTCTCCTAGCAAGCCAATGTGTGATGCTGTCCCAGAGATCTGCTATAGAAGTAGATGATAGTAGGGCTAAATTTTCCCAGTTCACCATGCACACTTTTAAAACATCAAAATCACTATTGTGCAATCATTTTGGATTAATCAGAATATGTGTCTTTTTTTTAAAAAAGGAAAAACATGATTCAGTAATCAGGGCATAGGACTGGCAGTCACAAGTCATGGTTTGTTGACCCTGCTCTGACACTGAGTTGTCATATGATCCTGAAAAAAATCCACTTAAAAAGTATGTGTTTTTATAGAAGACTTTAAGACTTATGGTTTAAAAAACACTGCATACGTGCAATATATTACTCTTATTAGCAACGAATCAATACATTATCATAACAAATACTGAGACAAGGTGGGTGAACCAGAATGGCTACAACAACACTGCATATATAAATATAGAATTTGTTAGTTGCCCTAAGTATTGGGAAATGAGAATTAAATATAATTCTTGTAAAGCACATGTAGGTTTGCCAGTTCCACCAATCAGTATAAATGCAAGCTATACCTACTAATTTTCATAATATAAAATAAAGGATTTATGGGAATATTTTAGTAGATGTAATTTTTCTCACTTAGATTATTTCTAGTTAGAATACTTGAATTTTTGTTATTTTTATGTTGGATTTTGGATATCTGTCATATTGAAAATCATGGAAATCTGTGAAAAGACTGCTACTTGAAAATTTAAAGATTAAAGCTACAAAATCAAGTTAAAAATGAAATGAAAAATATTTATTTTCTTAATAACATTTTTCAAATTAAAGATTTTCTTTTTTTAAATAAAAGGTACTCTTACTATTTTGCATTTTAAATAGTTGTACTTAACTCAAGCAATTATCAGCTTCTTGTCAATCTCATTTACAGGTTCTGAATGCTGTATTATTTAGGTTATAAATATAGCAAGGGAACATTTATATGTTATAAATTCATGCTGTTTCCACTGGAATATTTAAAAATCAGGAATATATTTCTCTTGGTTTTAAGTTTTATACAGGCTTCTTTTATATAAGCTTTTTGGTTTTAGTAAGAAAATTGGGGCCAAATTTGTGTCCTTTTAATTTTTTACCTGACATTATTTCACTAGAAAGTTACTGTATAATGGTTTAATATATGCTGTTGGGTAGTTTAGTGACTACATGATTTTCTTTTTTTAAAAAAACAATATATATTTAATTGTAAGACAGAAAACATAGAGTAGTTTACATGGCATAATTGTCATAGTCTCATTACTTATCCTCAAAAAAAAATTGCCAGAAAGTTTATTTAATCATACAAATGTAATATGCTAATATGTTTAATATAGTGGACCAAATATAGATGTGATACAGAAGAGGATGCAAGTTACATTTCCTTACATTGATTTAGACTCTCTTGAAACTAGTCTACCAGTTGTAATGGAGTCTCAGTTAGTCTATCTTACTCCCAGAATGGGCTAAAATAAGGTTTAGGTTAAAGAGTCCCACCTTGTTTTAACCAACACCTTATGACTGCTCAGAATCTAAATTAGATCATCTTTTAAACGTCCTGAATTTTTCCAGGCTATGAAAATAAGTTGCTTTGAAAGAGATGTTAGTTAGCATTAATTTAAACATGAATTTGTACCTAGCATAGACACAGCTTAACACCTCTAAAAATGTGTTAGCAGGTCATGACTGACCCAAGACTCTCCCCTAAGAAAGTACACAGAATTGTTAGGAACACATTCAAAATTTCTGATAGTGCTGGCTGTCAAGTGTCAGGACAGGGAAAATCAGTCATTCCTCTGAACAAAACCAAAAGCAGATTTGTTACCCAATCCTCCCTGAACTCTTTTGATGAACAAACTGGGAAAAAAGTACAATCTGTGAAAGAAGAGCTGTGATAGAAATAGCAGGAGCTTAAGAACTTGCAGCATCTGTTCAGCCTGATAGCAGCAGCATTCTTGGTAACAGTCTAAACCCAGCAATCCCCATCTATTCCCCAGATTCTGAGTCTGAGGTAAAAACAAATGTTCTGTTGGAACCTTCTAAAAAGAAGAAGCATATGAAATAATGCCCTTATCTTCCTGCCTCCCACCCCCAAAATGCAATGGAATAAAGAGATAGCAAGCTGTTGGTCATTCAAAAACTTGCTATAAGAACATCATAAAGTTAAGTATTTGATTTCTAAAGCATTTCAGATTAAGCAGGACAGATATGTCCAAGGCTGTTCGATGTAAATGATAAACAAAAGGGAAATATGGCAAAACTTGAAGCTACGTTGACATATTTAAATGGGCTTAATTATTCACTACATTTCACTGTATGAGGAATGTTGAGCCTATGTAAAGGTATGCCTTAAACCTCACTTCTAATGAACGACCTTAGTATAGGTGACAAAGAGTCCTGTGTCACTTCTGCAATTCCAGACTAACACGGCTACCCCTCTGACCTTAGTATATACTACTGATGTGATTCACTGATGTTGTGTCGTGCCTTGGTCATACTAGCACAGGCAGTGCCAGTTCCTAAAACATTCTGGCCAGACTTGCAACATGGTCTGAAAGGGCTAAGTAGTATTCATTTTCTATAACAGTCACTATGTACAATTCTGCTAGCAGTATAATGATTAAAAGAGTAATAAGTCAAATTCTGCCTTTAGATGTGCTCTCGGAACTTGATGGGTATCAGCGGAAGTTGCATAAACTTAAGTCAGAACTTGATTCACTGATGTTGTGTCATGCCTGACTATTTTAACTGACCATGAACCTCAAAAATAGGTGCCTAAAGTCAATGAGAACTTTTGAAAATCAGATCAGTTTTTGAGGTGTGTTAACATGGATTTAGGCATCTAACTTTACACATCCATTTAAAAAAGCCTTGATCTCCAAATGTACTTTTCTATCCATATACCTCTGCTATTCATAACTTCTACAATGAACTGAACAGATTCTAAAAATTACTCTAAGTTTTGTTAAACCCTTCCATCACTACCTGTAGAGGCCTTAGTTAGTGGATACATGTCATTTTGTTGCTAAAGTACATTGCTGTAATTTTACCTATTTCAAACTCCCTCCCTGTTATCAAGTCAAGTCAATATTGAATAAACACTTTGATTACTGTGAATCATTCAGACTTAATACTTTGACAGATATTACTATTTACAAAACAAACAAAATATAAAGCCAGCAAACTTTACATTGTCCTCTTATTTAAAGCTCTTGGCAATCTATGAGCAAAAATGAACCATGTAAGTGCAAAAGTATTATTGAGCTACACACAATGGCAGTAGTGGAAAATTATAATAAGAAATGCATAGATTCCTTAAGATGTATTTTACAGATTTATTTGCAAGTTATAAATATAAGGCAGTTTTATAGGAGGCAGACAAACCTTTCTATGGAAAGAGCTAACAATTGCTACAGCCCATCCCAGACTGGTGGCATTAAAAAAGGGCTTAATTATACAATAGTGATACATACTGATTGCCTTGGACTATGGGAGTTATTGAAACTTGCTATCTCAAAGACAGAGGTTATCTTGAAATAGTGTGAGTTAGAATGGAAAATCTGGATGAACCTCGTGCTCTCACCACATCACTACTCAGGAACCCCAGTTGCTCTGGTTACTTGGAGTAGTGGGTCCTCTCCCCTCTCAGACAGGCAGGGAAAGCAGCACTGGGACTTTTTTCCCCTCCCAGGAGTGATGATAAGACCCCCATTCCCCAGCCACAATAGGGTAGCATCAGCGCAGCCATGGTGTGTCTGTTTGGATAGGTAGGTGCACGGTCCAGGTCTACTTCATACTTTACATGTCACACACAGAGTTCTCTTCAAGGAGGGTGTTGGTGGGGCCTCTCAGAGTAGCAATTGTCAGATTTAACATCCCATTGATGTGGATGGGCCACACCCCTCAGAGTTACTGTTTCAGGCTGTCCTCAGGCTCATACATTACCCTCAGTTTATATCTGTGCTTTTGTTCGCAAGAATAAGGGTTGATCCATGTGATCATGTGCTCTAAGACCTGGGACCCTAGGCGTAGGTCTATAAGGCTTATGCCCTAATCCAGCCCTGAAAATGTTTGTCTTTTTGGGCCCTGATCTTGCAAATGAATTCAGACAGAACCTAATGCCTACATGAAGCCCTGTGGTCTGCACTGGGGCTTCACATGGGTGCAGGTGTTGCCCCCATTCTGAGTTCATTGCTAGATCAAATCCTTGAGCTATAAAAAGTTGATAGATAGCTTCCCATTTACTGACTCTGGATAGCTGCTGTCTGAGAATTGTCAATTGTGTTCTGCTTTTGCTACCTAATATCCCCATTCATGTGCTGCAGAACAAGTATAAAAAGTAAATAAAAGTTGTTTATTTTATTTTATTTTTCCTCTTAACAGAAAAATGAGCTATCAATTGCTGGAGTTCAAAAGAAAGATTTTCATCCACTCTCCGGTCTCTTTACATTGGATAAAAGGGCCAGAGTAGTGTAAAGGGGTTCTAAAAGCCCCAGAAGATTCCCTGATGCAGGGATGGTAGAAGACAGCTTTAGGGATATTCTCCAAGGACCCCACATCATTGGATATCCTCTGTAGAGAGACATATTGGGTATGGTGTTGGAAACATGAGGAGCATATTGCAGATGGGGCTTCTGTACAATTTCTGGAGAGTTCTGAGGCCCATACCACAGCCCAGGGATGTTCCCACAACTTAGACAGGCCCCTAGAAAGAGCCTCAATTAAGCCAGAGGCCCCTCTGGCCTCTGGAATAGCCCAAGATAAAGGTTAAAGCCACCATAGCCCCACTGCAATTTTCCTATGAATTCTGTGCTGGACCCCTTAGAGAGGCAGCTCAGAATCTCACCCCAACTTTCCTAACTGTGCAGGTCAGGACAATTGAACCTGTATGAAAGATAACCAAGATGAGCTCAAAATATGGTAAAAGCAAATATCTAGATGGAAGCATAAGGAATGATGTTCCTTGTATTTGAACTTCAGAAACAGAAAATGAATTGAAAGTAAATGCCACATTCAAAGCTGTTGAGATCGATTCTCCTCTCCCTTGTATGAAGTTGGTGTACGGTGCTAACCCTCAGATTTGGAAGTGCTTTCCATTCACTGTGGAAATGATGACATCAGGTGCAATGCAGAGGAGAATCAGATTAACGTTTTGCAATATATATAAAATATTGATTCAAACCTTCCTCTGTGGACACGGAACACTCAAGCCTACCTAAAGAGCCTGTGCAAAAGTGACTTTAAGGTCCTCCAATCTTAGGACCAGTTTGATTCCATTGAAGCTTTACAGCTGTCAACAGGTTATGTGGCTTCTGGATAACTGGAGTAGATCCCTGAGTTAGAGAACCCACCCATGCTCCCTTTTCTCCAACCATGCCCCTTATACTAGCTCTACATCTCTCGGTATCCTATTATGCAGTGCAGAACTGCCAAGAACCAGATCCATTAGGTGTAGCCTGCTGTGTGCTAGTGGAGGGACACAAACTGTTCAGATTATTAGTCAGATTTGGAGTCAATAAGTGTGTTATATCTTTACAACTTTCTATTCCTGAATCCTACAGCTCTTTTCATCCCCCAACCCTTGAATATTTTACCATGTCTCTACAAATTAAGAGCTACTCAGCTGCTGATTCTAGGAAAAATCCTAAGAGGTGCTAAGAACCTACTAACACCTACAACTTCAGCTGCAATATAAACATTAGAAATCCCTGCTGGCTACCTGCCTAATCACTTCACTTTGAATTACTTGCTAGTTGTACACCTCGTACTTCCTAATGTCCCATCCATCTGAATGACCATCCCATATGACATTACTCTTAGAACCCATGCATGTTCCAGCAGCAGAACAAAAGGGTAGTTTAACAAGCTGGAACAGCTGGGTTTAATTTATTATGGACTCTGATGAATCGTGCAAAAACACAAAACAAAGCAACCCTTCCACCAAAAAAAGACCACTGCCAGTTCAATACAGGAGAGAGAGAAGACAAAGATTTTCCATAAGTCTTTATTATCATGTGTGTTGGTACTATCTGAAAAGTATAAATAAATTTAAGAGGTATAGATTTTGTTGAATGTCCCTGTATCATATTGTTTAAACAAGAATTGGGCAACTCACACAGAATTACTGGTAAATTTTACAGCACAGCTGGGACTAATGAATGACAGGCAATTCTTAATCTTTATGAGAGATTAGCTAAACCTGCTCAACGATTGTCAGGTGCATTGTTTCACTGGTCCTGGTTCCAGAAACCAGAGGTAACTCTGCTAAACTCAGTGGGATGATATCAGTGTAAGACTTGTGGGAAGACAGAATCAGTAAAAAAGTGTTTAAAGAAGGTAAAGGTCATTTTGTAATGCTGCTGTGATTTGATTATGCAGGAACTTAAAATTACAGTGAATGGTTCCACTTGCTTAGAAGCTACTTCCATTGATGTTTCTTTGTTTTAGAAGCCATTTTATTCTATGTGTGAGTTTGACAATCTCTATGAACTGCACCAGGGAAGAATGAGATATTAACCTGTAAACAGTTATTTTTCAATGATGTTTTAAACATGCTAAAATGTATGTGGAGTTGTATTTAAAGAAAGAAAGAAAGAAAGAAACTCTCCCCTCCCCACCTTTCTCTGGCTCTCTTGGCTCCAGTCACCAAGACACTTGAAGGGTTGAAGTGCAGCTTGAGGGAGAGATGGTGTGAGTCAAGTAGAACAGAATATACACTGAATGCTTTAAAAATATATATTGTTAGTTTTGCTTTTTGAGGTTGTGTGTTACCAGGGGTATTTTTGACTGTATGTCAACGGGCAGAATACTGTGTGCTGGCATGTCTACAGGACAAAAAGCAGACACCACTGCAGTGTATTAAATAGAACTGTTATATTTCATACATCATTTACAGCTTGCTTCTGTGGTTCCAAAAGTGTGCACAATTTTTTTCTTAATATTAGAAAGACTTTTAATTGTTTTTGAATCTTAAAGAACTTTTTTGTCTGAGAAGTTGAAGTCTCAAGGCATGTATGCTAATAAGAGAAGGAAGGGCATCAATTTCTCAAGTGTTTGGACCTGAGGTTCTGGTGTGCACTTGTCTTTAATTAATACTGCTGCTGCTGAAGTTTAGGAATGAAGAGCCCAATTCTAAGATGTAAGCTTGAAATTACATCACAAATGTCAGTATGGTTACTCCTTCTGTCTCCATATTTTAAGTACTTATATAGACCTCTATTACCATAGTCTTTGAGTACCTCACAATCTTTATTGTAGTTATCTTCACAATAGCCCTGTGAAGTAGATACACTTTGTTCCTCAGCTCCCCATGTCTACATAGCCAACCCCATCCCTGCCACCAACTTCCTTCCTCTCCCCATTCTCAGAACCTGGGTCTACAGATTTGGGATTGCCTCATGGCTCTAAAAATGGAAACCTACCCTCTTCCCTGTGTTCCTGAGCTCCAGCCTGAAACTGAACCTCTACACAGCTATTTTTAGTGCCCTAATGCAAGCCTGATTTTATAGACCTGGGCTCTGAGATCACTGCTATGTTTTGTTTTTGTTGCTGTGATAGTGTAGACATACCCACAGAGACTATGGGCCTGATTCTAAAGGGTGTTTAGGCACCTAAATGCAGATAGGAGTCTAGTGCAATCTGCTTCTTTAGGAGCCTAAATACCTTGAAAATCTGGCCCTGAGTGACTTGCCTAAAGTCATACAAGTTGGTGGTGGAGCAGGGACTTGGTCCCAAGTCTATTAAAGTATAGGCTCCTGCCTCGGACCATCTTTCCTCTGATTTACCAATATATCTAAGTTCAGAATCTGGCCTTAGATCTCACTGTGTAATCTATGTGAGGGTTTACTCATACAATTTCCCTTGTATATTGCACAGAATATTAAATTCCATGCACTACCTTTATTCTACTGTGTGTTTATATAATCATACTATTTTGTGTATGAAAGAATATTTGGGTGAATTAAATGGGTCTGTTTTAAGCTTGGGAAGTTCTGTGTTGGGTTCAGTGAACTGCAGATGTAACATACTGGTTTCAAGTTTTGTTTTGGCCAGCAGAGAACATGGTGATGCAACATTTCATGAAATCTTGCTTCAGTTTCTAAATATTTTTACAGTTTTTTTACAAAGGCCAGCAATTATAGCATCATATTTTCATGATTAGATGAGAGAGGATACAGGAAATAGCCAATTTATTTTAAAATGTTTATTGTTAACTCAAGATATGCCACTTTGCTTTTGTGCCAAAATGTCAACTTTCTGATGTAAAGCAGCCTGGAGCAGTGTTCCCGCAATGATGTTACTTATTAGATTGGCAATAACATAGAGGGCATGGGGATCTGAAGAATAATCCCTGCAGTGTGCCTAAGAGCACTACAGAATTATAAAATTCAACGTGGCATATGTGATGGGAGTGGGTGACTCCTTTTTATTATGTGTGTTGTTGGATCAAGACTGCACAATAGAACCCATAGTGATAAGTTGGAACACGAGACCTGCAATGCTAGGACAGAGAGAGAATTCTGTCAACACAGCAGGACTGTAGAGAATCTAATATGGACATTTATATGCTATTCCAGTTATGAAATCAGGGGCCAGACTCTTAGCTTGTCTAAACTGCTGTAACTGCATTTACTTCAATCTGCATTAAAATATCAGCTTGTTTTTCGATTGGGCCTTGCAAATGTGACTTTAGATGCATACCTTTAGTCAAGTTTTCAATGTCTGGAGTAAATTAATTCCACCCACGTATAGTCCAGATGAACTGTGAGAAGGGGGAAGGATATTGGGAGGTGAAATCCTCTCCTGATCTGGAGCCAGGGCACTGAAGAGCAGCACAGCCCCACTTCTTGTGGTTGCTACCGCATTACCTGGGCTGGAATAGAGGTTGTAGTCCCTCTCTGACCCTCATAGTGTCTGAAGACCAATGGACATATGTAATCAAGATATCATTGCCCGTCCCTTGGTCTCTTTCCAGTCTATATCGTTTATGGGATATAGAGGCTGTAGGAGCCTCCTTGTTCAGTTACTTAGCTTGTAGATTCCCTCACCCTCCAGTGCAGCTCCACAACAGAATGCTGCAGCCTTGTGGGGTCCTCTGAAGCCAGGTTAATGGCATGCTGTGTGAACAAACACAACAAAAAACTAGGTTAATGTATTTCAAAATTGACTGCCTCTATTAATTTGACAGCTGCCATTTAAATGTTA
The DNA here is from genome assembly GCA_007922305.1 of Dermatemys mawii. Taxonomy (NCBI): domain Eukaryota; kingdom Metazoa; phylum Chordata; order Testudines; family Dermatemydidae; genus Dermatemys; species Dermatemys mawii. Next base: position 30,635,378 of record ML677326.1, on the reverse strand, counting down.
ATTATCTGATGATGCTTTACAGTCATATGGCAAGTACTCAAGTGCCAGCAATATGCAGATGATATACAGCTCTTCCTATCCTTCACCACATGTGACCACACTATTACTACCAAGATGGCCAAGTGCTTGGATGAGATTAGCTCATGGATGAAGAACAGCTGGCTGAAGCTAAACCTGAACAAAACAGAAGTAATGCTGGTGGGCAGAGACCAGTATTTTGAGAAGTTTACAGCTGTGGTGAATCTCATTTAATTGAAGGTTCCCATCCACAATAAGTTGATTAAATCTATATTCTAGGAGTACTTTTGGATTGCTCGCCAACAACTGAGCTGTCACATTGGCAGTTGCTTTGAATAATGCATTCTACCATTTCCAGTTGGCTAGGAGACTCCATCCCATCGTGAAGGACTAAGTCATAGCCTCAGTTATTTATATCTTGGCTGTACTATACCAATATGATATGCCTGACCATGAAACCTTGAGCACTCGGGAAACTCTAACTAGTACAAAATGCTGCATTACATCTCCTCAGAAGCATAGGCTTTTCCTGTGCTCTCTATGCTGGCTTCTCATAGAACATGGAATCAAGTTCAAGGTCTTGCTCCTTAACTTCAAAACATTCTATGGCCGGGGCCCAGGGTATCTTACAGATCATGTATCAAGACCGTGGTTGATAATTAAACTCCTCTGACACAGTGAAACTCTCAACAATTATAGTAAAGCTCATCTGTGCAGAAGACAGAACTTCCTCTGGCAGTGGTCTGAGACTGAAATGAATTTCCCCAGGTATTAAAGAGCATCATAAACCTCACCACTTTCCACTCAAAGTGCAAGGTGTATTTATTTGACATTGGCTTCTCTAATATAAACAGCTATGGTGTGTGTTAAATAAACTAACAAAACACTCCATTGCACATGCTTTTCCATAGGGGAAAAGATGAGAGAACAAATAGCATGTGACTGATGTTAAGTCACATTGCTTAATGCACTACTGGGAGGCACTCAGACACTATGTTGATTTGCATGGTCTGTAAGCATTATCTCTTTACAGACAGGGAAAGTGAGACACAAATATGTCCTGTGACTTGTCCAGGACCCTCCTCTAACTTGCTGATAAAGCCAGGAATAGAACCCAGAAATCATGATTGCCAATGCTCTGCTTCAATCCATTTCCCTCTTTAATGAAAAATGCAAACCAATTGTAAGTTCTGTGCTCTCATAATGTCTGACAAATGTAATATTGCAGTTTTAATCTATCAGTATATTTAGGTAAAAGAGAGTGTTAGTTATTCTATACTGATAGCTAAATATTGAAGGCTTTTTTCATATGTAGACGTTACTCCCTTTACAGTTAATGAGACTACTCATGTGAGTAAAGCCTGCGGTATCAGCCCAAGCTTTTGTTTATTGTACAGATATTCATTATCACAACAATGTGCATACTGGGCTCGAATCTACATTGTTTCACATCTGATGTGGTTAATGCCAGCTAAGCAAAATGAGTGCAAAATGAATATAAAGTATGAGGTGGAGGCCCTAATCCATCCTTAGTGGCTAGTGAAATGAGTTGGGTTTTCAGATGTTTATTCACCCAATTAAGCACTCTAACCACTAACTAATACACTATCCTGAACTGAAGGTGAATCTTAGTTCAATACCAAAAACTAGCAATAACTGACATAACCAGGAGCTAGGTCTACCAGGGAGATTTGGAAGAATGAACTTTTTATTTGCCTCATCTGATGATTTGACCCAGACATCCAAATTTGTTTAGCATATACAGGAAACTGCAAAGGATATGGTGGATATAATTTAACTTTTTTATTATTCGTTAGCAGAAGTATTTAAAAATAATTATGGAGACTTGATTCAAGGGTTTTCATGAAAGAAAAAGCTATTAATGTCAAATCCTTCTTCCTCAAAATATGAATTTCAGGTTTAGCTTTTGCTGAACATAATCAATAGCCTTTTTCTGCATATTACTCTCTCATTATTAGTGGCTTCTTGTTCCACATATTACGTGGAACTAAACTTGCCAGCAAATAAAAAAATGGAGTGAAGAATCCAAATGCTTTGATAATTTGTGTGTGTGTGTATAAATAAAACTGGCTTGTTAAATATATTAACATTAAGAACTTATAAAAAAGAATGCATATTTAATCAAAGAAAGCAGCCACTTCTGAAACTGGACTTCTGTCCCTTTACACTTAAGAAGATTACAAAAATTAGACATCCATTCCTTGAAACCAGAGTTAATGAATTACTTAATCCCTCTTTCAATAGCTGCTGTGAGCTCCTCCAATCTGTTCCCAAGTATCTAAACACATGCTGAGGTTCAAAGCCAATATCAGGAAAGTGAGTGTCGGAACTGCTGTTAATACAAAGTTTCAGGCTTTGTCCTTAGAACTGAAAAAGAGAGACAAATGCCATTAGAGTTAATTGAAAAGGGGATGAATAACAAAGAGTTTGAGTTAATTCCCAAATTTCTGTACTTATAGCAAACTCTCTTTTCAAATATAGAATTGGGCTGATTTCTTATTTGCCAGTTTTTAAAAATATAACAATATGGTGTCTCAGATTACAAGATGGTTTTGGGGGCAATCTATCTACAGATTTCACCTCACAAATTTATCTTTCACCTGATGAGCTGAGAGGGTGCCATGAATCATAGCTTTTGGAGCCCAGACTCACAACTCCTCAACAACTCAGAGTCCGCTGCTCCAAGATCTTGAAGTTGGGGCTCTGAATGGTAATTCTGTCTAGCAGAAAGAACCTCCACGCCATTGGAAGGATTGAGGACTCCACAGAGCATAGAGACCACTTTCCCTTAGAGAGAGCTCCCAGGGTATAAATTATTCCAAAGGCCCACACTGTGATTTCCTTACTCTAAGTAGTATTTTACTCCTTGGATAGTAAGAGTGAGATTCTGTGCTGCACTTCTGAGGGGAGTAGCTCACAGCAAAACAGATAGGGGTGTGGAAAGGTAACTCATACCACTTTTGCACCCTTCCAATTCAATTCTGGGTTGCTATAGCAGAGCCTCTCTAAATTACAGCAGCCTCTCCCCAGCTTCCTAAAAGCAGCAGGGCTGGCCAGAAACCCCAAAGCAATACCTATTTAAACCCTGCTCTTCATATATCCCTCCTGAGACATGCCCTCAGGTTACCAGTAATCCAGAGTTTATGAAGGCATCCTCATAAATCAGCCTATGACTGTCTTTTTCAGCTCCTGCTGAGAAATCTCCCTTGGCTGGATCTGGGGCTTATAGTTTTAGGCCCTTTTTATGTCACTTTGGTCCTTTTACCCAGTATATAAAAGCTATCACAGAGGTGCCATGGTCCCAAATTAGACAGATTGTAAATTACATAATCCATTTGATAAAACAACAGAAATTGCCCCTACAGAAAAAGAATAGCTCAGCATTTGCTGCTAATGCACACTACACTACATAGACAAACTGAATGTACATAAAAGTGAAAGAATGAGGATGGACCTTGCCACACCCAGTATGTGCTATACTACATCAGCAGTGAATTCATCACTCACCATGCACAAAGCATTTTAGAAGGATGTGTTGTGAGGGCTGGAAAAATACTACAGTGAGTTTTGAAAAGTGGCATGTGATAATGTAGTAAGAGACTGCATCATAAACAACGTGCAAGAGGGGCCAGAATTAAGGTAATGCATGCAATTTTAAGTATTGGAGTTCCTGATTTACAAATATTTTTGTAAACATAATGGCTTAATGGAATTTCCTGATTTTTTTATTCTTTTATTTTTAATTCCATAATCCATGACTGTTTTGGCTATTTGTCTTTGGAATATTCTGTTTTGCAGAAGCAACACAGTCCTCAAGGGAAGAACTTGTACTGAGTACTGAGTTGTTCTCAGTTACCTAGGTTAACTACATAAACATGCACAACTCAACCTTATTTCCTTCAGAGTATTTGTACAACTGGGGTAAAATTCATACCAAATACACTGCACATGCATCAACAGCATTTTTCCAGCTGTCACAACTCAGTCAAATCAAAATCAATTTTTGTCAAGGAACAATTAGAGCTATTTGTATGTAAAATTTCAGTGCCCCACCCACATCCATTTTGACACCAAGGATGTTAAAAAAAAAATGGAAGAAAGTTTAGACATATATTTGTTGGGAAGTCTGATCAAAAATAGTTCAGCCATTTTTAAATCCAAGGACAGTGAAAAGTAAATCAGTTTTCCTGCATAAAATGGGTAAACTGTATTCACTTTTTACTGTCCTTGGACTTAAAAATAAATGACTGAATTGTTTTTATCAAACTTTCCATCAAAAATATACTTCTAGGCAGAGACCAGCCCCAGGAATTCTAGCTCAAAAGATAAATGTTTTGGAAAATTGAAAAATGTGGAAAATATTCAGTCCAATATCATATTTCATGTCAAAATTTATAATTTTAAAATTAAAAAAGTCAAATGATAGTTATGAGCAATTTAAGCAAGGGTTTATCATGAAAACTCAGATGCTATCTTAGTTATGACTACTGCTAATGCTCCTGATACATGAATGAGAAATTCATAATCTACATATTTATTTGATGTGATATTCGGTATCAGCCATGACTTTGGAGAAATGTGGCATGGTCTCGCACCCCCATGTAAGTTTCTGGGGAGTTTGATGCAGGCGTCTGTAATTATGTAAGATATACTCTCAGAGACAGGATAGTTATTTTGATTATCATGCATTTATTTACCCAAATGTCTGACATTCATCATTCTGTGAAACAATGCCTCTAAAAGATAATACTTCTGTGACTGGCTTTACAATACTAAGAAACTTCTGTGATTCGTTTCATATAATTAACTTCCTACAGGATCATCTTCTGGATGTGACAATTTGGGACTGTTTATCAGCCACAGTCAAGTGCACTGGGTTAAAGGCAGAAGTGGGTATTTTAATATCCATGCAACTCTAATTGACATGTAGCATCCATTATGCAAAATTGTGTGTTTCTCACAACTACTCTATTGTGATGTGACTTGCCATAATTTGATATAATAAACTACACTGTGTAGTGGTGCAGATAATTTGACATAATTCATTGTGAAATATCAAAATATGTATCAGAAACCTAGTCAGCAACATGTCAGAAATAAGTATCTTCCTTAAGAGGATCACGATATATGTCTTTTCAAATCAATTTTTTTTTCAGAGATAAACCAGGTCCTCTGGCCATTTCATTCCTGTATATTTTTTTTTGTTCCTGAGAAACAGCTAAAAATAAAGAGAGCAAAAATGGAGTAGTTGTACTCCTGATGCCAGAAAGAAATGAATCAAAAGAGCTCTTCTGTTTTAATGTTTTTACTACACTACTAAAGCTGAGAATGCTTCAGCATTCAAAGTGTTAGTCACAAGTACATAAAAAGGAAATGCAGGAGATCATGAAATTCAGTTGTGCAACTTTTATTTTTATTTTCTTTCATCATTGCTCTTGTAAGGATGCAAATGGATTGGTGGTGCAGTGGATTAAAATTGTTAGTAAACCTGCTCTTGAAATCTCTTCCCAGTTCCCAGTCAAGTGATCCTTTTGTGTACCCTGTTCAATCTCACAATTGACCCCTGGAAAGAGCAGAATGAGGCTCTTTCCATTCCAAAAAAAATAAATAAATAAAAATCTGTTGACATTCTAATCTGTCTATTCAGCTCAGCAGCTGAAAATGCAAGCCCTTTGTAATCTCCAGTTTCTGTTAGAGAAGGTAATAGCAACGCTCAGTTAATGGTTCAAAGAAAATAAAATGAACTTTGCTGTTCCCTGCTTTTATTTATTCTGCTACTTTATAGCTTGCAGTATCATTTATGGCACCATTTATCATCAAGTAATATAATATAATTGATGTCATGGAGCCCTAACTAGTTGGAGGATGTAAAATATGTTGGTTTTGTTTATACTGACTTCAGCTGGTTAACTGGAATCTGGTTCAAGAGGGTGGTCTGAGTCTATTCAAGGATATTTTTAAAAATGTATTCATCTGCAGTACAGAATAAGAACCAGATCCTGATGTCCATGGGCATTTGGGACTAGATTCTGCATTCAGTTACACTAGAGTTACTTTAGTTTTGTACTGGAATAATGGAGAACCACTTTTTCTGCCTTCAGACTAAGAATTTAATGTGATGGTTTAAAGGCGGTGGCTTAATACTATAACCAAATAGCTGAATGCTATATATGTGAACAAGTAATAACTTCTTTCCCCCCAAAGCACACATTATAAGTCACCTAGTCTCAGGGATGCACGGTAGCTCATTCGTAATGCTAAAGAATGACAGTTCTCAGTTGAATTCTGATTTGTACTTATAATGTGATTTGATTTATTTTTTAAGCTCCATTTGGGAAAAAAAATCTGTTGCTGTTAGAAAAGAATAACAACAAATTCAAGTCACAGAAGGATACCATGCATCTATATATCAGACAGTTTCAATTGTGAAGTTGTTTTTATTAAACAAGGGAAAGTGTAGGGTGACTCAGGCTTTGGGAGTCCCATACAATAAAGCTCATTCATTCTGTTCACAGAGATTGAGATTTTAGTCTGTTGTCTGTCATTAAATTTATTTATTTATATATATTTATTTGTTTATTGAGAGCCTACATTTTGAATCCAGCTTTGAGAAAAGAGATTAAGTCTTCTCTTCCTGGCACTTGCACAAGACATCAAGAGAACAGAGCTTTCATTTGGCAGTGGTTCAAAAGTTATTGGCTTTTAAAAATTGCTCGGGAGTAATAGGCCAACAATCAAACAAGTTCTGACAGGGGAAACAAGTCCGAAGGGGAAACAAGTGTAGGAATGGGCATCCAACACCGTTTAGCAGTAAAGCTCTGTTTTTGATCTGAAGCATATGTACCATAGCAAGAACTGCATGAAAAGAAGACGACTTGAATATATTAAACTCGGCATATTTTTGGCATCCACAGAAAGACTGTACAAATGTTTGTTTCCCTCCTTGCAGTTGCATGACCACACTCCCTCTGGGATTAATGAGGCTCTTACTCAGCCATGACACTGCCTGAAAATTTTTTCACATAACTGCAGCTGGACTGATGAAGAAACTAAGAGTTCAAGTTTGATGGTCAGCCTCTTAGTTGACACACTGGAGCTTGAACCAGAGGCTGCCATAACCGAAAAGCATGAGCTGCTACAGCTTGAACTAAAGCATTAAAGCACCATAGCAGATGTTGTAACAACTCTAAAGATTGGCACCACGGGTAACCTGTAACATATTTACGAACTGCTTATGCAAAGTCCTCAGGTCTAATAAGCAATAAGAAATCAGTGGCTGGAGATGAGTCCAGTAGAAGAAACACAGAGGGGATCCTCTATCTGTACATCTAACTCTCCCATCTACTCTGAGTAGGTGTGGATGTGGTCAGTCACCTCTATGCCAAATGGAGCCTGGGACTCTATTAACTGTTCACGATCTCACTCCCTCCACCACCCCACTCCACAGCGCTTTGTGCTAGGAAACTCTCTCAGAAAGAACCATTATTAGTAGGAGGAATTTGCTGGGGTCAGCTGCTTGCTGGGGATTTCCTAGCAATATGATTCCACTAGAGCTGTTCTGTCAGAGAGCCAGAATGGGAACAGAAGCCTTCAGAGTGAATGCAGAGAAAAGGGGTCTCAAGGAGTAATGGGCTCAAGTTGCATTGGGAAGTTTTAGCTTGGATATTAGGAAAACTTTTGTCACTAGGAGGATGGCAAAGCACTGGAATGGGTTACCTAGGGAGGTGGTGGAATCTCCTTCCTTAGATGTTTTTAAGGTCAGGCTTGACAAAACCCTGGCTGGGATTATTTAATTGGGGATTGGTCCTGCTTTGAGCAGGGGGTTGGACTAGATGACCTCCTGAGGTCCCTTTCAACCTTAAGGGCTTGGCTACACTTGCAGATGTAGAGCGCTTTGGGTTAAACCAGCCTTTGGAAAGTGCATGAGGGAAAGCTCTCCAGTCTGTCCACACTGACAGCTTCAAGCTCACTGGTGTGGCCACTTTCATGGCACTTGAAGTGGCATAGGGAGTGGTGCACAGAGCACGTCTTCCCATTCTGGCGCTGTGGCTTGTGGGAAGGGGGCAAGAGGTGCAGGGCCTTCTGGATCCTGTCCCAACACCCACTGATGCATCGCTCCACATTCCAGCAATCCCTGTGTTTCTGTCCACATTTAGCACCATCTTTCAATGGTTTCTGCTATGTCTTCCCTTTCAGTCTGCAGGAATGGAGCCCAAACTGCTTAGCAGCATGCTGACGAGTCTCGCCAGCATGTCTCGTTTGGCAGTCGAGTTACTCCTTAAAATCCAAAGTGATCCTGAGGAGTCCGATGATGATATTGAGTCATGTAACGTATATGACACGAAATTGCTTGTCTCATTCACAGACATGCTCTCCACCATGGAACGCCACTTTTGTGCTTGGGAAACAAACACTGAGTGGTGGGATCACATTGTAATGCAAGTCTGGGATGACAAGCAGCAGCTGCAGAGCTTTTGGATGAGAAAAGCCACTTTCATGGGACTGTGTGCTGAACTCTCCCCCACTCTGTGGCAGAAAGACAGGAGACTGAGAGCTGCCCTGCTGGTGGAGAAGCAGGTGGTTATTGCAATCTGGAAGCTGGCAACTCCAGACAGTTCCTGATCGGTCACTAACCAGTTTGGAGTGGGAAAGTCCACCATTGGAATTGTGTTGATGCAAGTTTGCAGGGCCATTAACCGCATCCTGCTGAGAAGAACCGTGATTCCGGGTAATGTGCATGACATTGTGGCTGGCTTTGAATAAATGGGTTTCCCTAACTGCAGAGGGGAGATAGATTGGACACACATTCCTATTCTGGGACCAGATCACCTTTGGTTAACTGAAAGGGGCATTTCATTGACATTAACACAGGCTGGTCTGGAAGAGTGCATGACACACGCATCTTTCAGAACACTGGCCTGTTCAAGAAACTGCAAGCCAGGACTTTTTTTCCCAGACCAGAGGATCACCACAGGGGAAGTCAAAATGCCCATTGTGATCCTTGGAGACCCCTCCTGCCCTTTAAAGCAGTGGCTCATAAAACCCTACACAGGGAGCCTGCACAGCAGCCAGGAATGGTTTAACTACAGGCTGAGCTGGTGCTGAATGACTGTGGAGTGTGCTTTTGGCCATTTGAAGGGCTGCTGGTGCTCTCTTTATGGAAAACCGGACTTGGCTGAAGACAGCATTCCAGCATTATACCCATGTTCTGTACCCTCCATAATATTTGTGAAGGGAAGGTTGAAAGCTTCACTCAGGTATGGGCCTCGGAGTTTCAACACCTGGAGGCTGAATTTGCACAGCCAGAGAGCAGGACTATTACAGGGGCCCAGCGTGGGGCTGGAAGGATTAGGGATGCCTTGAGGGAATTAAGTGCAGTGTCCGTGTTTGGTACACTGACTTGCAGTGCAGCGCTTGCAGTGCTTTCTTGGGATAAGGCATATTTTGCTTTATGCACTAATAAAATATTTTTTTCAAAATAAATACTCCATTTGTTGAGAAGAAAATTCATTTATGGGAAAAAAAACCCAAAGTAACACAGAAATATGAAAAGGGCAAGGGGATGGGGTGGGAACGAATTCACTCACAGACTTGAGTATGTCCTTATTTCATACTCTGGAATCCTGTCTAGAGTGCTGCGAATTGACTGCTGCACTTCTGGATGGCTATAAGGCATGTGGAGGGGGTTGAGTGCAGTGGATAAGGGTTGTAGTTTTCCTGAGTGCGTGGTGAAGCTACGGGTGTAGGAGGCAGCTGGGGGCTGTAAGAACCTGGATGTCAGGGACAGTGGGTTGGAGGGAACATGGGGGCACAAGGGAAAGAATTTTGAGACAAGGGCTGCAGGGGGGGTGGGTGCAGTAGTGCTCCAACTGCATGGTGACGAGCGCCTGGATAGAGTCTGCTTGGCACTCCATTATGCTAATCAACTATTCCGTGCTTTGCTGCCAATGCATTGCATTTTCTTTGTGGATCCTCCTTTCGCTCTCTCTCCACTTCTGTGCCTTTCGATTCTCTTCCACAGACTGCTGCATCACTTGGTGCAGTGTGTCGTCTTTGCTTTTACACAGCCTCTTCCTGAGTCTTCTCAGTCTGTCAGCCAGTGATAAGACTGAAGGCTGAGATCTCAAGGTTGCACCTGTATAGGCAAAATGCAACACTTAACAGAGGTAGCATTGTACACACCAGACAGAGCAATGATTCCCCCCCGCACTTAAGGAGGGCAATCACATATTTCACATGTATGAAACCATACTTTGTCTGTACCAAAGTGAGCGCATACAACCCATGGGAGCCCCAGAAATGGTGAGTAAGCACAGGGTCCAGGGGGACTGATTGTTTCGTGGCTGTACTGTCCTCTGGGTTTCTGTGCCTTGGGGAGAGCCCACAGTTGCAGGGGGCACCTACACTGAACACTGTCCCAACATTCTCCAGGAGTTCGTCCAGGAAGATATCTCGCTGCAGCAGAGTGGCGCGGACATGTTAGCCTGACTGGGACAAGAACCACTCTAGATCTCCCAATAAAGCTGTGCAGGTGGTTGCCCATGTTCTGGCTGAGACTTTTGAAGAGTTCACCGATGCTGATTTCTGCGATGTGATAGACCACATCAATGACCTATTCCACATCTAAGCATGCGTGCAGCCCTTACCATTCTCATCCAATGAGCCCACACCAAAAACCTTCCTTCCTGAAAAAAAAAGCTGCTTACCAGGAATCTCCTCTGTTGTTTGTCCTTCCCCAAGCACCTGTAGTAGTCTGGTAGCTGCTTGATGCATTTGCTCATGGCTGTGGTAGGTTTTGTTCCAGTCTTGTTCATAGTCCTGCTCCTGTTTTGCCTTAGTGCATCTAATCTCTCCCTTAAGCTTGGCTTTGACTCTGTTTCTCACCTTGGGCTCCTATTCCTGGCTACTAATTCCTGCTCCGACTATTGGATATGACCACCTATGTCCCAGTCTCTGACAGTTAGGTGTTCACTGAACACATCTATTGGATTAGGAACTGCTGTTGAGATAGGCACTCCCCCACCATATCCTGCCTCCCTAGTTTCAGAATCCTGCTCTGGGGCTTTGGCTTGAGCTAAGGCTCTGAATGACTTGTCAGCTTTGCGGTGGCATCGGTGCTTAGGTGGCTTTGGGAATGTTGAGTGATGTATGGTGAGGGTGTAGCTACACTACAGTGGGGAGGTGTACACAGACTCACTCTAGCCCAGCTTGAACTAGAATGCTAAAAATAAAAGTGTGAGCATTGCAACACTGGCAGTGGTTTAAGTTAGCTGCCAAGTTCAAGCCCACCTAACCCTTGGGTCCCACCTCAGGCAATTAGTCCTAGCTGCTGTCAGTGGCACAGTGTCCACACTACTGTTTCTAGCGTGAGCTGAGCTGGTGAGAGTCTCTCTAGGTGCACTGGGAATCATACCTGGTAGCTGCAGTATAGACATGCCTTTCAGTGCCTAGGGACTTAGGCACCCATGGGGTTAGGTGGCAGCAGCTTTGAAGGCATGAATGACTCATAAGTGATGGACTTTGCTACCAAAAAAAGCAGGTGCCTAAGAACCTTAAGAAACTAGACCTTCACCTCTCTTTGTCACTTTACAAAACTGAGGAGAATAACATTAACACTTACCAATGTTATTGGGGTGCTGTGAGTTTAAATGTCTGCACAATGATTGGAAAATATAAAATAAGTTGCTAAGGTTGGTATTATTAACTCATTATTTTGGCTTTTTATGCAGAACAAACATTTGCTGTTGAAGCATTCAGCTTTGTATTACTTTAAGGAAATATTGTGGAAATAGAAGTATTTTATTATGATTACACAGAAAACAGAAATCTGAATTAAGCAATCTTAAATTAATGGTGCTAGGAATTATCTTAACCCTGCAAAGTGAAACTTATTATTCAGGCTAAAGAACAGATGACTGTCATGTCTGTTTATAGAGAGATATGTATGCAATAATGAATGCAGCCTAGGGCATTTCCTGGGGTTTAATGAATTAATGTCCAATTGGGAGGGTAAGTTGCTTGAGGCAAAGCTGCTCATTAACTCCCCTGAAAATATCTAGGGCTGTGGGTGTTTTAGGATTTTAGATTTTTTTAGTTAGCCACAGAGTAAACTCCTTTACATTTTCCCCAGAAGCAGCAGCAGCATTCTTCAGGGTTGCCAGAAGCACATTCGTTTTGGGTGGATAATACCCCTGTATTAGACATTTATACAATACAGTACAAAACTATCAGAACTGTTAATATCTGATCAGGGATTCAAATGATAATGGGTCTATTTTTCCTGAAAAGCATCTTCCCCGCTTAACTGCCAAGAGATTATACCATACAGTAGTGTATCATATCTTTTGAGTTCAGTAACATGTCTAAATAAATAGATTGGGTCACAGGACAAAGCCATAAGGACCATCTAAGTAAGTACCAAAGGGGACATATGTCAGTTTGATTAACAAAATAGGACCACGGTTGTTGAAGCTGAGGGCAAAACATTTGTGGCAAGAGTGAAAGACTGAGTCAGAGAGAGATTCCTCAGGTAGTAGACTCAATGGGAACAAAGAGCACACAGTAGGAGGTAGTTAAAATTGATGCATGATTTAGGATTTTTTGTATCACTTGGCTGCAAAACTCGCCTCTTCCAAGAAAGAAAATAATCTATACTGAAAGACATAGTGGAGTTTTATTTTATTTTTGGTTTGGTTGGGTTTTTTTGTGCCTTCCAGTGAAGATCATGAAATGTGATCATGATATAGTTCTTTGTAATAATCTCAATAATAAACAGATATTTATTTTTTGTTTAATTAGAATTATATTTTTAAAAAGAATATGTTAATAAAACAGGCCAGATTCATGAATACACTTACTGGTTTTCTGCAGCACTGTTGATGCGAAGCAACCATAAATCCTACTTAACTAGGTAGATAAAGTTAGTTCATGGTTGCTTTGGGTCACCCAAATGGTGCAAAATATCCAAATTTAGCATATTTGTGTGTATACAGTACACCTAAAGATTTTAAGCTTCCTTCTGATCTTACTCCAATTAAGCTATACTGGTTTAGAGTTCTGTAAGAACATGCACACATGGTGGGGAAAATCAAGACAGATTTGGCCTTCATTCCACTCACTGATCAGTTAACCCAGTTGGTTTCATTATTTTGTTCAGTTTCACATTTTTGCCTAAACTGACTGACCTGCACAAAGATAATCAGCAAAAAAATATAAAAAATAATCCTACATATTATATTGTAATGTAAGATTAGTTTAGTACAAAATTACTTTAAACTCAGAAACCAAGACCATACTCAAAGAAGTAGCCATGTTAGTCTGGATCTAACCTGGTTCTTGCCTACTTATTTATACCTGCCTCTGCCTACTTCCACTGCATGCATCCGATGAAGTGGGTATTAGCCCGCAAAAGCTTATGCTTCAATACTTTTATTAGTCTTTGAGGTGCCACAGGACTCTGTCACTTCTGCAAGATCATACTGTGCAGTGAAAAAATCAGAACATCTCTTTGGTGAACAGCCAGAACCTCCAGAGCTGCAGCTGCCCATCACTTTGGAAAATCAGAACAAGAGAACTACATTATACCCTCTGTTTAGGTCTGTGTTTGCACTGGAGATAATGCACAGTAAAAGGTTTTTCCTAATCCCAGCCTCTGGCCCTTATTCTGCCCAAACACCTGTGGTCTAGATAATATTTAGTCCTGCCATGAGTGCAGGGGACTGGCTAGATGACCTCTCAAGGTCCCCTTCTAGTTCTATGATTCCATTTTTGGGCACAGAACAATCTATTGGGCACAGAACTATGGATTTTTGGGCACAGAACAATCTCTTCAGGGCTTGGGAAGATGGTTCTGTGTAGGTGACTAATCCCTTTATCCTGGGGGAGTGGGAAGGTCCATTCAGAATTTCTCCCCTGTTTGAGGTTTCCAAAGGCATGATTTGGCACAGGGAAGTTTTCAGCAGGACATGGGGACCATGCAACTACCACACTAGCAAAGTTTTGTTTATTTAAAGTAGTTGTGTGACTTAGTCAACTCACATGAGTTTAAATAAAATTCTGGTTGAAAAGAAAACTAAGAACCAATAATACCTGGGTGTTCAGAAAGCTTGAGTAAGTTGCAATCTAAAACACTTAATTGTTTGTGGTTATAGAGCATTTTGTACCCTAGTGGGAATGTAAAGGGGGAGAAACCAATAAATAGTATGAAAAATGTAACGGTTTATAGAGAATGTTATTGAGAATGAGGTACTTTCTATTGGTTTTATTGAACCATTTTATATAATTCTAATGTGGAGAGAGATTCTCTGTTTAACCATATACAATTTAATACACCAATAGAAAGGATATAGAATTCTATAGCAACTATAACTATTCTATATCCTTTATTTTGGTGTATTTACACATTAATGGACATATATTGTGACAAAGTTCCGAGTCTGTATTTGTGGGTCCTGCGCTTCCTGGCAGCTTTAGGGGCCTCAGAAACTCATCCAGGCCCCAAAGTGACCTCCCTTCCTCAGTAAGTAATTAGGAGAGACAGAAAGGGGGGAGCCCAGGCCCACCCTCTACTCCAGACTCCAGCCCAGGGACCCTAATAGTATCAGCTAAGATGGCTGACCTTTTAGGCACAAAACACAATACAATTCCCTGGGCTACTTCCCCACAGCAGTCTCCACTTCTTCAAACTCCACTTCACCCTTACCTCAGGGCCTCCTTCCTTCTGTACGATATGTTGTCCAACACTCAGTCTCACCAACAGCATAACTTCCTTCCACAGCTCCTGACACCCACAGCCCACCTGACTAACTGGGAGGTTTTTATCTGGATTCAGCCAGTCTCTGATTGGCTTCAGGTGTCCCAATCAGGCTAGCTGTTTCTACTCCTTTCTAGAAGGTTCTTAATTGGCCCCAGGTGTCTTGATTGGCTTGGAATGGCCTTTGTTTGGCTATTCAGGGAACAGGGACCTACACATCCTGAAGCTGATATACCTGCCTTCCAGCACTCTCCTATACCCTTCTGGTCTGACTCCATCACAATATATATATTTATCTTCCAATACTACTACCCAAACCTCTTTGCCTACCCTTTGCATAAATGCCACTCTTTCACTGTAGTGTAGACTATACACTAAATCCTGCTATTTATCAGGGAAAGCATACCAGACTCTTGCCCCTGCAAAGGAATTTCTTCTTTCCCACTCCATTAGGAAGGAAAAGAAGAAGCTGCTGTCATTATTTGTTTTGTCATGGTAACTAGAGAGACAAGGTGGGTGAGATATTATCTTTCATCAACTGAATTTAGTCCAGTTAAAGAGAAGCTTTAAAATTACACAGGACTCTTTCAGGTGTGGAAAAGATACTCAGAGTATCACAGCTAACTACTATGTGGAACAGATTGTTTAACATAAGTAGTTAAAGATAGGTTTAAGATTAGCAGCCCTGTTAGTCTGTATCTGTAAATAAAACGAGGAATACTTCTGGCACCTTAGAGACTAACCAGTTTATTTCAAGGACTGTTCAAGGTGAAGTGGCCTGTTAACACCCCTGCAATCAAGGACAAAACAGGGGGGTGTTAATGGGTTACAGAGGGCTCTAATCCATAAATCCAGTGTCTTTATTAAGACCATAAATTTATTAGATGCTACAATCATGAATTTAAGTTCCCAGGCTACTTTTTTGAAGGTATTGTTCAGGTTTCCATTGAGGATTGAGGACAGAGAGGTCAAATATGGAGTGATCATTTTGTAAAGTATTTGCCTATGGGTGATATGTTTTTTTTGTCTTTTCATTTTTCTGTGTATGTTCATGAATCACTATGCTCTCAACTGAATTCACAAAGAAAAATGTTAAAAGACAAAAAACCATATCAACCATAGGCAAATATTTTCCACAAAATGATCACTCCATATCTGACCTCTCCATTCTCAATCCTCAGAGGAAACCTACACAATCCCTTCAAAAGAGAAGCCTGGGAGCTTAAATTTAAAACTTTTTCCCAGACTCAAAAATTTTGTGTTTTTTTGGTGGTGGTTTTTTTTTTTTTTTTTTTTTTTTTATAAAGACACTGGATATATGGCTTGTTAGAATAATCTGTAACCCTTTTAACCCCCTTTTTTGTCCTGTGACTATAGGAGTGCTAATGGGCCACTTCACCTTGAATGGTTCATCAGAATATATGTTAATTACTTATGCCAAACAATCTGTTCCAGCTTGTATTCAGCAGTGACACAGAGTGTCTTTCCCATACCCGAAAGAGCTCTGTGTAACTTTAAAGCTTCTCTTTCATCAATCAAAGATGGTCCAACAAGAGATAATCTCTCACTCACCTTTGCTTTCTAATATGGTGAGACCAACATGGCTACAACCACACTTGTTAGGGTAAAGTCAGTAGCCATGTCAATGACCCTGTTTCTTGGGTATTAGAGGCACTATCATACAGTTGGGATTGATATTGGTTAGAATGTATTTTATTGATTTAGGACTTGTTTGCCTGTGAAATTTTTATCAGTTATACAGATATAGTTATACTGGTATAACAATGCTGACGGACACTTATTCCAATATAAAAGTGTCTCTTTCAGTTTAGATTAAATGCTCTCTCAAGCAACATAAGCTAAACCTAGGGGTCACCAAATGTAATTAATAGGCAGCAGGTTTAAAACAAACAAAAGGAAGTATTTTTTCACACAACACATAGTCAACCTGTGGAACTCCTTGCCAGAGGATGTTCTGAAGGCCAAGTCTATATCAGGGTTCAAAAAACAACTAGGTAAGTTCATGGAGAATAGGTCCATCAATGGCTATTAGCCAGGATGGATGGGGATGGTGTCCCTAGCCTCTATTTGCCAGAAGCTGGGAATAGGTGACAGGGGATTGATCACTTGGTTATTACCTGTTCTATTCTTTCCCTCTGGAGTACCTGGTCATTGGCCATTGTCAGAAGACAGGATACTGGGCTAGATGGACCTTTGGTCTGACCCCGTATGGACTTTCTTAGGTTCTAAACCAAAAAATAGGGCATTCATATTGGAATAAGACGTTTTCACATAGGGGTTCCACTAGTATATCTACATTGGTTTAATTTCATGCATTAAGCTATACTGAAAATCTGCAAAAACTTTCCAATAGAGACATGGCATTGGATATGGTGGTGGTAATGGTGGTGAACTTAAATGCAGGATATAACTCATAATCAGTGGCATGTACAAATAGACATGGGGGAGAATGAAAAAGATGAGGATGAAAGAGGAGGTGTGGGATTTTTATGGGTAGGGCAGTCCAGAGCTCATTGATCTGAATGAAAACAAAAGACTCCTATTAATTAATAGACCTTTAGTCCAGGCCTTTGGGCTGTAGCCATGCTGAGGTGAATAGGATATTTATATTGTTGTTATATAAGTAGCAATAAAACAGCAGGAAGAGGGAGAAATGTACTTAATTTATACTATACTGGATGAAGGGAAAGGGTCAAACTGTCCATCACCTATATAATAAACAAACAATTGGGGAGAGAAGAGAAAGTTGTAATGGATTTAAAACCAGTATATCAAGTCAGTTAAAGGTTAAAAACACACAGAAACAGAGTGGTTAACAAGTCTATGTTGGATTATTCTGCCTTTAACGCACACCATTTTGTATTTAGAGTTCAATCCTCCAACTTTTATTCACTGTTAGTAGTCCTACTTGTATGATTAAGTACTAGATTTAACCTTTGACTGCAAGTTCTTCAGGGTAGCCTTTTGTAAAAGTTCAGAGCAGTAGGAGATACAATGATGAGTGCTGAGCTATTGTGAAATCTGTTCTGAGTTGTGGTTGCTGAATGTTTAACTATCTGAGCACTTTTGAAAATGTGGGACACGCTCTTGTAGTACTAACATGCCACAATGCCTACTAAGGAGGTGTTCTAACATGTTAACTTTCCCATTATGAATAAAGATCAAGCAAAAGGCACTTTCTGATGTTCTTACTCAAACACTTGCCCACAATATTTAGTAAACTTTTACTATGGTTACGGTGTGACATCTATCACCTGGGCAGGAGTCTGAAGGTGGTGGCAGGTTCATGTAAATCTAAGCAGTGCTTATTGGAAAGTTTTCTTCCCCCCTGCCCTTCTTATTACCTTCTCCTTCCCCACACACAGATGGCACATCATAATGATTATCTTCTGCTATGGAATGCTGATTGTTGCTCTCTACCCAGTTTAGTTAATGTGACCTCCATGAAAGTGTTGCTGCTTACTGATGGAAACCTCATAATCTGCCTTGGATGTAAACATGCTGTCCCTATTTGTTTTGGAATTATGTTCCAAAGGAATCATGAAGCAGTGAATATATTTTAACAGTTCCACTGGCTTCCATGATTGGAGCTGCTTGATTTTTCTCCCGTTTAAAAATGGTGTAATTTTAATCCTCCCTCAACTCTAACTTGAAGAATGAGTTCCTTATTTCAGGATGAAACTCTAATAGACTGATCCACCATGATTTTATCCTGATGCTCTCCTTGTGTTTTGGTATTTTTGCATTTGTGCCCATCAGCCATCAGGGCCTGATTCAGAGGTCATTTATCACTATGTACATCAGGAGTAAATCCATTGTAATTAATAGATTGCAGAGGTCAGATCCTGAATCCTACTATGGACTTTTAATAATATGCTTCATTCAGGGTTGCAAAGTAATCTAAGGCTGCCCCAAAATTCTCAATCAGAGCAGCTGCTTCCCCACAAAATGTTGGTTGTGGCTGTACTATTCAAAGGAGTTTGCGGAGGGCGGGGGGGTGGAAATGTTCTGTAGAATGTGTAGGGAGGAAACTCACGAAGAAAACACAGTTACTCTTAATTCATTATTCTTGTGAGGCAAATGAAATTTCCACAGTTAATGAAATTATGACTTCTCAGAAGTGCAATAAAACAGAGGAGAAGCTCATAATCACTTGTTTCAGAATTTATTTTCAGTTGCATTGAAAATAGTGTCCATTTATACAGAGTGATTTGGTAATTATAAAAGAAAAAAGTAGGATGTGAATTGAGTTATAGGGGGAAGAAAACAAAGTGTACAAATGTAAACCTGGATAGTGAGAGTAACTGGTAAGCCAAGCAAAACCCCAATGTACCCCGTCTCTTCCCAATGTGAATTGCCCAGAAAATTGTACAGAAACTGAAATTGCATACTTTCCTATACAGTTACCTACAGTAATGGCTGCCAAAACAGCAGGAATGGATAAATGCCATGCCATAAGATATAGTGGTGGTCTATTGCTGAAAGGAGAAGAGGTACAAGGGAAAGTAAGACAACACAAAATAGCAATCAGACATCTCCAGTGCCCATCAGCCAAATGACTGATCACTACGTAGACCATGAGTAGCACTTTCAAAGTTTAGTCATATGCATTTTCACATATATATTTGAATACACTAAATATATGCACCAAGAAAGAGGGCTACAAACTGTATCTTCCAGAATGTAGATGCCTGATTTTTTCCCATTTGCTTGCATTTGCTCTGTGACACTTCTATTACCAAATATAACTTTAGCTATACACATATGTCATGTCTCCACAGCTGCTGTAGCTCACCCCAGAATAGGAATATTTTTCACCTGACACTGTTTTCATTTCAGGACAGATTTGGGTTGGAAGGATTTGGAATGGGAAGCATTGATGCATAAATAACCCTCTTTTGCCTAATTATTCCTTTCTTTTCAAACTCTTTGGCCCCTAAAACCATTACACATCAGTACTTGTTGAAGCATGGCAGCCATTAGAGGAGAATAATTTCTGTTTTGAGAGTGGTTTGGCACCATTTCTGCTCCTGATCTCATAGAAGAATTTTCCCATTTTCAAGACACTAATTTTCAATCTCTTTAGACTAAATATACACTAAGACCAACATTTTCAGGCATGTTAACTAATTTTTGTCTCAGTTTAGTGTGCCCAACATGAAGCATCTTATGTTTAGGTGTTTAAATAGTCTCTTTAATCCCTAATTTGAAGCATCTAGGTTTGGGGGGGAAAAAAACCCAAAACTTGTTCTAAAAGTTGAAAGGGAAGGAGGGGGGATGTAAGAACATTAGTTATGCTCCCTAATTGTGTGGGAAGAAGAAAAGACTATTGACTGCTTTTCCCCATCACAAAAATACCTCCATTGTGCCTCCCATAGGGAAAACCTTCTGGCTTCCCCCTCTGCTGGAAACCTTTTTCAAAGAGAAGGGGAAAATAAGTTCCTCATGGCTCTTCTCTTATGAGAAGGAGTGGAAGGAAGGTCTCCTGGTCCACCTCCAACCACTGTGAGGAGGGACAGAAGAACCTTCACCCTGTAGAAGGTGACTAGCACACCCCCATGTGTGAGCCCTTCAAATAATACAAGATCAATATGTGAACATCCCCTTGGTAGAGAGAACATGTGGGGCTGAGGAAGAATGGAAGGTAAAGTGGCTGGTAGTTCTATCTGGATTTTTGTTTTAAAGGTCAGTATTTCATTTGTATTATAAGATTTAAGATGAAACTTGGCAAATGTATAACCAGAGTTGCCTGTAATAGCCAGGGACTAAACTTAAGGATTCAGCAGTTCGCTTACAGCCTTCTGTCATGCTGTTGGCCCCTTGTCAAAAGGCATCCTTGTCCTACAGCACTCCCTACTAGTCACTGTTGCTCTGCTGAGGTCTGTCTCAGTTTTCCCTCCACTGAGGTCCCTTTAAAAAGTCCACATAGTTATCCAAAACATTCACCTTCTGAGTACCAATGTGTTAAGTCCCACACAAAGTCTTTTAAAAACAGAACTGAGACCTGTAGAGTCTTCATACCTATTTCAGCTGGGCCCAGCCACTCTTTCCTGATTGTCTGTCCTCTAGAAAATTATTTTATTTTACCTCAAACCCAAGAAGGGCACAGCCCTTCCTCCTCTCTAAACACTTCTTGCCTGGAGTGTGACCTTTTCTACAGGCCATTCCTCCTGCTGACTCAGGGCTGTGCAGGAGCCTATATTTACACAATAACTTGATAGACTGAAGTAATTTCAGAAGACTCCAGAGTCTACTATAGAGATTTTTTTGTAGTTATAACTCTTAGTACAACATTATTTAACTAAATGTAATTTAAATCTATACAGCATATGTATCATAGACCTACATAAAAATGATTTTATTAAATATAAAAAGTAAGATTTAAGTGGTTCTAAGTAATAATAGACAGAACAAAGTAAGTTACCAAGCAAAATAAAACAAAACATGCAAGTCTAAGCCTAATACATTAGGAAACTGAATTCAAGTAAATCTCACCCTCTGAGATGTTCCAATAAGCTTCTTTCACAGATTGCACTCCTTCCTAGTCTCGGCCCAATCCTTTTCAGACCAATGTTGTAGTTTATGGCCTGGGTCCAGCAATCACTCACCCCACCTCCCATAGTTACTGTCCTTTGTTCCAGTTTATTTCAAGCATCTCTTTGGGATGGAGAGGCCATCTTTTAAACCACCTGAAGACAAAATGGAGAGGCTTCCAGAGCCTTTTATATTCTCCCTTGTGGGTGGAAACCCCTTTGTTGTTCTGTGCAAAATCACAGCAATGAGATGGAGTTTGTAGCCACCTGGGCAAGTCATATGCCCATGAATGATTCAGCTTTTTGCAGGCTTTCACCCATTGTTTACAATTTACATGTTAGTTTGAACATTCCCAGGAAAGCTCAGATGTAGATTGACATCTCCCAAAATCTATTGTCAGTTTAGTATTTCTTGATTGGCACTTACTCAGAATAGTCCTTTCTCAAGAAGATGACCAAATGCTTCACTGAGGCTGCTTAGAATCAAATATGTTGAGATACAAGTACATAGCCAATATTCATAACTTCAAATGCAGAAATGATACACACATACAGACACCATAACCATATCTAGCAAACTACAACCTTTTCATAGACACCTTACTTGGCCTCCTCTGTACAAATTTGGTGCAACTATAGGACCTTGGTTTGCAACAATGATCTATATGGTCACAGTTCATGTCATTAACATCACAAAGTAGACCCTTAAAAACAGATAATCTCTACTGTCTAATTCAAACAGATCAGCAATGCCCTTGTATAATGGGCAATAAAGGATGTCAGTGATTTCAATGTTTCTTTGTACTCTAGTTCTTGTATTTATTGTAGTTGGCATTTAGATTCTTGGTTTGTGTTATTCTGTAGTTCTTACTAACGTATCTATGGATTAGGATTCCATTGTGCTAGGCAGTGTACAAACAAAACAAGAAGACAGTTCCAGATCCAACGATCTTACTATCTAAGCATAAGGCAAGAGAAAATAGCTAGATAGGTACCGACCAACATGAGAGCACAAGGAAACAAGAGAATACTCATCAGCATAATAGGCACCTAAACTGCCTAACCATTGTCAAATCATACACTCCTTTCCAGGGAGTGTATCTTGACTTTGTCATTTTTTCTCCCTCTGTTATTTTACTATTTCAATCTGTTGATTTTTGATAGGGCTTTGTTGGGAGAAAAAAATGTTCCCCAAAAGGAATTTTGTAAAAAAAAATAGTATTATAAATGTAAACATTGCACAATGTTGAAAATGTTTTGTATATATATCTGTTTAAATCAGAGTCTTTTCATGCTATTTCTCTTCACTTCCATGGTGAAATATCACTGGAAAGACTCTTGAATCACATGCACATTTAAACAGGGCTGGAGAGGGGGTGGGAGCCTTAAATGGTGGACTTAACAAAGAATACGTTCCAAATTACCCAGCTGCATATGTTTGGAATAAGTGCATTGCAGAGTTGATTGGAGACTAATGTTTTGCCCTTTGTCATGGTTTCCAGCAAACCTTTCATTACATTCAAGGCTGATTTTTGGACACCCATAGTATGATGATATTCCTTTTCATTTTCAGATGTTCTTTTGCTGAAATGCTAGTGCACAGCTTGATGAGGCTCTGCATACCCAAATAATACATGATATCAGAGAAGCTGAAGGCAGACAATCCCATAACCAAAGTTTAGATGCACCAGTGGCATTAGGGCTAGAGAGAAACCTAATATAAATACAGACATGACTGATTTAATAAGCTTACCTGGTAATTGATTGGTGTATATAAATTATAACTAGGAACACAAACAATATCTAATTCACATTTAATCTAGACACTAACCCAATCTCTCTGAAATTATGTGTAACTGCTTGGATTATATATTGTAGCAAAATGGCCGATGTTGGTATGGTGGGTCCCGTGATTTTCTTGGCAGGGGTGCTAGGATGCCACCTCTTACCCATGCTTTTGGGGTGCCAAGGGCCCTGCTAGTGTCCCGGGAAGGTGGTAGAGGAGGGAAATGGGGAAGGGGTCTGGGCTTGCTCCTCATGCTGAGTCCCAGCCCCTCTCAACTCCTGTAGGCTTCTTGCCCTCTTCCTCCTTGAGCAGGGCTACCTCGGTCCTTGACACTGTGGGACAACTGCCTGAATGCATTCCTGTGTTGTCTACACCAGAAAATGATGTCAAGGTACTCACTGCACTGGTGGCAGTACATATATACCATTATGTCCACACTTCATACTGCAGGCCATCCACTATATTTTGACTTCCACCAGAATAGCCAGTGTATTTAAAAAGTTAGGACAGGAACATAAAATCTATGAATACATAATATTTAGCTTTGTTTGGCCCAAGCAAGAAAAATCCTAAACCAGTTTCAGAAAGGATTCAGTTCTCCAGCTATCAGCTGCACTAGATTACTTTAATGGCAAACTCTACTCCTGGACTGAAGGAAGATTGAATTTAGTAACCTGAGTATAAGGTTTGAAATAGCTAAATTCCAAGAAAAATACATTCCAAACTAGAAGTAGTGTATGAACATTCAGGTAATATTTTAAGATCTAAGATCCCATGTAGTTTACGTAGGCATTAAAAATCCCATGCCACTTATTTCAGTATCAGAGTTTACCCTGGCCATAATTTCCTATCTATTCCACATCTTGTACAATGTGATCTCTGCAATCCTTGCCCCCAGAAGAGGCAGCATTTCTGTAATGCCATGTGTCATGTAGATTGTCAAGCACTTTTGGGGAGTTTCAGGGTGAAAGGAATTATAGAAATGGAAATTGTTGTTGTTCTTCCTGCTAAATGTCAGGGATGCTTCAAAAACAAAACAAAACATGCTACGCATACATATATTAGCAATTGCTAGATAGGAAAGAGGGAATTATCTTCATCTCCAGCCACTGATTTCTTGTTGCTTGGGTTGGTTACCACCTTATGCCCTTTTCAATTGCTCATTCACAACTTGGTGCTGATAATGCAAGTTTAATCCAGGTGCTGTCAATTACAAAGTATCTGCACATAAGGTCTGAATAAATGCAAACTGAATTTGTAAGCAACGAGGCACTGTGCTGTAGTAACCCTGGCAGAGGGCCTAGCTTTTAAGCTGTCTGCATACTTTAACAGTGAAATATTTGAAGGGAAAGAATATGTGCTCGCAAGAGTGCTTGATCCATGTTTCAGGGTAATAACTGAAACCATACTTCCTCCTGTGCAGACCAAGAACATCGGAAAGCTGTTTTCATACATAAAGTGCTGCCAGCCATGTTATTCTCTAACTTCTTCCTCAGATCCAAGAAGTTAAATACAGTACATGCAACAGATTTCAAATGTCTTGGAACATCCCAAAATACAAAAGAGACTAGCAAAATAATAAGACACACATTGACACCAGCAGCAGTAACAGCAAAAAAAAAAAAAAAAAAAAAATAGAATATCTGTAATGACTGCAAATGAGCATATGGATACTGTGACAAATTAATCCACATGTTCCTGGATAGCTGTTTAAGAATGGGACCCTATAGACTATGATTCAGGAACAGAGACTATACATTTGTGTTTTTGAGGATCTTCCTTTATGATTAGATCAGTACAAAAAAATCAAACTGTTAGGAAGAGTGTTGAAGAATGTTTTCAACAGCTTCACAACACTAATAGTTGGCCTGAGTTTGCCTGTCTGTTTGCATTTTTAAACACCTGTATAAAACAAAATGGAAGGCTTTCTGGCAATATGAGCAACTACTGAGAGTTATAGTTTATCCTATCCCAGGCAAAATGTGTTGTAGAAGAGTGATACTGATACCCTACTTGCATATCAAATTATTTCAGCTGGCATACTTCTGTGAAAGTTTTTCTTTGGAATATTTGAACAGCCCAAGTAGCATTCTTGTACAGCTCTATAAAGATGGCAACCAACCAACATTTTTTTCCTATAGATCACCTTTAGTTACAAAAGGTCTTGTTCAGATTTATCATCCATATGCAATCTTTCTGCATTACATAAAAATCTCTCCTTACAGGACAAGCAGTCTCACAAGCATCTTGTTATGATCCTGGACTGGAGAATGAACATTTATGCAGAATCAGTGACTATCTGCACAATGAGAGGCCCAGAGGCTTCAGGGGGGAAAAATATTTTATTGTATTGGAAAAATCTTTCTAAAGGACAGGTGAGAAGTGCTTTTGAAAATCCTATAAGGTGCTTCTCATAAACGCTACCATATACTGGATGTATTCATCCAGGATATTTCACACAATCCCTTGTCTACAACCAAGTTCTAAGATACAACCACATTTCTATAATCCCTCAGACAGAGACATACACTTACAAGATCTCTATCAAGCATCCTAAAACTACAATACTCACATGGGGAAGTCAAGAAACAGATTGACAGAGCCAGAAAAGTACCCAGAAGTCACCTACTACAGGACAGGCCCAAGAAAGAAAGTAACAGAACTCCACTAGCTGTCACCTTTAGCCCCCAACTAAAACCTCTGCAGGGCATCATCAGAGATCTACAATCTATCCTGAAAGATGATCTCTCACTCTCACAGATCTTGGGAGACAGGCCAGTCCTCGCTTACAGACAGCCTCCCAACCTGAAGCAAATACTCATCAGCAACCACGTAGCACACAGCAAAAACACTAACCCAGGAAGCTATTCTTGCAACAAAGCCTGCTGCCAGCTCTGTCCACATATCTATCCAAGGGACACCACCACAGGACCTAATCACATCAGCCATGCCATCAGGGGCTCGTTCACTTGCACATCTACCAATGGGATATGTTTCATCATGTGCCAGCAATGCCCCTTTGCCATGTATATTGGCCAAACCTGACAATTTCTATGAAAAAGAACAAAAGGGACAAAAATCTGACATAAAGAATCATAACATTCAAAAATGTGTAGGAGAACACTTCACTCACTTTGGTCACTCAATAACAAACCTAAAAGTAGCAATTCTTCAACAAAGAAACTTAAAAAACAGACTCCAATGAGAAACTGCTCAACTGGAATTAATTTGCAAACTGGACACTATTAAATTAGGCTTGAATAAAGACTGAGAGTGGCTGGGTCATTGCACAACCTGAAAACTATTTCTCCAGGCTACATTTTCTCCTACTGTTACTCACACCGTCTTGACAACTGTTTAAAATGAACCATCCTCATTATCACTACAAAAGTTTTTTTTTTCCTCCTGCAGATAATAGCTCACCTTAATTGATTAGTCTTTTAGAGTTGGTATGACAACCCCCATCTTGTCATGTTCCGTGTGTGTATATATTTATATCTATAGCATCTTCCTACTATATCTTTCATTCCATGCATCTGATGAAGTGGGTTTAGCCCATGAAAGCTTATGCCCAAATAAATATGTTAGTCTCCAAGGTGCCACAAGTACTCCTTGTTCTTTTGCTGATACATAGCTGTAACACAGCTACCACTCTGAAACCTGTCTGCATCTTTAGGCACTTAAATAGCTTTAAAAACCTGTCAGTTGCCATCAGTAAAATGGAATAATACATCTTTACCTCACAGGGGTGTTGTGAGGATAAAAACTGTGATGCACTCTCATTAGATACTATGACCCTGGGGGTTCTAAGTGCCAAAAATTATAGATATGGCAGATTTGATTAAAACCAAGGATAACTTCAAGGACTTTGGTATTCAGTCAAAACTTGGATTGATGCAGGTGATTTCAGAGATACTTCTAATATCAAGGGTGAGTGGAAGTCAGGAGAACTCTGATAATGGACACTAGAGCTGGATGAATAATTCATAATGAACAATGCATTAAATAAATTTAGACCTTTGTCATCTGTAAATTGTCCACAAACTAACTTTTACCAATTTCTTTACTATTCTTAATTGTCCAGCTGCTGTACATTTTTTGTGAATAAATTTTAGCTGATAACTTATTTGTAAATTTTTTGGAGACTATACTCTTAAGTAGTAAATATCCAAAAATCCGTATTCAGACTGTAATTGTTGTTGTTTCAATTTCTTAACTGGAAGTTATATATTTGACTTTGAATTTACAACCATTTAACTTTTGTTTTCATCTGGAATAATTTTTGCCATAAAGTCCCAAAATTCACTTTCTGGAAACATTTCTATAAATAAAAATTACTCACAAAAATGTTTGGAAAAATAGATTTTTTTTTTAAAAGGAATGAATACTATTAAAGGAAAAATTCTATTTGTAGGTCATCATCAAAATGTTTGTGAACAATTTTCCTTGCCTTGTTCCTAGTTCTACTGAAGGCCAGTTGTTGCACATACCAAAGATGCAGAGAGCAAGAGTGTGGATTTGAAGAACATTAAAAGGGTGACTGTTTGAATTCACTTTAAATGATCTCATCTTAAGCAGATGGCTACCAGCTTCGTAGGTTCAACCTTGGAAAGATTTCATAGGCAGGCTTTGACATATATAGAATAGTGGACAAAGCAGCCTGTAGTTAACCCAAATAATCTGATATGACTTCCTACCACAAAAATAAAGTGGAAGATGGAATAATTGTGAAACAAATGATAATAATGGAAATATTAATTTTCTAAATAAACTATCAATTAAAATGGAAGGAGTATGGGAAATTAGCTAGATGTGTTACTGATATGATTTAGTGGACACAAGTACTACATAACATAACTGAAATTTAGAAATTTTGGACCAGATCTTTGGCTGCTGTACCTTTATCTACAGAACTATGACAGTTTACACCAACTGGACTAATGTTTCCAAATTATTACATACAGTAAGTACAACATAAATGAACCTCGATATGGGAAGGAGGTGGAGAAACTGGAAAGAGTTCAGAGAAAAAGAATAAAGTTGATTTAGAAACTGGAGAGATTTATTTATCAAGATTATGATAATTGAACAAATGTAACCAACCTACATGGTGACTAAATCAAAATATGATAAATACCTACACGCATAAAAAAAATAAAAATAAGTATTTAGGATTACATTAGAGGCTAAGTGGTTTGTGGCAAGAAACAGGTGTTCTTATGTGTTTGTTTCAAGCCTAGCATAATGTGGTGTAATGAGGTCTTCCTGTTTGCCCTCGTACGATGGACTTCTGCGACCACCAATCAGCCAGAGACCTCTTCTGGAGCAATCACCAGTGCCTTTTATTTACCATGTCAGCTCCCACCACCTTCAAACCACTCCAATCTAGCAACTGGGGGATAGCTGGCTTCTCCAGCAAGCCAGTACACACACCCCTTGACTGCTTTACTTTACTTTCCCCTGCCTGCCTGCCAGCTAGCCCTATATAGCCCTCTGGCTAGTGAGGCCCACAGGTGCTTTCCTTCTATCAATTAGGCATGGTGTACTCAGCCAGTCTCAATTAATTTTCTTTACTAGAAGTGGGCTAACAGAGGGCTGGCTGAGCATCTCCTGGCATGCACCTTGTTAGATGTGGCCTAGGTGTTTTTTGAGGCCTCCAGATTCCATCCTAACACAAATAATAATAATAAGAGTAATCTCAAAGGGTGCCCTTAGAAATAAGCTGAGGAAACTGAACACAAGAAAAAAAATAAGGTTGGATATCAGGAATGAAGTCTATAAACAAAACAGTTGAAATTCAATATTGTTCCTGCACTTAATTCAATAGTATAGTTCTGCATGAAGGTTATACACCAATATTACATTATTTTTTATAAAGCTAAGAATGATCTTGTTAATGGATCCTGCTACCTATGGGTTATTTTTTTATTCAGCAAGTTTTTTCAAGAACCATAAAGAAGGCAGTTGCAGAGCAAATGACAGTGTAAATGAAGAGCCTAAGTTCCAAGAGCCAAGGCACAGTGGTTTAATGCCAAAAAGGACAGTAAATAAGCTATTCTTTCAGGAAAAACAGCAGAACCTCCATGAGAGATTTCCACGTCCACAGACAGTTACAATGGTAGGAATAATTTCTCATTAAAATTGCATTGCATCTGCCATTATTATTGCATATACTTGACAGTTATTGTTTTCAATGTGCAATTTGGTGCATACAACCCACATGATCATGAAAATTACACATATGAAATGATTACATTAGGCAGTTGACAAAAATATATGTTATTTGTTAAATTATAGTAGAAAAATTTCTGGCAACAGAGTTGAAATATTCTGTAAGATTTTCCTTTGAGCGATGAATACAGTCATAGACAAGGCCCTTAGCTATCTGTAATTTTACAGTTGAAGAATTGTCTACTGAATGCTTTGACTGAGACAATCCACTAGATCATCATAAGGTCCAGCCTTTCCTTTTTCTTCTGATGAGTGATTTTTATGTAGAAATATCTATTACACTTTTTCACCAGCTGCTACCATTTCCTCAGGATGAAAGGGACATGATGAATTAATTTAATTAGCAAATGTATTGTTCAAAGATCAGTGTCCAAAAGAAATCATTACATATTAATAGCCACATTAAGTAATTCTTTTGCTGGAGCATTTAAACAGTTATTTTTGCTGTCAGGGACTTCTGTGCTGACTCAGTGTTCTCCTTTATTTACGTAACATACATAACAATTCTAGAAGTGGTGGTAATGATTGGTTGGCTGGTTAAGGAAAATAAGTTTGCTTTTGGATTTAATTTTATTTTATTGTTCCAATTAGCATTTTAAGAGATGTGCTCTAGAAGCCATTATTTTGCTTTGCAAATCATCATGATCTTGTAAATCCAAGCCCCAAACCAAACAGTGGTTTAGAGCTTATTACTATTTTGTCTAAATTATTGTCATTCAGGAAATGTACAGGAAAAGATTTTAGGCTTGGTTCCGCCTTGTAAGTTGCACAGTGATTTACACCTGTGCAGAGCAGACAAGAAATGTAAAACAATCAAAATAAAAATGTTTTTCCCCTGCTTTGCACTGTAAACTCAGACCCAATGCTTTTTTGTCCCTACTATATGAACACACGAGGCCGGTCTTCATTTTCCATCCCACTGAAGATATATTCTTGGATTTCTGCTTATGTATTTATTATTTATAAGGATTAGCTGGATAATTTGGCTGAATCACTTTCAGAATGGATGGTTCACAAACTGTTCACTACAACTATTCATTATTTGTGAGCAGTGACCAAACTGGACGACCTACATAAAATTTAAACTAAGAAAAAAGAATAATCAAGAGTAGATAAAGGATGGTAAATAACAAATACTGGGTAAAAATATACAGTGGGCATAATTTTTTGAGAATTTGATATTGTCAAATAATTTGATGGATATCATTAGTCATAAAAATATTAATGGGCAATAAAAGCATGGCCTCATGAATTGAAATTTATTATATTTGAATTGTTTATATTTCTGTTCTTTTTTTTAAAAAAAATTCAACTAGTGCTATATATTTCATAAAATATAAAGGATATACATAATGGCTAGAAGAGAGAGCCTAACTTTTGAAAATTCCTGTCTTTTGAATGTTTGATTTTTTACCCTTAATTCTCTTTGCTTGGTTAATTCTCATGCTCTTGATTGAATAGCATAGAGTCCACCAGATGTGTAATGTGCCTCCAGGGTGTTCTGTTGTGAAACAAATCTGTTGCATTATAGGGTAAAATGAGTGAGAGGGACAGGATTCTCTTGATGCCATCCAGCCATCAGTTTTAGGTTTTATAGGGGATCTTTTCAGTCCTGCTTTCATTGAGTCAAAGTCAAAGATAATTCTTGCAGATAAACTGGTAGGTATTTGGAATAGATGACCATACAACATTAGAGAGTATTAGGTGACCATTTGAAAGAGCAGGACATATTTACTTAGAAAGTGGATCTCTTCATTCAATTTGTAGTCATGCCATTTGATGTAGTCAATCATTTGAAGATCCTTCATGAATGAAAAGAAATTGGACACCAGTCTTGAAAGGAAGGAGCCATGTTTAAATCCCATAAGTCAGAATACTGAATAGCAACGCATTATATATCCTCAGCTTCATATCTCTATCCAGGATATTTGGTTTGTGAAAGACATTCTTAAAGAAGCACCCCATTACTGACAATGGTTTTGCAGTATGGGCTTCAGGTTCTTTCTTTGTACCACTTATGTTATCAACAACAAAGCCAAGGAAGATGAAATCACTGATATTCTTGAATGGGTAGTTGCCTACTAAATGTTTGTGCTTGCAATGTCTTCAGAGTCAATGACTAGGGGAATTTTGGTTTTACCCCAATTAATTTCAGGTCAGTGTTTGCTACTGAGTTTTCCAGGGTTTTAAATGCTAAAACTAGTGTGTCCATTGATTTGACAATTAGCAATATGTCATTAGCAAAATCAACATCAGTGAGGTTCTGATCAAGGCATATGCCTAAAGTGCAGCTACTTAGTGTCTGGTCAAGTACATAGTCTATGATGCCACTGAAGAATTCTGTGACATCCTTGTTGTATGTCCAGCCTAATTTAGAAGACAGTGATTCTTTTCTCATTTACAAGAACATGGCTTCAGTCAACATAAAGAAGATGGAACATATTAGAGATTGTCAGGAAGGCCTCAAGTTTCAAGTTCTGCCAGAGTAATTCCCTGCCAAAAGAGTTAAATGTGACCTTGATATCTGCAATGCACTGTGCACAAGGGATTTTAATTCTCATGTTGTTTCAATAAGTTTTCACTGTATATATTCTATAGTGTGTGTGTGTGTGTGTGTGTGTGAGTGTATGTATAAAAATTATGCAGCCACATATTATGGAAATAATGGCATTCAGATAGATAAGAAGGCAATTATAACCATACCTGGCTTCAGGACATAGAGATGCAGCTAATAGCAGAATCTCTCATAGGATAAGTTTGGTTTTACTGTAGTTATAGAGAATTTTTCCTACTCTCGGTAAAGTACCTTAAGACCACTACTAAGTAGTTAGTAGATACCAGTGCATATAATTGTATAGCCAAATGCTGCATCCATTAAATGCTCAGCAATAGTTCACATATGGCCTTGCACATTGTAGTCTGTTATTGGAAAAAAAACATAATATTGATCAGCACCCTGAATTTTGCCAGTAAACTTTTTGAAAAATCTAGTAAGATTGTAAAACTACTTGGGATGAGTAGAAGAAAAACATCTGACAATTCAGCATCCATCAACTGCACTGTAACATCAGCACTGTGTACATGCCCTAGTCTTAGGATGAGTGTATCGGTCAGGTCAACTGCACCTGTATTTCCCCTTTATAGTCCACCAAGGGCACCTACTCTCAGGCTTTTGGATCTCTAGCCATCAACTTTTTTGGATGCAGCTATTCTGATTGGAATTTGTCCATTCTGTGTTATTCTCCTCTCTACACTATGAATTCCTCAGCAAGTAAGACTATCTGACCAATCTTGCTTTGCTTTCACTTAAGAAATCTTAAACTGTGTAATTGCCCATAGATATTAGTTACCACCCAACTTTTCCTAAGCAAGTACACTTATTCTTAAGGTGAAAGCATTACTAAGAAAATATATTACAGACAATAAAAGAACCCACACACATACTAATAAGCTTATCAGAGATTGCACCAGTTTCAACAAGGTCTCTGGCCAGTGAATAGTTCTTCATATCCCACAAAAGGGTTTTTCTGTGTTCATAAGGTCATAACAGCTGTTAGTTCAGAATAAGAACACTCATGAAAATTTAGTGTCTTGTTTATACAGCCTGGGTCTTTGTTCTGGGGACAGACAATTCATAGACAGCGGGTGTTACATCAGGGAATAGTTTCAAAAAGCTGCGGGGGAGGGAGTTGTTTATTTGTTTTGAGGGTGGGGGGCGTGGTTTGCATAACTAGAGGAGTTACTTTTCCACACATCTCCCACTAGGGATTTCCCTCAAAACGCACTTCACTTTAAAAGTTCACTTTTTCAAATATTTTTTGAAGCTCATAACACTCCCCAGGGTTTGCATTAGTCAGGTCACTCCCCCTTCACCAGCAACAATACATATGATCCCACAATAATACATGAACATTTGCATTTTAATATTATGAATTCTGAAAATATTTAAACTTAGTTAAATATGTTTTAACTTAACTTAGTTAACTTTTTCCAGGATATTGCAAGAAATTGCCATATCTATCACAATGTGTTCTGTAAAATGTATCATATACATATACTTTAAGTTACATATATTTGGTCTTACTATTCCTGTGGAATCACAGGATAAATAAGGATAAATTTTAGTCATTATTTTCTTTGTTAAAGAGGGAAAAAGTAGCAGGCTGCAGACAAACTGTGGGACAAATTGTATGGGGACTTACATCCGAGGTATCCTTAATAATGTCAATAGGATTGAATGAGGAGTAAGTCAAGACAATATTTATCTATATGTCTTTAAATGCACATATAATACCTGACATCTCAACTAACAACTAGAGAATCATTAAAAAAATTATTTCAATCTCTATCAAATTCTCCTTCATTTAATAACCTATTTAACCAGCAATTGAGTTACCAACAAAATATCTTTTAAATTGCTTCAAAAGCTGCTGCCACAGTGAGAACCAATAGGGTGGAACAATATATTAAAATGACACAGCACAAT
This sequence comes from Dermatemys mawii, assembly GCA_007922305.1. Taxonomy (NCBI): domain Eukaryota; kingdom Metazoa; phylum Chordata; order Testudines; family Dermatemydidae; genus Dermatemys; species Dermatemys mawii. Next base: position 30,601,530 of record ML677326.1, on the reverse strand, counting down.
ACTTCAAAGAATGCTATTATTATATTAGATGCAATGCTTTTTATAAACACTTTTGACACCCTGCTAGCTGAGCCATCTATATAGGCTGAGTGTTCAAAGAGTATTATTTCTTCCATCTTCAGATGCACCATTGAATTGTCAGTTGGAGCCTGAAGATTTGTGGAGTTTTTTAATCTATATGATGCTTTAAGAGAAGGAAGCTAAAATAATTTAGCAAGAAGAAATATACCGTAATTATTGTATGGCTTCTCTCTCCTCACATCTTCTGTTCATATCCCTCTTCTGACAAATGTGATCTGCTTGGTAATAGTTTATGAACACTGCATTTTAACCTGGTTATTGAGAAGTTTACTGCATGCCTATGCTGGGTGAAATTGACAAGGCAGCTGGGAAAACAATAAAGAAGGGAAAACAATGGGTCAAATAATGCAGAAGGGAGAATTCAATGTTAGTGATCCCTTTTGTAGTGGAAATTCTTTCAAAACCCCCAGTCACTCCTTGCTGATTGTTGTGGTCCTGTGGTGGCCTTTTCTTGTGACTTGGCCCTACAGTCATGTCAGATTGTAGTTACAACCATCCTGCGGTAGCATAGTTTAACAAGTAGTCCCAGTCATTAAGTCTAGTCTTTGGTCTGGAGTCTAGGCTCTGAGGTCCTCACAACCTTCTCTCATGTTTTAAATTGTCCTTAACTTTTGTATAAGGGGGCTTTGTGCCACTTTCCCCACTGGCTGGTAAGAGAAACCAGGCCTACACTCTAGTCCAGAGACTCTAGCAAAAGAACCCATAGTCTGCTCTATCAAATACTTTGCTGCTGCCTTCCTACCATTAGCCTTTTTTTTTTTCTTTTTAGGCCTGTTCCACAACCTGTTCCTAAGTTCTTTGTAACAAGAAAGACCTTTCACAGCTTCTCTTCAGGAGTCCAGTTCCTACCACTCTGTCAGGGTCAGACACAGGAGATATTGTGTCTCCCAAGTATCTCCCTCACTGCCAAGTTTCTTCCTTGTCCTACAGGAGCCTTCCTGTTCCCCTCAGGTCTCCTCACTCTCTGCTACTAAGAGAGTGACTGCAGACAGAGTTCTTTCTTCTCACCCTGCAGCCTGTCAAACTTCATTCACTGCTTCTTGGGACTGCCTCTGGCTTTCTTCTGACTCAGGACAACCTGCTTCTGGGCTTAGGATTCACTCAGCCTCTTCTTAGCTCAGAATCCTTTGTTTTTTGGTTCTAGGCTTCTCACTTCCTATAGCCCAAAAGAGGAAAGTCCCATCTATCTGTCGTCCTTCTTGGTCTTTTTCCTACTGGGCTCCACTCCTTCAATTATGAAGACCCAACTCCTCCACACAGCTGGCTTTGATCACAAACTATGCCTTAAGACCACTGCAGGAGCCACCTAATAACCTGTTTAGTCTTGGGCTCTTGTTAACCCATTGTTAACCAGTGTGGAGTTTATATGCCTCATCACAATAAGCTACCCCACGGTAACACCAGGTGGAAGGGTTGTTGGTGGATAATGGTAAAGCTACTGGATCTAAAGACTTTGACTTGCTCTCCTGTGGAGCCTAGCAAACTGGTTTGGACAAGCAGGGCAAAAGCCTGATATTTGAAAAGGACAACGGAAATATGTTTGGATAAAAAGACACTCTCTTTCCAGAACAGGGCAAAGTTGCTGGGGAGTTGTTCAATTCGATACAGACACCTGTGGGGTTTCTGAAGAAGTCAGGACTGCCTAGGCTATCATCAGGGGATGGTAAGCCTGTGGATAAGATAGACAAGACATGCTTATAAACATATATTTAACAGTATTTTTTTCTTTAAATGCTTTGTTCCTACTATAAAAAATAATGTTTTCATGTTAAGAAGGCTGTCTGGTCACTGTATTAATGAATGATCAGAGAGTCCCAAAGGGAAGAACTACAAATGCCCAATCAATACATAAGATACTATAGCCTAGAACCTGATCTAAGAGAGAGGGAGAAATGTGGAATTCTACTCCAGGAGAGTAAAGGCACAAAGCCTAAGACCTGAGGTATAATGAACAGGACAGAGATGCAGCTAGCTGTAAATCACAGCACTGCTACCCCATCTATCTAAGTCATTATACTGTTTCCATCTCCTTGGCATCTCTCTCACCCTCCCACCCCATTACCCTTCTCACCTCAGGTAAACCTCAGTAAAACAAGAGAATTATCAATGACACACTCTATACCATATATGACACAGAAGTGATTAAGTTTTTGTTTGCCAGTAAAGTTTTCTTACAGATGTTCTTATTTTATTGTGGTGGTGAGTAAGATGGATTCCTCCACAGGCTGTGTCTGTATGTGTGTGCACACATTCCACCTTAGCTGCAATATTCTCTGTCATCCTTCACTATTAGAGAGGGACAGTGTTTTATCTAGAATTAGCTAGATCTTGGATGTATTTTAATACTTTGCACCTCCATGACTAGGACTGTATCCAAGCTCCTTGTTATTTCTAAAATAACTATTGGTATTTCAACAATATTTGAAATGAAAGTGGAGAAAGATGGAACAGTGTGCTCCTGTGCAAAATCCCTGTTTTCTATTTTCCTTACATTTGTCAATCAGAGTTGTTTTTGACTAATGATGAGGGAAATGAGAAAATCAGTCTGATACGTTAATATCTATGTGTAACAAACTCTGTTCTGAGTAACTGATTTTTAAATTAGTTAAATGTATAATTTTCACATTTGTGCCTCTACTTAAGGAGACTTGTGAGCTCAGTTACTTGATTTATATATGGAAATTAGGTGCATAGTTGCCCCCACAAAGATGAACTGTAAGTGCAAATGTGACTACTGCACTTCTAACAATGTGATTTATATCCAGCAACCAGGTACTTAGAGATTTAGGGTACAGTTACTGTAACTTTGATTCTTAAGCTATTAGTTGTTTTTGAAAATTTTAAACCTCATCTCCTTATTTATTGTTTATGACAAAAAAAATGTTGTGAAAATTATTTTCATTTTTGTATTATGACACTCAGGGCCAGATCCTTAGAGGTATTTAGGCACCTAACTCCTGAGGATCTGGTCCTTTGCGACCCAGAAATTTCATATTCTGCAAAATTATTGAAAATGGCCAGACATTAAAACTGAACTTTCTGAATTTTGAAATGTAAATTTTGAGGTTGCCTTTGAAAAACAGGATCAGTTTTCCTGAACATTGGCACCATTCGCACTCAAAATTCTTCCAGTTGTTTTAAGTTTCAAGCAATCCCCAGCACAAAATTTAATAAATTCATACATCAAAAGAAATAGTAAATTTCAGCATGAACTATGGCTTTTGCTGGTAAGTGTTGGAAACACTAGTAAGGTTTCGAAAAAGGATATTGCAGTGTTTTCAGCCATTAAGTATTCTAAAATGAAGTTTTAAGATTTTGTATAGAGGCTAAATATAAAAATTTGGGTATACATTTGTAAATATTTCTCTATGAAGAACTTGTGCAATAAAGATAGGAGGTTTTGAGGATTAAGCCACCATATGAGTGTTTCTTCTAATCAATTCTTCCACAGCTATAGAATTTTTTCCTTAGCAAATACAGCTATAAGGTGTCTAACTTGTAGGCAAATACTGAAACCTTAATATAGCGCATTACATTTAATTCTTAGCAGTTCACATTTCCTTAATCTTGTGCCCTGGAGGTAAAATTGAAGGTAAAATTTGGCCACCTTTGAAGTCAATGGGCATTTGGGTATTGACTTCCTTGAGGCCAGAATTTCACTACCAACGTTTAACTACCTTTTGGCATCCTGTTATTTAAAGTTAACATCAGCCTGTTCTGGAGGAAAACCTAGTAGCTTATATATGTGGGAAATCAAGAAGAACTTCATACTGTACTTAAGGAACTGAATGTCCTTTTCCACATTTGCAAAGTGGTCTTTAAGACAGGATGTAGTTTACTATCCCTGAGGAAGCAACAGATCGGGTTGGAAAGAAAAAAAAAGAGCAGTATGCTTATGTAGTTTATGGTTATGTAGGACTGTTTTGATTTTCTGCTAAATGTAACCAATAACAAACATTACATTGAATTATGTAGCTAATATTTTATTTTGTTGTCTATCTTTAGAGCCTCAACAAACTGATTCATGATCTCTTTCGTTATATCTGAAATTGCTTCATATTCTAGGCAGGCATATTCTTATTTATATGAAGCAGGTATAAATACTTGCAGATGGGGTTAGAAACACAACTGTCAAGGAAGGACATTTGTTTTTGCCAAGCTGACTTAAACAAACATAGATAATGTCTAGTTATGACATCTATGAAGGTTTATGACATATGATATATGTCAGAGCTTAGAGATTCACATTTAGCATTATTTGTTTAGTTAAATTGAGTGATATTTGTTCTCTGGATCGGTGAACTAAAGTATTGCATCTGACTTGATCCTATTTACATGAAAACTAGATGTAGTTCTTTAGGCCTGTAAGGCTTCTGGTGTTTCATTGAGATAAAGCAGAATGTTATCTGTGAAAAGAGCAATTTTATGTTCTTTATCAAAGATTGTGGGGCCCTGAATCTCTGGAGAGGTTCTGATTGTTATTGCAAGTATTTCAATGGATAGAGCAAATAGAAGAGGGAAAAAAATCACCCTTGCTTTGTGCTGCTCTTTAAGAAGAAAGTCTGATTGGGAGTTGTTCAAATAAAAGAATACACATGGAAAATTGAAGAACATTTTGGCAGAGGCTATAAATAGTTGTTTGAGATTGAATTTTTCCAGTTCTATAAAACATGATCACAAAGAATTCTATTGGACATATTCTCTACATCTAATGCTACAAAGCTGCTAGTATTCATTTATTTAATATGATGAATGGTTTTCAGTCATCTATGACTGTGACTGTCCAAAGAGTAAAGCTAGACTGGGCAGCGTGAATTAGTAATGATAAGGTTAGGCATAAACAGCTTGCTAAGATTTTTTGGCCAATGTTTTATTGCTAGATTGATTTAACATTAGTCATTTGTCTGGATTTTTTACCTTTCTAAAGCAGTGTGGTTATAACAGCTTCCAAACTATCAGTTTTCCTCATTCAAAGAAAGGGCACAACATTTGAAACATCCAATACACCAGAAATACCTGACAATATTTTGGAACCCACTCCTTCAGCCTACCAGACAGGGACATCAATCATTTAGAATGTCCGTCTTAGCATTTTTAACTTTGTTGACATCGTTTGTTTTAAAATCTACCCTTTCTTCTTCAGTAATCTGTGTGATTTCTAACGTATTAAAAACTAAACAATGTGCTTATGTAGAAGGCGAAAGAAGTACAACTTCTAAAGGTGGTTCTTTTTGTTCTGTTACAGTTACAGATATAATGGTTGGGATAGCATAATCTGGAAGTCATACGAGTGTCTTTAATTTCAAATAGCAAAACAAACATTGACAGGCATATGAGAGGGCTGTCTGTAATTTAGAAGTGGTAATGATGTCATGTTAGTACTGAAATTTTTCAGCTTGATGTTTTGTTTCTTGATAAGTATCAATGATTGTTGTTGAAGAGATTTTAATTTCTCTCCCAAGATTAATTGATCTGTTAATATGGCTCCTTTGGTGTTTGGCATATATATATAAAACAACAAAGCCAAAGTGGCCCTGGATAATCGAGAATCTTCTCTCTCTCTCTCTCTCTCTCTCTCTCTCTCTCTCTCTCTCTCTCTCTCT
>ML677326.1:30525998-30591628 GCA_007922305.1 Dermatemys mawii | reverse complement strand
ATATATATATATATATATTGTTAACTCCTTGCTTACAGAGGTGAGTATTATTGCTGCAACTGCTCACCAATATAAGTGTCTGGCTTTTAAATAATATGTATTATCTTGTTTTCTTAAATGATCAAAGTCATTTAACATATATTAGTTAGATAATTTAGTATTATTATAAATATGCATGATTTTTTAAAAAAGATCAAAACCTTCAAAATAGAATGTTTATGTAGCGCTCAAAACATTCTCCTGTTATTTTAACAAAATATTGTTACAAAAGTCGGGGTAGTTTCTTATAGGAATCAGACTCTCTACACTCTTGAAATGGAACCAGCCTTTTAACTAGTTTTACATTTTCTCTGAATGAAACTTCAAATGCCAGGGAGTGTGTATTCACAACAGGGATTCATTATATAAATGATATAGGCTAAATCTTTAGCTGTGATTCATGATGTATTTACTCAGAAGTTGCCTATCAAAAATACGCTCTGTAGTTGGGTTGATTCTAGTTGGTGAATACTTAACTCATGTGAGGTGTCCTCAGTGATACTTTAGAAGGCTCACTCATGTGAATAAGGACTACTCCCAACAGCTCAAAGGCCTAGGCCCATAGGCTCCAATATTGCAAGGTATTTCATATGGCATACATCAGTGGTGTTAGAGAAAGGGGCAGAGGTCTGCCCATGAACATGAGATGGCTGGACAGAGGCCTTGCTTGGCACTATGCCGTCCACCTCTGCCTAACTTGCACTACAGTTTTAAAATGTTAATAAATAGAAGGCAAGGTGACTGCAAACACAGGTCAAGCCAGAGGCTGGATGACAAACCTAGATTATCCACCTCAGAAAGAATGGTGAGAATTAACAAGGTAAGGAACAGGATCAAGCTTCAAGGGTTTATTTTGATATGTCTGTATACAAGCTCCAAGATATGAATCTCTGCCATAGTACATTGCAATTCTGCCATTTTTGTGAACATTTCACCAATGTTTAACTCTACATGCATGCACCTTTAAAGAAAATATGGCAATTACCATAATATTGTAGTAAAAGAGGTTGTGTATGATAACATTCCTACTTCTTACCACATATAGGCTAGGAGAGGTTGCATTTTGTGTTTGCTTGTCTGGAGTTTGCTATTCATTCCATGTTTTTCTTAACTTCTTTCATATTATTTTATTTTTCATCATTTTAATTAATCCCTTTTATTTCTTGTCAAAGTTGGGAGAGATCCTTCCAAAATGTACGAATAGGACTGTCACATCTGCATGTGTGAAATTTTGCTTAAAATCATAATTTATTTTGCAAAGCACAATCTCCACATTGCTAGAAAATCAGAAGCACTATAGTTAAAATTTTGAAGATGAAATTGACGACAGAAAAAATGTGTAAGTAATATGCAGGTGTGATGTCATTGTTAATTTTTATGGAATTCATAAGATGATAAGAATAACTGCTCCAGAGAGAATAATAGATTCACTGTAGGGAACTTGTCCATATTAAATTGTTCTGTTCCTGCCTTGCCAGTTGCTCCATGGCCTAATGGTTAATATAGATGCATACTGCCCCTAGTTTTTATTGTTAAAAACTAAAATTTGCATGTTAAAATTATATTTTAATTTGTTCCTGAAATACTTTTTCTACAAAGAAATAATCAGCCTATCAATAATGGAGGGATATGTGGAATTTATAGAGAAGGCAACCGGAACAGCCCTCAGAAATGCACCAAGTTGCATGTCCGCTTGAGAGTGGTGGTGATCAGATCTAAAATAAGCATGTCCACATCCTTTATTCTTAAAAAAAAAGCTTTTTAAAGACTTTTTTGTGGCATTTAAAATGTACATAAAAAACAAAAAATATCTACTATTTTGCTGAAGATCCCAAGGGTGCACTTGTGGGACTATATGGATCTGTAGAATTTGACTATGATAGGGAAATAAATAACCAAACCAAAGAGTTTTGCAGTCAGTTATGTATAAGAAATCAGCAGATCTATGGATTATAAATTGTCGGAAAAATCCCACCTGCATTACTCAGGAGCCAGACTGCCATTTGAGAGAATGTCACGGAAAGTGATAAGAGAGTGAGGGTAGGCTGATATGTTTTGGACTAGATCTTGGCCTCTGGTTTGACCTCTTTGTACTAACTCTTTGCCAGCCTCACAAACCCTAGCATAAAGCTCATATTTCAGAGGGAGAAGGAGAAGCATGGATGGAGAGTTGCTGCTCTTTGACAATCTCGAGCTGGTGTAACAGACACAACACTGTATCTTAGGCCTGATCTATACTAGAAAACTAGGTCAGCATAACTACATCACTCACAGGTGTGAAAAATCCATACCCTTCAGCAGTGTAGTTAAGCTAACCTAAGACCCCATATAGACAACACTAGGTCAACAGAAGAATTCCTTTTTTGATCTAGCTACCACCTCTCAGGAATGTGGGTTACCTATGCTGATGGGAGAACAACCTGTATAAGTAATGTATACACTGAAGCACTACAGAGATACAGTAGTTTGCCTCTCTAGCATCTGAAGTGCAGATGAGCCGTTAGCTACTACTGTTATTTCCTGTTCTAAGACTGGGGAAATATTGCAGCATATGCAATGTAGTAACTTAGTCGGATCTGGAATCTCCCCCCTCCCCTCCTCCCCACTGATTTTTCAGATTCACTGTCAAGCAGACTTTTTAACATATTCTATAAATACAGATATTTCCTTTTCATCTCACTCTAGGACAATTTGAAATAGTAAGCTAGGTGCAAGCACTAACAGTTCTTGCAAATGATGTTTCTTCATCAGGAAAATGTCAGAGACCATTCAGGTACAGTATGTTGGAGGGTATATAGAAACCCATATCCATTCTTTGTCTGATACAGGATACTGAAGCCCCACTAGTGGCAATGCTCTGTCTTCATAGATTAATAATAATATCTTGTTTAACAATCATTCCAACTCAGTCATGTTTTATTTCCTCCCTGGAGGACCAATTGCTTATCCCACCAAAAGGAGGATGATTCCCTTTCTCTGTCAGTTGATATGATCATTATCTGGACACACTACATCAGCAGACTGAACTGAGCTTCTAGCCTTGCTGATGGTAAAGGGATTCAAAATTCATGTTTATCATATGCAGATGATTAATGCACTAGCTAGCTTCAAGCACCACATTAGCACTAGAGTCCATTAATTCTAATTATGTTTTGCATATAGAGAATATTAAAATGTTTAAATTAATAAAGGAGAAGGGCCAGCCTCTTGGCGTAGCTACCGCATATTAATGCAGTTTACTGTGCAGGAGGTGATGTCTGTGTGTAAGGAGCATTCCTCAGGCCAGTGGAGATTGAGCACATAAAGCAGTTTGGGGGACATGTGCCAGCCACAGCCAACTCATAGCATCTCACTTCATTAATCCATGGAGTACCATTTGTGCCTGCTTCACAGGAGGTCAAGCTCATTAGCTTGCAGAGGAAAAGGTGGAGCGTGGGGGAGCCAACTCATTTATGTTCATCTTCTGCCTGGGTGTACAAAGAAAGGGTGCAAGAAACCTAACAAGGATTAATTGTGTCAATGATAACTGTGAGCAATAGCCTTCTCTAAAGACACATGTCATGTCTAGGGTCCCAATTCCTTTGTAGTAATTTTTACACCTTTCAATCTTCATCTGATCTGTAGCAGGAAGGTCTGGTGATCAACAGGCCTAGTGGCCTTATAGGTTCTGCCAATCTAGTTTTCCCTGAGGAAGTCCAAGCTGCAGCCTCAAATTGCCCTATCATGTTCCAATTGTTCCCCCAAGCTCATCACTACAAACAGCAGGGGGACCCAGGCCAGCCCACTCTACCAGCTCACAACCCAAGGCCCTAAGGAATTTTTCAGAGAGTCCAGTCCTGTTACTGAATGACTTCAAATTCTGTTATCCCCTGGATCACTTCCTATCAGCCAAGAACTCCTCAGAATGGGGCATGGTCATAGGCTTTTTAGACTTTCTTCATACTGTCCAGTTCCTTTGACTAACTGAATTGGAGAGTCTATCTCTCTCAGGGTTTTCAGTTCCCAAAGTGAGAGGTACCAATTCTTGCAGCTAAAGCAGCCTTCACAAAGCTGTTGCCATCCCCTGCACATCTCCTCACATCACCCTTGCTTCCTGGTGCCACATGAAGATCTTTCCCCCCTTCTCCTGGACTACCAGTCTGCTTTTTTAAATTGTTCCTCCATTGGGAACATGTGTTGTGGAGGGACAAGGCCCTTTTAGCCCAGTTTTGTTCTATTCCCCACTCTGGTTCAGTGTGGGCCCAGTAGACTCATTCCATAAGCCCTATTCCCAAAGTTAAAATCTCTCTCTCTTAGTTTGTTTCGCCTTGTTCTGGTTTTGGCCAAGTTATTCTGTGATAGTTGATTTGGTGGAGACAACATGCAAAATTTACCCCCATTAGTACAATTCCTTTGCTGCTAAATCCACTGGTTCTGCTTCCATTCCCATAGTTTATAACAATACCCTGTTCTTTGCTTACAGGTGTTTCAATTTACAAAATTAACTGTTCAGATATTTTTATTGTTGTTGATGGAGACATCAAAGCTTCATTTCAAGTGAGTAGAGTTGATGGGATTGCTAGCAACAATAAGAAAAGAACAAGCTCAAACTAATGAATTTGTCATTATGAGCTATCATTTTGGATGTTCAACCTTCAAATCTTGGTTGTATACCATAATATCTGGTAATGAGTAAGTGAATACCATGAGATGCCTTCCAAAACTGCTTTAAAATAAAGAGAGAGGCTTGGGACTAATAAATGTTAAATGAAAACTGCAGCAAGTGGTATTCAAGAAGCACAAGGAATTATTTTAAAAAATGGTAAAACCCTTCCAGAAATGCTTTGTGAAGAGATATACACATCCAGCTCCCACTGAAGTCAAGGGGCTATCAATATAACTTTGGTCCTTTATGTTTAACTTGGAATACAAATGAGCCTGGTGCTCTATTAGAGGGCGATCTTGTAGTAGAGCACCATAACTGCCAATCTAAATAGGTTACATAGTTTAGAATATTTTGAAAATGTTCAGATGTCAGAAACCTTACAGATTTATCAAAACTTTTTGAGCCCACTCAACACTACATGGTTTGTGGTACAAAAGTAAATTGCTTGGATATGTTGCACAGGTCTTCCCCGCATCAAGCACCACCTGCTCTTTCAGCACACAACAGGCAAGCAGTATTGTGACAGTGACAAGTTAACTATATCTGATTCTTCCATTGCAATTATTTTTTTAAACTCAGTAGCAGTCCTTTGTCAGCTCAAGCACACCTGTGTAAAGACTATATTTTTCTGTTGTATGATAGGCATTCAAGATAGTTAATTGGTCTCCAAAACACACTATATGTTCTTCCTTGCTAGTCAAACCCAAGTCTTCTTAAAGAACAGGTGTCTCCCCACACAAACCATTTCACCTGGCTCCTGCTCATGCAAATAAATAATGTTCATCATTCAGTGTTCCATTAGGATGGTATGCGGTGGTGTGGGGGGGAATGCATTGGAAGATTCTGTTTCTCTATCAATGTGAGCTTGGAAGATTTACAGTTACCCAGGGAGCTCTATGTCACATAGACACTTTCCTGAGTTGTGCTGTGTTTGATGAGAGAGGGACTTGTGCACCATATCCAAGTGATTTACTTGTGTATTGAACTTTATTATACCATCTCTATCACAAACACAACACTTTGTCCTGTGAGCAAATAGCTTCACTCTCATTTTGCTATGGAGGTTATATACTTTCTTGTCTTCTAAAAGTAGTGTTGTCAGTTAAAGAATTCAAAATTAATTCTTCCTTCTCTCCAGCCTTGCTTTTCCAGATGCTTACCAATCTCCCATTACTATTGTTTATGCGGGACTGTGGACAGTCCTGGACAAATGGAAGGACATGCCAAATGTCCAGTTTAGCAATGTAGTTCTGTGGTATTGAAGATGCCTAAACATGGAAAATGTGCAACAGGAACTACTGCAGGGGACTAGAGCCTCTGTGACAGCAGTAAACTCAATAATAATATTAAATGAGTATATTCCTTGAATGGGTTTAATACAACTGATGATTTGATACATCAAAGGAACAAATTTAATATTTCAAATGACTTGTTTGCCAGTGATTGGGTAATTTTTCTCTGCAGTACTACAGTAACCCTAGAGAAAATGTATTGAAGGAGCCATCATTACTTATTGAAGACATTATAACTTCTGACTAAACATAACTTTATTCCAGAAGAATGTTATGTGTCATTGTAGGCTTCATATGAAATATATCAAAATAACAACCAGGCTTTTCTAAAGTAACTAAAACAGGCTCTTCACACAGTTTTAAGTACATATTTCCAAGATAGATACCCCTAAATCAAAATATCAGGCTGCTCCTATATACCATATCATTTCCTTTATATAATCAGAGGAAATACACACCTTAACGCTTCATTTTTGTTCAATTTGTTTCTAACCGAATTGAACAAGATATTCCTGGCTTGTCTTATTCAGAGGTACCCTAGAGGAAAATGCAATGGCAGCCATACAGCTCATCTACATATTCAACTAGGAATTTGGCACATAGTTTTAAGAACTGCTATGTACACCAGCAAAAATGCCAACATTATAGAAGCTAAAGATGGGGCAAACCAAGTGAAAAAAAATGACAAGATATAATTCAACAGGATTATTATACTTACAGGGTAATATATGCTTGCATATGACATAAGATTATCTGAGTAATTTTTTCTTTCATATTTTAGAGATGAGGATGCTTAAAAATCAGTTGTAATCAGGTAATAAAATTAAATACCGTAATTTTTTAGAAGTAAGAAGAACTGTCAGAGATAGACAGAAATAATTAAGCTTTCTTGTTGCCAAATTAATACAGTAATACAAAAGTCGACTTCTGTCTCTTTAAGTAATAGTACTTCAAAGACAAGGCTTCCAGCACTTACAATAGCTTGCAGAACAATTACACTGCATCACTTAATTTATCTAAGTAGTTTCCCTATTTTAATATCTTTAAAGGCACGCCGTCATATGATATCAGTATCACAATAAAAACAAATGGTTACTCTGACTAACATGAGGACTCAAGCGTTGATTACATTCTGACTGCTCTTCTACCTATAAATCTTCAGAAGGTACTGACAAGAAGGGGCAAAAAAACCTACATGGTTCAGTTATTTTACCTTTTTTTAACGTATGACCGTGCTGTTTTGGGAGCTGAAAAACAAGTAGGTGATGGATAATACAACCATATAGGACCACATTCTTGCACAAAAGAATTAGAAAATATCAGAAGTTATCAAGTCTTGTGGGATGGTCATGTATAGAACAAGAACATGGGACACAGTACATGACATTACAAGCCAATAATATGCAGATGTAATTTAGACAGTTAGAACAACACTGAACAAGCTTTTCTTCATTTCTGTGAAGTTATCTTTCTATAAACGTTAGCATGGCTTTTATATCAATAATCTGAATTGGAAAAAAATGATTCTGAAGTTATTTAGCCATAGGAATTAATAGTAATAGTTCCCAATCCTCGGTCCCTAGTGAGAGAGTGAGAGCCAAGGGTGACTTTATCTCTGTGTTCCCCCTCCCATAGGGCTGCTGAAAGCCAATTAGTCTGCATCAGGGTCTTGTGATACCCTGTGGGGATTGGCCTCAGTAGCCATAAAAATTTTGGCTAGATAGAATCACAAAAAATAACTTTTTAGCCAGTATGCTCAAATTTTTGCTAAAAGTGTATTTCACACTGAATAAATAACCAAATGTTCACATTTATGAATTACAAACTCTGAATTGTTTATCTGAATGTTTAACTTGAAATATGCACTATTTTTAGTAAATTACATAAATCACCCAATTAGAGAACTGAAACAAGACCCCATGACCATCTGATCCAATGTTAATTCAAAGTAGTGGAAACTCTCACTGACTTGAGATTTGAATCAGGTTCTAACAATACAAGACAACTTGTGACTATTTATAATTCACCATCAGTAAACATTATGCAGACTAAGAATTATTAACTAAAGAAGTCAGTATTTGAAAACATAATAAGTTTGAAAATTTTGAAATCAGTTCACTGAAAAATTGAAAACCAAAAAGAAGGCAAAAATCATTAAATAAACAATTTAATGTGAGTTATTTACAGAAGCTCTAATGTGTCTCTGTGCGCAGATTGCATACTTCCATACATACTTAGCTTACATAAAATTGTGTATGTATCACAAATGGTGGACCTGTAATCATTGGAAGGAGCTCCTCTTCTCCTTACTCCTTTACTCTTCTTCAGCTTTTCTACTTCTTCTCTTTTTTCTTCTTCTTTACTTCCCTTTTCTCATCTGTTATTCTGTGAACAGCACATTCATGAGTTGCAGGATTGTGGCATCAAACCAAGCAGTTTTTTTTTTTTCAAAAAATATCTATCTGCTTTCCATAAAAATTTCAACATTTCATCAAACAAGGTCACCCAACCCCCAAAAAGTTTCAATTAAAAAATGCTGCCAAGGTGCATCATAGGAGTGAAGTTCAGCTTCCTCATTCTCCCACAGAGCTGTATTCACCATCAATGGAGAAAATGGGGAACAACTGTTTTATATACGGTCAAAGTGAACATGACCATTAATAGTGAATATTAATTTATTACTTGTCTGGGTACCTTAAATGCACATTTCCTTTCTTTGTAATGTTTGAAGTTAGGGAGATATATATGAGTATGATGTGAGGTTTAAAATATTTGGTGGGAAGTTTCTTCAAAATATCTTTTTATTATTTTTTGTGGGTGAATTTCCCAGATTTGAATGTCTTACATTTTACAGTTTATTTTACATTTATAATATTGATGGCCAGATCATGCCTCTGTGATCTGGCCCTTCTCAACACAGAAAGGAGGGCCAGATGTTTCCATGGCAGTAGTCCCCCACTTTCTCTCTGTTCACATAGAGGGCTCTTCACAGGTCTGGGATTCAGCACAGGGGTAGGGGGCAAGTCTGGGGAGCACTGAAGAGGCTAGAGATATATTTCCCCCTGAACTATCATCCCTCCTGTTCATCCTGTAGTATTTCCACAGCTCTTGAAATAAATGGCACACTTGTATTGACTTAAGTCGGTGGGTAAGATCAAGCCCATGGAAAGGACAGTAGTTTCAGCCTTTATCATTAAGAGACAACACATTCCTCCATAATCAAACGTTGGTTAATTGGATTATTTGCATTTAAGGAAACCGGACATAAAATAAATGAATATTCACTATCAATGGCCATGTACCATTTGACTGTAAATAACACATTTGTTCTCCATTTTCTCCATCCTTGTTTCATCTTTCTGTTTGCTCGTTACACCCATGTTTTATGTCTTACCTTAGATTGTCTTTTCTTCAGGGTCAGAACTGTGCCTGTGTACAAATGCCTTTGTACAAAACCTAACACAATGGGGCCTAATCCTGATTGGGTCTCTGGGTATTATTGTAATATAATTGTTATTAATAGCAGTAGTGGTCATATAGCCCCATCTAATATCTTTCACCCACTTAGCCTTAACGTTGCTTCTTTGGAGACTTAATTAAATAAGGGTGGGAGGGAAAGCTATTGCATAGCTGTTAGCATGTGCACTGTTTATAAAATGAATATTGTAGGTTTTAAAAGTAATAACCTCTCAGGATATATTCCGTCTGCCATAAAAGTCAATGGAAAGCTTCCATGGGCTTAAATTAAAGCAGGGACAAGCACTGAGTATAATAAATTATGTAATATTTGTCTGAATTTTATTATGGCAGGATGTCTATCTAGCAAAAGAAGGAGTGAGAGTTCTCACTTCCTCATCCTGCCAAGATGGCTTCAGTCTCAGCTGGGAGGGTTGGAGGAGGCTTTTTAGCTCCAGCAAGTTCTCAGGATATGAGTTTGGAGGAGTCAATTTGTTTGGAGACTGATGGAGAAGTTACTGTGTGTAGACTGGTGGATCCTGCCAATGGTGCTATCAGCTGTGTTCCTGGGCCCCTAGTCCCAAATGTACTTATGGGGAAGCTGATTTGAAAAATGCATTAGAAGGTGGGAGAGGATTTTGGGTGAAGAGATAGGCAGTAGGAGTATGTATTCAAAAGGAAAAAGAGATTGCTACAGCTTCCTATAGTGGGGAGCAGCTGTCAGAGGCAGCTCTGGCTATGGAGGGGTGGAACTAAGGTCCCTGACTATGAGAAATGCTTAGTAGGGCATGCGCTGCATTTCAAGCACTACATGGGGTCTTGAAGAGGGGAAGGAGTATAGTGGAGCTCTGCCACAGTCAGGCTGTATCAGAAATGCCGGAGTAAAGGGCAGTTTAGCAGCCATACCTCTGACTTCCCCTTCCCCGGTAAGTGAAGAGGGGGCTTCTACTGTTGTCTCCTCAGTTGTAGGAGCTCCATTCACTTTAAGGGATTCCAGTCAGAGGATTATCAAGGGTAGGAGTCGAATAGGGGAAAAGGTAGCAGAAAAAAAGGCATTTTTAAAAAACATCTGAAGTGAGATCTTTTGTTTTACTTCACCCTGAGGTTTCCAGCAAGAGAAAGAGAAAGGCTAGTGCTAATGAGGGAACACAAAGACCTCTCATGAGTGAGCAGCTGCGCAGTAGTAACAATAAGGAAGGACCTGAGGTACATATTTCCAGCCAAGAACTCCTGCAGTGCCATCAAAGGAGCAGGATCAGGCTTCTGGGCACGATACTTCACAATGGAAACATTATGCTAGGATGCCTTGGCAGAGGCATGTTATTCAAGTGCACTACCCAGAGAAAATGGACAGATGTTCCACTAGGAATTTTGCTGTTGGGGATCTTTTGTTAAAATCTTTTGGTTTCTCTCCAGCACAGCTAAAAGCTGTGATACACCTGATAGGTACCAGAAAATTTGATGTCAGCTTTTACTTTTATGGTGAAGTGGAATTTTCGTGGGACTAGTTTAGAATTAGAAAGGGGGTGAGGGATTGGGATAATATAATAGCCATTTCTTTATTCCATCCTGCTATTGTTGTTACACATTTGAATAGCTCCTAGCACAATGGGGCCCTGGTCTAAGGGTTACTACAATATAAAATAAATAACTAATAATAACAATTAGTAAAAGAGTTATGCCGCAAAAAAGACACAACCGTATGTGCTGAAATTGGCTATTATGCTTATCCATAGACCAATGCAATAAATAAGGATTTTTACATTAACTTTGGTTGGCTTTGGATAACACCCTTGGTGTATATACCACTGTTGTATTGTGAGGATCAAGGTTAAGTGCCTTCAGTCACCTGAGCGAAAGCCAGTAGCCTACTAACAAAACTTATGCCTTCTTAGCAAGCCAGACCCTGATGCTGTCTTTATTCAAATTCCTCCTGAGATCCACTTTTTTCTGTTAGCCCATGAATATAAAAATGGGAAAGTTATTAGACTAAAATTATATCTTTCTTCCTAGAGTCTCTGTGAGGTGCATCTTGTGATATCCTGTCCCTCTAAATGTTCAGGGGGCTCAGTAATCTTTTCCTTCCCAGTGCATAGCCTCACTTTCCTGTTAGTTTCAGTTTTGCAACCAGGCAATAAAACCATCACAGCAGACACCTGTGGGTCTATCTCCTTCTCTGCTTGCTTCAGGAATATAGGACGCCTGGAGTCTGCAGGGCTCCTCATTGATTTCACTTAGCCCCACTGACTTCACTGTGAAAGACTGGGACTGTAAATTGGAAGCTGTCTTGATATTTGTGTCTTGTACAATGTCAAATACATTGTAGACACTTAATCCATACGTGCATTATTATTCCCTGGCACGGTTCAAATACAGTTGCATCATTTTGTATTTCATTTTAAAAATCCATTAAAAAAATTGCATGCACTGCAGCATTTAAGGTTTATGGAGATACTGGGCACATTGCCTTCTGTCTCTTTGCCTCCCCACAAGCTGATTTGATTCACCGTGGCCCCTCATTTGTCCCATTTGCCCTTTTCCCCAAATCTAAGCTTCTTTAAAGTTGTAATATTCTTAAAGACCGAAATCTAAGCCTTAAACTAGCTACTGGTTCAACCTTTCAAGTACCAGTTTAGTCAGAAGCAGCTTGGCTACCTTTGTTCAGTGTTTTCCCTTTGAAGGGATGTTATTAGCAGTTCTCCCAGGCAGTGGTTCAAAGAGAAATTGCAATTCCTGTCTTCCAACTGGGTGCTGTGCTTATTTTTCAGTAGACCAGAATCATGTTTAAGATTATCTACTTCCAAAGTTCAAACACTGATGTTGCAAGAAATAAAAACAAAAGGAGTGTGGTATATTGCAATCCATTTTACTTTCCTTTTAGAGGTTTAAAAATAGAAACAAGTACAGGGCCTTAAAGACTGGCAGGAGGCAAGACTAAGCCCAGATCTAAGCATGGATCTCACTTTGCTCTTTGCTGTAGCTATTGTACATAAGAACCTTCAAAGCTATTTTAAAGTGTCAGTGGCATGTAAGTTACTGGGTGCAAGTGTTTCAGTGGACTGCAAAAGAGTACAACAAACTGGAGAAATTCACCACCAATTTTGCATATTTGTATAGCAGTTTCTGGTATTCCTGCCTAGAATTTTCTACTAAGCTGCTGTATGTGACTGGCTGTTGCAAAATTTGGGGGGAAAGTATTCTAAAAGATTCCCTTAAACCAGGGTAAAAGTCCTGGAAAATCTCTGCTTAGAAATATGGAAAATCTTTGCTAAATTTCCACAAAACTGGTATAAATCACAGGGCATTCCACAAACGTTATATATTTCCCCCCCCCCCGATTTTCAGCTACTTCTATTCTTTATATCATGTTCTTGTAATCAGTTGTTTCACTGACTAACGGAGGGAAACACAGGAGAAAATAATATGACTTATAATTCCCTAAATATATGGAAAAAAATCCTGTGATACCAATGCGAGGTCAGAAAATGGGCTGAAGGAGATAAATAGCCCTTTAAGATAATTATATATATGCAATTAAGCTGAATGCAATAATAAACAATGACAATTCACCCAACTGAAACTCTGGCCATAAGATGATAACTTCTATAAATGCTACCTGAAATAAATGTAGTTTTCTAGAGATCCTATCCTGACTCACATGCAACAAGTTTTTAAAATGCTGACTCATTTATGGGCATTGTTCATAAACAATGTTCATAGCTAGATTTCTACATGATGATGATTGTGCATTCAAATATTTTCTACTGTTATGAAGGTATTTTTAGTACCAAACTATTACTGTTTTTATTCTATATGATTGTTATTTTTCATATGATTCATTAGGGCAACCCACTAATTTTAATCTATTATTGTATATTTTTTCCATAGTATGGTTAGATTATCTCGTTTTACATGGCAATTTTCTACACAATTTCAAAAAAAGTTAATCAATTTCAATTCTAATTAGATCAAGACAACACAAATTATTGACATGTTCTGAAAATATTTATCATTTCTGAGAATTTTAACCAACTCCTGAATTTGTAACAATAACTCTGGGATTATGTGCATATTAACGTTATTTGCAACATTTTTTTCAAAATTTGCCCAAACTGGGAGTCATAACCTGAAACGCTTATACATCTGAACAATTTTTATTCACACAATTGGCCTATAACAGGGTGTACAAACCTCACACCTTGCAGGAAAAGGTTAAGTTGTTGCTCTAGGTTTCAGTGGCTTTGCCTTGATGTACCAAGAAGTTATTTCAGACATAGAGGAAGAGTTTAAAAGGAAAGAAACTCAGCTCAGAAGCAGGCAGCTGTGGAGGACAGATTGCTACTTTCCCTAATTCCCAAGGAGAAGCTTGACAGAAGACAGAGCTTCCTCCCTGGCCTATTGAAAGTCCAAAAAGCCTGAAGTGAAGATAGGCAGGTTTATACTTCTTCAGGTGGCTAACAAGCACAAAGTGTGCTGGACTGAGACTTGACCAAGGCCTTTCTGACAGAAGAGGGGCCAGAGACTCATCTAGAACTGTTTGTCTTCCCTTCCTTCTTTTATTTTTCTAGTTTTGTTCTTTTATTTGTTCCCCTGAACCCATGGAATGGGCAGTAAACTCCAGGGATATGTTCACACTGAAGCTTGAAGGTATGATTCCCAGGGCAGCTAGACACATTAACAGTATCTGTGGTTAAACTAGCATGCTAAAAATAGCAGCATTGACTGTGTTTCATGAATGGTGGCTTGGCTGAGCCACCCAAGTTCAAGACTTGGACTGTCTTGTCCACATAACATTAACTCTGCCCTCTTTGAGCGATGCCCCAAAACACTCATAACACACACGCACTGCCTTTTCACTCTACAGGAAAGGAGCTACCTGTCCTCGATCCAAATGTTGAGCTTACTCTCGTGACAGAATA
Organism: Dermatemys mawii; assembly: GCA_007922305.1. Lineage (NCBI taxonomy): Eukaryota > Metazoa > Chordata > Testudines > Dermatemydidae > Dermatemys > Dermatemys mawii. The sequence continues at coordinate 30,577,277 of ML677326.1, read as the reverse complement.
CCACACTTGTAAAATTTCACAGCCCATCATACTAACTCACAGGATTCCATCTAAGCATATAGTTTCTCTCACCCAACCGTGACCCATTGAGTCAAAGCTTGGGTGGCTAGCCCAGGTTGCTGCCCAGGCCACAGCATCTACACTGCTGTTTAGCAGGCTAGCTCTAAAAGACCTTGTTGTGTATGTCTACCTACTCTGGGAATCACACCTATTAGCTCCAGCCATACCACAGAGGAACTCAGCCCACTATATGAGCTTCCATCGTAGCCCATTGCTACCATGTGCCCCAGTCCAAATTATCAGAACCTGATCATAACTCCATCACACTCCAAAGGGGTGCTGCAGAGAGATTAGAATCATAACATGTTCATGGGGCTACTTATGTGAATAAGAAATATTCATCCAAGTAAAGTCTGCAGGATCAATGCAACCACTACATTGACTTAAATAGGAGTTGAATCAGACCATTGGTCTCTATGGGTACATGTGTCTACACTGTGATAAAAGACCAGTGCCATAGCTGCAACTGGTCCAGGTCAGCTGCCTTGGACTCAGGAGGTGGGAGGGTCTCAAAGCCCAGGTGCCAGGCCAAACCTCAATGTCTACACTGAAATTTTATAGCTCTGAAGCCTAAGCCTCATGAGTATGAGTCAGTAGACCCAGGTTCTGACACTTGGTGCTGATGTTCTTTTTTTTTCACAGAGTAAACATATTCTAAGGCTCTGATTCAAGAAAACATTCATGTTCAGGAAATCACTTAAGTACATCCCTAACTTTAAATATGTGCTTCAATCCCATTGACGTCAATAAGGCTTAAGTCTTTGCATAAAGTTAAGCACGTGTTTAAGCCCTTTCTTGAACTGTGGACGTAAGGAGGAAACAGGAAAGAGGGCATGATCTGAAATAATACAGTAGATCCACTCTTGCAGTTTTCATTCATTCTTTACTGAGGCAAATTCCAAATTAAAACAATGGAAATTTTGGCTTAGTAAAGACTTCCACACTGGCTGCCATTGTTGTTTTTCTACTAGAATTAGTGTGAGAATTAGAAGTCTGAAGTTCCTAGGATTCAGTTCTTTGCTCAAGCTACTAGGCCACACTTTTTTTTTATCTAAGTATAAAAAAAATTATGCATCTTAGATATGAAGTTGTGATAATGCTTCAAGAACTTTGAACTTCTAAGGGTGACAACTGTCTGATTTTCCCCCTGTTACAGATGAGATGCTGAGTAACTTGGCCAAGATTCCACTGGAAACCTGCTGAAGAGCCAGGAACAAAATGTTATATCCTAATTGTAAATTTTAATAATTCTTTCTCTTTTAGCCCCTGTTCTGCAAAGGTTTGCATGCCCAAAGGGAGCAGCCAACCAGGATAAGCAGTCCCAAATAAAAATGGAGCCATAGGGCAGAGGAAGGCTGTTCTCTTCTGGGAGCCCAGGGAGGAAGGACTGTGTCTCTGGAGGGCTGAGAGAACTGCCAGCATCCAGGACAGAGCCATGCTGCCAGTAGGGACCAGGGAAATGAGAGGCAGCTCCTGGCTGGCTGCTAGGGTTTGCAGGCTGAGGCCAGAAGGAAATGACCTGACAATTCAGTGCAGTAGACACTAAGAGAAGTGGCTGAACAGCAGACTGCATATCCCCTGGAAGCGGGGAGCACAGTGTATGGCATGGCTGGAGGGCTGTGTTGCTGGAAAGGGTTCCATGGTCCTAGGAAAGATGTGGGTCCTAGAATAGGAGTGATGGTGGTGAGACACCATCTGAAGAGGGTGCTGAGCTAATTCCCAAGACAGCCAGCAGGAAGCACCACAGTTGCAGATGAACCTCGTTACACTCCCCAAAGGGTTTATCTTGACCACCTAATATATTAAAATAAGCTTGTGATAACCACTCTAGAATGTAAAATTGTTTGGGTAAATAAACTTTCATCCTAGTCTACAAATCGGGATGGCTCTAGGGGTGGGTGATCTAGGCAGTCGCCACCCTAGGAATCAGCTTTCAAGGGGCATAATACCATTTGGCTGTCTGGTTTGTTGATTTGCTCTGCAGTTTGACAGGCCACTGCAGGATGCCAAAAATGTTTTCTGCCTGGTCATCAAAACAGCTGGATCTGTTCCTGTCTCCAAATACCCTTAGATAATATTGAACCAAGATAAGCTAGTCAGCACCTCACTCTCCTTTTTCAAAACTGTCCATACATGTCACAAAGATCAGGAAACTTCTTTTCAGTCCCTCTAGTATCATTTTTTTTTCCTTTTACTAGAATCTAATCTGCTTCTGGTCCAAGATTATCATGTTACATATTTGGCAACAATCCAACTTCACTTTTTTCCTTATGATGATGAAATCTCTTATTTTTAACATACTTTGTCTTTCAAAAGCCAGGGAGATAAGCACGAGGCAGCTCTGTCTCCTCCTGGTCTGTTTCCTGTTGTCCAACTATTTTTATTATTGCTAGTTAATTCTGCATTTACAATTTTAGTATTTAATTTTCTGGAGGCCCTAATTTTTTACCTTCTCCTCTTTGGAATTCACCCTCTCTTTTAAGTGAATGAGTTGGCAAAAAACAGTAACTGAGCCTTAAAAAATGGTATTCCTTCTCATTGTGTGGGTTTTGGTTTCTTCCCACTGCTAATAAATTATAAAATTGAAAAACTGCCATGAATCATAATGAATTAATACAAAGTGTTTAATGCAGCACAAAAGGATAACATTCAAACTTTGCAATTCAGTGGCAGAAAAACAAATCTGCTCAGTAGAACTTCCCGTGCAATAAACTTTCCAGTGACAAATCACCTATTAAGAAAGAAAGTGATTTGAATTGTTTTATTAATGCAGAAATGGCTGTATGGCTCCTGGACAAGATGCTACCTTCAGCTTGACTATAGACACATAAACAATACAAACTAAAACTACCAGCATGCAGAGCATCCAGACACAGACATGCATATTGGGACCAATATCTCCACAGGACCTACTTTTCTATAAAATAAGGGAAGCTATCATTATTCCAAATTATGCAAAGTAAGGATGACCAGACAAATTGGGCTTCTGAGAAAATTACAGTGCAGCCTTTGGCTGGGCAAAGTTTGGATACCACCATTCTAAATTAATAATAAACTCAAGAGTAGGAGCAAAAGGTGTATTCCTGTAATGAGTTATGAGCCTCTTCCTATGCAATGTTCAGGAGTTAAAATTACAGATTGTTTATACACACTGTGTTCTGGGATTAATGAAAGCAACTTACTGAAGCTTATTTATGTTATTATCTGAACTAATACTTTTATTGGAAAAGTTTCTGCTTGACATTTTGTGTTTTGACTGGCATTTGTTAGTTGCCAGATGTCATAAAGAAAGGACTGCAACACATGCCGTTAGCAGCATATGCCTTTTTGGGCACTGAATAGCATTTTCGTACAAAAAATCAAATGATCCAGAACATATTATGCTGTCATTTAAGAACAGCATCAGAACTGAAACATTTTTCATGCTCATAATAAATTTTGTTCCCCAAGGCTCAATCTAGCATTTTCTCACAATGTTCGGAAATTTAATGAGGAAAACGTTTATTCTATTAATTGGCCCTATTGTTTTTATTCAGAATGCTAATGTTTTTTTCTCAGAATACAGGTTTTAAGCAATATCTCTGGAAAGGCTTTGATTTTCAGCTTTAGCCTTCTCCATCTCATTGAAAGAGTCAGTCCTGTTTTCTTTCCCGTACTTCCGTCTCAATTATTTACAGTAGTGACAAGTGCTTATCTTCAGGGATAAAGGAGATCTGATAGCTGACCTGCTATTTTTTTTAAAGGGATACAGCAAATGTTATCCACAACAAACTGCAATAGCTTTTTTAGTAATGTGTGGGCAAATGAGGTAATCATTAATCATTCCTATTTGATAAAACTGATGTAATAAAAACTGTTAGCAGTTTCTTAAAAAGATAATATTAAAAGTACAACAAAACTATTCTAATGCAAAGGGAATATATGAAGAATAGAAAGGGGCCAATATGGTTCTATCTGGAGTACTTTCATGACCTGAAAATTTTAAAAAAATCTAACAAAAAAGTGGAAGAAAAAAGAAAGGCTAAGGCCATGGTTACACTGGCACTTTATAGCGCTATAAAGCCCCCACGAGCGCTATAACCTCCTCCCCGTCCACACTGGCAAGGCACGTAGAGCGCTATAACTGCTGAGTTATAGCGCTATTGTTAATCCACCTCCGCATGGGGAATAAGGGCTATAGCGCAGCTGCTGTGGCGCTACAGCAAGGATGTGGACACCCACTGCGCTACAAGTAATCTCTGGAGATGCCTAGAGCCATTTAAGGCAATTAACGTCTCTTCCCTTTGTTTTGAACTCGGCTGGAGGAATGCGGAAGTACCTCTTTAGAGTTTCTTTCTTAACTACGCAGATAAGCATTGCAAATGTTTAAGGAGGGAGCCTGTGTGAAAACAAAGCCTTCTGTGAACGGAGGCTCACTGACAGGCTTTCAGAAAAACGGGAAAACCACTGTCTCTCTCCCTCCACATACACACAACGCGTCCCCCCTCACCCCCCTCGTTTAAAAAGCACGTTGCACCCAGCTGAATGCTGGGATACCTGCCCTAATGCGCTGCTCTTAATGCCGCATTAAGTGCCCCAAATGTGGCCATGCTATACCGCAGGAGCATCTGAGTGTGGACATACAATAGTGTTATACATATTACTGTATAAGGGGACCGCTATAACTTATAGCGCTATAATCTTGTAAGTGTAACCATACCCTTAGGCACCAAATGAGTAACACATAGTAAGGGATATAAAAGGCAATATGAAGGGGTTCTATAAGTACCGAGCAAAAAAGGGGAAAAGAAGAGTGTAGGTTCACTATGTAATGAGGAAGAAGAGCTAATAATGGATGATATCCAGAAGGCTGTGGTGTTTAATGTCTATTTAGCTTTGGACTTCATTGAAAGGGTTGATTTTGACCAGATATTAAACACAATCATTATTAACAACAACAAGGGGGAAGCCAGAACACAAGCCAAAATGGGGAAAGAACAGGGTAAAGAATAATTAGGTAAGTGAGATGTATTCAGGTCTGCAAAACCTGATGGAATTTATCCTAAGGTACTTAAGGAAATAGCTGAAGCAATCTCAGAACAATTGTAATATGAAATGTAATATGACTGATTCAATGCCTGCAATTTGAAGTAGCACCGATTGAGCCTGTCTGCTTCTGTATTTGGCTTTGCAACATTTTGCAAAAGGGGTTTTTCAACTGTCTGCTTGAGCCTGTCTGCTTCTGTATTTGGCTTTGCAACATTTTGCAAGAGGGGTTTTTCAACTGTCTGCTTGAGCCTGTCTGCTTCTGTATTTGGCTTTGCAACATTTTGCAAGAGGGGTTTTTTTCAAGCTAGTATGCTCAGTACGCATGTGAACATTTTGAAACTTTTTCTACTTTGTATCCTTGTGCAAATAAGTACGTGGCGGAATGTTGACGCCCAGCGATGTAATCAAGCTATAAAAAGAACGACCAGGCCATTGATCGCCCCGCACCTTGCTTTTGGCTGAGAAGCACAGGGCTGCGTGCATGCGACGTCGCATTGAATAAAGACATTGCAACCTCCTCCAGCTATCCGAGCCTGTTTTGCCTGAGAAAGGGGCGCCTGCCCAATGTGGGTAGGGGGTCCCCAGGTAACACAATTAGCAGTTATCTTACAGAACTCATGGAGGATGGGTGAGATCCAAGAGGAGCAGAGATGGGCAAACATAGTATCTATCTTTAAAAAGAGAACATGAGGAATTATAGATCTCTTAGCCTAACTCTGATACCTGGAAAGACACTGGAATAAACTATTAAACAACCAATCCGTAGTCACTTAGAGGATAAAAGGGTAAAAAGTAATAGCCAACATAGATTGTTCAAGATCAAATCATGCCAGACCAACCTATTTTCCTGCTTTGACAGAGTTACAGCCCTAGTGATTTAGTTGTTAAAACTGCTAATGTTATTTTCAGGCATATTAATGGGAATGTCATATCTAAGAAGCTGGATATAATCATTCTGCTTTACTTGCCATTGCTGAGACCTCAGCTGGAGTATTGGATCCAGTTTGGGGCACCATGCTTTAAGAATGATGGGGACAAACTGCCAGAAGAGAGCAACAGAAATAATAAAATGTTTAGGAAACCTGACCTATGAAGAAAAGGTTTTTTTTAAAAAAAAAAAAAACAAACAAACAAACAAAAAAAAAAAAAACTGAGCATGTTTAGTCTTCAGGAAATAAGATTGAAGGGGGACCTGATAGAGTGTCCAAATATGTTTAGAGCTATGATAAAGAGGACACAAATAAATTGTTCTCCATGTCCACTGAGGGTAGAACAAGAAATAACTGTCTTACTCTGAACAAAGGAAGATTTAGGTTCAATATTAGGAAAAAACATTCTAATGATATGAATAGTTAAGTACTAAAAGAGTCTTCTAAGGGAGGTTGTGGAATACATTCACTGGAGGTTTTTAAGAACCAATTAGACAAAATGGATTCAAATGAAATTGTGATTGGTTTGCAAGAGCCTCCTAATTCTAATGAATTTCAGAGGGTAGCCCTGTTAATTTGTATCAGCAAAAACAATGAGTCCTCCTGGCACCTTTGACACTAACAAATGTATTTGCGCATAAGCTTTCTTGGGTTAAAACCCACTTCATCAGCTTTTTCACTCCATGCATCCTGCGTAAGAGTGTCAAAATGATTCTCCACATGAATATCATATATAACAAAGAGTGTTATCAGCTCTATGCCTATTTTATTTTATTTTTAAAATCTCATTCTTACCCTTTACTTTTCAGGTAGGGTCTCAGCCCAAAGACTTTTTTTTTCTTTTTTTTCTTTTTAAAAGCTTGGGTAAATTGTTTCATCTATTCTTCAGGGGGAAATAACATACTTTTCCTGCTTGGGAAAAAAATATATTCAAAGATATATGTGTGTACCTATGGCTTGGGATTAGTTGGATTTTACAGGCTGACATTTCCCAAATGACTTGTTTCTGATGACAATTATAAGATAACTTACAATATATTTTAAATTATAGAAGATTTGAAAATCAGTTTTGCACATGCATGTTGAAATTTCATTTAATGTGTAATACAGGACTGTGAAACAACGTACATGCATATCTGTTATTTATGATATTTTACATTGGTATTTCAGTTTGAACCATTCATAAACACTGAATTAGTTTGGTCATGCATTCAGTAGAATAATATTCCATCAATGTAGCAAGATTATGCCAATATAGTTTTTGCATATTTTCTAATATATGATCCATAATGTTTAAGATACTGCTACAACTCTGAAAGGGAATCACACACCCAGCTGGGGATCAAGAATTTGTTGCCTATTTCTATTGTCAAATGCTGAAGTTGTGGTTATAGCCGTGTCTGATTTACTCATTGTAGTTCTGTTCATTGCCCAGTTAAACAACCTTCAGTGGGATTGCTAGTCTATAAAACACCTGTGAGCAGCATTCTGATTTTGACGTTCCATATGGTCTGCATGGGTTTCCCATATGACCATTGCAGTGCAACCCCTATTTTATTTTTGCCAGCCAGACTTGCCTGTAAACAGTTTTACTTTTTCTATTGTTTAAGAATGATTCTTTTTTGAACACTTTCTTCTTGTTCTTTTTTTTTTCTTTTGGCATACAACTGTGAACAGGTGTCACTAAGTGCAAGCAGGCATATGGTGACTGTGTGGGGGGCTGTCATAGAAGATGGACTTCTCTCCTCTGTTCCTATAGAACAGATGTCCTATGTAGCATTCTGCAGGCCTGTCCATCTTAAACCCATTGTTACCTGGCACCTCTGCTTAGTGGCAGGGGTCTTACCAACATGTAAGTGGGCATGTAGCCATCCAAACAGATGGTCCTCGATGCAGGCAGCCAAAACAACATTTATGTGGATGTAATATGTTTTTAAAAAGCCGTAATCCCAGCTGGGGACATTGACGTGGCTGCCCTTCATCAGCTTTGGTTCCATTGCTAAAGTAATGTGCTGTTGCTAATCTGTTTCTGAGCTGGATTAACTTTTTGCATTTTAAAAAAAAATGTGTTTTTCCAGTCACATAAAGCCATGAAGTCTTGTAGAAGTGGGCAGAGTATGGTGTGAGGACTGGGACAATTATTCAAGTCGTAATAATATTTAGCACTTATATAATGCTTTTCATTTCCCTACTCCTTAATACCTTTCAGTTCATCCATTCATTAGTTGATCCTCAACACCTTTAAAGCTCGGTATGTAAGAAACTGAGGCAAAATGAAAAAGGGCAAAATTGTCAAAACACTCTTTGCAGACTTAAATGCCTACACTTGTAAAAAATTCCTATGGAATGTAATAGAAAAATCGTAACTGTTTCATAGCTTTTGTGTGTGTGTGTGTGTGTGTGTGTGTGTGTGTTTTAATCACACTATAGAATTCAATAGAAAACTAAAGTCCTGATATGGAATTCTACAGGAATTTTGAAAATCAATGGGAAGCTTTCATAGGGTAATTTTTACATGCACACACTGATATTACCTGAAGTAACTGTGCATGTAGATCACATATGTGACAGGTTCCTCGGGGTGCAAGCTAGCACTAGGGTACTGCTGAGCTCTCTGTTATATCAGCCTGGAGTCCCTCTCACACAGTAATGATGTTATTGGGATATATAGTAGTATATGCTGTAATACATTATAGGCCATATGGGCCTAGTATAAATGCTGTATGCTTGACATGAATATGTGTTGGCATATTCATGAATATGAATATGTATTGGCAATATGAATATGAATATGTGTTGGCAACTGAAGCAAGTATGATAAATGAAGATGGGGGGGTTAGCTCCCTTTTATGGGCCCAGCAATCCAGTTAGATATAAAATCCCTCTTAGTAGCTGTTCTCTACTTGCTTTACCTGTAAAGGGTTAAAAGATCTACTGCGATGCATAGGTAAAAGGAAGTGAGTGTGCACCTGGCCAAATGAGCCAATAGGAAGGCCAGAATTAGTTTTAAATTCAAACAAGACTCTCCTTTTCTCTGTCTGTTCTCAGGGAGAGGCAGACGGCTGCAGTTATGCTGTAAGAAGCTTTTGGCCAGATATGAAAAATCATCGTCATCATACCTAGGTACTACTCATATAAAATCTCAGATATGTAAGTAGATCAGAAAATGTCTAGGAAGACACAATTAGGTTTATCTCTTTTTATATCTTTATGGCTTGTGAACTCCTCTGTGCTAACTCCAAATGCTTTTGCTTTGCTTATAACCTTTAAGCTGGACCCCAAGAACATTATTTTTGATGCTTAATCCTTGTGGGGTTTTTTAAACATAGCAGTAGCTTGAGTTTTCAGATGTATTTTCTTTCTTCTCATTTTTAATAACATTTACCTTTTTAAAGAACAGAATTCATTTTTTGTGTCCTAAGAGGTCTATGCAATGTTGTTTAATTAGCCGGTGGCAACAGCTAATTTCTTTTGTTTTCTTTCTCAGATCTTCCCTGGAGGGGTGGCGAAAGAGCTTGAGGGTACCCCACAGGAAGGAATTCCCGAGTGCAGCTTCCTGGGTCCTCAAAGGAGTTTGGCACTTGGGCGGTGGCAGCATCTACCCATCAAAGGTCAGAAAAAGGCTATAACCTTTGGAGTTTAATACACGCCTGAAGTGGCCAGTATTAATTTTTAGAATCCTTGTGAGCCCCCAGCTTCTACACTAGAAGTACCAGAGTGGGAAATCGGATTGACAGCAAGGATTTAAGCTTGTGAGTGGTCAAGAATTGTCTGTGAAAAACAAACTTTGTCATGTTCAAAAGAGGAAATAGAAAGTCTTGGATTATGGCATCCTGCTTCGAACTGATCTCCTGGAGTTATGGAAGAAAAGCTTAAAAAAACAGATAAAGAACTGATGATATGATGGACTACTCTATAAAAAGGTTGCTGAAGTCAAAGTCAGATACCAACACAGAGTCTTGAAAAAGAAGTGCAATGTGGGACGCCCACCGCTTGTGACCGGACTGAATTTCAACTGGCCATTAGGATTTCCTTCGGACCTTCATACTCTGGTGTAATATGAAAGGAATGTGAATGTGGAGAGCGAGGTTTATATTGTAATCAATAAAAATATTTAGAATATTAAATACCAACATTATTTCCAGTATCTGCCTGCTCCCCCACTCCCATAGGGAGGTCTCTATCAGAGCCTAACACTATGACAAGCTGCAAACCTCTACAGATACTGCACTTCCACAGCCACCCACAGACAGGTACACACCCAGATGAGTTAAATGAATGCTTTGCCTAGACACTCATGAACTAACAATAGAGAGGCTCCAGCCAATTCCCCACAGCTCGCCAGCCCTAGTACCCAGAGCTGCACTGTGTTGCCCTGGTCAGAAGCCTGATCAGTGAAAGTTTGTTACCCAGTCCACCCCTCCCTCAGTGTGAGAGGACATACTCCAACTCTTGCTCATGATCAGATTTACCAAGCACTTCAAGCAAAATGCACTATTTTAGTTCAAATAAAAAACATATTTATTAACTACAGAAAGATAGATTTTATAGGCGTACAGATCAGAGCTGGTCACCTAAGAAATAAAAGTAGAATAGCAATCTGAGTTCTGTAACCTAGACAGGATTTGAATCAAGCAGTGTCTGACCTTGATGATATAGTTCCTTCCTACACAGTCTTTGTCTTCCAGATATGTTTCCAGGTATTGAGTTGTGGGAAGAGTGAGGCCAAATGATGATGTCACTTTCCCTCCTTTATAAGTTCCTCCAGCTTTCTGGAAAGATCTTTTACTATGATGTGAGTCAAGAAGTCTCCAACATTTACCTGCTCTCTCTGAGAGGTCTCCATTATATACAGATCATGGGGTAGTCCTTGTGAGTGTGTATTCCCCTTAATGGACCATCATCAGTCCATTGATGGCTGCCCATTGTTGTACCTGAAAGGCTGGTGGTGGGTGTTACCAATTTCACAACATATTTCAGTAACATACGTACAGCAAAACTTCATAATTCCACAGACAGTGATAGTGCATATAATACAACAAGATATTAATATTCAACAGACTCAGACTTTTAAAATTATACCTTACAAGTCATAATTTTCATAAAACATATAATCATATCACCATGGTAAATGTGGGATGGAGGGTGCCAGGTATTGCTTTGGGTACAGATAGTCACAACATAACTGGTCATCTACATATGCATCTGCCACTGTTTCATGTGCACTTATAGCAGCTGCATGTGCATATTAGGTATTGTGACAGAGTCAAACCAGAAGGATATAGGAGAGTGCTGGAAGGCACGTATATCAGCCTCAGGATGTGCAGGTCCTTGTTCCCTGGATAGCCAAACAAAGGCTACTCCGGGCCAATTAAGAACCTTCTAGAAAGGAGTAGAAACAGCTAGCCTAATTGGGACACCTGAAGCCAATCAGGGACTGGCTGAATCCAGATAAAAACCTCCCAGTTAGTCAGGTGGGCTGTGGGTGTCAGGAGCTGTGGAAGGAAGTTATGCTGTTGGTGAGACTGAGTGGTGGACAACATATTATACGGAAGGAAGGAGGCCCTGAGGTAAGGGTGAAGTGGAGTTTGAAGAAGTGGGGACTGCTGTCGGGAAGTAGCCCAGGGAATTGTATTGTGTTTTGTGCCTAAAAGGTCAGCCATCTTAGCTGATACTATTAGGGTCCCTGGGCTGGAGTCCGGAGTAGAGGGCGGGCCCGGACTCCCCCCTTTTTCCACCTTCCATACTGGCCTGTGATGAAGGTAACTCACTAGGTGGTGACTCTTGCCAATTATACTGAGAAAGGGAGGTCACTCTGGGGCCTAGATGAGTTTCTGAGGCCCCTAAATCTGCCAGGAAGCGCAGGACCCACAAGTACAAACTTGGAGCTTTGTCACAGTATGCAAATATATGTGTAATTGTATATTCAAATTTCTGAAAATTTTGCTCTTAGTGATATTCCTAAAGACACAGAGAAAACTTGGGGACACATTAACAGCCATGCCAGAAGCCATGTCTCCAATTCAGCTTTCTTCCCTACTGATCTTTCTTGAGAAACCTATAAAACTTCATTTTGCCTTTCAATGTTTGTTTTCTTCAGGAGATGAGAGAAGTTCTGCCTCCCAATATTTATTACTCTTTTGGAACTAAAGTGATAGCTGCAGCAAGCCAAAGTAAAGAAGGGAGTTCTGAGACTCCCTTTGAAGAATGTAAAATCTCCATTTTCTATACAATAGTAGAAGGAAAGAGGAGGAAGTTATGTGCTGTGGAAAATCAAGGCTTTTAGGGAATTGATCCAAAAACACTGCTTTGAGTCTACTTGATATGTAGAACTGGTTGGAACATTTTTGATTAAATAGTTCTCTGATGGAATACAGTGTTTCATCAAAATGGAAATGTTTTGTAGAACCAGGTAGGTTTCAATTACATTTTCATTTGGAGGAGAGAAAGAGATCTCCCACATCCCAGGCTAGTGCCTTAACCACTAAGCCAGGGGTCGGCAACCTTTCAGAAGTGGTGTGCCGAGTCTTTGTTTATTCACTCTAATTTAAGGTTTCTCATGCCAGTAATACATTTTAAGAAATAAACTATTATTTACTTTACATACAACAAGGGAATTAAAAGGTTCAAGAAGCTTCATTTAAAAATAAGTTAAAATGTACAGCCCCCACCCCAGATCGGTGGCCAGGTCTCGGGCAGTGGGAGTGCCACTGAAAATCAGCTCGTGTGCCGTCTTTAGCACTCGTGCCATAGGGCTGCAAGACAGTATGTTTACACTGACTGTCCACAGGCATGGCCATGTACAGCTTCAAGTGGCCGCCATTTGCCATTCCTGGCCAATGGGAGCTGCTAGAAGCTGTGTGGGCTGCAGGGATAGGCTGGCCACCGCTTTCCACTGCTCCTGTTGGCCAGGAATAGTGAACCACGGCCACTGGGAGCTGTGGGCAGCTGTGCCTGCTGACAGTCAGTGTAAACAAACTGCCTTGGGGTCTGCCAGTGGATTACTCTGACGGGCCATGTGTGGCCTGCAGGCCGCAGGTTGCCCACCACTGCTATAGAGTCAGTCTCTCTCTCTCCTTCTCCTCATTTCACAAACAATTCAAAAGGTCTCTGCTGCTTTCTCCATTGGAAGAAAAACAAAACCTTGAATTTTCAAGAAACAGAAATGTTGTTTTCTGGCCAGCCCTGTGATATGCTTTTGACATTTCTGAAAAAGGCAAATATTTATGTCTATTAAATATCACTACGTATACTGAAATAACAAGAAAGTAGTTAATGTTTGTTTATTTCTTTTGTTTCTAGTAATAATAGACTCCATTCTCTGTTCTTGTACAAAGGTCACTGTAGAGTAAGTCACACCAATTTATCTTCCTTTTAGGATACTGGTACAGAACCAAATCTATTCTATTAGTAGCTAAATATAAAGTATGCCTTTGCCATTGTGTTTGAACAAAATAAAGTAAAAAATATGATGTCATATTCCATTGTATATCTTCCAGAATGGCGCTAGCAAACTCAACATAAAGTGCACCTAAATGAATCAGTGGATGTGATATCATTTCAAATTGTACAAGTATTTGCAAACTAGAGATTTCATGGCCAGGTCCATGTGGTTTGACATACTTCAGATTTAGCACTCAAAACCAATTTTCAGCTTTTTGTATTATCAAAAATCTTTGGTTGTAACAAAATAGCAGGTCTGGAAATGCCCTAAGTATTACTGAAAAGTAGAAATAATCAAATTGCCTACTGTTCAATTTTATTTCCAGTCTGTAAACAATGCAAGCAAATCACCCTTCAGCAAGCACGAAACATTTTTTTTAAAAGCTGAAATGAATCAATGATGTTTCCTGGAAGAAAAAGGGTGTACAATGAGTTCAAATTCAAACCAGTGTTCCATGTATCCAAATAATCATCAATGTAAATAGCCTATCTCAATACACACACACACACACACACACACAAAACTGAAAAGCAGTTGGTTTCAGTTCTTGATATAAGAATTCATCAGCTTTCAAGAAGGATTAGGTTCATAAGCATTCACAATAATTCTATTTTTATACCCAGAAAAGCATAATATAAAGCATGCCTTCCCTTCCTTACTGTTTCTAATACAGCTATAGATTGTGACTATCTATTTCAAATGTAGTATCTCATCACTAAATCCTCCCTACACATCATCTACTTTTTCACCACTAAGCTTAGCACTCCATTTAGTCTTGCATTTCAGTCTCTCAAGCATATCATCCTGGAGGTCCCACTACAAATTCAAACATAACATGATAAACATTGAAATCTTTGGGGTAAAATTCTGTTTTAGCTCTCAGCTTTATTGGAATTGAATCTTCTTATTCTAGAAATAAATCCATTAAAGATTGTGAGGAGCTCAGATACAGTAATAATGGACATCATATAAGTACCTTTAGTCATAAAATAGACATGGATTAACTTGGTCCCTCATCTTTCCTCTTAACTCCTGGATTTTCCAGCACTATTGATAAATCAAAAGTCATCTTTTTTTTCCCAAATGCATAACCTCAACATATATAATTCCTCTCTCTTTCTCCTCCCCAATCGAGACTGTCACTAAACCCTGTTACTTTATCCCTACAAAAATTGTGATTTTTTATTATTGTTTGTATTATATTAGTTCACAGTAGTCCATCTCAGGATCTGGACTCCATTGCCAGGCATTATCTAAATATCTAGAACTATATGGTCCCTGTCCCAAACTGCTTAAAGCTTATCTAAGACAACACTTGAAAAACTATATAAACCTTTGACAGTCATATGTGTGAGGGGACATCAGTTATGTACCTTTAGGGTGATCATATGTCCCAATTTTATAGGGACAGTCCTGATTTGGGTTGTTTTTTTTTTTCTCCTATAGGCTCCTATTACCTCCCACCCCCATCTCAATTTTTCACATTTGCTGTCTGGTCACCCTACGTATCTTGTTACTCTCTCTTTTCTCTTTCTCTTTTTTTTACCCCTTCCCGCTTCATAGTTGTCTTGCTACTCCTGTCAGCCTATGCCAATGCTGCCCTGGCATCAATTCTTTCCATTCTACTCTGTTGGCATAGTCATGGGGTTCAAATCATTCACTGATTTCATTCCACCTTTACTGTTAAATCCCGCATTAAATACCATTTGATATAGTTACCCTTCAGTTAACCACCCACTGGTTTCACAGTTTTCTTAGAAGTATTGAGTCAGATTCTTTATTCATGTAAATGGTGAGACTCTCTTCTCATCAATGGAGCTTCATAAACTTACATCAGCAGAGAATTTGGCCTGTAATATTTCAGACTGCCTGTAGACTCAACGGCAGCACTCCATTGACTTCCATTGGAATCATATTTATAGATTAACTTCACTATTAAAAAGAGTAGAAATTACACAAATAAAGATTCATAGATTCATTCACAGAGTTTAAGGCCAGAAGTAATCATATGAAATCATCCAGTCTGACCTAACATATATCCCAATATATTTCACCTAGTTACCCCTATATTCAGCCACACAACTTGTGTTTGAGTAAAGCGTAACCTGTTTTTATATCTTCCAGGAAGGCATCCAATGTTGATTTGAAGACATCAACAGATGGAGAATCCACTACTTCACTCACTAGTTTGTTCTAGTGGTTAATCATTAGAATTGGCAGAGAAAGTTTATTCTGTTTTTAGGATGATTTCAATATTTTGAAATTTTGGTTTTGTTCTGATTTAGAGCTCTTCTGTTTCCTGAAAATAGCACCCGGAAAAAATATTATTGGATATAATGCAAGCATATTTTCTTTGTAGATATCATTTTATCTATTGACATTTATTTCAGTAGACCTTAAAATAGCTGTTTCATAGCCTTTGATGCTAACTGGTTCAAGGAAGTCAATGCATCTGTGTTTAGACACCAGTAACAAATGGTGTTTAGAAATGGAAGACCTTGCATTAAGGTTTGTTAAAATGATGCCTCTTTCTCTCAATAAATAGTTAAAGTCTAGTACCAACTAATGTGTCAAGATTAACAGGATGTCCAGGTACAATAATTAGCGCACACCACTTTGGGTTTTTCATAGTGATATGGCTTTCAGATGCTCTCTGGTAGGAATAACATGCCACTACTGAAGTTTTCATTGGGCCTGCTGGTAATCGTTCTGTGATAGTTACTGTCTATTCAGCAGTTAAATATTTTTGCTTGGATTTCTGATATAAATACCTGAAACAGCAGGATTAATTCCTTGTCTGTGTTTCAGGAACCACTGAAATGAAAAGAAGAAACCTAATTTTCCTTTCACTGCTCAGGAGAACAAGTTATTTTTACAGCAGGTTGTACAGCACTCTGACCTTCTGTTGGGGAAAGTGATTTTAAAGAGGAATCATGCCAAAAAGAATATGACTTGGGACTCAGCATCTTTGAGTCTTTAATTTAATACTGAAATATAATTTAATAAATATATGTTGTCACTGAAAGTAAGAAGAATATGGAAATTCACTGTGAAAATTGTCTTAATTAATACCTCCCATTGTAAAGATTGAGCCTCTGTGGCTGCAGAGAGAGCACACAACCTCATTGCCTCTATCCTGCAGCACTGATTATGAAATTTTACATCTTAGGGGAGCTGGCATCATATGGAATAGCTTCCCTGAATATTGACACTTAAATCGTGGACTTGGCTCAGTGTTGCTGCCAAACAATACATTTTAGTCAGAGCAGGACTGTTTTTAAATTCACAGTATTTGGAAGATTGGGAATTCTTCTCTGGACAGGTAAAAATGCATGACCACAGACAACAGTACAAAGGAATCGAGCATCATCAGAGCTACTTCAGAGTTAAGAAAAAACAAACAGAAAAAATGCTGGGTATTGGTTTTGTCTTCCCTATTTTCATCTGAATACTACAGTTCTCCTGAAACATCACGCTCCAAAAACAGAGCCCAGTGTCATTATATTACAATGCCTTTCGGCCAAAAGCTTTATGGTTCTTACTCCCACAAAGCAGTGCTAATGTTTAGCATTATTTAAATCTATTGCAAAGCATTCTCCTAAACCCTCATTTCACTTTCCCCTTGTGCTTTACATGACAAAAATGGATATTTTATTCTTTTTGCCTTCTCTTTATAGTTCCTTGTACTTAGGAAAGACATTGTTAGAAAAAAAATGAGTTCCAAATAAATTAGCCATTTGTGTTGCAATGAGCAGTGCAAAATTCACTGAAAGGTATACAGAAGTGAATAGGGCTATACTGTAGCCACAAAAACAAGAGCTACTCTCTCTCTGTTTCTTTATTTTTTATATTGGCAGTGAACTCCATTTTTCAGTAATTGATTCTCTGGATTGTCTGAATCTTAGGCCTTTCAATTAAACTTAATTTTCAGAGTCAAGGTAAGACCTGCTTGTTATACAACAGTTGTTTTCTAGCCGATCTTTTCAGTAACCTAATGGTACGTACTACTGTATGAGATGAAAGCAGTAGGCAGTATTTTCAAAGGTTTGTGAGCAAGTCATTTTGGGCTAGATTTCCCAAGTATTTCATATGCCTGTTTTGCATGGATATACTGGCACCTAAAAGTCATGATAGCTTGAAAAATTAGTCCATTATGTCCATTATTCAATTCATAAATTCCTGCATAAGAGTCTAGGCATCTGGGATCCATTCCTGGATTCCGCACCAGGCCCACATAAATGGTCTATATAATAAGTAGTGTAAGATAGATGCGAGTGGAGACTATTAAATGGAAATAAAGTTGTTCTCTTCCACTACTTCAGCTTTATGATGCCAGTAGCCTATCTGGTTTCTATATTCAACCATCTTGGGGGGAGGTGGGGAGGCAGAGAGGTAGAAGAGAAGGTACCAGCATATAATGAAGCTGAGTAGATAGTAGAAAAGAAAGAAGTCAGCAGCCTTCAATGGATGGGAGCCCAGGGCTATTGGAGGTGGGTATGAAACCTGTGAGAATACTCCTGGATACAGATGGCCCAGTCAGAACTCAGAACCAAGCCAACCCCATTTTTGCAATATGCTTTGTAACAGGTTAAATATATCTTAGCAATTCCCAGTTTGTTGGTTTCAAACAGTTGGTCCTCAGGGGACATGTAAAATATGCAATCAAATGGATATTGGTTGAGAACTCAGTGCTTTGAGCAAGCATTTGGTTAGCCAGTCAATTTGTGGAGAAATAGAGGACACTGGTAGCCTAATCTGTCTAGCAGCAACTCTATACCCTTCATTTATCCCTTCTATGGGGCATGAAAATCACCTGACAACTCCCCTTCCTCTGGGACTGCATGTAGGTATAAAATAAAGAATCCTCTCCACCCCTCTATCAGCAGGTCACAGTGGCAGCCAGGTCCTGCAACTTTTACCTTGAAGATAAGGGAGGCAAGAGAATTTCATTTCACCCAAGTAGCTCCAGACAGGAAATTTCCCACCCATGTGTAGGAGGACTAAAGAACTCAGGAGAGGTGGGGTGCTCAGGGACAGAGAGAGGAGGTTTTATTTGGGGAAGGTAACTGACGTGAGGGGAGCAGTGAAGACAAGAGGAGTGGGTAATGGTTGATATGTGATGAAACAGGTTGATGGGAGTGGAGCCAAAACTTTATCTGGCTAAAAGCAGTAGCATCTAAAACAGATAGAAAAGTATCAAAGCTTACTAAAATTCATAGATTTGCTATTTCCACTACACAGAAAGAGGAGAGCAAGTGAGGCCTGATTCTGTGAGGTACAGAGTGCCTTTAGTTTCCACAGAAGTCCATGGGAGTGAAGGACACTGGGCACCTCTCACTTCACTAGCAAATTGCCTGATTTTCCTTAGAAAAATAAGTGAAAGTGTCATCATGTTAACACGTTGCTAAAATGTTATGGCTTCTGTCATCCTTACCTTTACAGGTGGAGTTGGTGACAGTTTTCCACAATTCAGTTTTCTGAGGAAAAAAATTCAGTTTTGGTGGTGGTGGTTGTTGTTGCCATTTTGGGCCAACTCTAATTGCATAGGCAAGCTAGAGAGATATGAATACATAGAAAACCCACCCAACTCCTAGCACATTCATATAGGAAACAGACATAATTCAAGAGTCTGAGCTGAGGATCTTACTGCTGGAGTAGGCAGCTAGTACAGCCAGCAGTACTAGCTTGCCCCACAGGAGCTATAACTAAGGCTCTGTGTCTGTCATGGAAGTCACAGAAGTAATGGATTCCATGACTTTCTGGAACCTCTGTGACTTCTGCAGTGGCCAGGGTGGCTGACCTCAGGGATCCCCAGTAGCTGGCTCCGGGAACAGCCATTCAGGTTCTCCTGAGGACAGTCACACCAGCCACTGCTGGACTGGCCCTGGGAAAAGCCACATCAGCCGCTGCTTGGGCAGCGTTCCTGGGGTGGCTGGAGCAGCGGTCCCCTGGTGGCTGACGGAGCAGTCGTGGTTCACAGCTGGTCCTGCTGGCCCTGAATGCCCCTGGTTGCCCTCCCTCGCCCAGTACTGGCCTCCCCGGACATCCCCCTCCAGCAGTGGCTCCGCCCGCACACTCCCCAACACATCTCCCCCCGCCCCAGAAGATTTAGTCACAAATATTTTTAGTATAGGTCACAGGCCGTGTTTATTTCCCATGACCTGTCCATGACTTATACTGTACTAAAAATATCTGTGACTAAATCGTAGTCTTAGCCATAAATGAGCAAGGGATAGGCTATGATCCATCTCACCCTGTGCATTGGCAGATCTATCCTGGAGAAAGCATTAACTACCCATTTTCCACAGTAGCAACTGTCCAGCTCATTCTCATAGTGTGTCTGGAGATATTATGTCTTATAAAGGTATAACTCCTCCAGGCATCAATGCTTGGGAGAAGTGAAGTGACATTTCTTCCTTTCCAGAGACTCGGGTTCTTAGTGGCCATAATTGAACTCTTTATTTGCAATTCATATTAATGTTTTTTAACTCTTTTATTGAAAAGTGCCTAGAATAGAGACACTGGTACCATAAAATAAACTGTATTCTATCCCTGGTATTATCATCTGAATTAATTATGCATCTTATTATTTAAATATTCCCTCAAATTATTAACTTGCCCACAGAATATTCTGTGGAAAATGGTAAATGTGTGAGTGTTTTTTGTACTCACCATCTATTTTTATGCAGTTCCACAATATTTACACGTGCCAAAAGTTGAACTGTATTTAAATATGCTAAGCCTGTCTAATTCCATGTGCTCGCCATCATTTGCATGAGACAGTCTCATTTGTTGATTACATTAACAACCCCTGGCTTAGAAAGCATTTAAAATTGTAGCCCAACATTGCTGGACAATTTGAAAAGCAATTGCTCTTGATTTCCAGGAACAAAGATTTTGACATTTTGACTGTGTTGTCTCTCACAATTTTTTATTTTTTTAAAAAAAGTCTTTTGAATCTGCTGACACTGGATGTGTTTGTCATTAAATTTGTGTAGTTCATTTGACCTTGTCCTCTCTCCAGCAATTCTTTGTCTAACTTTCAGGGACCTGTCCTCAGTAATACCCACTTTATTACCTTGCAGAAGTAAAGTTCTGTTTTTGTTTCTGTGTTTGATTTTTTCATTTTGGTTCTCAAAATATACATAAAATGAGTGTATAGGGAGAATTCTTGCACTATTCAGTTCTTAAACATTCTGTGCATTTATGACTTTTCAGAGGGCAAGGAGTTTTTGAAAGACACAAAGGGGAGTTTGTCACCCTACTCCCTTTGGAAATCAATGTCAGTGGAGCATTTAATTCACATTTGTGCCTTTAATTAATCATTTCCCTGTAAACTGAGTAATGGATACTTTATTTCAGAGTAATTTATACCCTCTTCCTTTTACAATATGTACAAGATATTGGAAGAGCTATCTTGATATGTACTATAGCCACTAAAATACACAATCTGCAAGAAAATTTCAAAGTTAAGTCTGCCTTGTTGATTTTTTTGGCAATATTAATTGCCTTTGTTGCTGCTGAATAGACTAGAAATCTGGATCCTCATTAGCCAAGAAGAGGAAACAATAATTCTTGCAACATGGGAAAAGTAGAGCTGTTGGGGAAGATTACTGAGTACAACTGCTCAGCAGAGGGGCATCAAACTGAATAGCCAAACAGAGTATATGAGGTTCCTGAAAGTAGCTAATTTGGCAGGGTTCTATAAATGGATATGATTGAAATGAACCATATGGAAAGAGATTGCTGTGTTGAAGTTTCTGTGGAAATTGTCCCCGTTTAGAACTCCTGGACCTCCATCCGAATGAACTCTCCTACTCTTTCAATTGTACAACTCGTTGTACACGTTTTCTCCAAAGTCCATCCAGCGGCAGGAAGACGCTTTGGACAATGTGCAGGATAAATCACAGCAATACTTGGATTTAACTAGGAAACACAGCAATAATGCCACAACCCCAAATATTAAAATTCACATTAACAGCCAAAACACATATCTGAGAAAATAATTGTCAGTATGCAAAGCATAAAGAACTAACAAATTAGAACTAACCAGCAAAATGAAATTGGCATTTAAGATTTTTTGTACAGATTATTAACTATGCAGACAGAATTTTGATATGACACATAATACATCTTTTTGTAAACAATGATTATCAATGCTGTCCTTTAAACTTACACTAATTCAATTGTGTTATGCTAATCTTTACTATGTCACTAACAATCAGTTCCCAGTTCTTCTAACATTCCTTCTGATCCTCTGACACTTGAAAAAAAGAAAAAGGGAAAAGACAAGTTATTAGTTTGCTTCATTGTCTAAGATGTTTTGCCCTTTAGGTCCTGTGACTCTGAACATCAAATTCTGTAAGTTTAATTGGGTCACACTTGCAATATTCTCCCACTAATCCAAACCTATCAAGTCATCAATAACCCTGAATATTTATGAAACCAATAAAACAGGATTTAATACTTTAATACTGTCAGTCATTTACATTATAGTCTTCAGCAACATATCTTTATGCCTGAAAAGTCCTTTGGTATTCTTCCTCCAGTGATAGAGCCTGCTCAGATTTTAAATAATATTTCTCTCAGGAAAAAGGTTAAAGAATTCTTTGGATACTTCATATCAACACTACTATAGAAAACAATTAAGGCAGAGCAACAATGGTGGACTATGTTCCATAAGAGTATGGTCTAGGAGATATCAGGTCAGATACTGAGTTAGAGTAAATTGACATATTTACACTAGTTAGAGTAAATTGACATATTTACACGCTGCCAGTTTATGCCAGATGTGGATTCTTCTCTAAGCTCCCATCTCAAAAACAAAACAAAACAAAACAAAAACACCTGTAGCCGTTACCAAGCTTTATAGTGTTGTTCACAGATCTAACTGGCTAATTAATTAGCTAACAATGTATCCATTATAAAATTTAGGTGTCTCTACAAAAACAACAAGGAATCCAGTGGCACCTTCAAGACTAACATATTTATTTGAGCATAAGCCTTCATGGGTAAAAAACCCCACTTCTTCAGAGGCATGGAGTTAAAATTACAGATGCAAGCATTACACAATAACACATGAAGAGAAGGGAGTTACCTCACAAGTGGAGAACCAGTGTTGACAGGACCAATTCGATCCCGGTGGATGTAGACAACTCCCAATAATTGATGAGGAGGTGTAAATTCCAGGAGAGGCAAAGCTGCTTTTCTATTGAACCAGCCACTCCCAGTTCCTATTCAAGCCCTAATTAATGGTGTTAAATTTGCAAATGAATTTTAGTTCTGCAGTTTCTCTGTTTCTGCAGTTTCTCTGTTTCTGAAGTTTTTTTGTTTAAGTATGGCTACTTTTAAATCTGTTATAGAATGTCCAGGAAGATTGTCTCTACAGCATCAACAATAGGCTCAAGGATAGGATTTTCATAAGAACCTAAGTGTCAGTTGCATCATTAACATAGTCATCCCAGTAGAGGACTATGCACTTTTCACAGACCTGAAGAAGAGCTCTGTGTAAGCTTGAAAGCTTTTCTCACTCACAAACATATATTGGTCCAATAAAAGATATTACCACCTTGTGTCTCTAATATCCTATGACTGACACGACTATACCAACATTGTGTATATGATTTACAATTCACAGATGGGAGATCCCTCACATAGACTATAAAACGTACCATTGGAGATCTTTGGAAAAGTTGCATCAATAGCCATTCAAACAATGGCACAAAGTCATTCTGGAGCATTTGGAGATGCTATTGGGACAGGAGAAAGGGTCTGTTCCACCACATCCAGAGGAAGTGCCAAGCTGATAAATAAAAGGCAATTTAGTGATGAGAGAGAAGAGGACCATTTGAGAGACAACCACTTGAAGTGATCAAGGAGGAGAAGAAAGCTTCATCAGAGAGAAGGGAGAGAGAAAATGATGAAAAAGAAGTGCAGAAAGCAAAGGAATGGGAGCTAGCATAGGAGAGAGGAAGAGCAGCATGAATAAAAGTGAATAAAAGATGAGTATCTGGGAAGAAGAAAGGGGTGATGTTAAAAGTGTGAGTTGAAAGAGAGCTTGAACTTTGCAAGTCATGGATCCAAGAGTTAGAGAAATATTAGGTAACAAACAGGAAAATATTATATTATGAGGCTATAATTCCATTTTGGGATTCCAGGGAATGCATAATGCAATTTGGTTTTACTGTGATGGTTTTCATCATTAGAACCTCTCAACTGAATATAGCCCCATAATTCAATTGCTTGTAATCTGTTTCATATGTACTTTAAATTATTATGTGGTCTTTAAAGCCACAGTCAGTTATCATCTGATGTGCCTAATGTTTATTTAAAATGCAAGTGGCCGGGTAAATACGATTTGTTATTATGGGAAATATATCATTGCTTACAATAAAAAAAATTTTAAAAACCCATCTCACAGCATTTCTTTAAATTGGCGATACAATGCAGTGCACACATCATGTTGCATCAGGTCTTGTACAAAGTTATCAAATTCAAAAGCTATTTTTGAGCACTCATTGCCTGTGGGTTATTACCTGCAAGCAGTGAGTCTTTTACAGTTTATCCATTGGAAAAAGTCTGTAACAGGTGTTCTGCTGCTGGCATATCTCTGCTGTAGAATTTACGGGGCTCTTTCTTTTATCAGGGGATCTTTAGTTAAATGCTATTATGGCCCTATGTGGGTAGTCAATAGAGACAGAGGAAAATATCATAGAGAAAATCACTTTCCTTGTTTTTCCTACTATATAGAGTGTGAGCAAAGAGAATATTTTATCCTAATAAACATTTTAGAGAAGTATGACACATAGTACACTACCACTAAGGCTTATATCAATAAGACGTACTATGCATTAGTTTGTCACTGACTGCTTACCTTAGAAGTACACAACAGGATGTTGCTGCTAATTCTTCAAGACTTTTTTAATCTTTGAAATGTCCTTTCAAAAACTTCTGCCAAATGAAATACTCATGCCCTAGGAAAGTATCTGAGGCCTATAAAATGAAAATGTTGTGTATTAAATAGATGTATAATCTTTTCCCCCTTCTGATGAAAATAATTTTTGTTTCCATTTTTTCAGATTTTTGTAAAGATTTTTCTTTTTCCTCCAACTCTAAATTTTTGATGAATTTGACAGAAATTCTCTGAATATTTGGGTTGATCCAAATCAGAATTTTTGGTGAAACAAGTTTAGGCTGAAACTTATGCCCAACTCTGTGCACTGATGTGGAAAATATACATCTTACTTTTCATGAGTATCTTTTGCTTCTTACCTCACCACTGACTTTCTGCTCAAGTGCCACAACTTGAAACCTTCAGTAGGAAAACATGCCCTTATTTTATTTTCATTATAGCAGGAAAATAAGCATCCAGCTAGTCACCTCTGTAAAACATGGACACTAATATTAATTTTTGCAGCTGAATGACATGAAAATCATTAGGTAACTCCACAATGACAATACAATGTATGTCATTATCATACAAAAAATTTTCAGTTCTTTGTTAGTAATTGATACTAAGTATGAAATTAATTAAGTAACTGATTGAACCAATGCTGTGATAATGGCAAATAAATTTAGGAAAATAAAGTTCTAATGTCATATTGTGGTAATGTGAATTACCTACTCAATGTTGATTTTCCTTAGAGGTTTCATGAAGCTTAAAAATAATTGTATTGTGAGGGAATTGTCATAGAAATATCAGCTAAAAATACAATTCAAAAAGCTATATCTATTTCATTACACACAATGATAATTATGGTATTCAATAAAAATATACCTATGTCAATCATACAAAAAAGCATTGAATAGAATTTTAAAAAAGAATTATAGCTAGTGTTCTGTACCCTGTGTACTGTAGTGACCAATCTCTGAACTTGAATTTCCGTGATCAGATATATAGCAACAAGACAATTATCTCTCTCTCTCACACACACACACAACATACATTAAAAAAAAACTTCATTATGGTTGTAATGTCAAATACTTAAAAATTAGGAAATTACAGCATTAGGGTTCCCTGCACAGCTCAGATAGACCTTAGGACAAACCTCTTTGCTCTAGATAAAAATGCTATCTGTTGTATTTGCACACTTGGAGATGGCAGAGGAAAGAGAACACCAGAAAGCTCTGTGCTGGACTAACTGTACTATACAGTTCCTGCAGTGTTTTAAGGTGTAACAAATGGACCTGACTGTGGTCCATCCTCCCCGAGTCCCAGTACATCCCCAGCCAGTAGACCCCAGGCTCTTCTTCTGAAGGCTGGCCACAGTCCCTGGGGACAAACATAAGGTGATGAACTGCTGCCAGAGCATGGACAGGACTAGATGGTTAAGCACTGGCACTCTCCCCCAAGAGGAAAAGCACCTAGAGTGTCCCTGTTTATCACCTCAATTAGTCAGACACCCTGGCCTCAGAGTCTAGATCAGTACAGATTTGCAGAAATAACAAAGGCATACTCCTGACACAAAGGTGCCTCCCTTGCCAAATTTCATTTCCATCCTTCAAAGCATAGGAGAACTAGAACTTCTAAAATAATTGGTCACTGGAATATTATAACATTATAAATATAATGTATTTTTCCCAGTTTCATTCTCTGAAGTGGTTGAACTGTTTCGGCTGAAATTTTCCAAAAAAACAAAAACACTGGAGAAAAGCCGCAGCAAGGATAAGACTGAAAAACCTGCAACAAGGGCTATGACTCAGTTATGAAGTCCTGGGTGGAAGTTTGGGGATTTCTTTGTTAATAATAGAGACACAAAGACATTAAAGTCTATGTTAAGTTGTTGGGGAGACCAAGAGGGAGAAATTGAGGCAGGAAATGGTCCTCAAGCCAGGCCAATTAAATCTGCCAGACAAAGAACTTCTTTTGAAGTACATTCAAATGTTATGTACCTCAGCAATTTCTCCCAGAACAAAAATATTGCTGATTACAGTACATTCAATCTTGATTCCATCTACAACTATCAGCTTATAAGGAGCATTTTTGAGTCTTCTGTTAAATTAAGTGGACAAAATTTCATCAAGTGATGCAATTTTCTGTGAAATTGCTACATATTTTTATTGGCCCAGGTCATTGATTTCTGGTAAAAGACATTGTCTTTCCAAAAAATCCATTAGTATCCTAAGTTAAGGAGAGTTTACCATTGACAAAATTAGAATTTTATTTTGGAAGGCAGTATAATAGCTAACAGCTAATGTTTTGGATATCCTAAAAATGAATTTAGATTGGCAATTACCTCCCTGTCACAGATATTTGGATAATTAGAAAACAAGGAACAATCACAATATACTCTAGTACGCAGGCAGCTGTTCTTGACTGATCACTAAACTCACACCTATTCTTAACTAGGCATGAACACAGCAAGAGAAAAGCTCTTATATGGTTTCCATTGTCATTTCTATCCCACAGCAGGATGTGAGAAAGTGTGTGTTGTAAGTTCAAACTCTGAGTGTCTTCCACCACCATTAGAATAATAGCTGCGTAATTTAGTTGTACTAGACTATGTACCTTCATTTTACATTTCAATTAAAGTCAATATTTTAGTGACCTAGAAAAAGATGAGCTATGCAGCACATTAGGAAAAGCAGTACCTCACAGAGAAATAAGAGGAAAGCAGTAATTTTCAGCCCAACTTCAACTTTGGCCTTTTGGAACTTATTTTCTATTATGAAAACTACAATAAACATATTGATTGGGCAGTGTCAGTCCCAAGCCCTGATCAAAAAGGAGAAAGGTTGGTTGATGGAGCGACTTCCCATCACCATACAAAAAAAAAAGTTCTGGCTACATAAGCTAATCACATAAATCAAAAATCATGGCCTGAGGAGGATGGAAAGCATTCAGATGTGCATATGACAGTGGATGATCAAATCCATTGGGAAGTCATCTTCTCAATGGTCCAAATTCTGAGGGCCAAAAAGAATACATCCATAGCCACCTGGAATGTACAAACTCTAAATAGTGCAGGAAAATTAGCACAGGTAATCAAATAAATTGATATATAGAAAATTAACATCTTAGGACTTTGTGAAGTTAGATGGAAAGATCAAGATATGATAACATCTTGAGAAAAAATAATGTTATATTCAGAGGGAACCAAACATGAGAAGTGTTGGAATCATCATGAATAACGCTGAAAAATAAATCACTTATGAATTGGCAGCCAATATCAGATATGCTACTTGCAGCTATATTCCACTCTTGGCACATTAAGTGCACCATAGTCCAGGCATATGCTCCAACAAAAGACACAGATGAAGAGAACAAAGAGAAATTATATACAGAATTGAATGATGTAGTGAAAGAAATATAAATCCATGAGCTTGTCCTGTTTATGGGAGATTTTAATGCCCAAATCAGAAATGAAAGAAGAGGTAGGGAAACAGTCAATTGGAAGACATACAACTGGAACAACAACATACAATGGCACAAGACTTCTTGAATTTTGTGCTGAAAACTATCTTAGCATCTGCAATTATTTCTTCCAATATAAAAATATATACAAAAAGACATATATTTCACAAGATGGCCATACACAAAATGAGGCTATATCTGTGTTAGTCAGAGGTGGAAAGCAGTGTTTGACACAAGAGTATTCAGAAGAGCAGATATAGGGAGCGATCACTATTTGCTGAAAGCAAACATCAAATTGAAGTTTAAAGTACTTAAAAAGAAATAACACAGACTCAGATTATTCAATACGCAGAAACTACAAGATTGCAGGATACAAACTGTGTACCAGATATATGTCAAGAATAGATTTGAGGCCCTTAAAGATCTTAAAGAAAATGAAGTGCAAAAATACTGGGATTTTTTTTTCAAAATAGCTATGCTAGAAGCAGCTGAAAAGATATTTGGTAGAAAGGGAGGAAGCAATAAAAAACAGTGGATCTCAGAAGAAACATGGAAAAGTATAGACAAACTGAAAAAAAAACCCCACAAAAGGCTCTAGTACTACAATATGCAAATAAAAAAACAAAACAAACCTATAGTAACCTTGAAAAAGCAGTAAAAAACCAATGCAAAAAGATAAGTAAAAATGAATAGAAAAGAAGGTTAGTGAAGCTGAAGAAGCAGGGGAAAGAAACAATACAAGAATAGTTTGTGTGATCCTGAAACAGTTAACAGGATCTGGGTCAAAATTCAGAAGTGTCCCAATGAAAGGGAAAAAGAGGAGAAATTGTGAAAGCACAAGAGGAACAAGAAAATAGATGGGTGGAACATGAAGTACTAAAACAACCAGAACCAGTTAGAAGGCTGGAATTGAATGATAATAAACCATAAGACCTACATATAGATGTATGTGAGGTAAATATCAAAGAAGGAAAAAAAAATGTTGCAGAAGCTGAAAAACAACAAGGTAGCTGGTTTGGACAGCATTAATTCTGAGATATTTCACTTAACTATGGAGGTGAAGACACGTAATCAGTCATCTGTTCACTATGCAACTAAATATGGATGGAGGAGAAAGTGCCTAAAGAATGGACCCTTGGTGTCATAATCAAGTTACCAAAGAAAGGTGATCTAAACAATTGTTCAAATTGGAGGGGAGTAGCATTTCTGTCTGTCACAGAAAAAGTATTAGCAGCAGTCCTCCTGAACAGAATGAAATGAAAGATGGATGCCATCCTACATGAACAATAATCTGGATTTAGACAAGGAAGATCAGGCACAGATGCTATTTTCACCCTGAGATGGATTATTGAGAACACAACTGAATTCCAAGGCAGTCTCGCCATCAATTTTGTGGACTTTCAAAGGTATTCAATAGTGTAAACAGAGAAACAATGTGGAAAATGAATTCACATTATGAAGGCATTCTATGTCAAAATGCTGCATTAAAATGGAAAATGGATTGAGTAAGCCATTCAGCACCAACACAGGTATAAGGCAGGGTGCATCCTGTCTCCTTTTTTGTTTATGCTAGTCATCGACTATGGATTAAAACAATGCAACCGTGATGCATATGGCCTAAAATGGAACAATGTTGATCTAGACTTTGCTGACAACATTGCTCTTATTAGTGAACATGCCAACGGACTACAAAAATGCACAAACCAAGTAAAAGAAGTAATGGAGAAGATAGGTTTGAGATACAATGCAAAGCAATGTAAAGTCATGTTAGTGGGGACTATATGAACAGAAATCAAAATTGCAGAAGAGAAACTGGAAAAGGTGGATAAATTTACATATCTTGGAAGTATCATCAGTCAAGATGACACTGGTTCCGAGGAAATAATCAGAAAAATCAGGAAGGCAAACACTGCATTTGGAAGACTCAAAAACATCTCCTTCGAGACAAAACTGAATGTATACAAAGCAATTGTTATTGCTGTCACAACATATAGAAGTGAGACATGGCCACTTACTAAGAAAGTTACACAAAAGCTAGATACATTTCATCACAAATGTCTGAGAAAAATATTGAGAATATCGTAAAGCGATAGGAAGATGAATGAAGAAGTCAAAACAAATTACTGGACAAGATACCATCTCACAAATAATTTACAAAAGAAGACATCAATGGGACATATGTTGAGAATGGAGACAGAATGCTTACCAAATACCATCCTTGAATGGAAGCCAGAAAATCCAAGAAGAGAGGAAGTAAGTATGATTAGAGGGGCATCAATGCCTCCCTAAAAACAGTGATGCTTATGAGAGAAAGAAGAGGTTCAGTTAAAAACTGTCACTTGTCTCTTTTTGTACCTTCTTCTACAGCCATCTCTCATCCATCTCAACCTTCCCTTCTCTACTTTATCTGCACAGCTGTTTCTATTCTATTCTATATAGATTCTTATAGTGCACTCATCACCATAATATCTAAGTGCCATCCTGAAGTATATCAAGCAATATGACTATATGTCTCTCATGTCTTTTTTGTTCTCATCCTTGATCAAAAGGAAGAGATGTGCACAGTGGAATATTTTGTTTTGGATTTTTTTGTTCTAATTAAGAAGACACATGCACCCCACCTATGTACACTCTGCTGTATGCTTATGTTAGAGTTGGCAAGGTCAAAAACTGCCTTTTGTATTTACAGTGGTGAAGTTTGCAGTCATTCTAAGTTTCTGTGAGAGTTCATTCCACAGTATTGGGCAATCCATCAGGAAAACTCTGTCTCCTATACAGACACACTTTACCCTTATTATTTCCATAAGTTCTAGAGGAGTGAAGTTGTCTACCGCTGTCTTTATTCCAGAGCTTTAGTTGATCTTTTGGTTGATCATGATACTATGGGTTCAGGCCATTAAATGCCCTGAAGATCAGGTCTGAACAAAATTAAAAGCTGAATTGGGCGTTCTTAACTGCTCCAATCTGCTTGGGGCTGGTTACATTCAGAGGGGATGCATCTTGCTGATGGGGTGCAGTGGCAAGCGTGAATTGATGCAAAGGTCATCGAATGGAGAGAAAGCACAGGTATCACTTTAAACTACTACTGGTTGGAGCCCTAGAAAGAGCATTTCCCAGCCAGCCAATCAAACTGTGGCTTTGGCAATCCATGTCTCAAACCAAATGTTAATAAATTGAACCATATGCTCTGCATCTGCAAAGTACTAAAATTGGAAATTTTCAGTAAAACAGATGACAACTATTTACAGAGTTCTTAGATATAGATGTTTTGAAGAGGGAGTTCAGGATTCAGAAATAAAAGAAAAACAAGGATAGCTTTGTTTTGCTAATAACATAAAGCTATTGACAAATTGCTCTGCCATCCATCTCAATTACATTGCAGTGAACGGATAATATGATTAGAAAAAGCAGGGATAGTCCTTTTCCTGAAAAGTTTGATGCTGATACTGATACAATCAATCACTGAAAATCACTCATACCTGCTTACTCTAACTTGGATAGACACAAGCACTCCATAGAATGAATGTTACAAATTATTTCCCTCTATACTAAGTATTCTGAAATGCAAATATCTGGAGCAATGACAATCCCCATTTTACTTTTTGCCAAATTATTTCTTTCTATTTTTTTTATAACATCCACTAAGAAATTTCAGTCTATAGTCATCAGGGCATTTAATTTGTAAGATGCCTTTTCAGATAACTACTCAAGATAGAATTTACTTCTACAGTTTCCAGCAATGACAAGGGTATTTTATCTGGATTTATTAAACAAAAAAATATACATTTCCTGATTAACTGTTCTGTGTGTTCCTCTGAAGCAAATTAAAATCTACATAACAGAGGAATCATAACTGGAAAAAATTTGAACCTAAAAGGATCCTAAAAAAGAGGATCTCTTAATGCATGCGTGATTGTGCTTGTTTGTGTGTGACATTTGCTGTCTAACAGGAAAATAGATTTTCTTTACAGTTCCAAGGATAAACTTTTAACATTTTAATTAAAATCATGTTTTCCAGTTATGATTCTTTTGTTATGCAGATTTTACATCAGAAGAACATACAGAAGAGCAGAGGTAATCAGAAAATGTTTATTGTTTCATGATAATAAATCAAAATGAAATACAATGCTATGGCTGAAAACTATAGCAAATTCTATCTTCGATGATAATCAGAAAATATATTCTTACACAATCCATCACTCAGCTAGAGGGTTGTGAAGAAAACAAATTCTTACCAAACACCACCTTAGGGCAATCCCTGAAATCAGAGCTTCTAGTCTCACATATTTCATTGATAAATCTTTAATCAAAAATAAGGAAACCACATACCTCTTTCATCAGAGTACTACCTGAATATTAAAAGACCTATCCAAATATAAAGTCTATCACTCTATTGTTTCTATTGTAAATTCTCAAGTGCTTTGTCTCCTCCACGTTTAAACAACCCAAGGCGGTTATATTACAATCAAATAGATCTCACTCTCTGTATTGTTTTCCTGCTACTGACTCTAAATTTTCTTTTACTCAAGTTTGCCACATTACTGTTAGTTATACCTCTTTGAATCACTTTAAATATTAATGCATCTTTGAGAACATCAGAATGGCCATACTGGGTCAGTCCAATGGTCCATCTAGCTCAGTGTTCTATCTTCCAACAGTAGCCTGTGCCAGACACTTAAGAAATGAACAAAACAGGTCAATTATCAAGTGATCTATCACCAGTCATCCATTCCCAGCTTCAGATAGTTAGGGACAGCTAGAGCATGGAGTTTTGTCCCTGACCATCTTGGCTAACTGCCATTGATGGACCTTTCATGAACTATATAAGTTCATGAAAGGTCCATCATTTACCCAGTTATACTTTTGATCTTCACAATATTCCCTGGTAATGAGTTCCACAAGTTGACTGTGGTTGTGCGAAGAAGTACTTCTTAATGCTTGTTTCAAATCCGCTGCCTATTAATTTCGTTGGGTGACCCTTGATTCTTGTGGTATGCAAAGTGGTAAATAACACTTTCCTCTTGACTTTTTCCACATCAGTCACAATTTTATAGACCTCTATCGTATCATGCTTTATTCATCTCTTTTCTCAGCTGAACAGTCCCTGTAAATTTTAATCTCTCCTTTTATGGAAACTGTTCCATATCCCTAATAATTTTCATTACCCTTCTTTATTTTTTCCAGCTGTAATATATCTTTTGGGAGATGGAGGCAACCATAACTGCACATAAATATTCAAGGTGTGGGAGTACAATGGATATATAGAGAGGCATTATGATATTTTCTGTATTATTATCTACCCCTTTCCAAATGGTTCCTAACATTCACATAGTTTTTTTTTACTGCTGTGCACAGTGAATATATGTTTTCAAAGAACTATCCAGGATGACTCCAAAATTACTTTGTTGAGTGGTAACAGCTAATTAAGCACCCATCATTTTATATACATAGATGGGATTTTTTTTCCAGTGTGCATTACTTTGCACTTTGCAACATTGAAGTTCATGGTGTCATTTTGTTTCCCAGGCACCCACTTTAGTGAGATCCTTTTCTAACTCTTCACAGTTAGTCTTGGACTTAACTATCTTGAGTAATTAAGTATTGTCTGAAAACTTTGCTGCTTCACTGTTCTATCCCTTTTCCAGATCATTTATAAATATAGGTCCCTGTAAAGATTAGGTCCCTGTAAAGATTCTTGGGAGATCCTGCTATTTACCCTTAACATTGTGAAAACAGACCATTTATTTTCATCTTTGTTTCCTAACTTTTAACCAGTTACTGATTCATGAGAAGACTTTCCCTCTTACCCCATTGTTGCTGTCTTTGCTTAAGGGCCATGTCAAAGTTTTCTGAAAGACCGAGCACCCTATATCCACTGGATCACCCTGATCCAAATGCTTTCTGACACCCTCAAAGAATTGTAACTGATTAGTGAGACATGATTTCCTTTTACAGAAGCCCTGTTGACACTTCCCAAACAAATCATGTGCATCTATGTGTCTGATAATTCTGTTCTTTACTATAGTTTCAACCAATTTGCATGGTTCTGAAGTTAAGCTTATCGGTCAGTAATTGCCAGGATCGCCTGTGGCCCCCTTTTAAAAAATCCATGTTATATTAGCTATCTTCCATTTATCTGGTAGAAGGCCTGATTTAAGTAATACAGTACATATCACATTTAATAGTTCTGCATTTTCATATATGAGTTCCTCCAGAACTCTTGGGTAAATAACATCTGGTCCTGGTGAATTATTGCTGTTTAATTTATCAATTTGTTCCAAAACCTTCTCTACTGGTAACTGAGTCTGGGACAGTTCCTCAGATTGTCACCTAAAAAGAATGGCTCAGGTGTGGGAATCTCGATCAAATCCTCTGTAATGAAGACTGACGCAAAGAGTTCATTTAGCTTCTTGTCTTCCCTTAGCATCTTGACTGTCCAGTAGCCTCATTGTTTGGTAAGTTTCCTGCTTCTGATATACTTTTAAAAAATGCTGTTAGTTTTTTTTTTTTTTTTTTTTTTGGGGGGGGGGTTGCTAGTTGCCCTTCATATTCTTTTTTGGCCTGCCTAATTATGGTTTTACACTTGACTTGCCAGGGTTTATGCTCCTTTCTATTTTCCTCAGTAAGATTTGACTTCTGATTTTTTTTAAGGATGTCTTTTTGGTTCTAATCGTCTCTTTTACTTTTTGATATTTACATGCTTTGGATACTTATGCAGGATTCTCAGAACTTCTCTTATATGTTGTTTAGACAAAGTATGCATATATAGTACTTCTAATTTGTGGATAGGCAGCATATGACTGCTTATGCTCTTACAACAGACCTTGTTGAATTCTTCCTTATTCAGATTCAGGGGCTTTTATAGCCCCCTGTAGTGCAGGTGCTAGCCCACAAGAGGCCCTAAGAAGGAATATTTTTGACCCTCCTTCCCTCTCACCACCACAACACATACTGATAATTAAGAGGGGGCCGCCTTGAGCTGCTCAGAGTCCTAAGGCCTAATCAACTGTTTAGTCTTTTTATGTCTATTGTCAGCTCTGAGCCCCTGTACGCTGTATATTACATTACAAACACATATCTAATTTGCTGTTCACTATCCTTCCTCGGTTTCTTTCAGCATTACATCCTTCAGTAAATCCAGCAGTGAATACAAATCCTATAAATACTCTGCATATCTTCTAGTTTTCCTCTACAAAACTTTCCATAACCTTAATGTCAACCTCATTATGAACACTCAAGCTTTCAAGTAGCCTAAATAGCATTTGTATATTTAATAACATACATAGAAATAAAGTGCTCCAATTACACTGAAAAAACATAAAGAATAAAAGCCTTGTGATAATGAAACTATGTTTTTCTTTTCATTTTGACAAGGTACTGTAATTTCCAGAGTTGATAGCAAAGTTTATTTTCCAGTGTTTTTAACTGTATGCCATCAGTTTGTATGCCGTTCATATACAATGTTCACCATTAAAATATCCACAGCCACTATAAACTTGATACAATTGTTTCCTATTCTCTGACTAGGAATAAAACAGCTATCTCCCAATTATGGTAACTATTGGCAAATGTTATCATATACTAAAGATTCTCTCTTTACTTCCTTAAACAATTTTGCACTGATACAGCTGGACATTTTGAAACAGCATAAACAGGTTATGCTAGCACCATAGACTTTTGTCATTTTATCACAAGTTCTTTTGATATTTGATGTTTCTCTTAATGTCCTAACTACCAGAGACATGTGATTATGTAAAAATGTCAGCTTTCATTTTAGAAAATAGTGCTGTCCTTCAAGCATTTGGAGAAAACCTTGAAAAGATGAAGTTTAAAGGCTCAGAAATCAGAAGGCATATAAAAAGATTCCAACATGTATTATATTTAAATATTCTCATGATTTTGAAGACACTGTCATGGGTTTTGGGGGTCTGACTCATTTTTTGGAGCATTTGGGGTTGGCAATACTAATATTGATTATCCCAGGAAATGGCCAAAGTAGCCTTTATTTGACAGAATACTTCAATGGTAATGAAGGTTCTGTTAACAACTTTCAGAGGTGATGGAAAGCTTACTGAGTTAGTCAGAAAGGGTGGATTTCAATTTATACCTGTTGAGTTTGAAGAATTTTTGAAACAAAATAATAACAGACACAGACTTACTTCCATTTATTATCCTCAAGTCCAGGAAGAAATAAAACATTTAGATATAATTATGGATTACTTGTTGCAAAAAGTTGACCTGCAAGAAAAATCACCTATAATAGTTTTCTTATCAAGCTACCAAGCAATTCAACATGTAACAGTGAAACATGCCTTATATAACATTGGTAAGCATTCACAGAGAGTCTTTTGTAACACTTTGGGTATGACTCCCTTCACCTTCGAATCTCCACTGGATGCCCTGTAAACAGATCTCTTTCACCAGCACAGTCCCAACTTCCTTTCTATTATCCCTTCTGTTAGTAGCTCATATGGATTTTGAATTGTCCCAGACAATTTTTTATTCCCATGAGAAAATTTCCCATTCCTATTTTCCTGGGCTGCTTCAGCTTACAGTTAGATCTCCTCTCCTCTCCTTTACAAATCAGTCATTTCCGGACCTGAATCAATTTTAAATTAAATACAGAGTATTTCAAATATTGAGATACAGAGTCCCAAATTGTTCATGAATGCTGTCTTTGAATAGAGATGCTAGGTACAAGCCATGTTTCACCCTTCCCTTGGCTATCTTTCTTGTTCCTGTGCTTCAAGGTATGCTGACAGTATCCTTCCCTCTTCCCCTCCCCCCCGGCCTCCTTCCATTTCTTATGCTTCTGCTAGTTGGACAGAATTTATCTTTCCTGTGTTCTTTCTTGCCATACATGCCACATTTCTAGCCAGGGAAATCAGTGCCAGTAAGAGGCATTTTAATGGTACTTACATTTTTCTGCATGGGAATGTTTTCCATCATATTTCATGCACTGTGCTTTCACTAATTCCTTGTTCTGTGACTTACCTTTTCACTAGCTCAGACCCCCATGCAAATTGTTCTTGATTAGACAAGTTCTTATGTATTCTTTCTTACTCATATCAAAATTTATAACCCAAATAAAGGCTTCAGACTTTATTACAGCCTTTATCTTTTTTCGATGAATGTACAAATATTTGTGTGTAACATTCCTGTTTGCAATGAAATGTTCATCAAGGTTCTGTTTGTTTGTTTGTTGTTGTTTATTTTTAAGAATAGTGTCAGAGTTATTCTTATCTTCATCCTCAGCAAAGATAAATGATATATAAGTATTTACAGTTTCACTCCCTATTGCATAATTTAATGAGCTGACCTGTATTCCAATGCTTTCTGCATTAAATATCATTGTGGTTCGGAATCTGGTTAAGAGCCTATTCAGTCAGGCTTTTCTATGGCTTATCAAACTAAAAGGTTTGTGCATGGCTGAACTGTAGCATATTCTTTATCTGTTATTTATGCTGGTTCAAAACAAGTCAGTTTCTGAAACCAT
Organism: Dermatemys mawii; assembly: GCA_007922305.1. NCBI lineage: Eukaryota > Metazoa > Chordata > Testudines > Dermatemydidae > Dermatemys > Dermatemys mawii. The sequence continues at coordinate 30,539,967 of ML677326.1, read as the reverse complement.
GTGATATGACTATGGTAAAGCATCATAGAAAGTCATTTACTTCTAACACTGAATAAAGTACTTTATCTGAATGAAGCAAACACCACGACTGTAAAAGCTATTGTTTTTCTCTCTCCTCTGCTTCATTGCAGATCTTTAGAACTATCCTGAGTCTGTTTCTACCCGCCATCCTGTTACCAATTAAAAGAAAGAGAACACGTGACCTCACAGATGGGTGTTCAACAATTGTTGCAGGGGATGCATTATCAGGCCAAGATAATTGTTGAAGTTTTAAAACTGGATAAACATGGATTCTCCTTTATTTTCTTTTTATTAGTCATTGTTTACAAATGATCCACATTCAGGCTTGGGTGCCCTGTTCAATCTGTTCCTCATTAGAAGCAATTTGATAACGTGCTTTCCTGGCCAGAACTAGTCCGTCGTGTGTTTCAGTTGTCCTCCTGCTGTTGTGGCAGTATTTCTCACACTGCTCCTGCTAGTGTTTCTCACACTTTTCTGGCTGCTTCATTGTGGATGCAGTTTGGCTACAAACCACTCCTCACCCCCAATCCCTAATTGCAGATGGTCTTCTGTTACAAGGACAGCAACCCATTCTCTTGGATTCAACACCCAGTCAGAGCACACTGACTACTTCCTAGGCTAATGTCCAGTGCCTAGGGTACCCTGGCTGCAACAGTCATCTTCAGGCTCCTGTACCTTTAGGATTCTGGGCTGACTGTTAGCTCTGTGTTTTTGAGACTTCCCTTCAAGCCCCTTTCTACTCAGTCTGAGCTTCAATCTCTGCTGCCTCCCATAAATTCTTCATGGACCTGTATCCAGCTGTAATGTCTGCCATTCACAGTCTTCTACACATGAAGCTTCTGCTCCCTTGGTTTGCTTCTTGCTGTGCATGTGATTCTCAGATTCCCTGGAGCCTGCTTCTTTGCTCTGTGCCCTGCACACTGTGCAGACCCTCCAACAGCCCTTCAGCTCCTACTTCCCTGCTCACCATGCAATTCACATCTGTTTTGCTACATCATTGCCTTCCCATATACAGGGAGAGGTCACTTATTGGGGCTGAATCTTTTCAAAGAGTTTCTACACACTTCCAGTACTGTCTGGAATAGGGGACTGACTCTGCTTTTCTGACTTTTAGGGTCAAAAATCACCAGGGAAGGGGCTGATGGGAATAGTTCTTAGTTTCCTGCTTAGAAGATTCATCATACCGTTTAATGATGTTTTTGTTCCATTTTAAATTGCAATCCATAAAATTCTGTACTATTCCACCACTGCACTTTCTCCTTTATCATTTGCCTTATTTCTATGGCTCTCATCATGGTTTCCTCTTTCTTATTCTTTCCACCATTCCCTCTGGCTCCCCCAGTTTTCCTCTCTCACTGAACACTTTAAGTATGAACATGCTGCTTATGTCTCCTGTGAAGCTTGTGGCTCAGCCTGCTACCAGCCATTCTAATGATTGTGTATCTATGCAGCACCTCCTGATTTTATAATAATGCAGCATGATGCGATCAGAGAAACTGCATAAATAAGGTACATAAATAAGGTAATCGGCAATAATTGATCTGCAAGCTCACACCTTGCAGGCTAACATTTCCTTGCAGGATCAAGATTCAGAAAATTATTTCCTCAAAGCAGCAAGCTGTGACATGATGGCATTCAGATGTGGGAGACTTGACATGAATGATATAGGGAAATATAACCCCAGAGTTCCGAGGATCCTCCAGTATCCTCCAGTTCAACGGGGTGAGTCAAGGACACAAACGCTAATCCTTACCTCTGATGTAGCACTGTGTGTAATACCTACTTGGTGTTACACAGTAACGATAATAACACATTGGTTTTATATTCTATTCTGGCATTGTGACCCAGCATCCTGTTTGCTCTCTTTGTTACAGCTGAACATCAGGCTTGAAGCTTTAGAGATTTTTATACAACAACTCCCAAACCACTTTCCTGGTCAGTATGCAGTATTTCTTTCCATTTAACAAATATTCCATCTTCTCACTCCTTGCTATGAGAATAATTATTTTGCATTTATTTGCATTGAACTGCGTTTGCCATCTGTTACTGCAAATATTTAAAAGATCCAACTCTCTGTGTCTAATTGCATTGTTCCTCATAACTTACTGGGCCCTCCAAGTTAGCACCATCTGCGAAATTGGTTGGTTTTTTTTTTAAAAAAAAAAAAAAGCTTTGCTTTTGGTATTGTCACCCAACCAAACCACTTACTGTATAAAAGGATTAAAAACATAAGATCTTTTCCACTGATTCCCATGGTTCCTCTTCTGTAGGTTCATTTTTCCTTTAAAACATTCTGGTTATAGCTATTGTTTGCTTCTTGTCCCTTAGGCAGTATGTAGGCTATGAATTTACCTTTATTCCAAGAGTATAGGGATTATTCTTTGACATGAAATTTAACTGCCAACAGAAACGACGTGCCTGTTTTGTCTGTAGTATCCTCACAAAATTTTAGTGAACAATTACATTTTCCAATCAAGATATTTAAGCTAAAACTCTTTTCTCCATTTTTTCCCCAGCTTGGTTCCTTTCAGCCACCTAGGATTTCAGTTGACACTCTGCTGTAACAACTATCGCACTTGCTGGGGTTTAAATGGGGAAACTGAATCACAAATCCACCCAATTTGGCCTCATTCAATTTTTGCCTTTATTTATACAATTTCAGACAAAATTATTGCCACTTATTGCATCTGAACATACATTTATGGCAGACAACAAAAAAAGACAAGACAGAATTGGTAAAAGGCTGACGTTACTACATTCCCAGGGCACTGGAAAGTCCTCCTATACTTCTTCCTTTCATTTTTTTGCCTGGTGTTTTTCTAATTTGGGGTTTGCTCAGGTAGGTCTTTTATACATTTCTCAATATGAATATACAGCAGTTAACAATAAGCAAGTGCAAAGTCATATTAACTAATCTATAATATGTCACTCCTACTGCCTCTTTTTCCAGTTTCAGGGCTTGACTACACTTAAAATGCTACAGTGGCACAATTGCAGCTGTGTTGTTATTGAGTGATTCACTGTAGAAACTATCTACACCAACGAGAGGAATTCTTCCATTAGCGTAGGTAAGCTACCTAGCTAGGTTGATGGAAGAATTCTTCCATTGACTTACATGGGGACTTAGGTCAGCCTATCTACACCACTCAGGGATGTGGATTTTCCACACCCATGGCCAACATAGTTAAATTGACCTAAATTTCTACTGTAGACCAGGACTCAGATACCATTCCAAAGAATTATGGGCTAAATTCTGTCTGGCACTGCATGGATGCATAAGAGTGGACTGGAAATGCATTGAAGGAGCCCACTTAGCCGTAGTGCCCTTCCTCAAGTGTCAGCCACATGTGGATGGGAAATGGAGCCACTGCTCCATGTGAATGCTAGCAGAGGTAGCCCCAATTTCTATTTCTCTCAGTCCAGCTGCGTAGGTGCAAGGGGGATTGCACACTGCATCCAAATAAAGATGAACTCCCTAGCAGTCTCAGACAGAACTGTGGGTGAGGAATTGTACTCTTATGGTATAATTCTGTGCTTGGTTTTTGACTGTTTCTGGCCGGCCTTTTTATTTTATTTTATTTTTTTTCCTTTTCAGTTTCTTGCTTCTTCTGGGCACATCTTTTTGTACTGAAAGAACTTGCACTGGAAAGATATTCATGATATCATGAGCATGCTTTCATAACAAATGGTCATTTCATAATTAATCCATTTCTCATTTTTTGTATGATAAATGGAACTGCTGTGTTATACTTTGCATGTTATTGCACATGTAGAAAAATGCTTTGATCAGTATGCATATTCCACATAACTTTCTTGGACTATATACCTGCCTTCATTCCTCTTCTTGACACCTATTCCTTGCATTCTTCTCAGGCTTACTGTAACATCACCTCTTTTTCCTCTCTAAGTGTAGACCTACAAAAATACAGTGTTCGTTGAGCTTTGTACATTGCTCAAGGTACCTACCAGAAACCCTCTAGACTTGAATTATGGAGACTTCAGACTTGTGTTGGTTTATATGGCATGCAAAAGGAAATCATGTTTATTGCTATCATGATGGAATTAGACATTGCCTACTTTATTCAACAGAATCAAGCTTTTTTTCCTTGTGATACATGTTCAAATCTGCACAGGTCTTAAATAAATAAACAAAAAATCACCCGAATTTAGACCATAAACAGTGCTGTTCACCTCAGCTCTCTGTTAATGGTAAAGTGCCATTTTGTAGACAAGGACTAAAACATAATACCATTTTCACAGGAAGTTCAAAGTAAATGAATGATTTATTACATTGCAAACTGGGCAAAAGGTTCATGAAATATATATAAAGAGAGACCTAGATTTTAACTTAAGAGACTTCATCTGGAAGCTAGAGGTATGCTGGTTAAAAATATCTGACTTGGCTAACTCACAGATTCTGTGTTCTTACTTGCCACTAGTTTTGTTTTAGCTTGTTTAAGGGAACTGGTAAAATAAGTTTTTAAGATCAAAACATTCTTTGAGAGTTTCTTTATTAAGTAATGAATTACAATGCAGTGCCACAGAGTAAAGTAACCTGCCATATGACCAGGTATTTTTGTTTCAAATAGAAATGGGCTAGGACCTGAGTCAGATCCAAATACACTTGATTTTGAAGTTTCTGCATCCAGAACAGAATTATATATTTTCATCCCATCTTTCATTTAAAATTACAGATTTGCTGTGGCCAGAAGCAGGCAATGGGTGTAATCTGTATGCAAATGTGATTAATCCACGTGAGTTCTTTTGCTTAATGATTCAATGTACAGCTCAGCAGTTCAATTAATCTCTGTAAGTATTACAGAGAACGGGATAAATGCAGAGGACAGGTGGTGGTGGTGGAGTGCAGGTTGGAAAGGCTTCCTCCCAGCACTGGCTGTTGAAACCCCAGGCAAGCACTGGCTGTGAGATAGGTGGGCTGCAGCATTTTCTAGCCTATCTCTCAGTCAGTTGGCACTTTGGCCTTGCTTCCTTTCCTCTTCACGTGCTGCTGGAATGTCATCAGTAGGGTGTGCATGTTTCTTTTGCATGGCTAGTGATGCTGATGGAAAAGAAAGGAGGGGCTATCCCGTTGCAGCACTATTGTGGCTGCAACAATGACAGGAACAGCCCTAGTGCAGCCATTGGCTTAATGAGCAGCAGAGAGCTCAAATCTCAAGTCAGCTGAAGCCTGACCATTTTAACAAGCAGAAACAGACTTGCAGTTTTGAGTGGGCCTACCAAACAATATTCACTGCATCACTCCCTACCTGATGTAGCCAGTTCCTGTACACCATGAATACACCACCGTGTAGAGGACCAGACTAAAGAGTATAACAATTTTGAGGAGGATTGGTGAATTAGGTCTTAGTGATGCATCCCACATTTAATGATTGCTTTACGTTAAAAATATGTCCCAGCTGGTCCCATATCATCCATCAGTCAGTGTGTGTTACATAACTAATCTACAGAGGATATAAATCTTTATCTCAAGTTGTAGACATTCATATATTTTAATCTCTGGAGGTTTGCAGTTCAATTCCTCATATGATGGCCATGTTGATGGCCGTCACATTTGCAACCCTGCAGAGAAGTTGGGTACAGTTACCTTGCCTTTGTTCTCTGAAGTGAAGGGACTGCTCCCTCTGTGTGCTCTCTGGATGCAAGACATGGTAAGGAGGGGCAAGGAAGACCCAAGATCACATCCCAGTCCCAAGCCACTGAACGGTGGAGCTGGTTAGGCATGCAAACACGTTTGCTGCAACCCATGAAGAGGTATAGTCTGCAGGTGTCCTTAATATGCATGCCCAGTGAGTTTCTGGAGGAATTCTGGGGATTATACCATTCAATGCATGTCACTTGTTTAAATGACATGGGAGAATCCTTAGTTAGAGAAGCATATTAATGGCAGGTTTCCATTTATTTTGGTATATATATTATTATTTTCCAAACAGTTCAAATTCTGAATGTCTTTATGTAAGTCAGGTCTGTCAGACCACAGATGTCAACAGGTGAATTTGTTATGGTGTCTCCTTGTATATATTGCAGAAACTCAAGGAACTAACAGTATCTCATTAGCATTTATTGTTCTCTCAAGGTCAGAAGAAGAAAATGGTCGGCTAGAATGAGAGACATATTTTACTCAGTCTCCTCAGATACAGTGATTTTTATTACAGAATTTTAATTAGGGCTGAGAAGAACCCTAAGAGAATATTGTAAATGACATCTTGAAAAAAAAATCAATTGCTCTTGAATTTGAAATTATAAATACTTTCTCTGCATTATTCTGCAACAGTAGTGAAAGCAAACGTAACTCTGCCTGTTATTAAAAATCCCTGTTTTCTATTTATTTTCTGACTTTTCAGCTATTCATTTCAAGTGGCATGCCATTGTGTTCTACTCCCTGGGGAATAACCTTATATTACAGTTATCTTCCATATTCAGGTTTATTACGTGAAGAGTTAGTTGCACAGGCTCCTTAATTGACTGCATTTATTTTTAGTTTTCATGAGGATCTGAACACTGCATCTTACACTTCATTAGCCTGCTGTTTTCGAGAAGAAAATATGTGTTTTGAGGCATTACTAACAGATGAAAAAATATTTACATATTTAGGGGTAGATATGCCAAAAAAGATTTAAACTATTTATATATTTACAGCAAAAAGTAAGACTTCAAATTCTTTCATTTAAATTTCAAAATTCCAAATGTCAAATGTCATTTGACATTTATGACAAATTATGAATTTGACAAATTATGAATTCTGACAAATTCCAAATGTCATAAACTACAGCTACAGGTATGCTAATAACTTAGTGTTTTAAAAATTTAAAACTGATCAAGGTTCAAAATAATACTTCTACTTTAATAATTCTACATCTTTGCTGTTTCTTACTATGGCCAGCAATTCAGCAATCATAATATGGTTATCAACTGGAAAAACAAAAATAACCAGGTCAAGTGTGTGTGTGTGTGTATATATATATATATACACACACACACACTGGAAGTGAGGCCAGAAATGCAAGAAAAGTGTTGAGAACCTAGTCCAGGGGTCGGCAACTTATGGCACATGTGCCAAAGGTGGCACATGAACCGATTTTAAATGACACACAGCTGAATGGGTGGCTGAGTGGGGCCAACAGCTGAGTGGGTGGCACACAATAGGCTGAGTGGGGCCAGCAGCTGACCCTGGCTGGCAGGAGCCTGCTACTGGAACCCCAGACCAGTGGCAGGCTGAGGCACTCAGCCCGCTGCTGCTCTGGGGTCTCAGCCACTGGCCCCACTCAGCCTGCTGCCAGCCTGGGGTTCCCTGAACCCAGGCCGGCAGCAGGCTAAGTGGGGCCGGTGACTGGGACCTTGGCTGGCAGCAGCGTGCTGTGGCACATGTGTTGTAGGTTGCCAACTCCTGATACAGACTTATAGAGAGATCTTCTAAAAAGCGTTAAAATGTATTACTGGCACACAAAGCCTTAAATTAGAGTGAATGAATGAAGACTTGGCATACCACTTCTGAAAGGTTGCTGACCCCTGACCTAGTCCAAAATGTGCACATTTAGGGCTCAGTCTAGCTTTGCAACACTGTTATATATATATAAAAAACCCTATTTTGTTTTCCCATACCTGTACAGTATCTATTCTACCAAGATAATACCATAATAGTCCATAAAGCTATGCACACATATTGAAACACTGTATTTACATTTTCTTTCATGGCTGTATGTTCATTGACTTTTACCAAGATCTCCCTGTGATTATAGTCTTGGGGTAGGGACAGGTGGATGTTCTAACGCAAAAGCATTTTTCAGACACTTTCTCTCTCTACCTTTACAAAAGAGCTTTATTGTTTCTTTTGCAGAGTTCTTCAGTAGGGAGGCTAACTAGAAATTAGTCCACTACAATAATATGTATTTACTTAGCAAAATTAAATGGCACACATTTTGAATTAAAAAGAAATCTTGGTGCAATTATCAATATTTCTAATATTTAATTACAATTTTCTTATCTATAAAATAATAAAACATAATACTTCTGCAAATACAAAACATTTGCACTATTGATTATAGACAATATGTGATTGAAACCCAAAGAAATCCAACTCTCATTTCTTGTCTGCCCTGATTTCTAAAGCTTTTATTATATGGCAAAGAAGATACAAGGCTTCTAAATGTGATGAAATTAGCAGCATGCATGTCAACAGACTTCCTAATGCTTTCTCAGAAGAAAACATGTTAGCCAGCATGCAATTCTAACATTGATGCTATAGACTCAGTTTTGCCCAGATTGTTAGATGTGTGTCTGTTATAGTCACTACAGGAACAATTTATTGTCTTCCATTAGAAATAAAATGCCAGATAAATTGAGTTCAGAGTAAGAAATCATAAGCTAATTATATTACCATTACCTTACACTTCCATTACATTACACTAAGATTTAAAAGGCATGAACTTCAGTATAAATAAGTCTGATCTTCAACACAGACCTGCATTTCATGTGAGATTTCCAGAAGACACTAAATCAGTTAGGTACCCAGTTTCTGTTGCAAGTATGAATTTGGCACCTAATTCCCTTGGTTACTTTTGAAAATCCCATCTGAAATCACCCTTGGCATAGGGAAAAAGAAGTGGAAATGTAAGCATGTAAGCAGCAGAAAGAAGCCTAAACACTGCTTTAGAAAATTAAAGAGACGGTCATGAAAGATCCTTTCTAATGCCTTGATTGTGTCATGCTCAGATAGCACAGAGCTGCTGTGTCTTTAAGGGAGACCGTGGAAGCTTTCTGCTTTAGGGGGATAGAATGCTGCCCAGAGTTCAGAAGCATGCACAGCCTGCAAGTGTCCTGCTACACACTTTTGTGTAATGTGCTCAATTTCATCTGCTACACCATTTTGTAGAGCGCAGTTTACTTCCGATGAGCCTATGTTACTAGATAGTGTGGAGCCATGGTCCAGTCTCTTTTACATCCTCTTTGCCTGTTTTGGGCCTGTCATGAGGTGCAGCGCTTCACCTGCCTGCTCCTCACAAAAACAGCATGGACTCCAACGGTTTTGCCTTCCCATATTATTTTATTTTAAGTTCCTGCCATCATTTCTTGAACAATCCCCATGCAACTGTCTATCTGCAGTGGCAACAACACCTTTGGCCTTCTTCCCACAATGTGAGGGGAACAGAGGTCTTCCTCCCTTGACACCTCTGTTACTGAGCTCAACTAGCCGTAGCCCTAGGCCCGGTCCCAGTCCCAACCTAGCCCCTCTTCATGCTTCTTACTGACTCTTTATCAGTCTTTGACTGATGGGATAATTGGCTCCTTAGAATTATAGAATATCAGAGTTGGAAGGAACCTCAGGAGGTAATCTAGTCCAACCCCCTGCTCAAACTCAGAAGGGTAGCCGAGTTAGTCTGGATCTGCAAAAGTGACAAAGAGTCCTGTGACACCTTACAGACTAATAGATGTATTAGAGCATAGGCTTTCATGGGTGAATACCCACTTTTTTGGATGGTAAATACCCACTTAGTTGGATGCATGCAGTGGGTATTATCCCACCCACAAAAGCTTATGCTCTAATACATCTGTTAGTCTATAAGGTGCCACAGGACTCTTTGTCGCCTCTGCTCAAAGCAGGACTAATCCCCAACTAAATCTAAACTTGTCAGTTTGATTGTCTAATTTCCCCCATCAGCTTTCTCAGGACAGACTAATTAACATCTGAGTGATCAGAGTGCAGGCTCACCTGTTTGCACCCTGAATTGTGTCACAGGGCCACAGTCCACTCCAGGAAGGAAAAAAAAAGGGAATCTATTTGGCCATTACTTGTTCTGGGGGAATGAGGTGGGCACCCGCAGAAAGGTAGGTAGAATATGTGATGGGCAAGTGATACTCAGCTTTTGGACCGAAAGTACACCCTTGCCATTGCCATGTTGAAAAAACTTATTTGGTTTTCTATGAGTTTTTGAATCCACTTCAAACTCTCCATTCTGCACTGTGTTTGTAAGATCCTCCACTGAGTTTCTCTCCCTCTCACGTCTCTCAGTTTAACCTTAATCTTCATCTTCAATGTTCTTTCCATTCATTTGAATGCCTTCCCTGTTCCTGTGTACAGAATTAAAAACCTTATTCTTTCCACAAGCTGTCTCAAGGTCCGACTTTCCCTCTGGCCTATTAAACCTCTGTCCAATAAAACAATAACATCTTAATGCCCTGAAATTTCACCTTGGGTACACTTAATTTTTTTTGTCACCCCATAATGTTATATCTTGCATACTTTATCTATATGCATATATAAAGCAAGAATCTCATCTGAATTACACCAGTGTCGCTCTGGATTAACTGAGTTCTTCAGTATGTAACCCATATATTGGAGCCAGCTAACAGAAGTGCTGAGAGTTTGTTCAAATGTCTTAACTTACTTGAAACAAAACTCTGAACCTTTTTATGTTCACCTAACCCTAATTCTAAACTGGACTGAGAACTAGAATCTGTTCCTGTTTTATTATTCTAATAAGAAAAAATGAGCATGATGAAAAGATACTTAGAAATATAGAAGCTTAGAATTATGTATATTTTTAAAAGAAACAATAATCATGCTATTGTTTTCAGAGTATGTGTTTGACAATCCAGATCTTTTGCAATATGTTATGGTACAATAGGTAAAGTGACAGTCTTTGCTGCCACTTTTTTGAGAAAGCAATAGAATATATTTCTGATCACACCACTCATTTGTTCCAAAAATAATGAGGTTTAGTTTTTTTAAGCTAATAGACCATTCTAATTTTTCCAGCTAAAGCAGCGGTTCTCAAACTTTTTGTTGCAGTGGCCCTTTTTGCCTGCCCCGCAGGCCACCGTGACCCAGTTGTGTCCACCGAAATGCTGCTGAATAAAATGCTTCCACTTTCGGAGCATGTCCGCCGAAAAGTCACCAAAACCAGAAACATTCACTTCAGCAGCTTTTCGGAGGACTCCCTGAAGTGCATGGCATGTCTTCCAAAATGCTGCTGAAAGCGGACACGATCTATTCGGCAGCACTTCAGCGGCACAGGGAGCTCGCGACCCCCCTGGAATCGGCTCACGACTTCATGGGGGGTTGCAACCCCCAGTTTGAGAGCCACTGATAAAGATACTGCATTTGATATATTTGCTTCCATCCTATTGATTTCATTGAGAACACAAATTTCTTCCTTCAGTTCTAATTAATCACCACCAGAACAGCTTTTTGACATCTTACGTCTACATAACTAGGCTGGGATGGGGGAAGAACAGTGAAAAAAGATCAGATTAAAAAAGAGAGAGAGACTGAGAGAGAGACAGCCAGAGAGAGACAGAGAAAGAGAACCTGATAAGGAACTCTAGTTTGAAGTATCTGAAGCTTGAAGAACTGAGAATTACTGTGAGTGGGAAGATGGATCAAATAAAAAGTGTTGCAGTCCCAAAGTCATCCCCAACTGACATTTATCATTCTTGTTGTCTCAGTAAGGCAAGAAAAACTTAAGGACCCCTGAGAGAGTGGAACAAGATATTGATCAGAGCTGTGCAAGCTTTGAAATACTATAGTGGAATCTAGAGTAAGCTCTTTCAAAAAGCTGTGTAAGCTCAAAACTTGTCTGTGTTGTAATACAAGAATAGAACCTCAGATGTCGGTATGTGAAAACTCATATCTGAGTTTTCTGTTTATCAGTTAAGTAATAAAACCCAAAGTCACTATTATGCTATAGACAAAGCCCATTAGAATGATAGAGACAACAGCTCTGTCTTTATTACAGGGTGATAGAACTGTCAGAAATGGTCCCTTGTTATTTTGATGCTTAGTATCACCTTATAGTGCAAGTCCTAGTGATCTCAGTGGGACTATTTCAGAGGGTAACTGCTCATCAGTGGAATTAAAGGGCTCACAGTTATACCCTTTGAGATGATTTTCTGAGGTAAGGAGACCTGATAAGCATCTTTTCATGTGCATTTGCAAGTTTGATCCAAGACAAAATATCTGTCTGCAAACATAGCTTTGTGTAATGAAAATGGTACATTTCTACCCTTGGAACAACAACCACCAAAAGAAAACCCAGCAACAACAACAAAAACGAATTTTCATATCGCCTAAAGCGAGGAAAACATATTACACAGAGACAACAAATGCCAGGGCCTTTTACTTTTTTCTCTCTTTCTCTGTGAGAACTGCCTTCAGTTTCTGGGAAAAATTTATGGCAAAAACAACAACAAAGTGTTTTATTTTTTTCCCAGTTTTGTCAGCAGTAGGAATTTTAGTATGTGTCTCTGTGGCATGTACAACTCAGAGATATTTGAGTTTCATGAATCATTTAGGATATTCAAAAAGTTTTAGATGGTTTGTGAACTAAGCTACTTTTAGAACATTTTCTGAGAAGGCACAGCTTAGCTTGTTCAGCCCTGAAAACTATTCAAGGAGCAAAACCACATTTAAAACTATTTAACTGGTATTAAAAATGAAGAATCCCACTAAAGTTCTCCATTTGATTGTTAATATGTCAGTGATAATTTACATATCTGTTGCTCTATTGGTCTGCAACTTTTATTTATATTTGCTGTTCTGGGTATTACAGATACCTTGGAGATGAACATGAATTTGCAATATCACATGTACTTCATACTCAAATATATATGTTTAGGACAATCCAAACCACCCACCTCTCCTCTCCTAAAACATATATGCAGCGTATTTTGAAAAAGTTGCCTTGGGACCAGAGAGTGTGAGGTGGTAGACAAAGAGGAAGAGTAACATCTTTTAGTGTTGAAGGTATATTCAAGTATTGTTAGCCCCGGTCTACCCTGAAGGTGGGAGGGGGAAATCGACCTAACATACTCAACTTCAGCTATGAGAATTGCATAGCTGAAGTTGACGTATTCAGGTCGACTTTCCTTGGCGTCTTCATAGCACTGAGTGGACTGCTGCTACTCCCCTGTCGACTCTGTCTGCATCTCTCACCGCAGTGGAGGTCCGGAGTTGACGGAAGAGCACCCAGGGATTGATTTATCACATCTAGATGAGACACGATAAATCAATCCCCGAAAGATCGATCTCTGCCTGCCAAGTCTAGAGTCTAGGTCTCTTGGGATGAAAATGCGTTCCAATGTAGTGAAGGCTCTCCCTCTGGGAGAAGGGGAACTTTTAAGAGATACAAACTGAAATAAAATCCATGGGGAAAATAGAAATTAGATGTTTACTGAGCAAAGATGCAAACTGAGGGGGTTCCTGGTCAGTTGCAGGAAAATCTCTTTCTGATATGTTTTGAACTCAATGCAGGATCTTTCTACTATGCACAATTTCAGAATCCAGTGATGTCATTCCAAAGATTAAAAAATACAATAAATCTAGTTTTATTCATTTGTTGTTCACAGTGCTCCTAGTTTTAATATAAAATCACAAAATAGTTCCATGGGAACACTTTCCCAGGCTTCTTTCTCTTTCTTGAGAATATTTAATCTTTGTCCTATACTGTAAATTGAACCTGAAAATGTCTGTGAGATAGGTAAGCCATGTCAAATCTGCTTTGATTTTTTTAAAAGCCCTGCTGCTGAACAATCAGTCTGTGGGAAGGATAGTGAAAACAAATGGAATCTATCAAGATCACAGCTGTACAGTGAAAAAATATTGGTAGGAATAAATGGTCAGTTTTCAGAATGGAGAGAGGTAAATAGTCACACAAGAGTCTGTACTGGAACCAATACTGTTCCACATATTGATTAATGATCTGGAGAAAGGGGGCAAATAGTAAGGTGAAAAAATTTGCAGATGATACAAAACTATTCAAGATAGCTAAATCCCAAGCAGACTGTGAAGAGTTACAAAGGTGTTTCACAAAACAGCTAACTAACAAAATGGCAGATGAAATTTAATGTTGAAATATGCAAAGTAATGCATATTGGTAACCATAATCCTATCTATCTATCTATCTATCTATCTATCTATCTATCTATCTATCTA
>ML677326.1:30493233-30525988 GCA_007922305.1 Dermatemys mawii | reverse complement strand
CTATCTATCTATCTATCTATCTATCTATCTATCTATCTATCTATCTATCTACCTATCTATCTAATAATGGAAATAATTAGCAGTTACCACTCAAGAAAGAGATCTTGGAGTCATTGTGGATAGTTCTCTGAAAAGATCCATTCAATGTGCAGTGGCAGTCAAAAAAGCTAACAGAATGTTGGGAAACATTAAGAAAGGAGTAGATAATAAGATATCATATTGCTTCTATATAAAATCACGGTACATCCCACATCTTGAATATTGCAGGCAGATCCAGTTGCCACATGTCAAAAAATATATTGGAATTGGAAGAGATACAGAAAAAGGCAACAAAAATGATTATGGGTATTGAACAGCTTCCATATGAGGAGAGATTAATAAGACTTTTCAGTTTGGAAAAGAGACAATGGTGGGGGAGGGTATGATAGAGGTCTATAAAATCCTGACTTGTGTGCAGGAAGGAAGCGTTATTTACTCCTTCTCATAACACAAGAAATAGGGGGTCACCAAGTTAAATTAATAGGCAGAAGGTTTAAAACAAACAAAAAGAAGTATTTCTTCACACAATGCATAGTCAATCTGTGGAACCCTTTGCCAGAGGATGCTATGAAGGCCAAGACTAAAACAGGGTTTAAAAGAAACTAGATAAGTTCAGGGAGGATAGGTCCACCAATGGCTATTAGCCAGGATAGGCAAAGATGTAAAACCATGCTCTGAAGGGTCTGTTTGCCAGAAGCTGGGAATACAGAACCTCTCTTTGCAAGAAGCTGGAAATGGGTAACAGGAATGATTACCTGATCCATTCATTCCCACTGAAGTACCTGGCATGACCACTGTCAGAAGACAGGATACTGGGCTAGATGGACACTTGGTCTGACCCAATATAGCCGTTCCTATGTTCTTATGAGTTTAAAGTGTAAGAGGGACTCGTCAATGGTTTGGGGAGCAGAGGATTTTTTCTTAGATTCTAGAAATAGTTTGTATGCCTTTCTTGCTACTTTGTGATATCACCTTGTCCACACCACCAAATGGGATGTATAATGCTAGTGACAGATACATTTGTTTAGATTAAATAATATTTTACAGATGTTCACAAGGTGGTGCTGTTACACATGTTATTTTTCCTTAGAGTTTGAGCAAATGTTTAGCCTTGGGAAGACTGGCAGTAGTATTGCTAGTTTAGTTATGTAAGGTTCTAGGTAGAGGGAGCTCTATGTATAAGCAGGAAAGTTTGCTTTCTCACCTGGTCTCTGAGTGGACTCAGTTTTTGAGGCAATGCTAAGAAATAATCCAAAATTTCCCCCCCGAAACTTAAACTTCTGAGGATATTCAAACAAATTTATGTATCTTAATGCTGTTCTTGATTCTGTCCAGAAGTAGAAATAGCAAAATATTACAGGAAATCTGTGAAAAAAAAATTTGCAAAGACACAATAATTGATTTAATTTGGATGAAAATATTAAACAATAAACATTTTGGGTGCTCATTCAAATTGATCCTCAAAATTATGTTGGTCAGCATTATTGACTGCAGCCATACTTTGAAATGTGTAGGTGTAGGTTAATTATAAGCAGGCCCACATTACTTTGATTAACAGCAATATTTTTATTTGCAGTGCTATATTCTATATGTGTGTAAGTTTATGTAGTGTGGAGGAACTTAAAAAGTTCATTCTGGATCTAGAGATATTATCAATATCAATTTTCACTTTTTGGAATATTTCTGAAACTTGTAATATTTTTAAAACTGTAATGAGCCTTTTGAATGCACACACTGTAAGAAAGATAACTTTAAAAATGTTATTTTCTCTTTTTAAAATAACTGGATCTTGAGATTGTGATATTGGTTTTAATCACTCAATTTTCAGTAGTGCTTTGGAGTTGCTTTACCATCTCAGGAGATAAACAAAGCCAAGGAACAGTGATAATCATTTAATCCAAGTGTGATTGTTGGCATGCATGTTTATTATTTAAAGCACAACTCCCCCTCTTCCTCTCTGCTTCTCTATAGTAAATTGTACAATACTATGTTTTCATTATTGTGCATCTGTTCTGTTCTATTGTATTCTTTTTCTATTCTGGTTCCTACACTGCCCCTGAGATCATGGTATGAGCATTCAAAGACAATAAACTCCAGTTAGAACAAAGATCTGAGCATTTAAGGACTGCCTAGAGAATTAGCATTTTCCACGAAAGAAAAAGAAATGGATATAAATTCACCCTGCTGTTTCAATTGGATACAATCTTTAGTTTCTCTTTTAAAGTGTTTTGTAACATTGCTTTACTGTTTTTACCCAAAAGTAATTGAACTATGTTATATGTATTATATGAACAAAGAACTATATTTTTTTTAAAAAAAAAAACATTGTTAAGGTTAATAAACCAACAGTTCAAAAGTTAGAATATACAAGAATTAAGGTTGCCTTTGTTTTCTCCTCATTTTTCAATTTGTTGCCCCTGGCCTTATCTGAGGTGAACTATTGAAACCCTGCTCTGAGTGAAAAAAAATCATTTCCTCATTATTGTGACTTTCCCATATCAGCTGATATGGGAAATCTTAACTGCCTGTTTTGTGATATTCTTATCATTCCAAAACAAACCCATTTTACAGGGGCCAAGGTATTCCACTGCTAATGTCAATGTCAGTAGACATTGTGGAAGAAAAGTACACACGGCTGTGTTGATGAGGGTGATGTCAAAGGTGGTGACTCTGCTAGCTTCAACAACACCCCTCTCATTTTCAGAGCCATTTAACCTTTCATCACAGTCAGAATCAATTGGTGTTTTCAGTGGCAGTGTTGGATGACAGGATGTTTGATGTCATAACAAGACTGATATGCTTAAGGAAGCAGAGAACCTGACTCTGTTTAAACTTTTTTTGTAATATTAGTTACAGATGTAATTCAAAAAATCACATTTCTAAACAAAAAAAATATACATGCTGCACACATGTTTGACTCTTCCTTTGATGTTGGGAGGCCCATTTCAGGTTCTTGCTGATTGTTGGTGCATCAGCTAATTTACTACATTTTCACCAATCTCTAAACTCATGGTATTGTGATAACAGAAGGTAATATGTTGATTTTTCTTAAACTGTAGGTGATGAGTAACTAAGTTACAGGATATGCCATTTTTTCAACATGCATTGCTCTTGAACTGCAACTGAGGACCATACATAGGGGAAGATCTCCATATTCAGTTGATGCTACACTCACTCTGCCTGGATCCCAAATAAAGTGACCAAGATGTCTAAGTCAGGAGCATTCTCAAGCTACCTGACCTATGCACATCAGGCAGAGTAGAACATTCTGAGTAAATTGAACTAGAAGGACAGGCGCCACAAACATCATTTCTCATCCACCACCCCAATCCCATCTTAAGTGATGAAGAGAAAGGAAATGGTTCTGAAATGAAGGTCCAGCTTGCTTTGAATGGACTAAAGATGAGACAGATCTTTCCATATTAATACAGCATTACTCTGATGTCCTTGACCAAAATTAACAAATTAACAGACATGTGTTCTATCAAATTTGGGAACTAAACTCCATATTTGTCTCTCTTTTATTATTTCCTAAAAGTGTTGTCACGTGATTGTTCATGGGATTTCACAGTGAATTTCGTTTTCAACATGTAACATTAATTATCATTAAAGATGATGCAAAATTAAATATCCCTCACAGGCATAATACCACTCCTGTACCAGATATGCAAATATGTTGTAACTGTTACAACCACCATGTGTGAATATATCTGAATGATACCAAAATGCAAAGTATGGCAAGAAGGCACAGAGGCTTTAAGGCACAGTGTAGGTAGTTCAGAAGATGGATTCCTCATTCTGGTATCTGGAGCCTACAAAAATGGTGTAATGAGTAGCGTATTTGCTGTAGTGTTACTGCACCTCAACAAGAAGTTGGGGATACCTAGAATTGATAAAAGCAATTACAAATATAGAATTGTTTTCCCAAGTTCCTTCATAAAACTGTAGTTAAAGACATCATCAAACGTTTGTAGTTACATGGATTCGAATATTGATTATGAATTCCACTGTTGCCTTTTGTTTACTTATGAAGAAGATGAGGCTTTGAGAATATGACCAGGTAACCTGGAATTTTGACTCAGAGGACAACACCAATCTTCCCCCTGCTGACCTAGTTTACTTTGTTTTGTTTTTTTATTTGTGAGTCATTTGTGTCACAAAAAATATGGCTATTTTTGAAGTCTAGTATAACTCTCACCATGAACTGAGATGGGAACAGATTATATAAAATGGGTGGGGGGAATAGATTCACTTCTTGTTATGCTTTATTCTTCTTACTGCACATGGGGAAAAGGAGTCTGGTACAAAATGGATTTTATATATTTGAGAATACGAAAGGAAGAAAATTGCAATATTGCTTTCATACTGGCTTCATAATACAAATCAATCCATCTTTCAAGTGTAGTGCATAAAAGACTGGGGAATAGGGATTTAAACTTTCTTAAAAGACTTCTAAGGACAGCAGATGGAAGTTTTTTAAAAGCTTCAGCTTAAAGTTGTTTAGAAATACTGGATCCAATCCATAGTTGCCTTGCAACTTGTGCACCTACTCACATCAGTGCAAAATTACTGCAAAGTAGATATTAAATGCTGCCAAATCAGAATGGTAGTATTTTTACACACACTATGTGCACATTTTGCATTTGCATAGTTGATGAAATAAGGGGCCTGATTCTCTTATATATTAAGGCGACTTTACATTACTCTGTCAATTTACAGTCACCTTAAAATGGGCATATGTTTCATTTACATGAATTTCATGTACCCATCATGACAGTGTACTTTACTTCTAGCAAAATAGTTTGTGCATCCCAAAGGTATGGTTGGGCTTTTTCAGAGAAACCAACTTGAATGTGTTAGAGTGCTATTTCAGTGCTATTTCTTCTCTGGTTCTCCCAGGATTCTTCTGAATCCTCACAGTAGAATAAACCCAAAGGAAAAAAAAATTTAAGTGCATTCATGGTAAAACATTTTTAAGTAAAAAAATGCTGAGAATTGGCTACAGTAGCTTGCCATTTTGTCAATCCCAATGCTAGTCTTTTCCATCCAAGGTAGACCCTGCCACCCATAAAAGAATGTTCCTCCAAATGGTTTACAGAACCAAACCACATAATGCAGGTGACCAATCACAAATTTAAGTTACAGATAGTGAATTCTTGCAACAAACTGCTCATGGTTCTAGATTATGACATTATATTGAGACATATTAAAATTCATGTTGTTTGCTTGTGTCCAGTTTGCCAAATAATCCAGATCGCTTTGTGTCAGTGTCCTGTCCTCTTCAGTATTTACTACTCTCCAATTTTTGTATAACCTTCAAACCTTATCAGTGATAGTTTTATGTTTTCTTCCAGGTCACTGATAAAATGTTAATAGTGTAGTTCTAAGATCTGATCCCTGTGGACCTCATTAGAAAGACATCCACTCAATAATGATTCCCTGTTTCCAATTGTGTTTTGAGATCTGCTAGTTAGTCATTTTTAAGCCATTTAATGTGTGCCATATTAATTTTGTATCATTCTGATTTTTTAATCAAAACTTTGTGTGGTACCAACTCAAATGCCTTTCATAAGTATAAGTATATTACACCAACACTATTAACTTTGTCAATCACTGCATAATCTCATCAATAATAAGATATCAACACAGTTTGACAAGCTCTATTTTTCCATAAACCCATGTTGATTAGCATTAATTATTTTACCCTATTTTTATTCTTTATGAAATGAGTCCTGTAACACCTATTCCGTTATTTTGCCTGGGACTGATGTCAGACTGACAGGCCTATAATTACCTGGGTCATCCCATGTACCCACTTTAAATATTGTCACAATATTACCTTTCTTTCAGTCTTTGGGAAATTCATAGTATTCAATAATTATTGCCAATCAATATTAATTGTCCAGAAAGTTCCCGGATAGATGAGTGGGGTGATAGAATAAATACCCTTTTTCTCTGAGGAAATATGTGTTTGTGTGTATGTATACATATATGTGCACACTAATGCATGGAGTAAATAATATGCCTGTGTACATACATGCTCAATGTAGTTATATAAAATATGAAAGTATGAATCTAACTGCAGTAAACAATATTCTAATCAGCTACAGGATCCGGACTGATAAAGTAGAGGGGAAAAGTGAAAATAAAAACTGAAGAATATTGACTGGGCAAGATTCTACAACAGAGAGAGAAAAAAGAAAGATAAAGATAGAGAAAAATAAAGATCAAAAATGTGAAGAGAAATTTTGAAATATAGATATGAGTTGTTAAATGGGGCACCAAAATATTTTCATGTGTTGAACTGACTTATAAAGATGTTAGGATAACACGGGTAGTATTCACGGGAAGGAATGAGGAGTATATATTTCCATCCTTTCACTGTATACTTGCAGGATGTTTCCCTTTTTGATTGTTGGTTGTATTTTGGTTAACATGTTTCTGAGACTCCAATCGTGTATTTTCAAATGTCTCAAATATTAATATTAATATATTAGTCAAGATTGTGTAATCCTTCTAAAACAACACTAAATGAATGGAATTGCTAGCTCCTGTACTAGCTCCTGTACTGAGATGGCAGCATACTTCAACCAGAAGGTGTCACTTGTGTGAATTGTGCCCCAGAACTAAATGATCCAAATGTCTATTAATGTTGTATTTAAAATTTTCATATCGTGATAATTTAAGTATGAAAGCTTAAAATTTGAACAGGCATGTTCACAGAAAGTGAAAATAATTGCAGGGCAGCCACGACCAGTATATTACTGATGCCAATATGAATGATGCAGAATAAAACACAGCATTTTAGTAAGTAGATTAAAGGCCAAGGACACACCTGTATTGATATTCAGTAAATTGCTGGAAGGAGGAAGGATGTTTCAGACATGAAGACCCTAGGTTCAATTCCCTGCTCTGCCAGAGACTTCCTGTGTAAGCTTTGGCAAGTCACTTAATCTCTCTGTACGTCAGTTCCCATCTGTAAAATGAGAATAATAGTAGTAGATGGTAGCAATGTAAACTGCTCTACTTCGGGGCATGGTTGCCCCTGCCCACATAATCCTCAGGTCTAACTGTCCCTTGTCTCGTGTACTTGATAAGGTCCCAGCTCAGGGTAACCAGTGAAGGTCAACAATGGACCCAGTGGAGGAGAGCCAAATTTCTCAATAGTTGTGAAGGTGGATGATCCACCACTGTGAGTGCATGGACCACACAGGGCAGAAAGAAGAGTTACATCTTCATAGCTGTCATCCAGAGCCACAAGAATCAATGGCATCTGTCAGAAGAGTGCCTGGAATGGTGTTCCCAAAAATAAAACCTCTATACGTCTGCCCAGTCCCAAGGAGGCAGAATGAAATGAAGGGGCAACTTTCATATTGGTACCAGTGTAAGAATGTGCATTGGTACAGGGCTTTTGCCATGTGTCTATGCCACCTGAGGTGCATAGCAGGGATGTATTATTGCCCCAGCATCATTCTGACAAGTTATCATTGGGATGTTAGCACTTACTGTTCAACACATCAGAATCAAGGTTGATCAAGAAGTGTTTACTGACCAGGTAGATCAAGGTTGATCAAGGCTGATCAGGAAGTGTTTACTGATGGCATCACGTTGCTTGTGGGGAGAAGTCAGAGAATTTCACCCTCATCCTCCAAGGTCTCCGGGACGCCACCCACACAGTAGGGGTATATCTGATGGCAGAAGACCAAGATCCAGTACCTGCAATGCAAGGCGCAGAGAGCATTGATTAGTCATCTACCTGGGCGGCCAAAAGAGTTCAAATTGTCATGGTAGACTGGACATTTTTTATCAAATAGGTCATACAATCTCTTGCATGAAGTCCATGTCTTGCTTATGGATGCCTAAACATCTTCATGCTGAGACAAAGTTCAGGATCTAATATACCCATGCACTGCTATATATATTAGGAACCTGGATCCAGGTAGATTTGGAGCAACTACACCAGACCCTCACTATAGCCCAGGGTTCGGGATCATGAGCGGTCCCATGCTAATGCGGGGGATGCAATTCCATGGATCCCAATTTAAATATTTAAATTTGGGATCCATGGCAATGACTGCGCTGTATGCAAACCCGTGCTACAGTGACGCAGGCTTTAGTGTGGGTCTGGTGTAGTAACATTCATGCACTATTTGCCAAATCATGAAAATAAAGTGATTTGACTTTGTTTAAAATGTCACAGTTCACAAAGATCGGGCCTTCTTTTAGTTGCTCATTATATTCAGTAGCTGCATTGCAGGCTCTTCAGCCATGTCACCCAGCTGAACAAAAATACCCCAGCACACTATACTCAAATTTTCCATCAGCCCATGAAGAGAGTAACACCCTCACCCTACCAGGTGTGACTCATTGGGCCACCTCAGCGATTCATGTATTTAACCAGAGACAGTAATTTCACTCCACAATACCTGATGTAGCACCATCAAGCATGGTCATTGTGACTGGCCAATGGCCCCAAGTATATGCCTGGGAAGCTAGACATATCCCAAAAATTCTGTTAAAGCTGATTTT
The DNA here is from genome assembly GCA_007922305.1 of Dermatemys mawii. NCBI lineage: Eukaryota > Metazoa > Chordata > Testudines > Dermatemydidae > Dermatemys > Dermatemys mawii. The sequence goes on along the minus strand of ML677326.1, from coordinate 30,517,420 downwards.
TTTATGAAAAATTGGATTTTCCAATAAACTTTTTCACAAATTGTTTTTGCTTTTTTTTAACCAAAAAAGAGATTATTTTGTCAAAAAAAAAAATACCATCAAAAAACCACAAATGTTTCCAGGTTTTCAGAGAAAACCAAACATTTTGTTCCAGACCCTGATCCGTAATGAGAATAGGTTTACGAGATACTCAGCTACAGCTCCCGAAAGGAACCTACTGGTATTACCTTTTTAAAAAGTTTTAGTTTTCAGCCTAAAGTTTGGGTTTTGTTTTTTCCCTGATGAGTTGTAATTTTTGTGAACAAACCCACCATTTTTTTCAACCAGCTGTAATTTAAAAGATTATGAGGTACTCTGAGTTACCAAGGTACTTACATGGCCATTCTACCATCAGGGTAAGCAGCCCCTGCAAACTTACTCACAGAAAGGTCAAGTCAGGCTCCTTATTCATATTTAAATTCTTACTAATACGCATAGATAAGGTTTTGCATTATTTTATCCAAATCTAATTAATAACATCTGCCCATCCAGGAACAGATTTAGAAGTGCTAAATGTTTAACAGTGAAAAAATTCATGTGCCAGATGAGAGAAGTAGGAAAAGGAGTAGAGATACTCAGGAAAATAGAAGAGATTTGTCAGAGGAGCATTTCATGCCTTATTTCATCCCACAAAGGTGAGACAGCAGAAAAGGGAGATGTAGTGAAGCAAAGGGGAGATTTAGTTCTTAATCATCCCCAAATACACTGTGACCAGGCTCAGAGTCCTCAGAAAAGGGAACAAAAGGAGAATGCAACATGAAATTCAACAGTTTAATTGCAAGACAGAGACTGTAATAATCAAATACTGTACAAGGGGGGGAAGGTGGAATGAACTTGAAAAATACTATGATGTCTGTGCTAGAAAAAAGAAAGAGTTCTCATGAATGGAAGAGACAGGCTAAAAGTAGAGTTAAATACAGCTCTATGACAGGTGGAACTCATCCCGCACTGGATGGGGAAGTGTTAACTCCTCACTGTAAGCGGAAGAAGCCATGCCCCCATGTCCCTACTGTGCGTGCTCTTTATGTATAAGAGGGAGCAGCCCAGCTCAGTCTGGGCTAACCACAGAAGAGCAAGGACACTCTTTTCCAGCTCCCACCTGGGAGCAGTTGGAGCCCCAGACTGCAAAATCCAGAGGCACTATGACCCAAGGTGACCTCCAGCTACCATCCAGCTGTGGACATCCCAGGGAGGTCTGAACTACAGGGAGTTGCACCTGCCAAGGAACCAGGAGACCCTAAAGATGCACAGATCACCATTGCGAGTATCACAGTAGGAAGTATCTTAGTGGGAGACTAGCCATTGTCCCAACAATAGTCAGCATGTTGGATCCCTGCTGACTCAATGGCAGACATAGTCACCGTTAACAGGGCACTGGGCTGGGATCTGGTAGAGCAGGGAAGGCTCAGGTCCCCCTACCCTGACTACCGCCCACCTCCTGAGTGGCAGCCCACACAGCCCTAACAGTCCAGGAGGCCAAACAACCCCTCCCTAGAGGGCAACTCTTTTGACTCTGGCCACTAGGTATAACTGCCCTGCGAGCCCACAGGAGCTCTATTGATAGTGACCACCAGGCCTTTCTATCCTCTGAACAAGGGTAATTCTTTGGATTCCGGGCATTAGGCCTTACTAGCCTGTGGAGAAGGGCATTGACTTGGGACATGAGGCCCCACTGCTCTTTGGATCAGGTGTGTTATATAGACTCTGGCTACTAAGCCTTACAGCCTGGCAGATCAGGCTTTAGTCCTTGAGACAGAGGGCAGCTCAAAGGATGGGGTGAACTCACCCTGCACTGGATGGGTTCCCTCCTTTTTTACCCCATCACAAGCTCTAACCCATAATAAATAAAGCCAGACTAATCATTTTTTATGTGAGAAAAGTGGATTGGTGAAGTGAAATCTGCCTCAAGTAGCACATGGGAAAAGAAGGGAGTAAATGAATGGAGTTGGTGTGAATTCTCTGTGATAAGAATATGTCAGGTAAACTAAACATCAAAATGTGTAATATCTTGAGTAGGCCAGTCATGATGTATGCATAAGAATGTTGACCAATCAGGAAGATAGAATAACACCTACTTCACACAGCTGAAATTAGGATGCTCAGGTGGACATTGGGTAAGGTGAGAGCTGATAGGCTATGAAGTGAAATGTTGTGATCCATTATGCAGATAACCATCATTATAGAAAAGGTGAGGGAGTATCAACTGAGATGGGAGGGTTGTTTTTTTATGGTAAGATGTGGGAAATGTTGGTCAGAGATCACAAGAGCTAGTAGTCATGGGACAACGAACATGAGGATGACCTAGAAAAAGGTGATTGAAGATGCAGAAGAAGGTTGGTGTCAGCTTGGAAGATGTACTTGACAAGAACATTTACTTGGAGAGATGAACAACAACACTGACTCTGATTGATGGGACAAGGTGAAAAAGAAGCAACAGCACATTAGAAAGCAATATGGCTGCAGGTGCAGCCCTACTACATCACATGCCTGGCATATTAGTGTCCCATGGCCCCTTCCCTGACATTTCTCGGGTCCTTACAAAGCTAGGGGGTATGGTGGCCAGATGTCCCAATTTTATAGGGACAGTCCCATTTTTGGGGACTTCTTATATTGCGCCCCCTAACCCCTGTCCCATTTTTTTCACAGTTGTTATCTGGCCACTACAATGGGGAGACCCCTTTTACTGCAGTGGAAGCTATGGGTGTGCCCATAGCTTCCACTGCAGCTCAAACAGGGATTCAAACCGCATGAAAGGCATTGTGACAGCTGTTTGCCCCACAAACCATTGACACCCAAGGAAAATAATGATAGGAGTTTGAGATTTCAGTACTCCAAAAGGGCAGTGGTTTGCCTTCCAGAGAAAATGGGACAGCACAAAGTGATTATATTCTACATAGAGTAGGTTAATTCAGAAAGAAGGAGAGGAATTGCCATTGTTTTTGAAAGAGTCTATAAAAGACACGAACTGATCTCAGGTTAGGAAAACAAAACTGAGCCTGGAGCCTAATGAAAAGGAGATTAAAACAATGACATTATTTGACTGCATAGTTTGGGGCAGTGCAGTGTAAATGTGGCACTGTCTGGTTATTTATACAAAGCAAATGCTGTAAAATCTGTGTACAATAGAATGAAGTGGAAGTACAGCACCAATGTGGCAGAGAAGCAGGTTGGCTGCATCTGAAAAGAAAAAGAGCTGTCAGACAAGTATTTACTTTGTTCCCCAAACTGACAAGTAGAGTGATTCTTTTACTGGTGTGTGCATGAGTGAGATACCTTTCAAGAAAAACAACAACAAAAGAAAATAGCACCCCACTGTATGTACCCCATAAAAACATATATGAATAGAAAATATGCAGAACCCTTTGAGCTCATTCAAGGAGATAGCCAGCTAGCATTAAGTTTTATATAAATAGGATAAATTCAGCCATCCAGGAGAGTGGAATCTATAGAAGAGAGAAAAGTATGTCTAAAAGAAGAAATTACATCTCCAAACTGGATTGAGAAGAAGGGACAGCCAAAAAAGAAGTGAAAGATAAACATGCAAATTAAAACTGTAATGGGAAATGCAAGTCCTGGAGCATTGAACACGATAGATTATGAAGTACTTATTCAAGTAAAGAAAGATGGTAAATGGGCTACTGATCATCACAAAAGTGCAAAAGAGTAAATATTCAGCACAGTGCAAAGCGATTTAGCTACACAATTAAAGAAAGACCAGTCCTCCAGAAGTGCAGTGGTATGGCATTGACATCTCTTTCAGTTACAGTCACTTCTATACAGTGACCCTTAGATGCATTGTAAAATATGGATTCACCTTATAGAGTTGGTGTAAATGACTCCTGCATTCAGTGAATAGTAGGATCTGGTACCTACTCAAAATTGTATTTCTAGAGGAGGGAATACAGCTGACCTTCAGCAAACAATTTAAAACAATTATTTACTGTGAGGCAGCTGTAGAACAAGCAAAACATTACAGACAATCTTATTACGTCTTAACATCTCCCAAATCTCATCCCACAAAATAACACATTTATTTGGGTATAAGTGATAGAGCACCTGAATTTTAGAGTTTAAACAATGGTATGGTTAATAAAACAGCAACTCAGATCTCTTAAACACAGCTGCAATATTCTTAGAGGACTTATCCCTCCAGCAAGCTTTATTTTGTACAACCAATGGACATATCACTATTATCTTTATCCCCAGGAAATTAGCAAACTAAAAAGGGCTTTAATGTTATCAAAATTCAGGCAACCAGATCATGAACCAGAGCAGAAAAGTCAGTTCTAATGCACTGGTGTGGTGGCACCGGTAAAAAGTTGGAGAAAAAAAAGTTGTGGCTATTAAAGAGCTGTTGCAGTGAAGAAGCACCAGTATTCACCACCTAAAAGCAGGAGGTGGGAAGTAAACAAAGGTTGATATGAATGGAGAAACTTGAGCACAATCTGAGCTTTAGTATCAGAGGGGTAGCCACGTTAGTCTGGATCTGCAAAAGCAACAAAGAGTCTTGTAGCACCTTATAGACTAATCTGATCTTTGTTTATGCAATGGTCACCAGTAAGGGCCACATTGTACTCGGAGAGGGGAAGTCTCAACTGAAGTTGCTCCCTGGAATGCTGGCTCTGTTCCTCAGTGCATGCCTGCTCAAAGTGGGATAATAGGGAAGTATACGGGACTGTCTCTTTCCTTTGTACCATACCTCACACAATTGTGTTGTGGTCCATGACTGGAGCTTCTAGGAGTAGCTGAAATGCAAACATGTCAATATATATAGATATCTGTATTTATCTATCTACATATCTTTTTTGTTTCTTTTAATGATTTCTTTTCATTTTGAGTCTGAGTCAGATTTCTGGTTGGTCTGATGTCTAAGAATAAATAGAAAATGTTTAATACTGTATTTAATAAAACAGATGTCTTACTGTTACAGTCAGAGTGTATAGCTATTTGAAATTTGATGTATTTCTAGTAGATGTTTTCCTCAGAAAAAGGTCTGTAAATTATTTTGGTTGGAATAAATCTCTTGCTAAAAGGTCTATGGACTGTGCAATTTTTACCACTGAAACCATATATATTTCCTGAGTGTCTGACTTTTTGAATCCCCTGCAAAATCCCAAATGTCCTGTTTGTTGTATCTACATGTAAAATCTTGTTTCTGTGTGAAGTTTGCAAGAAGAATTTTCTGAGTGCTAATTTGCCCCATGTGGGAGCATGAGTTCTGATTCTTCTAAAGATCTTTTTTGTAATTCAAACCACAGAAGCATTTTGGCAGATAAAATATGTAATTAAAGGCAATTCCTGTTTTAACTCATCTAGATACAAAACATCAGTATCAATTTAGTCAACCCTTTCTTTACTCCAAATTTGCTGAGACATAGGAGGTCCTCTCACAGTTTTCCACTGAAAATGACAAATGTGCAAATGTATTATAAAATCTCAAAATTCAACCTTAGATGTTAGAGATAGGGGAGTTCATCATCCTGACAGTTCAGGATTGTTCCATGTAGCATATTCCATAGCATCTCATTCAGCCTAACATAAAGGACTGGATCCTGCAAACTCTTATTCAAGTCAGTAGCCTTCCTGAAGTCAATGGGACTGTTTATGAAGTAAGGATCACTTACTTAGTGGAAAGTTTGCCACACTGAACACTGAAAGAATAAGTGCAAAGTATTGGTCAAAATCTGGTATTAAATCTGGCATGATCCAATTAATTTTGGAAGAATTACTAAAAATTTACACAACTGAAATTGATGTCAGCATTTGGTTCTCTGTGTCCAATCCTACATGGTGCTGAATGCCTGTTGATAGGTGACTGTTGAAGCAAACAGGATGTTAGAAATCATTAAAAAGGGGATAGAGAAGTCATTAAAAAGGGGATAGAGACTTGGACAGAGAATATCTTATAGCCCTTACATAAATCCATGGTGTGCCCACATCTTGAATACTGTATGGTCTCCTCATCTCAAAACAGATATACTGGCATTAGAAAAGGTTCAAAGAAGGGCAACTAAAATGGTTAGGGGTTTGGAACAGGTTTCATACGAGGAGAGATTAAAGAGGTTAGGACTTTTCAGCTTGGAAAAGAAGAGACTAAGGGGGATATAATAGAGGTATATAAAATCATGAATGGTGTAGAGAACGTGAATAAGGAAAAGTTATTTACATGTTCCATAATATAAGAACAGCAAATGATAATGAAATTAATGGGCAGCAAGTTTAAAACAAATAAAAGGAAGTTCTTTTTCACACAGTGCACAGTCAATCTATGGAACTCCTTGCCTGAAGAAGTTGTGAAGGCTAGGACTATAACAGTGTTTAAAAGAGAACTAGATAAATTCATGGAGGTTAAGTCCATTAATGGCAATTAGCCAGGATGGGTAAGAAATGGTGTCCTTAGCCTCTGTTTGTCAGAGGGTGGTGGTGGATGGCAGGGTAGAGATCACTTGATCATTACCTGTTAAGTTCACTCACTCCGGGGCACCTGCCTTTGACCATTGTCAGTAGACAGGATACTGGGCTGGATGGATCTTTGGTCTGACTAGTATGGTCATTCTTATGTTCTTTGCAGGCCTTACAAGATGTGATTGTTCGCCCAGATCTAGGACATTCTTCTCAGGTGATTGGAGGAAAGGAGGGAGACACCAAAGGCAGGAGTGAGTTAAATCAACAACAGAAAAAGATTCTCAATTTCAGGGGTGTTTGGGTCTGCTTTGGGCAGAGGCTACAGGAGGTAGTTGAGGTTGGGGCAGCCAGCCCATGAATTTGGTCCCACTCATTCAGAATTGTGGCAGCGTTAATTTGCTGTAATCTCATTACAGATGGTGGACGACCGGCCATGCAGATGGTGGTGTGGATTTGGAGGCACAGTATTGTATTTTGGTTGCATAGGCACACGTCCAGGTTGCCTGAGAGTTTGCAGCTGGGCTTTGGTGGTGACGCAGTGTTCAGTTGGCATGGAAGGAAGGGCATGTTATGAAATCAACTAATACTACCACCATGTGCTATGTGGGCCTGTCAGAGGCCACCAGATAAAATTGTGATGTATCTTATGGGAAACAATTTGGAAATGCTTAAAGGGATGGAACTAATGCTCAGAGCAAGGAGGGAATTGGGGCTGATCCTTATACTTTTTTCCAGGAGTTAACATTGTTTGGTCAGACATGCTTCAGCTGCAGGTCTCGCAGGGAACTGTGACCTGCCCCCTCCACCCCCATGCAAGGAAGTATGTGAACAGGGAGGTGGCCAAATTCCTTGGGATAATAGGAAGGGCAGTAATATCACATCCTGGCATAATGTAAGGGACAACAAAGTTGTTTCGGGAGGATAGGGTTCACCTGTCCAACTTAGGTGCTGTCATGCTTTTAAATGATATAAAAGATGGCATGAAGAGATTTCTGGGTACCCAACTAGCTGAGGGGAGGAGGCAGCCAAGATAATTGCTAGCACCTTGTCACAGATGTCCAGTACAGGTACCCCATAGGAAAGGTATGTAGTGACAGGATAAATGGTTTGGAAAAGGACTTAAAAAGAAGTGTTCATTAAAAGAATGAATGGGGGGCGGCTGGGGACTCCTATGATTGTTACGGCAGTGAGTTAACCTCCCCTCTCCCATTCTTCTAGCCCGCCCATCTTAACATTTCTACGGGGTCAGAAGATGGTAAGGTGCCAGCAATAAATTTGTTGGAGGGACCTAGAGAGAAAAAGAGGGGGAACTGGTAGAAGTCCCCTACCCAGGTATGGTAAAGTCCCAGCAATGGATTTGCTGGAGGGACATGGATGGAAAAAGAGGGGGAGCTGGTAAAAGCACCCCAATTAATTACTGAATAAACATGGGGTTACCTGCACTACACACTGTTGTCTGCCGACTAGTCCCAAACATCTAATAATAAAGTTGCAGCCTGATTAAATCTATGTCAAATATCTCCTGTCCTTTCGGCATAGCCAGATAAAGACGTGTTTTTTTTTAAAAAAAAAAAAAAAAAAAAAAAACCTCAGCCATGAATGGCCTAACATTAAGTAAATTTCCAGGACAATTTGGTTCTGAAATATTGGCCTAATTCAATGAAAGCTCCATATTTTCTTAGAAATAAACATATAAGGAAATTATTTGCATACTGTATGGTGTTATTTTCACCTAAAATTTAAAGTAATTTGTAATGAAAATGCAAGCAATGATGGATAAAGTTAGATTGCCTCACTTGAAAGAGATTTTCCTGCATAACTCATCAGCATTTGATGGTTATGTTATTGCACTAAGATGAGTTAATAAAAAACATTAAAAACTTTTGCAAGTTGATGATAATTGAATCTGGTAAAAGAAAATCTATTTTAAAAAATTAAGTGACTACTTCTACAAGCCATATAATGCATTTTACAAGTACTGGATATGAATGACTAGAGCAAATGTACTTCTAAGAGACCCCTGCTACCAATAGCAGCATTTTGGATTTTTGAAACAAATACACCTCTTTAGCCTCTTTTTTTTTCATAATGTTCTATTTTTATTTTTTTTATTTTTTTACAGGTAGCTCTTTTAATAGCACAAAAACTTCATGAGACTGAACTTTCCAGGAAACTCATCAGATTTTGTATAAGCAGGCATACATTTCTATAACTGATCATCTATTGTTCCAAGTGTTTAAAACACAATTAATAGCATTACCAGTGTGCCAGTAATTTAAGAAGCTGGAAGATCACCAGAGCCTTGAGGTGAACATCTTTTGTCTCTGGCAATAATAGTGACATTGTAAACATAAATCAGTAGGAGAAACCCAAAGACACCTGTTTACTTGTTTTGAAAGCTAGATTAATTTGAAGGATGCGGGCATAATAAATCAAACAAGCATGGTAAGCAAGACCAGATTTCAAATGAAAGGCAGAAAGGGCCAAATTTTCAAAAATAGCCTTTCATATGGCACTGCTAGTTTTTCACACAGAGAACACAATATCTGACTGCACAAGCCACATTTTCATTTGCAAGATAGATAGAGGTCTTACTACTTTGCATGGGAAAGTTTAGTGGGTGCACTCAGATCTGAAGTTTTTGCCCATGCAAAACAAGAGCATGAGCTATTGTGTTTGCAAACTCAGGGATGCATAATTTAAGAAAATGTACTGGAATAATTTAAATATTCTGCCAAAGAGCATGCTTATAATAATGAGAGCAAGCTAAAGCTACTAACTGTCCAATATGACAAAACAGACTATTATACATAGTGTATACCTTGGTTAATATTAAAATGTACTTGATTTATTTTAGTTCATTTGATGCTACTCAGTCATTTCTTAGGATGTAAGGCATACTAGCTGTTTTATAGTGAAATTCACACTTGAAATTAATACTATGCACAATAAATTGAATATACTACATGAAGTGATTCCTTTCCTTTTAGGTATTTAAAATAAAATGATGGTTTAACCTGTAGATGGATAATATTCATATTGAATGTGGACATATATTTATTTAAATTGGGTGAAAGCCATTCAGTGCAGATAAACAGCACAAGATCTGTGTAATACTGTTTTCTGAGCTTAAATGGGACTTAGATATAATTTAAATAGGACTTAGACATAAGCTTTATGCTTTCCAAATAGGGTTACATTTCACCCATTAAAACCAGTGGAGCAATGTTGTTTTACACTAGCTGGAGACCTGGCTCATTGAAACTTATACTGCAGTTTTTATGTGCTAGATTAATGCATAGTATATTCAACAATGACTAAAGAATTATTTAAAACAACAATCCTGTGGGATGCTAAAATCATGAAAAGGACTTTTTTCACTTTATTTATGACAACAAATGGACATTTTGGTTACTAAATTAAGCATAATGTATATTTCACCCATATAGTTCACTTTCTGTATGAAAAATTGTATAGATTGTTATTTGCTGTTTATATTTCATTAGCATTTTAACAATCACACTATAAGTAAATCCCACACATGCTATTATTACTGTTAAAGTATGTACTGTATAGTCACAAGAAAATGTATGGCAACCATGGATATGTGGATACCTCTATACACTAATGTTTTGGCATAAACCTTGTTGATAATCCATTGTTTTTAGCAAATGTTTCTTAAAAGCTGAACACAGCTTTTCAGAATTTAGATACTGGAATAGAAAACAGCAGGTTGCTCGCTATTGGCATGATGCAACTTGACTAGCATTAGACTCCATGATGAGTTCTACCAATATATCAACACAAATCATTTTAGGCATCTGCTGTGTAAACATCTTTTGTGAATTTGTCATGAGTCTCTCAATATATGTATCTAATCCTCATGACTGCATAAGAAAAGCTTGGAAACATGACCCTAAAGCAACCTAAAGTCTCAAAAATCAGAAGATCAATACAAAGAATGAAAAATGTTTTCTTGTTATAAATCTCATGGAGTCTGAATCAATTTATGAAATATTTAGAATTGGCAATACCTCACCTCTCTATCTTTCTGTGTTTTATGTGTAATCCCTATGTTTACTGATAAGTATCAGTAGTTGAACTCTTGTACTGTGATTTATATATTGGGGGGATTCTATGATGTGCCTCCCAAGGACACAAGATAGAATTTGTACCTCAAGAGAAAGTGTTCTAAAATGGCTTTAAGCCACCTTTCCTTCCTCTTGAACCTGGGCTGCTCTGGAACTGGACTAGTCCCTGCCCCTGGGGACCTGTCAAGTTTACTCCAGAAGCCTCTCCAGACCCAGCACAGCCCAAGTTCAAGAAGGAACCCAAGTTATGTCAGCCCCCTGTGACTGCTGTATGGTTTACATCTCTGGCCACAACCTGCACAGCTCTGTGAGTCCAATCATCTTCAAAACTGGGCTAACCTTGCTTGAAATTTGGGCCAACAATCAGATTTATGAACCTTAGTTAAACTTTTAGCAAAGGTAGTCTGAATATCAAGTTTGTAATTAAATACAAAAATGGGCAAGTTTTTCATGGTTTCCTGTTTTGCTGCCCGAGTTTCACACAGCTCTGTTCTGATTATACTAATTAATCTAGTAGATAATGAGTTATGTGAATAGCACTAACACCTAATGATTATTCCTTCCCACTGTCCTGTTAGATAAAATCTTTTCAAGTTAAAATGTGTCCAGTTCTAAAGAAATCTAAAGTCTTAGCATTTCTAGAAAGGCAGGACAACAAAGAGAATCAAAATGTTCAAGAAAGAGAAACAGAAAGTAGACCACCGTTTTTTAAAAGTGTACTAAAGTTAGGCTTCTAAATTAATGATTAGACAATTAAATACATGGCCTGATTTTCCACATGCTGAGCTCCCAGAGATTCCCTGCCACCTCTCCTCCTTCTGAGAACCTTATTTTCATTTTGGTGTCCAGTGATTAGCAAAATTGTGAGTGATATTAACACTACATTGTAATAACAATAAAGACAAACACTGACCTCATTCCCCTCAAGTTGATCTTTTAATTTTACAGTTCATCTGTGATTTGTACTACCGGGTTTGTCAAAATATGAAACACGGGCCAAATGTAGCCCAGGAAGTTCAACACCATAACCCACAGTCATTCTCATATTTAATAGTGAAATGAGGTTTCTATTGTTAGCTCCACAGTGCAATATCCCAGTTTAAGCTAATCATCCAATTAGGTTAAAGAACAAGTACTTCATGCTGAGACCTGTAAATATATCTACGGATTAAAGATTAAACAATTGAAACCTACTCACTGTTATGAAAAATTGGATGCAGCCCTTGGGCAGCTCAGAAATGGTCAATGCCACTCCTTTTGGGTAAACTATGGCCTCTCATGTTACAGTAGTATCCTCCATTGGACCAGAGTAGTAGTAAATCCATTAATTATGTTACCAGTATTACGCCAGTGGCAAGAAGATGGGATATTAAGGTAATGAGTAGGGCCTGACCTTACACTGCACTACATTGCAGAAATCCCTATGCCTGCATGGATCCTCATTGAAGTCAATGGGGATTCACCTGAGTACAGAGGTGTGCACTGAATTCATGGCAGAATTCATGTATGGACTGGAAGATAATGTGTTGTTGTCTCATTTCTTTCCATTACACATGGATTGCTACTTTTCTTTTGCCATAAGACCTCAGTCTGAACCTAATTTTAATAATTATAAAATAGCATATATATACGGCTGATTTGTTAGCCTGATTTTACTCTGTAGTGCTCTCTCTCTGGTTGCACTTGCTCTCTCTTTCTATGCTACAAAGAAAAATTGTGAGAAAGAGAGTTTGAGCATTTTGGGGTAAAATCAGGACAACTACCTCTCATTTTCAGTGATGAAGGCCTCAGTCGGGAGCTTTATGCTTAGCAGTGGACAAAATAGTTTAGTGAGAATTCATTAGAATTTTCAATATTAACTATATTTTTAACTAGCTTCTAACAAACCTAATGGGAAAAATTGTATTAGAAATTGGTGAATTAACCAAGCCATCACAATCCTATTAAAAGTCTATTAAAAAACATTATGTCTCCAAACTCTTATCTCATCAATGAGTTGCTATTATAGCATGGTCTAGACTGAGGGAGCAATGTGACTGTATCCTGCACACATATTGTTTACACAGTAACACATTGGTTATCAGGATTTATTAAGCACATTACTGTTCCTCTTTCAAATTTTACTCCAGGAAAGGGTGAACAGATTAGTGGGTGAAAAATTGATTCCCTTTCCTTCCATAATTATAGAATAATAGAAATATAAGTTTATACATGTTCCTACCTCACAGTCCATTCCCCTGCTGTGAGGTAGGAACATGTATAACTAGATCATCCCTGACATGTGTTTGCTTAACTAAAAAATCTCTAATGACAGGGATGTCACATACACCCTTTGTAATTTATTCAAGTATTTAACTATCCTTATAGTTAGATAGTTTTTTTCCTAATATCTAACCTGCATTGCTGAAGATTAAGCTAATTACTTCTTGTTCTACCTTTAGTGGACATGGAGAACAACCTATTTAAAGACTGCTGTCATGTCTCCCACCTCAGTCTTTACTCAAGATAAACTATGCCCAGTTTTTTCAACCTTTCCTTACAAATCATGTTTTCTAAACCTTTTATCATTTTTGTTTTTCTCCTCTAGACACACTCTAATTTCTATGCATTTTTAATAAAGTGTGGGGCCCAAAACTGGACTCAATACTCCAGCTGAAGCTCACCAGTGCTGAGAAGAGGACAACAATTATCACTTGTTTCTTACGTAGGACACTCCTGTTAACACACAGCAGAATGATATTAGCCTTCTTTGCAACTGCATTACACTGTTGGCTCATATTCAAATTGTAATTCACTATAACGCTCAGACCCTTGTTCACAGTACTACAGCCTAGTCAGTTATTCCCCATTTTGTATTTATGCATCTGATTTTTCCTTCCTAAGTGTTACACTTTGCAATTAAAGAGGCAAGGTGGGTGAGGTAATATCTTTTATTGGACCAACCTGGAAGGAAAGATAAGCTTTCAAGGTTACACAGAGCTCTACTTCAGCTCTTTGTAACCTTGTCTCTTTCACTAACAGAAGTTGGTTCAATAAAAGATGTTACTTCATACACCTGGGACCAACATGTATCCTGGGACCAACATGTCTACAACAACACTGTGTAGTTTGTACTTGTCTTTATGGAATTTCATCTCATTGATTTCAGACCAATTTTCCAATTTGTCAAGCTCATTCTGTATTCTAATCCTATCCTCCAAAGTTCTAGTAACTCCACAAATTTTATAAGCATATTCTCTAGTCCAGTATACAAATTTACCATAGCCATTTAAGTCTTTTCTTGCAAAATTATGAGTGCTGTAGTAAACGAGTTGTTCTTTATGAGATGGAATCCTTTGTCAATGATAAAATAAACCTTTAATGTATAACATAGAATTCAGGACCAACAAGAGCTCAGGGAGATGATTTTGCTTCTAAGCCTACATGCTTAATAACTGTGTTAGGAGTATTGTCATTACATTTATTTGTATAGTCCTGTATAGCTCATAGTATGCTAAGTACTTTCCAAATATAAATGAACATGATCCTGACCCAGAAGATCTCACAGTCTAAATACATATGAGATGATAAACAGCAGATGAGAAGAAGGGGAATAACACATATGCAGTTGTGTTAACAAGTAAATATAAATAGGAAAAGGAAGTTAAACTCAAGTTACTCCAGATGCATGACAAGGTCAGTTACTTAAACTCAAAGCTTGTTGGAATAGAGAAGAGACAGAATTTCTGAATCTGTCAGTGTCAATATGGTGCCACAGCTGACAATTTGTCCTAAGAAAGACTTTGCTCAGATTTGGGTATGTAGACTCAAGCTGTGCTGTTTTCACTCTTTAATAGGTATCCATCTCTGCTTGAAGTGAAGGAACTATATTCTCTGTAAATAAAGGTAATATAATTCATTAATGTCATGTCCTTGTCAATTAATTTAACTTTACATACATATCAGGAACTGCATACACTTTCCTGACTCTTCATAGTTAGTGACAATATTTAAATAAGAAACAAGCAACATTATTATCATAAGTATTCAGTAGTCTGTGTGAAATTGTTTTTGCAGTCTCAGTCTGTTGGCTTTTGACTATATAAAAAAAAATGGACACTACCACTATTGACAGGTGAGGTCAATAATGAAAGGATGTGACTAACACAGGGGTTCTCAAACTGGCTACTGTAACCCTTCGGATGGTTGCACCGTTATTAAATAACGGAGTTGCAAGCTGTCGGCCTCTTCCCCCAAACTCCTCTTTGCATACAGCATTTATAATACTGTTAAATATTAAAAAAATGTGTTTTTAATTTATATGGGGCAGTCATACTCACGGGCTTGCTGTGTGAAAGGGGTCATTCATACAGAAGTTTGAAAACCACTGGACTAACATATACACAGGACCAAATCAAAATAACTATTGGAGTTGCAGGTGACAATCTCACTTGCCAAGGGGAAGGAAAAACCTTGATGCTGTAGGAGGAGGAACTCTCTGAATCAATAAGTAATAGTCATGGGCTTAAGTAGCATTTTAGATATATATGCAGTGAGACCCTCTCCATATATGAATTTACCCAGCTCTCGCATGCCTCTGAAGTAGAGTCAGCATCATAGTGGGAAGCAACTAGCAGTGGTTGGGACAGGTGAGTTGTGCCTAGGAAAGGGAAGAGCCACAAGGTACGTGTGTTGAATGTTGTTGAATGACAACACAAGTCTGCTCTAGTTCCATATAGGTCTTATTGGGAGGACTTAAATGAGATTTAAATGGTTCATGGGCTGTAGCTCAATAGACACAAGGAGAATGGTGTAGGAATATAAAGCAACAAGAAGCTATAGTACTTTCTAGGTCACCCTCTGTACAGCAGGTAGCCACACTGCTGGAGAATGGTGTGGATGAGAACCCTACCAGAGGCATTGCAGGACATTCACATGGTTAGCCTTCTTTCTTGCAGATCCCTTTGTATTTGTGAAGCTAGTGAGACAGACCTGTGTGGCCTGTTCTGCAAAGGCAGCAAAGCCATTTGCCCTAATTGCAATAATAGTGGAGGAAATCCTTTAAAGGCAAGGAAGCTCATGGAAATCTCCTCCCCCTTAATAGCCTTTTGTGGGCAGATATTTTGAAGGCCCAGTATATGTTACATTTAAAATAAACAGAATAATTGAATTAAGGCATTAAAGTGCATCTGCAATACAAGATGCATATTTTCACATTAACTCCTACATTTTCAAAAGCTCCCAAGAATCTAGAGTGCCCCAATTCACACAAAATTTAAAGAATTTTGTGGCATTTGTGAAAGTTTGGATATAATAGTGATAGGTGAACTTTTCTCACTATAATTTGGTTCCAGACAACACAAGGAAATTTAAAGGCATGAAAAAAAAAGGTTTTAGAAAAAACAATAACAAAGTTCACTATATACTACTGAATGTCACAATTTTGGATTGGGTTCATTTCAACCTTTCAATAACACTTCTGATCACTGTATTTATTCCTAAGCAATTCACCCCTCACTAAATGTTCTGCCTGTTGTCTTGCTTCCCATAATTATGGGCTTTTGGAATATTTAGCTAGTCAAATGTGAGTGGTGAAAGATTTTTAAGTGCTTTGTTAATACGATATAGAATTCTTTTGGTAATGCCTTCCTTTCAACTGAGTAAGAATAATTCTATTACATTTGGAGGTATCAAAACAAGGTGCTATTTTTGTTTTGCACACCTGTTTTTCACAATGATTGTGATATTGTTCACACAATAAGGCTTGCATATGCCAAGTTCCAGTGTTTGATTGGGGATTGCTGTAATCCCAGTTGGCTACACCTATTCTGAACCAGTACACCTCTATAACAGTATAACTAAGAATTATCCACTTTTGAGTATCAGAAAATAGGTATTATTTTAAGTGGCAGAAAACATAGTTGTTGCTGGGGTTTTTTCAGGGGAGAAAGCTAGCATAAGACCTGAACATATATAATCTTTAATAGACGTATTAGCTTTGAGCACATTTTGACAAAACAGAATCAATAAAGAGTAATGATCTTTGTCATAGTAATTTAAGAGGCATGTTTCTTTCCCCCTTTACAGCATTTAATCTCACAATATAAAGATATAAGCTACAAAGTCCATAGGGTTTGGCTCTTTGGGGCTACTCAAACTATAAACTACAGGATGTATTCACAGATGTTGATTCCAAACAAATTCCTGCATATTTCTTTGGAATTTGGGGTTCTACAAAACCCCAACTCCCAGAAAACCTCCCTCTCTTTCCCCAGGATACTTCATAAAACTCCAGTTGCCTCACCTCGATCCAAGCCCCAGTACTTTCTAACCTTATCTTTGTTGTCTTCGAGAGTAGTGGACTCAGTCCTCAGGAGGTTTGGCTCTCCAACCCCATAACAGTAAAGAGGTAAAGGGCATTACCTACCATCCATAGGGTAGTCAAGGAAATGATGAAAGAAAATGATTTTCATAGTAACCATTTGATTTCCTGAATGGGAATTTGGCACCAAATCAAGGTTACATTGCTATTCTTACCAAATGTCACAGGTGCTCTAAAGATTATATCGGTTTTATTGTGAAAGATGGCACTGCCAGCAACACAATGGCAATTAGCACAACATGAACACAAAGCATGGATTCAGAGGGAAGAATACATGTTACTGAGAGTGTACTGTGAACCAACAGATATTTATTGCTACAGATACATACATTTGGGCCAAAAAAGCTTTCTTTGAATTTTGAAATAACTACAGACACACACATTCAACATTACCATAATTAAAAAATGTCCTTCATGTTCAATCAAAATCAGGTGATGCTATATAAGGCATGTATGACTGACTATGCATGTTAGTTCAAAAACAGATACTGTGCGGGAGTCAGTCCAGAAGGGTAAAAGAGAATGCTGGAAGGCAGGTATATCAGCCTCAGGATGTGCAGGTCCCTGTTCCCTGGATAGCCAAACAAAGGCTATTCCAGGCCAATCAAGACACCTGGGACCAATTAAGAAGCTTCTAGAAAGCAGCAGAAATAGCTAGCCTGATTGGGACACCTGAAGCCAATCAGGGGCAGCTGAAACCAGTTAAAAACCTTCCCAGTTAGTCAGGTGGGTGTGGATTTCAAGAGCTGTGGAAGGAAGTTGTGCTGTTGGTGAGACTCAGTGGTAGACAACATATCATATGCAAGGAAGGAGGCCCTGAGGTAAGGGTGAAGTGGAGTTTGAAGAAGCGGAGACTGCTGTGGGGAAGTAGCCCAGGGAATTGTATTGTGTTTTGTGCCTAAAAGGTCAGCCATCTTAGCTGATACTATTAGGGTCCCTGGGCTGGAGTCCGGAGTAGAAGGCGAGCCTGGGTTCCCCCCTTTCTGCCTCCCCTAATTAGTTACTGAGAAAGGGAAGTCACTCTGGGGCCTAGATGAGTTTCTGAGGCTCCTAAATCTGCCAGGAAGTGCAGGACCCACAAATACAGACTCGGAACTTTGTCACAATACATACAGGTATTTTTCATATGAGGAAAAGCCATAGAAGTCCTCTACAATATCCATGCCTCCAGGCTCTAGTCAGATACTCTAATATTCGATGGTATGAGATCTAAATTACCAACTGATAATAATGCCCATTTTGGATGTGTGCCACTTCAGTTTATGGGCACAACCTTCAATTCTGTTCATTATTTTGTTCTTTTTCAAGGGACTATACTTGCAGTTTGGTAAGGAACATTTTATGAAATAGGAATGGAAGTACTGTATGGTATGAATGCAGACTCTGGTAGTGATATGAAAAGTCCCATTTTTGTATTTAGATTGAATTCTAATTTTGACTTCTTATGCTGTCTTTTTTTTCCCCCTTGGAACATAAACTGTAAATTTCTGACTTTCCAGAATAAAAAATCCCTTCAAAACAGCATTTGGTAATTGGATATTTAAAGTCCATGACTCACACACTGTAAATTGAGTATTCCAGTCTACTTTGATTTGTTCAATCACAGGAGGAGTTGTAATGCATTGAAATTGTTGTATTGTCTGTTTTATTGGTGCAGCTCGTACGAAAGAATATGCCTTATAATAATTCCAGTATTGCAATGCTTCTGTCATTTTGAGTTGGAATATAACCAAATAACCTACCCAACCACATGCTGCAAAACTTTAAAACAGCAACAAAAAGTTGGTTTTATGTATTTGTTTGTTTGTTTGTTTATGGAAAAAGTTTAAAGGTGCCAACTAGTTATTATTTCAAAAAAGGTCATCACAAATTCTATGAGAATATAGGAAGAAGGCATGTTTTATGGCAACTGATCTACATTTGGGGGCCATTTAAAAAAAATCTGTTGGAAGCTTAATTTTAGGGTAATGTAACTGATAGGTCCAAATTTAGTTCCATTGTAACTTTACTGGCTTCAAAGGAGTCGTGCCAGTAGAGAATTGAGGCTGTAGACTATTACAAGCAGAAGAATTGAAGGTGTCACTAAATATAAGTATTAATACGCACATTGTGTCTATTACTTTTTTTTTTTTTGAAGTGCTTTCTCTCACAGAGTTTGATATGGTTGAGAAGCAGATGTGCTCCCTATTATATATGTACAAGAAGTATTTTTCCCATACTTTGGCTGATTCATATCCAAGATTTCAGGCTGTGAATTTGCTACCTCACAATGCTAGATGGTTCTCAGTTCGGAGTTGGACCCTGGGGATATGAACAGATGCAGGGTAGTCATGACCATTTATCTTTCTTTATGGATACATGGCAGTCCAATGGAGGAGTCCAAACGTTATTATTATTATTATTATTATTATTATTATTATTATTATTATTATTATTATTATTATAAACATGGGATCATGGTAGGAAATGTTGAGAATCACTCTTCTAGGTAACCATTAATACATTTCATATTAATGCAGCGTTTCAAGGTTTGACTACCACTGTTAACTGCATACTGGCCTGTTGACACAAACGCTCTGTGGATGATCTCTAATAATTGAACTGAGCAAATACTTACTCCAGCCTAACAGCAAATATTTAATATAGATTTCAGTAAAATCTTGTTACCAGTTGTTTGGAGTCTGGACTGCTGTTCATACCATTATAAACTCTCACATTCAAGCATCATGACCAATGAAAATTATATTGAATATGCAGGACATCAGGTTAAATGTATAACTTCTCTAACTATTTAGTTTCACAAACCATTTTTGCTACTTATCACTTAATTATTTCCATTTTATCAGTACATTTCTGGTCAGGAATTGCCCAGAACTGCATATAATGCACTTTGTGGCATCTTATTAGAAAAGTATAGTGAGGAACTATCACATTTTTCTTTAAAGTGATGCCTCTGTACATGCATTTCAGCATTTCACTGGCCTTTTTCCTGCAAAAATGCATTTCAAACTCATGTGCAATTTGTATTTTAGAGTGTCTTTTTGGTAGTACTATTCTCCAGGCTTCTCCATCCCTTTGTGTGTCTCTGGTGTGGATTATTTGTCCCCAGATGTTTTAGCTTGCAATTTTCCAAAATTAACCTCACTTTTTTTCTGCTAATGTTTTTAATCTTTGAGTTTTCCTTTGCATTGCTATCTTCAGTGGTATTTGTGCATTTCTCAGTTTAGTATAATCTCATCTGTGAGTTTAATTAACCTACTACTTGTTTCCTCTTCCTGCTTTCATCTAACACTGAAGAGGAAGTTTATTAGAATAAAAAAAACAGTATTATCCCTAAAGCCTCTCTGTCTCTTCTTCACTGTAGATCTTCTGCAGTGAATCTACTCCAGCCTTCCTCATATCTGGTTTTCCACTACAGATTTAAAAGAAACAGAAAATGTATCCTATTTCTTCCAGTATCAAGAAATCATCCTGCCTTTCCCCATGAGGACAGTAAGGTGCAGTAGATGAGGAAGCTCCTAACTATGCCCTAAGTATGCTGCCCACATCAAACCATTCACCTACCAACTGTGTAGCAACCTGCCAAACTAATGTGGCAAATTAACTTTGATTCTCAATGTGACAAGCTGGACTATATATGGCAAGATCACTACAAGAGAACTTTGGGATAGGGTGGTCCAAGGGAAAGGGACACAGAGGAGCAGAAGGGAAGAGTGTTATCAAAACTGCAATAAGCAACATTTTAAATTTTTACTTAAACTTAACTATATGGCTGAACTCAAAACCCTGAAGCATCTTTATTACAAATACTTCAACTTTGATTTCAGAATATTTTAAATGCTAAAAATCTTCATTGCTTCTTTATAAAAGTTAATAAATGTATTTTTCCATTCATTTTACTGGGCAATATACTTCTCTTATTTACTTAATTGGCTAAAAAAGCTGCAAAACCTATTAGTCTCCATATCACATATAGAATCTGTAAAATGAACATTATTATACCAGATTTATAGAAATCTGCTTTGAATTTGGGCAATGAGACTGCAGGTTATTACAATGAAATTTCAAGCCAGCACTTACTGTGCTTTTTGTATACACCAAGATACAAAAGAGCATCAATCACTGAGGGAAATTTTCTGTCATTCTGAAGAATGAATTATGATTCCATATTAGTCACCAAACACTACTATTCCCTTTTCTTACAGATTTTTTGGCCTCTTTGTCTGCTTCCATTTCTAGACAGCTGTTCTCACCGGAAACTCGGTATGTAAATAGGCACAGCTATTAACTCCTTTGGGGCTTTCTTCACGAAATAAAGTATGATGCAACAAAAAAGGGGCACTGAGTTTTTAATCACACCCTTCTTCCAGGGCCCAGTCTTGTGATGTGATGTGTGTTTCCCGGAGGATGGTGAAATAAATGGGAGTTGAGCACTTTCATGATTCCCAGGAGGAACTCAGCACCATCTCACAGGATCAAGCCATAGGGACCCCTTTGAGAACAGAGCCCTCCATAGTCAAATGTTATGCTTCTTGGCTAAGGATTCAGTATCTCTTTCTAACCTTTCCAATGAAATCTGAGAAAACTCCCAGTTCAAATCTCCAAGATCCTGAGATAATCCTTCACCAAAACTACAGACTATCCTATAAATTGCTCCACATGGATGAACCTCTGTATCTGTTTGGAACTCAGTGGCAGATAAGAGCCTATTTTTGAAGATAGTTTAGTCTTTACTATGAATCAAGTGACTCTCCATCAAGTGAGTCCAGTGTTTTTCTCTCCAAGGTTGCCATAATAGTATGAAACAGGAATTTCACATATTCCTCCTGCCTTATTTCCATTAAGTGTCTTTACAACTCCATGAATTTCATCAACTGTGAATTCACGAGATTAATTTTGTGCAGGGTAAGCAGGGTCTGAATGAACTCTCCCCTCATAGCTAGTTGGGGAGGGAAAGAGATTTCAGGAACAAACTGTATTTACATGAGCACACCTACTCTGTGTAGATATCCAGGAGACAGGAGCTGTGTGCCTCCAAGTGATCAGCTTTGGCTGGTGCTGGGTTACCAATCACTTTAGTACTGAATGCAGGAGTAGTGAAATGTTGTTATCAGTGTTGTTGCCTTTATTATATGTGTAAAGAGGAGCAAAACTGTGCTTAATCTGTCTCACATAAGAATATCATTCTTAGCTGACAGAGTGTCATTAAGCCAGGGGCTGGAATGACAGACCCTGTGAAAATAAAAGGGATGGGGACAGGTGTCACAGCTAGGAGATATGGACTCCCCTTAGTCTGGTTTAACCTGTTCATCCCCACTGTTAAAAGACAGAGCTAAATAGGCTTCACTGGGAATGTTTTGTTAAGTGCTTTACCAAGAACTGAAATCACTTGTGGTGGGAAAACGTTTCTGCCTAGCCTGCTAGGAATTGACAATCACTGAGACTGACCTGCAGAGGCCACAACAGAGAGGCAGGTGGCAGCAGAAGGTGACAGATGGGCAGCCAGCAGGAGGAGCCAGCAGGGCAGTCAGACAGAGAGGAACAGTGGCTGGGAGGGTGACCAGCAGAGAGAAACAGTGGCGGGCAAGGCAGCCAGCAAGAGCAAGTACTCATATGGAGGAGCAAGCCAGGTGCCTTCTTCCCCAGGTGGGAGATGAACTCACACAGATACACCTCTGAACCTTGGGTCCTCACTGACCTATGACAATCATTGTGAGCGGGGTATTGTGAGGGAGCTTGTTGGCCTGAGCTTCTGATGATATCTTAAGGAGAATGAGAAAACCACAACAAGCTGGCTTCCCTCCTGGCCATTCTGCCACAGAACAAATCTTCAGAGCAATCCAGATTATAAAGAAGGCATAAGAATTCAAGCATCCTATTCACATTGCATTTTTGAATGTCAAGGTGACATTTGATTCTGTTGATAAGGAATTACAGATTCCTGTAATTGGCAGATCTTGAAATTTAGAGCCCTCCTTGATGAGCTCTGTAGAATATTCAGTGATGACTTCTCAAGCTATATAGTATACTATGTGCTTGACCAGACACTAAGTAAATGCAATTTAGGCATAAACCCTGATGATAAAAAACTCAATAAATGTTGATTTGGTCAATGACATAATGCTACTTGTCAAATCAATGGATCAGCTATTTGTGGCACTTTAAGTCCTGGAAAGCTGATGAGCAAAAGTCCAGAGATTTAACTGGGGTAAAACCAAATTTCTTCCAATCAGCAATTTCAAACGTTCAGCAGGCTATAACAACTTAGCTGATGACAGTGATTGTCAGTAATGTTATCTATCTCAACTCTGCTGTTGATAATATGGGCAACATCAAGAAAGAACATGAAGCCTGCACTTCAAAAGCATTGTCAGTAATGGGGTGCCTCATTAATAAATCTTTCTGAAACTGAACACCCTGATAAGTAGAGAGATGAAGATGAGCATACATTTTGCTTCAGTTGTCAGTATTCTGACCTGTAGGACTGAAACACGGCCTCTCACTGTCAAGATTTAAAAGAAGTTGGACCCTATTCAGCTGAAGCATCTTTGAATGATTGTTCTGAAATGTTAAATGGTACAAATTCAAGAGAAGAGATCTGTTTTCTTATTAAACCATCCCCCCTCTTTCAAACAGTCTCTCGGCACTCTTTAAAGTGGTAAAGGCATCTGCTCTGAATCCTTGCCAACTTCCCTACAAGTATCACTTTCGACTTTGACCCAATGAAAACAGGATGGAAAAGACCCACTGGTAAACCTAAAATATGATGTCTGGATGGCATTAACAGAAACCTGTCCCACACAGGCATTTTATGCTATAACACACCAGATTTGGCTCAGAACAGATCATGAGAAGGAAGAGAGTAAAATATTGTTCTCTTTAACCTCTGAGAATAGGACAAGAAACAATGGGCTTAAATTGCAGCATGGGAGGTTTAGGTTGGACATTAGGAAAAACTTCTTAACTGTCAGGGTGGTTAGCACTGGAACAAATTGCCTAGGGAGGCTGTGGAATCTCCATTAATGGAAGTTTTAAGACCAGGTTAGATAAAACAAACAGGAATGGTCAGGAATGGTGTAGTTATTACATACCCCTGCTTTTAGTGCAGGGGAATGGACCAGATGATCTATGGAGGTGCATTCTAGTCCTACATTTCTATGATTTAATCACCATGAAGTCACATAGCATGATTGGTGGCCTCTATGTTGTCCAACTGTCAGCATAAGACCTAACCATTATACTATGAGAGAGAGAGAGAGAGAGAGAGAGAGAGAGAGAGAGAGAGAGAGAG
>ML677326.1:30261403-30493223 GCA_007922305.1 Dermatemys mawii | reverse complement strand
GAGAGAGAGAGAGAGAGAGAGAGAGAGAGAGAGAGAGAGAGAGAGAGCTATTTGTGCAGTCACTTTATTTCATTGCATTTTCCCCCAGATTCCTTGTGTGCCTATTTTCTGTTCAGGGCCAGAGGGAAGCAGGCCTCTCCCAGAATAGGTGTGCAAGGACAGGAATGTCAGAAGGAAGCATTTTTCCCAAACACTACATTTCCATGCACAGCCCAGCCACAGTTTTACTACTTGCCCTTCCTCAGTTGCAAGGATTGCTGCTGGATAGTACTGATAGAAGATCTACCTTCCCTAAAAGGGGGAGTGTAGAAACAAGATGGGAACAAGGCCTTACAACACCCATATAGACATTTTTGAACCAGAAAGCAGTGATTCACAGATTCATAGATTCCAAGGCATAACGGGATCATTGTGATCATCTAGTATTAACTCTTATATAACCCAGGAAATAGAACTTCCCCGAAATAACTCCTAGAGCAGATCTTTTAGAAAATCATCCAACCTTGATTTAAAAATGGTCAGTGATGAAGAATCCTCCACGATTCTTGGCAAATTGTACCAATTATTGTCACCTTTAAAAATGTACCTTCTCTTTATTAATCTAAATAGATTGAGTTCCTTGAGTATGTCAATATAAGACAGGTTTTCTAATCCTTTAATGATTCTCACAGCTCTTCTCTGAACCTTCTCCAAATTATGAGCATCAAAATAATTCCCACTAAGCAGTACATGTGAAAGAAAACAATTGTAAAATCATTTCTTTAAACTTAGCTTTCCCACAGAGACTGCAACACTCACCTTCCTTCCCTTCCCCTCCACTGCACACACTCCACTCTCTTCTCAAATAATCAAGCTCTTTATCCCAAAAGCTGGAAAGGAAGAGATAGAAAAAAATGTCTGTCATTGTAAAGATGTCTGTGGGCTGTTTAGAGCTACAGCATTAGAGAGCTTCATGAGAACCTAGATAAATAGAGGAGAACACCTCCTAGAACTCCCACTGAAGTCTCATGGCATCTCTGTTGAAAATTGCTAGTCTAGGAAAGAGATGGAGGCATAATGATTATGCACTCCTTTATGTAAAGATCTTGTGTCCTTGTTGGCTTGTAAAGCACCTATCATGCTCTGTGAACTATACAAAGAATGGTAAATAATGGAAAATTATATTGCATTAGCATTGTATTTTTATTTCTAACTTTAGCATGTATATTATTCCTTTTTGTCATTTCCTAAGCTTAAGTGACAAACAAAGCAACCTATGTTATCTATGGTAATTATGTGCCAGATTGTGGCCTTGGCTGTGAGACCATGCAGATCTGTAAAAGGAAGAATTTTTTTTTCCTTAAGCTCCTTGTGGTCTGCCTGTTGATTATCTACTAAGCCCCCTATTCAGATATTCGGGAGGGGAGAGAGTGGGTAGAGACTTGGCTCCTTTACTGATAATGCATAAGTCCAGAAGGGTAGTAAATGGCTATTGGTGTGGGACCTTAGCAGCTCACTACCTCCCTGGAATGACAGGGGTATAGGGTGGGAATCATGCTTCTGAGTCAAAGTTACTTGCTTGAGTTGCTCTTACGGTAGTACAGCTACATGCCATGTCAGAGTCTGGACAGATTACTTACCACATATATTGTGATTAGCATGAGAAAAGCATTTAGAATTAGAAAAGTCTGACTTCAGAATCAGAGTTTGAAATGTACTGTAACTCATAGATGCTTTCACAATGGATTTTTGTTGTTGTTTTGTATCATGAATTTTTGTATCTATAATTATTTATTCTTGTGAGTGTTGAGCCCAGGGAAAATGCAGAGTGGGAGGAAGCAGGCATTTTGTGGATTTATGTTATCTCACTAATTTCAGATCAACATCTGTTACATCCTCCATTCTGGAATATGTGACACTTCTTTTCTCACAGTTTATATGCTCATAACACAGGGAGTTCCTATTAATTGTGGCTGGTGAAAACATTCATTCTAGACAGATGCTGAGCCATGGATGTGCAGAGCTATGGAATGACACTTGGCATTCACAAGTGGGAATGGGAAGGCCATATGGTAATGGCATGAGATAGGTTGCACTGATCTGTCACAAGTATGTGTATGACTACTAAAGAACATCGTGATTGTACACAATGGACAATGCAAAGCCTCTCACATACACTTAGGAAATAGTCACTGTTACAATCACTAGATTTCCCATGGGAGGTGGGAAATGGCAACAGAGTGATAAGTATACTTCCTTATACCAAAGCGTATTCCAGCAGAGCTTAACCATTGTTCTGAAAAACTTTACATTGCATTCTGTCAAAATAGATCCTGCTAAGTTATACAATTAACCCTTATTATCCAAACATGATCCAAAAATTGACATGTTGGTATTGCCATATTGGTCAGTTGTTTGTCAAGTCTAATATTCTATTATTAACAGTAGTTAGAACCAGAAGCTTCAGTGGAAGGTCTGAGAAACACTGCAATAGGCAAAATGAAGCCAAGTCAGAAGTGTCACTTTTGGACAGGGATTCAGAAGTATAGTCCATTCCTCCATGAATGGAGAATGTATAAGCCATCATTTTATTCACATAGTACCCTTTTTTCATTCTCTAATATTTGTTGAACTTTTGTCATACATTAGATACCAATCACACCCATGCATTCTTATCAAAGTTAAGAACTTCGGAGAGGCATTTGGTAGTAACTGTAAATGAAAATGTTAAAAGAATAAAATGCATTCCTAGAAGAAGAGAATCAAAGAGGTAGCCGTGTTAGTCTGGAATTGCAGAAGTGACAAAGAGTCCTGTGGCACCTTAAAGACTAACTCAAATATTAGAGCATAAGCTTTCGTTGGTTAATACAAGGGGCTAATGCCTCCAACGAAGTGGGTATTAGCCCATGAAAGCTTATGCTCTAATACTTGAGTTAGTCTTTAAGGTGCCACAGGACTCTTCGTCACTCTTAGAAGAAGATAAGCCAGCCTGTCATTGCTGGGTTTCTTGTACAATTTAATTTTAAATTTCTTGGCTTTTCCCTATTTGTTTGCTATTTATAATGATTTTGTAAATATTTGTCTTTAAGTTATTTAGATATACTCTCAACATGAACTTCAATGCAACAAAGCATTTTTCTGGGAATTTCCTTAGATTTTTAAATAATGCTAACATGTAACTTGAGCAAAAACATGTGGCTGGGAGAAATCTCCCTCTTCCTTTCTGGTTTACTAAGAAACACAGGAAGGGTTTGCTTTCTACACAGATCACAGGAGAAGCACAAAATTTGAGCTTTATCTCAGGATAATCCTTATTGGACTCATCATGTTTTCCAAGTGGAGGTCCCAAATAAGCCTTTTAAATTTAGCAGGAGGGACACAATCATCCCATTCCACTGTCACCATTCCCACTCTTGCCCTATTTCAGAAGCTCCATGCTTTTTTTCAGTCCATTCCTCCTCCACATCCCCTTCCCCTGCCACCAGCACCAGTGTAGAACTTCTAGTTCCTAATTGTTTCCCACTTTGTGATCTCAGGCTAATATCTGACAAGATAGATGTGAGGAACTTCTAACTTCCTTTTCCCTTCTACTTTAATATGTTCTAATTTATGAAAGGCTTGTCTGATTAACTTCAGTTTTGGCTGAAAAACTCTTCTTTTTGCTTTTATATGCCTCCCTTGTGATCAGTTTGCATTTTATTTATATCTGCATGGAAAAGAGCTGGAGATATTTTGTTTTAAATGAAAGCTTAGATTTCTAGCAGGCATTTGGTGGCATATTTTAAACTCAGTGGAGACAACAAGCCATTCTGACATTACCAATTAAAATAGCAATATATTTTAAAATATGGTTTCTATCAATTAAAGTTACATTTGGAACACTAGATTTTAACAAGATGTGTCCAGTAAATTGAATGTTGTCACCTTCCTTTCACTATTCTGATATAAAAAGCAAGACAATCTAGACAACTTTTTGGATTTTATTGAACGCCTCTATTTTAAGCATGTCATATTTTAGGAGATCCTTGGCCTAATCCCATCAATTCCCCATACCTTGGAACCAGAGTCATGCTATCAATTTTAAACCTGAGATATTTTTGTTGATGGGTTTTAAAGAGAAGGTCAAAGTCAGATTTATAATGGCAAGTCAGGATTAACCTTAACCAAGGGAAGACTACTCTGACCCAATAATAATTTAATAGGAAAGACTGATAAGTGGGGGACCATAGGTCAAACTCCTGTCACTGCAAATATGCCAAAACAAGCTAGCTGAGGAAACAGTGGGAATGAGATAGGGGGTAGAGCTGGGCAGTAAACATTTCCCCATTCTGCAAAAATTGTCACAGTTACAATTACTTTTTTTTGTTCTGCATGGTGAAAAAAACAAGAAAACAAGACCTTTTAACATTTTTCATAAAAAAAAAGAGAGCTAGGGTGTCCTAGTGGTTAAGGCATTCAGGTAGGATGTGAAGACTCAGGTTGAAATTTTACTCTTCTGGTTCAGCACAGCAATTTGAACCGGGGTCACTCACAATCCAGTTGAATGCCCTGACTACCAAACTATTGGGTATTTTGGGCAGGAACTCCCACTCTCTCAGAGTTAAGTCAGTGGTGCGCAACTTTTGGACTGTGAGCCACATGTGGCCCATCAGGGTAATCCACTGGTTGGCTGCGAGACAGTGGTTACATTGACCATACAGAGGCAAGACCACTCGCATCTCACAGTGGCTACAGTTCACCAGGGGAGCTGCGGGAAGAGACACAGGCAGCTCTCATTGGCTGGGAATGGTGAACGTGGCCATTGGGCACTGCACAATGTAAGACTATGCTTACATTGGCCATCTGCAGGTCAATGGCCTCCTGCAAATAGTCAATGAAAGCACAGTCTCACAGCCCGCCAGTGGATTATCCTGACAGGCCTGAAGGCTGCAGGTTGCCCACCACTGACAGTAAGCTAAATTAAGAAATTGATAGTTTTACTTTCTTCATATAAGGAAATAAGTAAGAAGGCCGTTCTGAATTCAGAAGCCAGTGTGAGGAACCTTAAAATATTAATATTTAAGTTTAGTTGCAGACCTGTCCAAGTCATTGGCTGAACAATGAGACCCAGCTAACTTTTTCCATTATTTGTTAGGAAAGAGAATGAAAATAGTGGAAAATCCGCTACCAAGTCCCAAAAACCTTTCAGGTAGACAGGGGTTAATTTTCAGTGAGACAAAATCCCTTTGAATTTGATTGGACTCCTTACACCTAATTCTTTAATTTTTTACTCATGTACGTTGTCTCCATTCAGCAAGTAAACCAAATAAATCATGGTGACTACTTATATGAGTAAAGACATGAAGAATGAGGCCCTGTGTTTGTACTCTGAACTTCATTTAGAAACTAATATGCACTATTGTGCATAAACATTGATATTAAGATGTACCATGTGACTGGTAATGCTCAAAGATTTTATATGGAAAGTATAGCACCCATGAAAATATTCAAAACAGAGACTTGGTTTAGACTGAGCTGAAGGATTAAACCTTTCCCAGAAGATCATTTCAGAGGAGATTACCCCTCTATTTATCACTTCAATTTTAATAAGTAAGACTGGAAACAGTTCCATACTACTACCCACAATGTGCCAACCAACCAAATATTTTTGCTCTCTCCATGACAACAATCAGACGGACAACATTTCATCAAGCTATCAACATTCATATGATCTCATCAGGCTAACAATGTTTGGAAAACATTCCTGTTGCCTATGACAACAAATAGTTTTATTGTTGCTCAACTACCACTAAGTCCTGTGCCATGCTGCACTGGGAACTCACAAATGCAAACAGATTTAAACACAATTATTGGAAATTTAAAATGTACAAAATAATATGCAAATATAATGAAGTCATTATGAAGATGTAGTAGCAGTGGATAGTTTATGCTAAATAAAGTGCAACTAGCTAAAAACATCTGGACTGGTTATTCCATAAATTACTGGAGTGAAGTTTGTGACTTCCGCTCCCCTCCTTTTTTAAGAACTTTAAAAAATCAATTTTTAGATAACTGGGGCTTTAAAAGACTGATACTCAGCAATCGTACTAGATTTTTGTTTTTAGTCTCCAGTCATGTAGAATCTGTCCTGAGGACAACGCCATAGGAAACAACTCTGCAGTGGTAGAAGTGAAGCAGAATCTTAAATAGATTTTCCAGCTAATTTCTGTGATTACTGTGTGATCATTTGGATTGCATAAAACAATGAAATATAAGAAAGTACAAGGCCTTAATTGAGATACACGTCAGATGGAGTAAACATATCTCATGTGCAGATGTTCCCCTTGGACCCTATTACAGCAAACCATTGACGAACATGTGGAACTTTAAATATGTGAGTTAGTCCTATTGAAATCAATGGACCTATTCACCTGCCTAAAAGTATAAGGATTTGCAGAATCAGTGTTTTAAAGGTGATATGCAAATGAAAGTACAAACCCTTACTTCTTCTGGCTATATAAAGTAGTTGTGGAAAGTTTAGTTTGTTTTATTATTTTTCATTCATGTATTATTTGTTCATTAGAAATTCAGAACTTCTTGGAATACTGTGGTTGGCTGGAGATGTAGAACAATTGTGACATTAGATATATCACGGAACTTGTACCTGATGCATTGAGAAGCAAAGTGGTTTTTACTGTGACTGCTTAAAATTTGGGGTTTGCTTTGATGTTTCTTGAAACCTGTTTTATTCAAATACCTCTGGACAAAACGTTCTCTGGCAAAGATTCAGTTTACCTTCCTCTTCAATAGAAATCAGAGAAAGTTCCCAATACAAATTTCTTATAACCTATGAATCGTTCAGCAAAATCAGATTTCACAATCCTGATGTTTTTAAAAGATACAAATAAAGAGAAAAATTCATTTTAAAATATCAGGCCATCTTTATGCATAATAAAGAGGCCAAAAGAGGGCACAAACCCAATTTATTTTCTCCATTTCAGGTCATCTTTTAAAAATATTTAATAACTTCTGAGTTCAGAATCTGACCCTCCAAGTTTGTTTCACAAGATACACCACTTTCTCAGGCACACTACATTGTAAATTTGTATTGATGTCTTTCACAATCATTTACGATCAAAAGAAATTACAATTACAGTAAATCTGATGACTCAGATTGGGTGGATGCACCCTCCACAGACCCTATCCACTGCAGCCAGAAACCCTTACAAGCACTACCAGAATTATAGAAAATAACAGTCACTTGAGATTTGAGTTGCTTACAGTCCAACAGCTAGCCTAAATAAGAATAAGGGGTTCAGTCGGGGGCGTTAATGACTGTATGTTAATTGGTAACAAATGGCTGGTGCTCAGAGAGTGGAGCTTCTTGGAAGGCCCAAAAAGTAGGTAGTTTGACTGGATTGCTGTATTAAACCTCTTTGGGTTTAGCCACACCTCACCTACCCCTTAGGGCTAGAGTCTCAAAGGGGACTTAGGCACTCAAGTCCAACATTTAGGCACAATGTCATTCATAATCTCCCTCCATCCCCTGCTTAGTTGCCACCTAATCCTGTAGCTGCCTAAAGTCCCTAGGCACCCTGTTTCCATTAGTTAAATCTCCTTGGTGCCTAAATTTCTGCTGATGGGTATGCACACTGCCTCCTATGTCTTGGCATCACAGAGCTTGGCACCTAACTCAGATTTAAAACTCAATGAGTTTCACAAATTATGTGTTCTCCCACCTAAAAGTCAGGCATTCCAACATTGAATGTTTCAGCACCCTGTTAATCTAGCCGTTAGAGTATTGTAGCCTGGACTCAATATTTAACACAGAGTAGTCTGCTTTACTTTGTCACTTGAACTAGCCATATATTTCTGTTATGTGGGCTACTCTCCTAGTCTACAGCTGGCTTTTTTTCCCTGAGCAAGTAGCCACTGCATTGCCAATCTTGTAGCAATAATTCTTCAAGATGCAGCTCTTCTTGCTAATTTGCCACAGCAGTATTATTCCCCACAGCTCCTTTTCCCATTTTTTTTGTTTTTTGTTTTTTTTTAGTTTGTGTGACCTTGAAAGGGAAAGAATTTAAAGCACTATCTAGAATGGGAACTAGAGCTATCTGGAAAACAACAATTTTTTTTATGAAAAAAGACATTTTTGGCCCAGCTCTAAGCTCCACACTTTTAAAATAATTATTTCTTAATACCCTGGACTTAACTTCTTTTTAAAAATACTTATAATTGCTTTTATTGCTATCACCACAAGGCTTGTCACTTATGCTCTTAACTAATCTGTGCCCCAAGCCTCTGTGCCTTTCTCCTTGTTTAACTTTTGTGTAAGTCCCTTTATCCTTATACTTCACAGAACTCAACGTAAGTTATTCAAAAATTATTTTCTGTTGCAATTCATACCGAGTTACTTTTTCCATTGATCCATAAGATGTTGTACTTGAAAGAGAGTGATTGTCATGAAACAATATTTTATGTTGATCACTGGCCTATTTGCTGTATTCTGTGTATTGATTTTCCACTCTCAGGAAGATTTCTGTAAATTAACTAGATCTCTGCACATGAACACAGCAGTTCATTTTAAGACCATTTCCTCTATTTAACAAATACATACTCCTGCAGCAAGATCCAAACAATAGATCCACAAAGCATTTCTGCAGCTCGATATTATCTCCCACTTGTCCCTTGGTATCCATTTGGTTTATGGGTGGATGTTATAGCCTGTTTTGTGAAGGACAAATCCTTCCGATTTGGCAGAGAAATTGACCAAACCACAGCCTCACCTAATGATGATCTTAACATCGTCTCTAGCTGACCTCTAATAGAAATTAAAGTGGAATTCAAATATCAATCCCTTCCAAAAGTAAGCACAGGTCTTCTAAATTCTTAGATCAATCTGTTCAATAGAATTTGTTCATTTGAGTAAAATAAAAAAAACATAAGCAGAGTTGAAAGGCTTTAAAATGCATTATGAAATAAATGTCAGGAGCATTGATTTACATATGCTACCCATATATTAATTTACATATGAGTCGTGCATAATGCATAAATCAACATTCTCAACATTTATTTCAAAATGCATTGTAAAGCTTCTCACCACTGTTTAGATTTGAATGTTATCAGCATTATATTGTGAACTCTGAATGGGACAATTGCAGGAAAATCACTGTGAGTTATTTGGTTCCCACTCCATTGCCTTTGCATGGAGTTGCATATTTCTGCATAGTAGCATTATCCCTTGTCAGTAGCATATAAAAATTATGACACAGAAGCAAATGAGATATTAAAAATAATCTGTGGAGTGCTTCTTGTTCTTTTGTCAAATCTCAAGGTATGTATGTATATCAATAGCAGAAAGCAAAAAGTGGGGTCAGAATTAAAATGTGAGTTACAGTTTCTATAGAGAAATTCTCCATTAATTGCAAAAAAAGGCCTATATTTGAATAACATTAGTCTTTGCCTATTTTAGATTTTAATAATGTGGATGCTTGAACTTGTTCTTTAAAAAAATAAAGATGATAACAGGATATCCTAATGTGCAATATGCGGTGAAAACTTTCAAATCTCATTTGTTGTTCATTGCATTTCATTGAAAATAAAGCTGCTTTTGAATTGTGCAGTAAGGTGCAGGATCAGGAGGGAAGTGCCCCAGTGCAAATCTCTCTTTTCATTTCCTTTCCTTCAAAAATGGACAAATGAACTGCTTTGAAAATCTGTTTTTGTTGTATTTTTTAATAAATATTAATGGCTTCCTGGCTCAGACCTTATATGCCAATTTTCATTTCTAAGCAAAATATTTACAATCAAACCATCAGCTATAGGAAAGTGCTGCTTGTAATAGAAGTGCCACAGCTGAAACAACCTTACCTATGCTGACGTGAGTAGCAGCTCTATGATTACTTAGCATGCTTCATATTTATATCCTCCAAGCCACTTGCTCAGTTTTACACTTCTTTGTGCTTAATATAGTACACAGATATAGAGGAGTAAATAAACTGTACTATTCAGGGATTAGCAGTGGGTTTAAGTGTTAACACTTCACAGCACTCCATAGTCTGTGGAATTCACGTTTAAATTCTAAGAACTGTGTGAGCAGTATGCAGTGTGCTTATGGAAACAGAAACACAGTTGTGTTTTTTCAAATGGGTGTAAAATGCAGCACAGCAAATTACTTTGTGAAGAGCAGATGATTTTTTTAAATGATCAAATAAACTATTTAATAGAATTCAGTTCCCATAAGTAGAATGACCGTTAATAGTGGTGCCCTGTTATAAGTGTGAAGTAGCCTAGAATTATTGTTTACCTGTAAGGGGTTAAGCTAAAGGTAACCTGAGAGGTGAACAACTGACCAAAGAGAAATTCCTCAGGAGACGAAGGATTTTAAGTTTCAGTTTCTCTCTGGGTCTCTCCTGAACAGACAGAGACCCAGAGAGAAACTGAAACTTAAAATCCTTTGTCTCCTGAGGAATTTCTCATTGGTCAGTTGTCTACCTCTCAGGTTACCTTTAGCTTAACCCCTTACAGGTAAACAATAATTCTAGGCTACTTCACACTTATGACATGCCCAATGTCTATTTTAAGGGTATATTTAAATTATATTATTTTCCTGATCACAGACAATAGTTGCATAGATTCTAGTAGGTATGTGGCTGATACATATCATATTGCTCCCCTGTAGTTTTCAGTGTAATATATATATATATATATATGTATGTCAGTTTGGAATAGCGCATGTGCAAATGAGATAAATAGTTTTTTCCCTTCATATATGAGGCTGGTTAAATTGTTAGTAGTTTGGAAGCTTTATATTTGCCAAGTACTTATTATGAAAACTCATGTACATATAAGAGTGTTAAAAATTGGATTCCGAATTCTGAGGATTCTGCCAACTCCCAATACCATTTTATTCTCTCCTCCTTCATAAACCGTGCAGTAAATTACAGCAAACCTCTCATCAAAAGGGGAGAAGGGAACACAGCTGCCTCCAGAACATATCAGTTCCACTCCAGAAAGAGTCGTGAAGAGTAAGATGCATCACTCCTCCAGGAAGTGGAATGTCTCCCATGCTGACTTTAGACCTCTGGCCCTATGGGGGAAAATAAGCATAATAACATCCACAAAATGTGGATTCTACTTAAAGAAAAATCTGAAAATCTGTATTTTCTTGAAGGTATCTTCCAAGTGCTAGGAGCAACGGAGAAAAAAAAAGTACTCAAAACTTAGCACAACACTGAAATCATACATACACAACAAGCAAAAGACAAAAAAAATAACATATTAAATTTCTCATTCTTGTTCATAAAGGGTTGGCTTATAACTTTACAGTCTCTTACAATCTGATCCATGCTTCCCCCTTTTTCAGGGAAGGGGCAATCAGTACCGCCCTCGTTGCTGACACAGTCTACATCCCTTTCTGCGCCAGCTCAGCTGTTTTGCTCATGGTGGTTGGAGTGAGGGGAGATGGAGAAGGGCTGTGGGGGGGGGCAATGGACAGAGCCAAATTTCTGTCCACTCTCTGATTACCTAAGCAGGGGGAGGAATAGAAAGCCAATGACAATTCCAATAACACTTGCTGGTGATAAGCAAGCTCCTTACACTCTCTAGCTTCCAACCAGGCTTAACCATAGATACCCAGCTCCTCAACAAATATCCTAATTACTGGACTATTGGCTCTTCTGCTATGGGGCTGACTCAGTCTTGCTTGTTGAAGCTATTCCACTGGGATAAAATACTGGAATAGTGACTGAACTAGTGGGTGGGTGTGAGAGTCACTCTATAGACAGGGGTGGCCAAACTACGGCCTGCGGGCCATATCCAGCCCATGGGCCCATTCTGCCAGTCCCCTGAGCTCGCTGGGGAGGCTCCCTCATTCCGCTCCCTCATTGTCCCTCCACACGGGCAGCGCTCTGTCGAGTGGCACTGCATGGCAGCATGTCTGACTCCATCTGCTGCTCTGAGTGGCATGGTAATGGGGCTGGGGCCAGAAATAGGGGGTTTGGATATGGGGTGTTGGAGTCCTGGGGCTCTGTCAGGGAGTGGGGTGTGTGGATAGGGGTTAGGGCAGTCAGGGGATAGGGAAGGTTTGGACAGGGGGTGGGGTCCCAGTGGGGTGGTTAGGGGCGGGGGGGTCTCTGGGGGGGATAGTCAGGGGACAAGGAGCGGGGGGGTGAATGGATCAGGAGTTCTGAGGAGGGAAGTCAGGGGATGGGAAGGGGGAGGGAGTTGGATGTGGGGGACAGGCTGTTTTGGGAGGCACAGCCTTCCGTATCCAGCCCTCCATACAATTTTGAACACTGATCTGTCCCTCAGGCCAGAAAGTTTGCCCACCCCTGCTATAGACCAATTGTTAGGGCTCTCACCTAGGATATGAGAAGTTCACATCCCTGCTCCAGTGACAACGAACAGAATATTTTTTTAAATACATGGGATTACCAGGGAATCAAAAAATTCAGTTAATCACCCAACTCTAGTTGAGATTATTTTGTGGATGTTATTATGAAAGTACAACTAATAATAATATAATTAATCATGATGATCAAGGGAAATAATTATATTATTCTCATTTAAAAATAAACAACTGAAAAATCATAAGCATTGTCACAGAACAGAGGACTGCAGACTTGAAAAGTTACCTCTGACTTTGTCTTGTCATTACATTCCTGCTGATGGGTGCTTTGAGCTGCTTTTTCAACTGATATGACATTTTCCTTTCACAATTTCTGATTTAAGTATGCATGCAGGTGATCATAATTTAAAAACTGACAATCACTGTAATGTCTGGGACATCATTACCCTGGTATTCACAGCATTCCACATTATTCCACATTCCAAGGACATTAACAATTTAGGAATGCTGTAAATAATTAAGAAAAGTGATTTATAAAATAGTAATTATCAAGATTTTGGAATTGACCATTGCCATTCACTAAGTGAAAACAAAGGAATGCTCCCAACTCTGCACATCTTCCCATTTTAAAAAGATTTATTTTTTTGCTGATTGTGGCCTGGCAAAAATCATATAAAAGACAAAGAAGGCTCCAAAGGGCAGTATACTTCATAACAGAAATATTGTTATCGCCGTAGAACATGATGTTCACATTGCTGAAAAGACATATTATGTGATTCTCCTGGCCATGCCAATACTTCCTGAGCTCTTTTGTTCTGTACTCTACTTCCTTTCCCATTTATAAATCATGTCTACTCATTACACAATAGGATAACAATTTAAAGGAAGTTTAATATTAAATGCAAAATCAGCATAACACAAGTAATAGGTTAACTAGATGGGTTTGAGAGGCAGGTAAAAGTTATAGAAGTATCAACCTAGGTATGGTGAGTGAGACTTGGAATCCCATTCTAACTAGAATGCAAAGGAATTTGGTATTGATTGTGACCAGAAGTTAACTTTGATATGGTGCCATAAACAAATGCAAACTGAAACTGTGCAAAGATACTTTATAGAACAAAGCGTAAAATCATTTGTTACAATTTTTCCCCCGGTCCCGTGTTCTGTGCTAATGGTTCCTGCTTCAGTTGTCCATCTGTAGAGATGTTCAATATTTTTGCACATTTGATTGAAAACTGGCTTTTTTACAAAATGATTTTTGTGAAATTGTTGACAGTGTCAAAATCTTTTGATTTTCACATTAAAACATTCTTTTTTCAAGATTTTTTTTAATCTATTGAAAACATTATTAATGTGGTTATTGAAATGTTGTATTTACCTAAGACTTGGATTTTAGTAAACAAACAATTCCATTTTGATAATATTTTCAGAAACTATGTGTCCACTCTGAAAGCTTCAACATTTGAAAAAAACAAGTTGAAAATGTTAAATGTTTTGCAAAAAGAAATTTTTGATTATCAACCAACTCTATCTGTGTATTACCTTCTCTGACAAGCATCTGTGTGTTTTTCCATTCTTCCTTCTACACGTGGTCCATAAGGCCACTATCCTTTCTGCATTTTTATTCAGGGGCACAACAAGAATTTTCCTCTGAAGGGTGCACAAGTTACCTGCCTGGCTGCCCCAGAAGTGGATGGTATTTTGACCAGGTGACAACACCACTCACTCAAATTCAGTCCAACTGCGCCTCCATCCTAGGGGGGCAAACTTCAGTAAGTAGCATTGCAACCTGTCTCACGGTGTCACAGAGTGACTCAGGTTTAGCTTGCCCAAATCTCCATAGAATCATAGATGTGTAGGGACCTCAGCAGGTTATCTAGTACAGCCCCCTGCACTCGGGGCATAATAACTAGACCATTCCTGATAAGTGTTTATCTAACATGTTCTTAAAAAACCTCCAATGACTGAAAATCCACAACCTCCCTCAGGCAATTGTTCCATTGCTAAAATACTCTGACAATCAGTAAGTTTTGCCTAATGTCCAACATAAACCGCCTTTGCTGCAATTTCAGCCCACTGCTTCTTGTCGTATCCTCCATAGGTTTGGAACAATTTTTTACCCTTGTCCTTGTAAGAACCTTTCATGTACTTGAACACTGTTATTATGTCCTTCCCCCTCCCTATTTTTCTTCTCCAGGGTAAAGAAACACACTTTTTTCAACCTTTCCTCATAGGTCATGTTTTCTAGATCTTAAATAATTTTTGTTGCTCTTCTCTGGACTTTCCCCAGTTTGTGCGCATCTTTCCTGAAATGTGGTATCCATAACTGGAGATGATACTCCAGTTGAGGCCTTATCAGTGCAGAATAGAGGGGAAGAATTACTTGTATTTAGCAACAGTGCAAAACCTTCAACAGGAGAGCTTGAGGCCTTGTCTACACTATGGGGGTAAGTCAACCTAAGTTACGCTACTCCAGCTAGATCAGTAACATACTTGGAGTCGACGTAACTTAGGTAGTCATACCCCTGTGTCTTCACTGTGCTGCGTGGTTGGGAGATGCTCTCCGGTTGACTTTCCTTACTCTTCTAAGCAAGGTGGAGTACTGGGGTCGACTAGAGAGTGCTCTGCCATCAATTTAGGGGGTCTTCACTAGACCTGCTAAATCGAACCCTGCTGCATTGTTTGCAGCAGCGTCAATCTCCCTGTAGTGAAGACAAGTCCTCAGATAACACCTTTGTTAGAATATTCTATAGGTCAGTGATTAGCACACACTACTGAAAAGTGGGAGACCCTAGTTTAATCATTTTCCCCTCTCATGCAGAGTGGAATTGAATCTGGGTTTCTCACAGCCCAGGTGAGTGCTTTAACCACTTGAATAAAAGTTATAAAGAGAACCCCCACGCCCGCAGGCATTTTGTCTGGAGGAAGGCAGACACCTAATTCATTCCCACCAGAAACTCCTTAGACAGTGTCATCTCCACCTCCAGCTGTTTTGTATGGAGCAGACAGGCACCTCTTATTCTACCCATTAGACATCGCTATTGTCTGACTCCAAGCACCAAGTTCTCATTTCTGGATCAGTAGCAGAAATAGATGCCTTCTTCCACTGTAGACTTAGAACTTTGTCCATGAGAGAGGAGAGGCTTAGCTAACACACTTGGCATCAGCATCTTCCATGGGCTAGCTAGGCATCTCGCCCCCAGCAAACTGGTTTTGTGGATCACTTTCTAAGTTACCTATCTTTCTCCATGCACTTTGTCAAGACCATAGGCACT
Source organism: Dermatemys mawii (assembly GCA_007922305.1). Lineage (NCBI taxonomy): Eukaryota > Metazoa > Chordata > Testudines > Dermatemydidae > Dermatemys > Dermatemys mawii. Next base: position 30,477,641 of record ML677326.1, on the reverse strand, counting down.
TAATTCAGGCTTTTTGGATCATAGTGATATTCTTGTGATTTTCTAGGAATCACAGCACTCAGCATTACAATTTTCAATTCTCTTTCTGGATTCAGGCCATTGACCTTAAGGGTTTTTTGGTGTTTTTTTTTAAATTATGCTTTCTCCTAACTTACTTACAAGATGTTTCTACTTATAATAACTTCTTCCAAAAAATATGCAAGTTACAGTAGACATTCATCTGCTGTTGATATGATTGGCAGATTCCTGGCATCATCAGATGGGTTGGGAATTATAACCTAATTAAGTGTGGATCTCAGGGTACCAAATGAAATGATCTTTCAAGGTTAATCACTCTATGAGTCCAGGTAAGCACTGGCATTTTAAAGATGGATATCAAATTAATAGTATGTGAATGACTATACAAATTGGATTATATAATACCAGTATATCTACAACCATGCTAATAACTGTGCTAAATCTCTAGGCATGTATAGTGTTAACTGTTTCCAGAAGGCAGGATCAAATTCAGAGTGGAATGAGTGGTCCTGGAGTTAAATGGATGCCAGTAACTTTAAAAACGCATCAGAAAACCTACTGAAATCTATAGGAGAGGAAGATGCTCAACACCACTGAAAATTAATTCTTTCTAATATATACTGTGACACTATACCCCACATTTGTCATGATAATATTATTATGATATGATTTATGGCATAATTATGATTCATTTTGTATAAGATGAGTCATGTAGGGTGTCATTGGAAAAGTTATGATTTGCTGAATGTGATTTTCCTATTTGTATGCATGTATCATTTTTGTATCTGAAATTATAAATATGGACTATGGATCTGTATTTCATTTGGGCATATGCTGGAAAACACCCACAGCCAGCCTTTCAGGTACAACAGTGAAGAAGCCAGACTGTGCTAATGGATCATCAACAAAGACAATGGGCTGTGAAATAGCTTAGCTTTCCTGTGGATGTTTGGACCAACCAGTAAGTAATGGCTGCCATGACTCTGAAAGAGCAGATGACCAGACCACATGACTCTGGACTCCATTTTGGGTACCTGTACTTTTCCACAAATTGTTTTGGAACAAAGGGATCCTGCCATAAGCTAAAGCTATATAAGGCAGGGATTGATATCATCAGTTGCTCTTCACTCCCCCATAACTCAACACCTGGGAGAAAAAGACTTGGAACTGGGGTGAGGAGTCCAGACTCCAAAACAGGTATAGTTTGTGCCTTGAAAATCTGTAAGCCTGCTTGTATCATCAGTCAGGGTGAGAAATTGTTAATTCATATCCAATCTTTCTAGTATTTTAGGCTTAGTTTGTGATTTTGTTTATTTACTAGGTAATCTGTTTTGATTGGTTTGCTATCATTTAGAATCAATAAAAATCTATCTTTTTGTAGTTAATAAACCTGTTTTTGCTTTATCTAACCCAGTGTACCTTTGAGTGAAATGTGTGGGGAAAATTTCAGCCCAGTTAACACAAGTTTGTTGCATATTCCTCTCCACGTTGAGGGAGGGACAAACTGGGTAATAAATTCATACTGGTCAGAATTTCAACCAGGGCAGAGTAGTAGAGCTTTGGGATCCGAGGCTGGGAAGCTGGGTATATCTTGGTTTTAGCCTATCTATTCTTGGTTGATGCAGTGGTTTGTCAGCCTACATGTAACTGCAGCTGGGTATGTCCCTGCCAGTGTGAATGCTGGCGGGAGTGTAGGAATGGGTGTGATCTACAGCTTGTCAGAGCAGCACAGTGCAAGAGGGAACTGAGGATAATGGGTCAGAGGGCCCAGTGGAACCCCAGTTCCAGGTGGCATCCCATGGGGAACCTGTCACATACTTTGCGAATCTGACAAAACTTTCCTGTCCCTATACATAAACATGTAGCCATGTTAGTCTGGATCTGCAGAAGTAACAAAAAGTCCTGTGGCACCTTAAAGACTAACAAAAGTATTGAAGCATAAGCTTTCGTGGGCTAATACATCCATGGGATGCATCCTGCAAGGTGGGTATTAGCCCATGAAAGCTTATGCTTCAATACTTTTGTTAGTCTTTAAGGTGCCACAGGACTCTTTGTTGCTTCTCCATAAACACTTAGTTTCCCCTGCTGTTTATGTGTGTTTTTTCCATATCCACAAAAAAAGAGAAAAACTTTTTCAGAAATAGGGAATGATGCATGTAAAGCCACAAAAAAATGATGGGGAAGTGAGGGGCAGTTTATTACCTGAAACTGCATTTAATTTTTAAAAAAGCTGCCAGCATTTCCAACACACAGTATCCCTTTAATAAAAGCACTGTTTCTTTTTTTTTTCCTGACTCCTGAGTGTTCACAAAATATAGGCATCACAGGCATTTTCTAATCATGCCACCATCAGTTCTATCATCTGAAAAGTTCTGTGTGACTTGGAGCTGAGGAGTTAATAGGGGAACTGAAAAGAGAACGGATTGTGTGCTGCAAATAAAACATAGACGGAATCTGCACCTCATGTTTGGAATAAGTAAACATTTCCTCATTATCAATTCACTGAGTAGTTTCAGCTCTTTGTAAAGTCAAATACAATCAGTGCCAAAAATAAGACTTGCTTCCTGAAAACTAATTCGCCATTCTTCAGATTTTTAAAATCAATTTCCTTTCACAGCAATTTCGAAGTGTCTGTAATGAGCAAAATGAAAAAAATGACACATTTATGTCATCAACAAGACCATATTTACCAGACTTATTGACTTAGCAACCATTTGTTTGTCTTGGAAAGACCACTGTAGTTTTACAGACAGTTCTGGTGAGATTGCTCTAAATGAGTTAGACAGCCAGCACATTCCTTACTCAGTCAATTAGCATATGATTAGTTGAAAAAATGGTGGATACGGGCAAAACTGTCTACTTTGCTTTCAGCTTGAAGGCAGAGGTCTGTTTTTCAAAATGGAGTCCAGATTTGGTCCTACTTTCTCCTCCGTGTTCACGGTTCACTGAAGTAATTGGCAGATTATTGCATCTGTTCCAAAATGTAAACTACAACGGTGTAATAAAATAAACATTTGTGTAATTAAATTAGTTTTCAGAGTGATTTAGACCAAGACTACTGCCATCCATCACAATTTATTTTACTTTCTCAGTGCTTATTTAGATTGCACAGTATCCCTAGATGAATGTGGTTTTTCATTATTTTTTTTTAATTTAATCCTATCTCCAGGTACTTAGAAGAGAAATAAAATGTAAATATTCAGGCAATGAAAGAAAGTGTCCTTTTCCCATGAGGATTTTAACTTACAGAAAAAAAAATAATGTATATTGTAAAATGCACATTTGTTGGAGCTTGAGAGAAAAGAAGTAAAACAAATGTCTAAAAACGTCTTTGATTTCTGGGAGGCACTAATGATATTCCTATTTATACATCCCAGAAATAGCGTATGGGAACAACATGAAAACAAAATGAGTAACAAATTCTAAATTCTATTTGTTCCTTTATATTTAATTGAACATACCAAATTCTAATTCAGCTCAAGTTGACTTCACTGGAGTTACACCAAGGATGAATATAGTACAGTCTATTCAGCGCAGTCCCACGTTTATGGAAATTGTCAGTCACATAAAAGTACAAAGTAAAGAGTCTGTTTTTCTTAACTTTGCCTTGTGTACTTTAAAGTTGTACTTTTAAAATGACAGTATATTCTTTACTACATATCTCATCTTTTTACTTAAGTCTTTCTTTCAACTGATGATAGATACTAAACTGTGATCAAGCCACTAACTTTTAAGTGCCTCAAAAGTTTACAGAGATTTTTAGAAAAGAAGAGTTGGGAAAAGAAATCTTCAGCCCTGGTCAAACTCCTCATCACACAGAACCCAGAAAGCGGAAGAGGGAAATGCGGCCTTTATTCACATACAACAGTCATAATCATAAGGGCAGCCATGGGCTAATTCAGCCTCCATAGCAAACCTCAGAACTCCTTTAAGTAACATTAACTGCAACAGCCTTTAAGGAGTAATTTTAGGAACCGGGGATTATCAGACAGAGCAGCATTCTAATTACACCCTTTTCCCTCCTAGAATGCTTCTGACACACAGCCTGTTCTTCAAATTTGTCTGCACAAGTGCGGTCAGCTTTCCAGGAGGCACTTAAGGAGTTTCAACCTCCCTGAGTAGTACAAAGTTCATCTCTACTTGGATGTGCTATGGGGAGTCCAAGAGAAGGGTTGCAGTGGAATTAGGTATCCTACATTGAATAGATCCCTTCATTCTCTTCTCGGCCATCTTTTCCTCCTTCAGAAGAAAGGAGATTTCATGAGACTGTGGAGTTTACTGCAGTCATAGGCTGGAGTAGCTCTCATGGAGTGCTTCTGAAGCCTAGTGAAGTATTTTTCCACCCACACTGAACATTTGTAGAGTGCCCGGATTACTAGATCCAGCAGCTAGGTAGAGAATTAATCAAATGAATGTCCATGCATTTTATTTTCTTATGGGTGGCACTTAACATAGGACCAGATTGTCAGTCATACTTATAGAGGTGTGTAGGAAGGCACTAAGAGCTAATCTCATCCTCCTCCTTGCTTTCCCCATTCAATCACCAGGAACATTTGAAGTCCTGTGCTAGACAGAGTTTAGGGTAGAAAACTGGGACAGGTGTTGGGGGGTAATAGGCACCTTTATAAAACAAAGGCCAGAATGGCAGGACTGTCCCAATAAAATTGGGACATATGGTCACCCTAAGAGAGCTCAAGGTCTGTTCCCTCAGTTTGCCTCCATAATCACACACTGTACCGCATGGGGATGGGAGAAGATGGGGACATAGAAGTTGAAGCATGAGTTAACCTGCACTGTTCCTTTGCATACTAGATGGCCCAGGAGAGGATACAGAGTAAAATTCAAAATCCACTAAAGTCAATTGGAGTTTTATCATTGACTTCAATGGGGTCTGGATTTCATACAATGTGTCCCATAAGGCAGAGTACCTAAATGATATAGTTTGGCTTTAAAAAAGTATGATACTCCTGAATGAGTTCATAATGGAAATTACATCAGATTTATCAGTTGCTTGTATCATGTTATAGGATGTATGCCAGTGTTGTTTAAGATACCTCAAATCCTGCTGATCCACTGTTACATAGAAGCATGGTGTTTTAAAGATGAGAGTGATATGGAAATCAGATATGGAATTAAGCATGGATATTTGAATGCCTTTAAGGCAGATACTGTATATCCACAGACCATGGACATTTGCTTACTTGCCCTGATAATTATCTGAAAAATAATTATTTATTTTTGAAATAAAAATATTATTGAAACATTTAGGTCCAGATTTTCAAAGGCATTTAGGAGATGGGCACCTATGTGCTTTTGAAAATCCCACCAGATGCCTATCTACCTCTATTGGTGTCTAAATGCCTTTGAAAAATTTGGCCCTAAAAGATTTTAAAATGTTAAGATTCTATCTGGAAGACATCAGTAGAAAACTAAAATAGCCTCTAAACACACTTAAATATCCATCCTTTATCTGCAGATAAAAGCTGACAGTATTACTTTTGGAATGAATTAGACAATTTAGTCCAATTTAGAACATTCCTGGTAACTTGTGGATGTCTCTACAGGTTAGACCAAGCACATCACTTTTATGAATAGATATTACCCTTCATGGATCACTGAATGTACCCATATTCTACAATTAAGTAAGTTTGATAAAAAACAAAGAAATCCAAGCTATTTTCAGATGACTCGGCATAGCACAGCTGTATTTTTAATGGCACACTATTGATCTTGCATGTCTATCTTCAAGTAAATCAAGATGTAAGATAAATTTTGACCTGATATTTTTCAAGGCAGCACTGCATTTTGTTTCTTCTTTTTTCCACTTTGGTTTCCTTTCCTTCTTTATATAGAGCCTTTGGAAGAACACTTCAGGGTTCTTAACAATATAAAATAATGGCTTCAATAGCAAAACAATATTTCAAGTGTTACCATAATGATTGAAAAAACATACACAGAGAAACTGAAGAACACAAATATTTCCTTGGGGTCTTTTATAAAGTACAAGAAAGGAGAGAGACAAGAGAACAAACAAAATCAGGGTTGTGTTTATCTGAATGTGTGATCACTAAATCACACATTCTGGTGTTCTTGTAGACATATGCGATCTAGTTAAATAAACACATGCATTTTTTTAATGTGCCACACATTAGAGTGGCCACACCTTGAAAGAAAATTATCTCTACATTAAATAAACATATCACTGTTTTCCTGTAGCCACAAAGTGATTTGAGTTGAAAATAAGATGAGGTGTAATCAGATGCTTAAATAAACTCACTACTGAAATTATGGGCATGAAATGAAAGTGTGATGTTACCATATTATTCACCATATACAAAATGTGCTAATTAAAAATCTGCAAACCAAACTATATACAGCTTATAGTACGTGTAATTTTTAGTATTAATATAAACTAAGAGCACTTAGCAAACATAACTGTTTTCAGATAGCCATAATTCATTCTCAGGGGCTGTTATAGATAAGCACATGACAGAACTGCACATATCTGTGTGACAGTGTTGAGGTGTTTTTAAAAGGAGAAACCTGCTTAGCCCTTAGAACATGACAGAGGAAGTACCAACAAGCTTCTTGTAGCCTGAGGCCTCTCTGCCTGAGATACCTCCTCTTTTTCTATGGTTATTGTAAGCCAGAAAAGGGCAGTTACTCCATCCTGGAGGTCAAATTGATACCACTAAGAAAGGGACCTAAATCCAGAACTTCTATGATGGCATTCTCAGAAATGCTTCCAGTTCCATGCACAGGGCCAGGTAAGCAGGCAGAGCTTCAATCTCAGTGTGTGGATGAGACGATGGTGTAAGGAGGAGGGGTTTAGATTTATTAGGACTGGGGAAACTTTTGGGATGGGGCAACCTATAGAGGAAGGATGGGCTCCACCTAAACCAAAGTGGATCCAAACTGCTAGCACTTAACATTAAAAAGATTATAGAGCAGTTTTTAAACTAAGAGATGTGGGAAAGCCAGTTGCTGCAGAGGACCACGTGGATCAGACAGAGACTTCCCTTAGAGGAGAGTCTATTGATAGAGATTCTCTAGATTTTAGTCAGGAGGAGGGGATAAAGTAAGAGGATAAATTATGGGCCTGATCAGATGACAAATATTGACATAGAAAATAATCTAACACATCAGCAAAGGGCAGACAAATAAACAGTGAAAAGTTTTTAAAGTGCTTGTATACAAATGCTAAAAGTCTAAATAATAAGATGGGTGAACTAGAAGGATATTGATATAATAGGCATCACAGAAACCTGGTGGAGTGAGGACAATTATTGGGACACAATCATTCTCGGTTACAATATATATCAGAAGGACAGAACAGGTCATGCGGGGGGTGGGGGGGAAGTAGGGTATCACTATTTGTGAAAGAAAATGTAGGATCAAATGAAGTAAAAATCTTAAATGAATCCACATGTTCCATAGAATCTCTGTGGACAGTAATTCCGTGTTCTAATAAAAATATAATAGTAGGGATCTATTATCAATCATCTGGTCAGGACAGTGATAGTGATTATGAAATGTTAAGGGAGGTTAGAGAGGCTATCAAAATAAAGGACTCAGTAAAAGTGGGGGGTTTCAATTATACCTATATTGACTGGGTACATGTCACCACAGGACGAAATACAGAGACAAATTTTTTCAGTACTTTAAATGACTGCTTCTTGGAGCAGCTGGTACAGGAACCCACAAGGGGAGAGGTGATTCTCAGTTTAGTCCTTAGTCGAGCGTAGGATCTGGTCCAAGAGGTAACTATAACAGGACCGCTTGGAAATAGTGCCATAATATAATAACATTTAAGATTCCTGTGGTGGGAGGAACACCTCCATAGCCCAGCACTGTGGCATTTAATATCAGAAAGGGGAACTGTACAAAAATGAGGCAGTTAGTTAAACAGAAAGTAAAAGGTACAGTGATTACAGTGAAATCCCTGAAGACTGCATGGATACTTTTCAATAGGGTCGCCACACAACAAATGTGAGACATCAGATGGGGGTGGAGGGTAATAAGAGCCTATAGAAACAAAAAACCCCAAATCAGGACTGTCCCTATAAAATCAGGACATCTGGACACCCTACTTTTCAAAGACACCATAAAAGAGGCTCAACTTAAATGTGTACCCCAAATTTAAGAAAACAGTAGAAGAACTAAAAAAGAGCCGCCATGGCTTAACGACCATGTGAAAGAAGCAGTGAGAGATAAAAAGGCATCTTTTAAAAAGTGAAAGTCAAATCCTAGTGAGATAAATAGAAAGGAGCTAAACACTGCCAAATTAAGTGTAAAAATGTAATAAGAAAAGCCAAAAAGGAGTTTAAAGAACAGCTAGGTAATAACAAAATGTTTTTAAGTACACCAGAAGCCTGCTAAATAACCAATGGGGCCTTTGAGATTGAGATACGAAAGAAGCACTTAAAGACAATAAAATCATCACGGAGAAACTAAATGAATTCTTTGCTTCAGTCTTCACAGCTGAAGATGTTAGGGAGATTCCCAAACCTGAGCCATCCTTTATAGGTGACAAATCTGAGGAATTGTCATAGGCTGAAATGTCATTAGAGGAGGTTTTGGAATTAATTGATAAACTTAACTGTAACAAATCATGGAGGCCAAAAGGCATTCACCCAAGAATTCTGAAAGAACTCAAATATTAAATTGTGGAACTATTAACTATGGTTTATAACCTGTCCTTTAAACCAGCTTCTATATCTAGTGACTAGAAGATAGCTAATGTAATGCCAATATTTTACAAGGGCTCTAGAGGGGATCCCAGCAATTATAGACCAGCAAGTCTAATGTCAGTAGTTGGCAAATTAGTTGAAATAACAGTAAAGAATAAAATTATCAGACTCAGAACATAAATTGGGCAAAATTCAACATGATTTCTGTTAAGGGAAATCATGTTTTACTAATCTATTACAGTTCCTTGATGGGGTCAACAAACATGTGGACAAGGGGGATCCAGTGATCATAGTGTACTTAGATTTCCAGAAAGTTTTTGACAACGTTTTTCACCAAAGGCTTTTATGTAAATTAAGTTGTCATGGGGTAAGAGGGAAGATCTTTTCATGGACTGAGAACCGGTTAAAAGAGAAGGAACAAAGCATAGGAATAAATGGCAAATTTTCTGAATGGAGAGGGGTAACTAGCAGAGTTCCCCCAGGGTCAGTCCTAGGACCAATCCTATTCAATTTATTCATGAATGATCTGGGGAAAGGGATAAACAGTGAGGTGGCAAAGTTTGCAGATGACACTAAACTGCTCAAGATAGTTAAGGTCAAAGCAGACTGTGAAGAACTTCAGAAAGATCTCACAAAACTAAGTGATTGGGCAACAAAATGGCAAATGAAATTTAATGTTGATAAATGTAAAGTCATGCACATTGGAAAAAAATAACCCCAACTATACAGACAATATGATAGGGGCTAATTTAGCTACAACTAATCAGGAAAAAATCTTCTGGTTATCATGGATAGTTCTCTGAAGACATCCATGTAGTGTGCAGCAGCAGTCAAAAAAAAAAAGCAAACAGAATGTTAGGAATCATTAAAAAAGGGACAGAGAATAATATGGAAAATATCTTATTTCCCTTATATAAATCCATGGTATGCCCACGTCTTGAATATTGCATACAGATGTGGTCTCCTCATCTCAAAAAAAAATATATAGCAGCATTAATAAAGGTTCAGAGAAGGGCAACTAAAATGATTGGGGTTTGGAACAGGTTCCATATGAGGAGAGATTAAAGAGGCTACGACTTTCAGAAAAAGAGGATACTAAGGAGGGATAAGACAGAGCTATATAAAATTATGAGTGGCGTGGAGAAAGTGAATAAGGAAAAGTGATTTACTTGTTCCCATAATATAAGAACTAGGGGCCAGCAAATGAAATTGATGGGCAGAGCGTTTAAAACAAATAAAAGGATGTTCTTCTTCACACAGTACACAGTCTACCTATGGAATTCCTTGCCTGAGGAAGTTGTGAAAGCTAGGACTGTAACAGTGTTTGAAAGAGAACTAGATAAATTCATGGAGGTTAAGTCCGTTAATGGCTATTAGCTAGGATGGGTAGGGAATGGTGTCCCTAGCCTCTGTTTGTCAGAGGGTGGAGATGGATGGCAAGAGAGAGATCACTTGATCATTACCTCTTAGGTTTACTTCCTCTGGGACACTTGGCATTGGCCACTGTCAGCAGACAGGATACTGGGCTGGATGGACTTTTGGTCTGACCCAGAATGACCATTCTTGTGTTCCTATTCCAGGAGTCCAGGGAAGTGTATAAAGCAGTCAGTGGGAGAAAGGAACAGACAGCGTCTGGGAGATGGAAGGTATGGGATCATTCCAGACTATTGTTCCTTTTAGGGTCTGGTCACAGGAGATTTTTAAATTCAGAAGGACATGGCTGCCCTTTCTTTCATCCAGCACAAACAGATATTTGCAGTTAGTAGACCCTCCTGAAGAGGATCAACAGAGCTGAAACTCAGCTAGGACAGTCCCTAGAAGGAGAGCCTTGAAACACTAGACATAAAGAGTGAGTTTGCAGCCAGGGATCTGAAGCTTACAGCTCCAGGCAGGAGAATTTCGGAACTCCTGAACTTGAGGGGGTGTCTACAGACTTGGAATCACACAGGACACAAAAAGGAGGACTTCAAAGACCCTGAATTTGAGGAGAGAGTCTGTGGACTGGGAAGACAAAATGAGAAGCACATGCATAGCCCACAAACGGGAGGGTTGTGAAATCCTGAATCCTAAAAGGAAGATTTTGGAGGGAATTGACTGATCTGAATATATTAGATCCCAACAGAGGAGGGGATACTGTTTTAAAAGATCAGGATGTTCATAGACTATTTTGAGAACTGAGGGAAACTATGTCAGGGTACCTGAAAGGCCATTCCAGTAGAAATAGGTGCATTTAAAAATTGCAAAATATTTAGCAAAGTAAATAGGATAAAATCAATGACACACATACTTTCTGTAAATGTAGTTCATAAAAAGAAGAAAAAAAAACATGTAAATAATCTCATTCCACTGTTTTAAAACCGAAATGATATCTATCCCTGAAGGCATCAATGGAAGAGTTATTGACCCAGGCTTCAGTTATATGCTCCCACTTCAGCTTTGGTTCACTCACCTCGTTGCAGTAATGTTGCAATAGTGCTTGCAACAGTATGGATATTGCACAATTACGCAGCATTTAATGTACTGTATCGCTAGCCAAGTATTTATTGTCAAATTATATAACCTCAGTTTTTAATTAAATTTCTAATAATTTTATAATGATTTTTGCAACTCCTTTTGCCTTTTCTGCTCTCACTCACTTCCAGTTGCAGAGCCAAGAGGACAGAATTTGGTCTTCAGTGTCAACTTAATAATACATGCTAATGGATTGGAGGGTGGGAGAAGTTGCTACTGGGATCATTTTCTTTACTTGTCAAGCTGAACGTGTCACAAGCCTTCTCTTTGGTATTTTTGACCTGGCTATTCCTCCTCCTCTGCATAACAATGGTGGAGCTCCTTGTCCTTGCCTTTGAGGCCCTGCTTTGCTCTGCTCTTCATTGGTGAGGTTTTGGATTGCCTCTCCACACCAATGACTTACACTGCACCTAAAATGCACTGTTTGCCACTTCATCCACAGGTTTCACTGTGCTTCCTTTCTGTACACAGGGAGTTCCCTTTTGTAAGATGATCTACAGGAACCCTCTGGGCCCCTCACCCCAGGCCCTCAGAAGATTCATTTCTACCTTTCATATATATTATTTAAGGCCAGAAGGGACTGTTGAGATCATCTAGTCTGATCTCCTGAGTAATACCCTGTGGCACTCTGTACTTCAAAGCAACACCCCAGAATCTCATATTCACCACTGTTCCATAATTATAATATGCTTTGTCCAAAGTATGCCTTGTGAGGTATCATTTTGAAAGTCTTAATCTGATGGACATTAATATCTTGTCAGGTTGCATGTACTATCATTGTATGTGAAATTAGGAAGTTCTGCTATGTGTGTGTTACTGAAATATGTTGAGGTTGGGAAAACCCACAACCAGCCTTTCAGGTACAACAATGGAGTAGCCAGATGCACTGGTGACAGTTAAAGGGAATCCACACTCCTAAAGACCATCCCTGATGACTTCTCAGAGAGTGAATGGAGAACATGGAGAATGCTTGACCAATGTGGGCAGACCCTCCCAGCCATGTCACAAGCATATTGCTTTCCAGCAAGCTGGAAGAAATTATAAAAGGAGGGGAAGTGACATCATGACTTCTCATCACTACCCCACAACTGAACAGGTGGAAACACATCCGGAGGACAAAGACTTTGAACTGGGGAGAGAGACCTGAGCTGGAGGAAAGTTCCATCCTGTATTTTGAGATCTGTGATCTGTGATCATGGTGAGACACTGCTTGAGTCAAATCCTGTTTAGTTTATAGAATTTAGACTGTGAATTTCCTTTTATTTCTTAACTAACCAACTTTGATCTCTATGCTAACTACTTATAATTAAGGCTGTGAGTTTGTCACAGAGTTCATGGAAATCATGGATTCCATGATTTTCCAGGACCTCCGTGATTTCTGCAGCAATCAGTATGGCTGGCCCAGGGGCTGCCAAACCATCAGGAGTTTGCGCTGTGCGAGGGGACTCAGGGCTGGAGGTTGAGACACAGGAGGGGGTGAGGGCTCTGCGCAGCACTTACCTTAAGTGGTGACAAACCTCAGCTCCTGGGAGGAGGCATGGCCAGGAAGCTGTGTGTGCTGCCTTCACCTGAAGTAACTGCTCCCCTCCAGCACATGTGGTGCCCCAGGCCATCCCTCCAAGATTTAGTCAGGGGTATAAGTCATGGACATTTCACAGGCCATGAACTTTTGTTTATTGCCCATGACCTGTCCATGAGTTTCACTAAAAATATTTGTGACTAAAATGTAACATTACTTATAATCACTTAAAATCTATCCTTCTGTAGTTAATACATTTGTTTTATATTTTCCCTAAAACAGTGTGTTTTGGTTGAAGTGCCTGGGAACTCTCAGTTCAGTTTACAAAGGCTAGTGCATGTCCTCTCCACATCAACGGAAGGATGGATTGGGTAATGAACGTACGCTGGTCAGGCTTCTGACCAGTACAAGATGGTAGAGCTCTGGGGTGGAAGGCTGGGGAGCTGGGTGGAATTGGCTGGAGCCTCTCTATTGTTGGCTCATGAGTGGCTAGGAGAAGCATTCATGTAACTCGGCTGGGTTTGTACCTGCTTGTGTAAGTGCAGAACCTGATAGAGGTTTGTAGCTGGTCACAGCATCACAGAACGAGGGGGATACCTGAAGTTGGTGGGTCGAAAGAGCTTACTGGTGTCATGGTGCAGATTTCACCTTAGGAGCCTCATTACATACAGCATATGATGTCTCAGTTTTAAATCCTTTTTTAAGTCCAATGCCTGTTCTTGAACTAGTGCATGGGTATCTTTTAGAAAAGCATTCAGTCTTTGGCTAAACATTTCCGCTCATGAAAAAACCACCAGAATCATTGGTAAGTTCCAATGATTTACCAATGATTCTGGTGGAAATAACAAATAACAATGATTTGTTATTTCTAACAGGGTTGTAAACAGGGTCTTCTGGGCCTCTTCTCCTCGCTTGTCCTCTGGCCCCCTCTGGCTGGAACTGGCTGGTTAGGTCACCAGAATCCTCTCTACACAACCCATTGTCCTCCCACTGGCCAGAACCAGCTGTGATGCCTGAGCTGGGCCTCTGGGTCATCAGGTCACCAATCGCTGGGATATCCCTTCTCTAGGCCATTGGCTGGGGTCCCACGTTCCCTCACTGGTTCTCATTGGTGACTAATAACGATGAAATTATGAATGATTTGGGATAGTCAATATCTCTAATTAAATAAAACACATTTAGTATGTATGCATTGTATATATCAAAATATCATATGATTAATATGTGACTAATCATTGTCTTGACAACTTTATATCTCCTTCCTTTGTCTGCTTCTCTGTGTATTTTGATTATATGGGGCAAAGACCCCTTCTTCCTCTGTTTGTGCAGACTCTAGCACATTGTGGGCAGTATTAGAATGAAATTAATAAAATGAAAGTAATAAAATAGTAACACTAATAATCTTTCATTTTCATTCTTTGTTATATTCCTTGTACCCTAATCAAAGCTGGCTGAAATAATTTATATAAACCTTTTAATTTACTAACAAAATTTTACTGCATGTTCAAAAGCATGCAGTTTGGTTAACTAAGGTACTTTGCCTACCATAAGCAATTTATTATAATTGCTGCAATTTACCTTAATAAAACACCTACTGTAGCGAAGATATATTCTCCAGCACACAACCTACACAAGATATATTTTGGTGTTAATGTTAAGAGAAAAAAACAATGTTTTAATCAAACCAAATATGATAAAACATTATGTCCTACCACCATCAGGAAATTTACAGGTCACAGTGATCTGAATACACTATGTAGCTAATGCCCAACAGCTGAAACAATGCACAAATCATTTAAAATATTTCTACTTGATCCTGGTATTCACAGTATGAGATTTTGCTCATAACATTGTTTCCTGCTATCTAACATCTGGTTAGTGTCTCACTAGAGGTCCAAGCTCTCAGATTTGGATACAATCGTGGTGCAAAGAAACTGAGCGATCAGCATCAGTTCCATTTCTGAAATTCCAGGCAACTGTCCAAACACTGTTACAGTTTCAGAGGAAGAAGTCACTAGAGAGTTCAAGTTCCAAAGTAAACTATGGATATATTATCCCATTTAGGAAGGAAAAATAGAAACAGCTGAAAAAAGGCATCACCTTTTACATTCTAATCTATCCCATACCATTCAGTTCTGCTACAGCCTCTGGGGATGTTAGCAATCTCTAAAGTTGAACATTAATGATAATACAAATATTACACAAATATTATAATAAAAGAGTATCAATAATAAAAGTTGCCATTTAAAATATACTATACTCTTCTGATGCAGACTATCCATTTTTGTAACATCACAAAAAGTCAAGAAAATTAAAGAAGTCCAATCCAAAAGGAAGAGTCAGTCCTCACCACATGCTTATTAATATTATTGCCAGTGACCTAACATGATTTTCATAAGGCAATTTACAATATAGCCAGCAGGCTGTACGAAGTATGTGACTGGATTAAAGGGATGGTTGTAGGCTGGAGAATGTGTGTTCCAGCATTTATCAGCTACTAATTAAGAAGTTTTCCCACCTGAGCAAGATGAAACTTCTGTTTTTGTGCTAATTTTTCTTTGTTTTACTGTTATCTATTCTTCTACTTTCACATGTATTTTTCTCCACCTGTTGTATCCTGTCTAACACAAAGCCCATGATGCAATACCATCTTCAATCAACAAGAACCTTTCTATGACTCTAACTGCATTTACTTCAATTGACACTAAATTGTGACCCTAGATGACAAACTTTTTTGGGAAGGGAGTGCCTTCTTTCTTTCTTTGTACAGTAGGGCTGTAGTAGTTATGGGTCGTTGTGAAATAATTCTTGGAGGCGAGGCCAGAGAAAGAATTCTTTGCTTTCTCCATGTGGTAGTAACTTTAGTAGCTGCTGTTTAACATCCTCCATAGCTGGTGATGATTGTTTTTTTATTCCAATGCCATTGTATGATATCACTACATCAAATTTTTCCCAAATATAGAACAGAAATATTTGTTGAACACTTCTGGATTACCAGCATTATTGTTGACAATTCAATCATTTTCTTCCAATAATGGAACGGTTCCATTGTTAGGATTTGTTTTCTTCCTAATACCATTGAAAAATTCCTTTGGAATGTCCTTATTTCTGGTGGCCATAGGTTTCTCACATGTCCTTTTGCTTCCCCTATTAATATTTTACAATTCCTAGCTTCTGATTTATATTAGGTAATTTTTCATGCCTGTGTTCAGCTATGTGTCAGTGGCTCTTTTAAAGCAAAGTGTACATATTACTGCTTTTGATTTTTCTATTTGCACGTAAGAAATATAATCCAATCATCAGGATCACTTGTACCTAAACTACCCTGATGGTTAATTCTTGTTTCAATGTCTCTTTCGGTCAAGATCAAATTATGCAGAATTCCTGCTAGTTGAATGCAACACTTTTTGAGTTAGAAAATTCCCAACTCTAATTCTCTGAAATTCCAAAAGAGTTTTAATACTGGCAGCATGAGACCCAGCAAATGTCACTGAGACTGAAGTGCTCCATGACAACACAGGTTTTTTCCCCTACACATTATAGAAAGGTGTTAGTCATCCTGTTCCCTAGTGTGGTGGCTTGTAGGAGACCTTAACTAATATCCCATCTTTTGCTTTATCTGGTAGAATATTAATCCATAAGTATTGAAGATCACTTGGTTCTGAGTTGTCTGACTCAAAGAGATAATGCCATAGATGACCTAAAGTGCCAATACCTTCCCCTTTTTCTCACTCACTCTTTCCACAAGAGATTATAATAATTGCCTTTAATATTTCAGTCATTTGAATCTTCTCATTGGGTTTCAATGATGCCAACATGTACTTGTATATGAGCAATTTAAATTCCTCTTGCTTCTTACATTAATGCTGGGAGCATGAGTATAGGAAATTAAAGAATTTCTTCTCTTCTCCTCCTTTGATGTCCTAATTTATTTTGTTTTCACATCTTGAGTGTATGCTAAATCAGTGCTTATTTGTTCCCTCTTCTCACCCTTCCCTTTTAAATGCCCTCCTGAATACTCTAGCTGGCCTGTCCCCTAGAAGACTGATTCTACTGCAATGGAGGCCATCCAAACTGTGCAGCCTTCTCTCCCCATAAAAGATGGATCAATGTTCCACAAAATAAAACCTATCTACCTTTCACTACTTTCTTAGTTAGCGGTTCCTTTCAAAATCTTCTGTCTTCTGTGTTCCTTCACTTATGGGACAGGAAGGATCTCCAAGAAGATCATTTGAACATTCTTCTCTTTCAGCACCCTTTCAAATTCTCTGAAGTCATGTATGTATGTGAGATATCCTACAAGGCAGTATAGTTAGTGCTGACATGCAGATATTATTGACCTCTGACTTCAAAAGTCTATCCAATATTAGAGTCAGTCACGTTTTATGTCTTGGGTCTGAGAGGACAGCATACCATCCTGTTCCTTGTCTCTCCCTTTCAGAACGTTCTTTCCATTTTTTAAAAAAATATAACCCCCTCAACAAAGATTGTCTGCCTTCCTTTGGCAGTTGGTGATTTCTTTTTGGGCACTCTTGATTTATCTTGTGGGTTGGGCTTAGCAGCCATCCATATGTGTGTCTCATACACGTCTGGCTCTTCTCTACCTCCCATGAGGAGCTGCGGGTAATGATTGGAAACTTCTACCTGTGTGGAATTCCTCGTAGTCATTTTCTGTCTGGTAATCACAGCTTGTAGCTGTGTAGAATGCCACCTCATCCTTCTGCTTCTACTGGTTATGAACTGTCAGATCTACTCTCTGATTTCATCTGTCTCTGTTTCTGTGGTAACCTGTTACTTTCTTCCCTGAATCTAGGGGATGATGCTTCCTGAATCTGGTTGTCTACGAACTCCTCAGCCTCTCTGATGCTCTGTAATGTATATACTAGTTCTTCCACTCCAAGAAACTTTTCTCCAAGCATCGCCACTTCATCCCACAAGAGTTGAAAACTATGGATCGAGAGTAGGCATATAATTTCTGTAGGCCAACAGCCAGTGAGGCCAGAGACCATTAGAAACTCCTTTCAGGGGCATATAAAAATACAAATGGATCAACATTTTAGTACATGGGCTTCCGGCAGCTCCGCTAATCCATATGTTGTTTTAAATTTTCAGATGTTCAATGAGCTTGTGGAACCAGAGCTAAGCTCGGGGGAAAAAAAAATGAAGCTCCTTTTTCCCATGCAGACATCACTGGTGAGGGAGAAATTCAAAAATTATACATTATATTATTATAAGCAGAATAAGAATTGTCTCTAAAGACAATACTTTTCCAGGTTGCCCTGGAAGTTTCAGCAGGTTTTTAACATTACACAGCAGCATTCAAAGTTCAATGCTTTGTATACATCTGGGAAACATCATTTAACAAGGCACCATAAAAAGCATAAATAACCAATACTAAATTTCAGAAATTTTTGATATTTCACACTTCTTTCAAACCTACCAAGAGCATTTTAAATTACCTAAGCATTTTATCCTTATTTTGATTAAGCAAATAACAAATATAATTAAATTAATCAGAGTACTGTCAAACAAAAGGCAAACTGATTCTACTAAAATGGATGGGCAGAAAGACTAGAGAAGCAGCACTGACAGAAACTTATAAATATTAAAAACACACAAGCTGTCAATTCTTTTTATCATATATATTAATATTAGTAAAACAGAAAGGTTTGAAACTAATTTCATTTAAAAAAACTTTATTTAGTAGAATATAATATTACAGGTGTATTATTACAGGTGTATGATTGGCATGATCTGAAATTTCAAAATATCCCCCTGTAAGACCAAGTACCCCAATTAGGTTAAATATATTGCCATACACCTTTTTTAAAAGAATATTATTTACCTAAGACTGGAATGGCTCTTAATGAGCTATTCTGATCTATAACATTGATGGATAAATGTTAAGAGGGTCAGAGGTTGGGTTTAGATAAGTATAAACAATTTAGAACTTCTTGAATCTGCAAAATTGAACTAGAACTCTTACTAGCCTTTAACATTAGGAGACGTGGGTTCAAATCATGTGACAGTTGTGACATTTTTATTTTTATCAAAAACAGTGGCTTTTGAATCACCAGAAAAATCTATGATCTACAACAAATCCTACTTAAGATCAGACACCAAAGGAATATAAAGGGAAATTTACATGTCTCTTACAATGCAGGATAATTTAAAAAATTGCCTAACTTGACTCAGTAAGCACATGTGCTAAGGAAATTCTTTGATACAGATTTGATCATACAGATAACATTACGCAACCTCTATAAATTCAGAAATTCAAAACAAAATTTACGTTTGCTGTGGTAAACTCCTATCTGCTTGACTCCAGCAAGTGGGATCAAAAATGTCTGCCTTTTGGGGGTCAAAGAGCACTGAAGCTATTGCTTCAGTATAGGGACCGTATTTCTTTCTTCTCACTGGGGCAACATGATGTGGGACATGTTGTAACAGCTCCAGCCACTCCTTTCCAATCACCCACTGGGTTTCTGTGTGGGGAATCCAAACCTTTGTTCTTTGATCCCAAGCTGATTTAAGCAACAGAGCCTGAACAGAGTCTAGCTACTGTCTCAGTAGCTAACCTAAGGGGTTCCTAAGCACTTAGTATGGATCTGCAGTTTAACATTCCCTCTTGAGAACCATATCCCAGTGCCTAGTTGCCTATCTTCTCTGGGCACAGGCTGACGATTCAGACTTTCCATGCTTAAACATGCCCTCTCTGAGAATAATCCCACAAAGATATGAAAGTTCTTGTCATAAGTGTGAAGTAGCCTAGAATTAGTGTTTATCTGTAAGGGGTTAAGCTAAAGGTAACCTGAGAGGTGGACAACTGACCAATGAGAAATTCCTCAGGAGGCAAAGGAGTTTAAGTCAGTTTCTCTCTGGGTCTCTATCTGTTCACCTGGGCTATGGGATGAACACAGCTATGTCTTTCACTGTAACTATAGATTCTATTAAGTATTGTAATCAGTAAGTTTACCTTCTTTTTATCACTTGGAGGGTTCTCAGTGGTGAGTGTTGGCTGAGTGCTTCTTGAGATTGTAAGATTCAGCAGAGATTTCAACAGTGGGAGAAAGATGTCTCGGAGGAGAGGTTTGGTTTCTGAATCCTTTTGTTGATTATGGTAGATGCTGTTCTATTGATGGTTATAAGGGATTTCTTTCTTTCTTTTTTTCTTTTATTAAAATCTTTCTTTTAAGAAGCTGACTGCTTGTTTTCCATTGTGTAAGATCCTGGTTTTGGATCGAGCACGTCTCGGAGGATCAGGCGAGGTTTGGGTTTTTTATTCTCTCAAGCTTCCCAGGGAAAGAAGAAGTTTGGGGGGGTTAGTGGAAAGGGAAAGAAGGGTCCCAAACTACCCTAGACCTAGTTTGGTGGTGGCAGCGTACCAGGTCCAGATACAGAAGAATTTGTGTTCTGGGGAAAAACATTTTAACCCAAGCTGGTAAAATAAGCTTGTGGGGGTTATTTCTTTTTTCATGCAGGTCCCCACATCTGTACCCTAGAGTTCAGAGTGGGGAGGCAATCTTGACAGTTCTGGTTTAGAATTTAATGCCTTCTGGAAGCACACGGCAGAATCCCACACGCTCTGCCTGGAATTGATGGCATTTGCTATTTTTATACTTTATTATATAAAGCACAGGAAATACAGAGCATACAGAAAACAATAAACACGACGCATATTTCCCTCACCCCTCCCTGGGGAGTTCTTGGGGACTATTGGTATCCAGGGAAGAAGTAAGGCTATCAAGATGTCCCCTGTCTCATGCAGGCTCTTACATAATGGGTGGTCTGAGCGTTATGGAGTCCCTTCCCCAGCTTTTGTGACTCCTCTTCTCTGCCACACTAATTACACACCTTTCCTCTGCCACACATTACTGACACACAGTAATGGTCTCAAATTGAATTGCGGGCAGTTTAGGTTGGATATTAGGAAAAACCTGTTCACTAGGAGGGTGATGAAGCATTGGAATGAGTTACCTAGGGAGGTGGTGGAATCTCCTTCCTTAGACGTTTTTAAGGTCAGGCTTAACAAAGCCCTGGCTCAAATGATTTAGTTAGGGGTTGGTCCTGCTTTGAGATGGAGGTTGGACTAGATGACTTCCTTAGGTTCCTTCCAACCCTGATATTCTATGATTCTATTATTCTGACATAGAAACATATCTGCTTCACAGAAAAGTCAATGCTTTCTCAAAATAATCCTGGACCAGCAAATAATTAGGCAGATATAATTTTGCTAGTCAGTACAATGATTCTGCTGATCCATTGAAAGATGAAAAACTACTTAACATGTTCCTTTGCATGTCACTTGGGAGCAGGCTATGGTAAAGAGAGAGGGCAAGACTAATAGCCTTGCCATGCTATTGATCTCACTTGTCAAGGAATGAAGAGTCAGAGGTCTGCTGCTGCTCCATTGCCTAGGGGGAGGATTTCTTCAACTGCACATGCACGTGCGTGCACACACACACTTCTTGAAAATAATGATTTGGACAAAATGTGGATCATCACGTTTACAAGTTCCCCTGTTTTGTAACTAATTCCACAAAAGTATTGCGGTATTTTGGCCGCAAATTGGCAGATTTAGGAAATAGGAACCTTCTTCCTATGCTACTCTCTGGCATAGGCAGATGGAAGCCAAATTATTGCACATAAATTATGGCTGATCCTGGCAAGAATAATTTACACTTTTGAACCTTCTCTCAGTAGCATCTAGGGATCAATGAGCATAGAGCGAAACCTGATATTAGTGATCACTCCAGGACTGAAAGAAAGTGAAGTCTTAAGGGAAATTGTCTTTTAATAAATGTTGCTGAGGATTTTATCAACAAACCTGAAGTGAATCCAAAAGAAGATTCACTTATGATTTTTAATACAAAAATATATTGTTTAGAAAACTGTATGTATTTTAATAATGATATGTAACCCCTTTGGCTTTACATTTGTTGTTTAAAAAGACAACAGTAAGACATGGTTCCAAGAGAGAAACCCCTTGACTCAAAAAGATCACTCTGCCTTTAATAAAGTCCACCTCAAAACATCTCTAGCTCCTCTCCTGGAACTGAAGATTCAAGACTTTGATGATTTTAACTGCTCTCTGCACATTTCTTTCATTAGAACGTTAATCTCTTTTCTCTAAGGATATAAACTGTTGAAGAGAAAATTTTGATATTTTTTCCATATGTACTAAATCTTCCTTCCAAAACTATTTGAGTAGAGATCTCTTCTTAAAAATTCAAATATTTACATTCCTTTTATAGTAAAGAGACAGATTCACCAGTATACTCAGGTGTCGCAGAGTGTGGCAGGGCCCCCATGGCTTCTACCAATGCTAGGCTCACAAAGTCACTCTGAGACCCTTGGTTTGTAACCAGTGATTCTCTTTATTCTCAGGCTTGTTTGCACCACTGTTTCACTACATACAAGTAACCCTTCACCATCTGCAGGCAGGAGGAAGGTGAGAGTTCCCTCCCTGATTCCATCCCTGCCTTTTCTATTTCCTCCTGCTCTTTCCTGGCTGCTTTCCCCTGAGGTTTTTATGCAGCCCTACACTAATTAGGTAGCAGCTGTCTCCTCCTCCCCAGTTAAGGCCAGGTTACCTCCAGCCTACTCTAATTTGTTCTCCTAATGAGGAGCGGGCATGACAGAGGGCTGAATCTCCAATCCTTTGCCCAGCACCCCGTCACATCAGGTTTCAGATTACAGTGCAGCTATTTAAATCTGGCTATTCAAAATGTGTCTATATCTGCTTTGCATCACTGGAGCAATGCAAGCGAGCCAAAGCATATGTGGTGTAACTTTAAGGCACCTTGCCACCCAGTGAAATCCATAGCTCTAACTTAGGTGCTTAGTCTCCCTATACCATGCATGGGGAGAGATAAGCCCCTAAGAATAAGATCCACAAAATCCAGCAAGTGGAGTGGGGAGCCGCATAAATGAGACAGTAGGAAATGCTGCAGAAAGAGGTGTGGTCCAAGCCCCATCTCTCAAAGGGAGCTAGTGCTTAAGTCCAGCTCAGAAGAAAGTACCTATCTTCACAGCCATGAACCCTCTCCTCAGTTAGGTTCCTAAGCCCTCTCTTACAAACATGGGAGGAGAACATGGTAATGCTGCCCTCTTTATAATATTCAGTCTCATGATTAAGGTACTGAGCTGGAGTGTGGAGGACTTGGTTCAGTCTCCCACTCCTGCCCAATATAGAGAAGAAATCTGAATTTGGGTCTCCTTCGTTAAAAGAAAATGCCTTTTATTCTGGGTATGTATCCTGATGGATTACTCTCTCAATTTCTCTTCAATATGTATTTTTATAAAAATAATTACAATGAGAGCACAAGAAAAGGAATAAAAGTGTTAGTGTCTGATATTGACATGGTCCCTGTGACCCTCACAGACCAGGTGCCAGTTCGTGCCAAAGCTTTTGGCCTCAGCCAAACACTAACAAATGCACAGCTGGAAACCAATCTGTTTAATCTGTATGTTAGTATGATTCAGATGGATATTGGATTTACCACAATGTTTAGTGTTTAGAACTCATGAAATGCTGGTAAATTGCTGCACCCATTAATCTTTCTTATACTTTCTTTATCATGTGCAATAAGGTAATATTTAAGTTCTTGCTTAGTAACTTTAAAAATGTTCACTCTGAAACTGTGAACCCAGTCAGGAGGGTTAGAAAGGTCTATCAAAATTAAATGGGCCATGGTGGGATATCACAATACAAAAGCTTTAGTTGTTCCCTTACATCCATGAAGAGGCTACGTGCGAAAGAACTTAGTCTATCAGCTTGAATTCTCAAAGAAGGAAATAAATTTTATCAGCTATTTTTTTTAAATCTGTTTTGCTGTTTGGACTCTCACAAGGCCAGAAGCATATATCCCTCAGGGTCAAACTGCATTAGCCCTAAAAGACATTCAGAGCTGACAGATTGCTACAACTCTGTCACCTTTTGAAATCATAGATTGTAACTCATTTATGTATATTTATGTTTGCTGTCTTTAACCTTGTAATAACACTCTCGTTTCTTTTCTTAGTTAATAAATCATTAGATAGTTTACTATTGGTTTGGCTATGAGCATTGTCTTTGGTGTGAGATCTAAGGTACACATTGATGTGGGGTAAGTGACTTGTCTCTTGGGACTGTGAGCAAGCAGAATATTTTGTGATCTTTGGTATATAGCAACCATCTATCACTGAGTCCAGTCAGCCTGGATGGTAAGGTAGACTGGAAAGCCAAAGGGAACTGTCTGTGACTCCGTGGTTAGACTGCCATAGTGCTTTAGGAGTTCACACTTGTTACTGGGTTGATGGAATCTAATCATAGAACATACCACCAGTCTGGGGTTTCTGGTCTGGTTCTTGGCAGTCTGCCCCAAGTCTGGCATTCATGGTCATGAGCCACTCCAGTCCTTGAACAGACTGTCCCATGTAAGACCCTTCTCCAGTCCCCCAAGGGCATCCTATTTGAATGGTGCCAGCCATATAAATCTCCCACACCCCGTTGATGACCCAGCCACTGTCGTCAGGTACTTACCTCTCAGGTACCTTCAAGCAGGTACCTGAGATGCTGTCTAATCTGTGTCATTGTTTTACCTTTTCTGGTCACTATAACAATCCCTCATTGCAGCCTATTTTTGATTTAGCTCTGTGCATTCAGCAACATAAAACTGGACAGGAAAACCTAGATGTAACTCATGGTATGAATGCTCAAAACCATTAGGCAGATAAAAAACAATACAGAAAGAACACCAAGATGTTCAAATTGTGGGCAGCCTTCTAGGCCCCTATACAATGCATGGGGCTGGGAGATAGGCACCATACAAAGTGATGCTCAGAAAGAAAAGCAGCTGTGGCTGGGTGTTAGATTCTCAAAGGTGTATGGGTTTCTACAGTTGATGTCAATGGATGTTAAGACTAAATACCCTCATGTGGGGCTGGACTGTGAATGGCTCCTGCATGTGTAGTAGTGAGATCATTGTGTAGCACCTCACATAGGTGCAGTAGTGTGTCAGAGACCAGGCAGTAGTGCTGCGTACATGCCCACCATGAAAGGCCCATGAAGTTGTGGCAGAGTCTGTAGGTTTGACTGGGACATGTGGCCATCTGCCCTAGGGCTGGAGCTCAGGTTGGGGTGTCTCTGCCTTTATTCATTCTCTTGGTGCTGCTCTCAAAGAAAGTATTGCAGCACAAATAAGCTGTTGTTTATCATTGGTGTATATTCCTGTTTTCCAGCCACCCCATCTCATGAGTGTTAGCTGAAGTTTTAAGTACACAAAAAGTACCCTGACCAGCAGCTTCTCCTCTCCCATCATCTTTCATCCACAGGTGTCCCTCCCCACTACCTAGCCTGGTCCTGAATCCCTCTCTGCCCTGGATATCTATGGTTTCCCTTTCCTGTCTGTCTAACCCAAACCTCTACTCTGTCACTCATTAGATGCTCCACTAACTGATCCTTTGCTTCACTAAGTTGATCCCTGTGCTGTCTACATTCTGCTACCTACACCTATGCTCACTTGTTCATGCTTGACACTCTTCTTTCACTCTCCCTACACTTCTCTGTGGCCCCCACATGGTTTGTATGTATGGACTATAGGACCAATAACCCACCAGTGCTCTGCATTCTGGCCCTGTGCTGGGAGAAGGGGGGGCATCTGGTATCAAGTATGGTCTGAGCATGGCTACCAGATTCAGCCCTGTAGACATGATAGGTTTGTGCATCCCTATCCCAGGGTCTTTGAGCATCACCCTGGGCCTGAGGCATGAGATAGGCATCTGCACACCTGGAGTGAGATAGCAGTACCCATGCCCACAGATGGAAGTTGAGGAACCAAGGTCACTTTACCACTGAAAACGTAGGCAGTTAGAGAAATTTATCCATGAAAATTAGTTGCTCAGTGACTTTAAGTGCCTGCAGTGTTTGGTAGAAGGTACTGGGAATCACTGTGGAGCCAAAAAGTGGCATTTGGGCACCTAAAATAAGGATTCTTAACAAATATTATAGAAAAATCTCCAATTTGTCACAGATATCACAAAATCCCCATGAAGTCTGGTCCTTTTAGAAAGCAATCGTAGTACTCTTTCTAACTTGATCTCTAACCAGAACCAGGATTTTCTGTTTCTAGTGGTCAAAGGCAATCTGAAAAGTGCCAAGTGCTTCTTCTAAGGATGACTTCTGCTGAAGACTTCTCAGTAGTACTCAGGAGAAGATGCACAGCACCTCACAATAGTTCCAGTTGGGCCAAACATCCCTATTCAGCAAAACATTTAAGATTTAAATACATGGCTAAATCCCATTGACTTCAATGTGACTTATATATGTACTTAGATACTCTGATGAATTAGGAATAGTAACAGAACTTCTACCACATATTCAAACTGAACCTTTCCTTCATATATTATACACAGATTTTTTTCATTTGTTCTATTATAATCAGTTAACTCCAAGCCCTTGTATGCATGGTTGTTTGCTATCATCTTCAGATTTCTTCCTAGTCTCCATGAGACGATCAAATGTCGTGGAGCTAACCCTCTCTCTGTCAACTGAAGATTTCTTGCTATTTTATCTTGCACACATCTTGTTCATCTCATGCAGTGTAAATTGAAGTATCAAGTGCACAAAGAGCTACTAATTATACTTCCCTGAACAATAACAACCCATTAACATTTTTACTTAACATTGATTTGAAGAATTTATGTATCTTGTTAATCCTTACAGGTAGCTGCATAGCATTTGTCCTAGACTACAAATGAAGCTCAAATAATTTTGCTGACCCTTTTAGAGACTGCAAGGGCAGGAACTGTATACAAAACTTGTCCAGAAAACTGTTGGGAAAGTGCAAGATAATTGCTGAAATAGTAATTACTCATGAAACATTAGCCTGGCAAATTTAAAATTAAAATGACCTTAATAAGAGGACAAATGTTCAGTCATATTTATAAGCCACAAGCATAATGTGTTTGTGGATAACCCTATTTAGTGGTAGTTTCCCCCACCTCCACCCTTTCAGTATTCTATCTCAAATCAAAGTGAATAAAATTAAAAGAAAACCCCCGAAAAGCATGAAGCTATTATCAGGCATTGAGCTCATCTGAGTTCACTGGGGACAACAAATAATGCTATCTAATTAATTAGGATGACAGCAAACTGTGTGACACATTTCTTATGGCTGGCTGGTTTAACATTCTAAACCCTCTTGTTGATTAGAACTTGCATGTTTTAAATAGAAAAGGATGTTAGACATCCCATCTGTTGTGTAGCAGAGCTTCAGAAAAAAATACATTGAAGTCTTGATAAGTTCACATCACCAGAACAAGACAAATGCAGCATCTTATCTGAGATGCAGTATAACAGTTCTAATTGTTTCCCAAATTCTATTGTTTTAATCAAGCTATATGCACAGAAACTAATATCAACATGATCCTCTCGAAGTCTGTCCCTTGATGTTTGCCTATAAAATGCCTCACTCACTTTCAAATATTCCTTCTTTTGTGTGCATGTGTGTGTGCATTTGTGTAAAATGTTGAAATAGGATTCACATTGAGATGGCACATCTTGTTTACAGTGGCATATAATGATATAACATAGACTATTATACAGAGCTGCAACTCTAATTATGTGCATATTCTGAAATACACTTGTTAGAAAGCAATGTTCTTAAATATCTACGATTCTATTTCATGCCTGAGAACACTTATAAAAAAGTAGTGTACTTTTAGTATACTTCAGGTAGATTTGACAAGTGTATGGAAGGACAGTATATCATTCATATATCATTTCAAGTTCATTAGATCTAAGCTTTTATAGTTACTTATTTCATACTCTGTGCTGTTTTGGGTAATTTCCATATAGTTTTATAGTGCTTTATAAATATCAGCATGCAATTATAATTCCCTGTGATCTGATTGGGTCAAAGAGCAGAAGTGACTTATTTTCACACTCATGTCACAAGTCAGTATTACTTTAGTTTGTGGTGTACATCTCATGTGTGCAGAAGAACTTTCCATTATAAATGTACTTAAGCAGAGATAAATATACATATTGTCCTATGTTTATGGTCCTTACCAGTATGTCAACTTTCTCAGTTCTTAGGCAAAATCCCTTTAAAGTTTGAGGTTCAAGTGAATCTAAACATCTCATAGTCATGCTTAGTTGAAATCAACCGATGAAATCCTGGCCTCTTTAAAATCGATGGCAAATCTTCCATTGACTTCAGTGGGACAAAATTCCATTGAATTTTCGAAGTACTATATTAATGAATCATAGCAAGTACCCTAACTAAGGGTTGCAGTATAAACAACTGCAAAGACAGAATAATGAGAATTGAAAGGAACAACTTCAAGAGAAAGCTTTGCAAAAGACATTTTATTGGAAAAGTTAGCAAGACCAAAAAGAAAAAAAAAAGACTTTGCTTAAGCAATAGTGCAACAGATTGTTAAAGCCATAGAGATTAATTCTGGCAGTTCCAGAGGAAAATGTTTTCTTTAATATATAGTTTTAATACCTTTGCTTATATGATTATTATTTTGACTAACTGAATTAATAAGGGAACCCATGTATATATATTTTTATATTACTTGTTTCTAAATCATCTCATGGCCATTATAGTCTGTCTCTCCCTTCAGAGGAAACAGACAGTAAGTAAGAAAAGAATTTTTAAAATAAGCCTTATGATGAAGATATTATGTTTTTTGAGCTCTTCAGTATTTTTAATTGCATCAGATATAGTAACAATGAATGCTAGTGCAGAAAAGGAATAATTTAGTTCACTCAAGAGTCAAGTCTATGCTCTATGTACCATACTGCTATAGTCATTGAGCTATAAATCCATCTTGCCTGCGCAACAGTGTAATTTCAAAATGAATAAGACAGTTTGGCTCTATTTTGAGGGACATAAGCAGGATCTAAGTGGAGAATAGGTTGTCTTCTTCTCCTATGGGCAGAGGAAAATTTAATCTTTGCTGAGCTAGAGTCCACAGAGCCTACAGTTATCCCAAACAAATTTAGAAAACTGTACATGGACTACATCAAAATAACTGCCTAATTATAAAACTGATATTGCTACAGTCAGCCATACTTTATAATGACAACAGCCGCTTATAATCCAGCCAAGTTCATGGGGTATTAACACAGACACTGGGTTGAGGGAATCAAATGCTTCCATTGAACTAAGTGGTTATAGGTGGCATTAGCCATGTAAGTAGAAGTCAAATTGCAGCACACTTTGAATCAGCACATCTAAAGGAACAAAGGAAAGCAGTCTCCACTGGTTTTGCTGTTTTCTTCAAAAATCTGTGCTCTAAATATGTACTCAGTTTTGCCCTAAGATTTCTTGCCAAGCTTTACTTACAGTGCATTGGTGCTGAGAGGGGACGGGGGGACGGGACTGAAAGCATACTTTTCAGGCTTTCCATCCATTTATTTGAAAATCTCATGCTTTCATCTCACATATATTGGTGTCATTTCATGCACTAGACATACATTCTGAATGATGACTTGGTTTAGCAACAACAGCTCTCACATATATTGGTGTCATTTCATGCACTAGACATACATTCTGAATGATGACTTGGTTTAGCAACAACAGCTCTCTAAACTAAAAGAATGAGAGGGAAAACAATATTCACATTGCCCTGACTCCTTTATTTGGACATTTATTAAAGCCGGTAAAAATAAATAAATAAATAAAAAGGGAAGAGGAAGTTGACCATTTTTTTCCAAAATTTCTCCCCCTCTCACACACATATTTATTTTCAAAATTGAAAATCTATAAATTTCAAATGTTTATTATTTTAAAATTCTGATACATACTAGCCTAAGTGAAGCAACAGGAAGTGTTTGAAACATAGATTCTGTTGCAAATTGAAATCACCTGTTCATGCTAAAGCAAGTTTCTAATGTATAGCAGAGGTGCATAATCTTGGAGGTCCCTGTGAAAATCAGGCTAAGTCATACAGGCTGAGTAGACAAGGTGTCTAAGAGCATTTACAATATGTCAGTCATTTACCAAGTTCAGCTATCTGTTAATTTTACGTAATTCTACAGTACAGTGTAATTCATTTACTTTAAGCAAATTGCATTCTATAAGATTCTGTGTGGATGAAAATACTGATCATTGTCTCAGTAGCAGAACATTCAAAACCCAGCAATAAATAACCAAACCAGAATACTTCTGGTTTATGTTCCTCAACTGACCACCTTACTATCAACATTCACCAGCTGCTTTTACCCACCTGATGTATTTGGGGAAAGTAGATTCTATGGCTACAGATGTCAATCCCATATGACCTTGTTTATTTAAATATATATATAAAATCACATTCTCACTTTGAGCCATTGGTTCTTGCATATACTCTAGCTAGATTTCCCTATAAGGGTTTCTATGAAGCTTTCCTACCAACTGTACAAAAAAATAAATAGAAGAAAGAGGAAGGAAGAGGTAACCAGTCCACAGAAAAAGAGTTTTGTGTAAAGAGACCAAATAACCAAGCCTAGCCAATTTATTGTCTAAAGATAATGCACTATAATAAAAAAAGGGGAAAGTAAATACAATACTGACCCTTGTAGGAAACAGTACTCACAGCATTCAGTTCACCTTACACAGGTGTGCTACTGAATATGCATTCAACTAACTATTTTTATATTATGGTTGTTTGAAAATAGAGACATGCTATACCTCACCCAACATTTAAATCCATTTAGTTTGCTTTTTTATGGGTCATTTTGTTTTGGATACCATATTCCAAGACCCAATGCACTTGGAGGTACTTCTCAACCTGTACAGGACAAAGAACAAATGAATCTTCTCTCTGACAGATTTTATTTTCACTTGTGAGAGATGCTGAAATGTTCCATTGTAGAGTATTGGGATATATATCTTTCCATAAGAGAACAAGCTTCTAGGAAGAGCATAATACAAAGTCTGTTAGCATATCTTCCCACTATATGTGTAATGTAGAGACTATACTAGTATCATGCATGGTACATATTAACACAGTGTGTGTAATACATAATAATGTAGGGTCCGGTATATATATGTCTTGACTAACAGTCTCCTGCTTAGTGCCATAATTGCTATATCACCACAACACCTTTGCTAAATGGGTAGTGTGACGGAGTCAGACCAGAAGGGTATAGGAGAGTGCTGGAAGGCAGGTATATCAGCCTCAGGATGTGTAGGTCCCTGTTCCCTGGATAGCCAAACAAAGGCTACTCCAGGCCAATCAGGAAGCTTCTAGAAAGGACTAGAAACAGCTAGCCTGATTGGGACACCTGAAGCCAATCAGGCACTGACTGAAACCAGATAAAAACCTCCCAGTTAGTCAGGTGGGCTGTGGGTGTCAGGAGCTGTGGAAAGAAGTTATGCTGTTGGTGAGACTGAGTGGTGGACAACATATTATACAGAAGGAAGGAGGCCCTGAGGTAAGGGTGAAGTGGAGTTTGAAGAAGCAGAGACTGCTGTGGGGAAGTAGCCCAGGGAATTGTATTGTGTTTTGTGCCTAAAAGGTCAGCCATCTTAGCTGATACTATTAGGGTCCCTGGGCTGGAGTCCGGAATAGAGGGCGGGCCCGGGCTCCCCCCTTTCTGTCTCCCCTAATTACTTACTGAGAAAGGGAGGTCACTTTGGGGTCTGGATGAGTTTCTGAATCCCCTAAATCTTCCAGGAAGCGCAGGACCCACAAATACAGACTCAGAACTTTGTCACAGTAGATGAACCAAAGGTCAGAGAAGTCATGTGATTTGTATACTGTTTTAGCAAACTGTAAGTAGCAGTATAAGACTAATGCAATTAAAACTAATACACCCTGTAACATAAGCAAAGCTTTAAATATAACTTCTATTCAAAATGGGATATTAATATTTCAAGATTCCTATCCTGGATACGATCATTTAGGGCTTGTTCTGCTATGCACGTCATTGCTAATCTGAGTAATGTGAGTGATCTAGTAATGTTTTTCAATCAATGTGTGTGTTAAAAACTGGTTTTATTTTTAAATTTATCCTGGAGCTGAGGCTTACTTTGAATCTTAGATTCATTTTGAAAAATGGAATAGGCATGATTATAGTAAGATTCACAGTGCTGCATACATGAGGAATAAAATAGACATTTGGCATAGTGACATTACATGTGAAGTTTCCATAGATTTTTATTTACAATTAGTTACTACACCATACTATCCATCCATATTATAGGTTACCCTTCCTGATGGACATTGCCACTTGGTGAGTATCAGAGGACAGGAGACCAAGCAGGTAGATTTAGTCTCATTATAGTGGTCCAGAATGGTGTAGGCAGCCACTGAAGTCATGATGGCAAATAACATGACATCTACACACGTAACTTAATGGAACAACAAGCTTAATGTGATACCCTCCAGGTTTGCGTTGCTGAGTGATACACCAGTAGCTGAGGCAGATCTGGGTATTCCTTAATTATATGATTATTGAAGTTAATGCATAATTCCCAGAAGTGGTGCAAATAATTTTGCTACTTACACAATTTCCCCTCATTTTCTTATTGTTTTCTGTAATCAGTAATTATTTTTTACTTGTGTCTGGTTAAACAGCTTTGCACATTATACATCATATACAGTTCCTCAGTACCCAGACCCTCAATGCATGAATTGTGGGTTTAGAAATTGTTTCCACTACGTGATGCTCAAAATAGTTAACATGCCTTTTTATATTTTCCATATCTTCCCTGTTTCAAATAGATATTTCAGTCCAAATAGTCCTGAAAGTGGAACCAATATTTCCCTCAAGAATTTGAAGTTACCTAGTTTGAAAGATATCAGACTGTGAAATATTCTCTTCACCGGGTATTGGGTCTTGTACACATTCCTGATACAAAGCTATTATATCAATTAAAAAAGAACTATACAAGAATGATACATTTGCATTTACACAATATACAAATGCAGCCAAATTCCAATTATTGAGATTTAAAACAATACATAAAGTCCCCGGCTTAATAATGTACTGTTTAAATTGTGTTAAATCTGACCAGCCTAGTGATCTTTATAATGTCTTTATAGTCAATTGCATATTTAAATATAGTTGAGTAGTCTGTTACTTGTAGGTTTATTTTTTTTCCCTTCAGATGCCCAGGGGGTTTCTTCACTGTGCTCTAACATATTCTGCTGTTTCCACTCAGTGTAATACACCCTTAAACTGCTTAGTTGGTTAACATGAGAAATTTCCCCACATTTCTCTTTTCAGCAACCTGAATTTATACACAGATTTACAGTGTAATACAGACAAAGTCATTTATGATACAATTTATGCTTCAGTACAGCACATGACAGAAGCATGCCATGTTTTTCTATTTACTTTTTTATTTTGTTAAAATGTATTTTTGCTTTTTGTTTTGAACATCCCAATTGTTCAGTTGCATGCAAATGTACCTATTGTGGATGCTTTTGCAGTTTTTGCATAAAGAAAGCTCTTTTTATTCCCTTACTATGTACATTACTAGTTCTTCATAAGAAATAAATAATAATACATAATGTAACTGCTAATAGGAGCATTCATAGTCTTATGCAAGAAAGTCCAGTGTTCCCCTGATTGAGTGCTCTGTTTAGCAAAAGAGCCAGCTACAGAAATTTTACCCAACATTTTGGAGTTAATTTTTTTGTTATTGCAATAAACTGTTGTTAAATATTTTATAGAAAGCTCAAACTTTGTAGCAGACATATATTTAAATGTAGCACAAAGGAAAATTGTATAAAAATTGAAGCAAAATAAAGTTTAAATGCAGGTTTGTATAACACTACTAATGTTTTATGAAACTTGCTTGTGCTTGGGAGACAAAGGCAGAAACCTGTTCAGATTTGTGTGATTAGCTTTAACATGTTGTCACATAACCAGACATAATATATATTGTTATATTTTTAAACATTATTACTATGATGTTGTAATAGCTATATATTTATATTTAAAAAGGCACAAACATTTATAGGAAATTAAAAATATATAATTGTATTAATATTTTTGCATCAATACTGAGGTCTTTCCATTACTCTTTTTGATTAATTATAAAACAAATAACCACACACATACTTCTTTGTTTGCAAAAAGAAAATGAATTGGTACCATGATGTGAGGTTTGTTATAACCCAACCATAATATCAAAATAGCGTATGACAACCAGTGTCAAACAGAGAAAACAAAAATATCATGATGCATGCAAAATTAATTTGTTGAATAAAAAGTAAGAGCAAAATATGTTATGTGATACACAAAACATATGTACAATATAAAACAACAACAGACAATTAAAGACAGATGACACCAAAATTGTTGTATTCTAAGATATAAGAAGAAACATTAAGACCTTAAAGTCACTTAGGCAACGCATGCTGGAAAACAAAAAGGTAAACAGAGCATTCAATGCGATCATTATATGTCTAATCTATTGGGTGATTAACTGTTACACTTTTTTTATACTAATGCAGCCTTTATGGATTATTCTTCTCTCACTTGGTGAAATTTGCCCTCAGACAGAGGGCCAGGATAAGTAGGGTGACCCTATTTCCCTATGCTGAATACAGGATACCCAGCTAAAATTATTCGTATTCAAGCGAGTTCAATAGCAATCAATCAGAACTATGCACTACAAACGTTCAAATTAACATCAAGTTGACTGAGCCCCTGTTAAAAAGAAATACTGCATAATTGGATTCTTTTTATTTACTTTCTCATCTTGAAGAGTTTAGGGTTCAATGAGAAGAGGTGACACACACAAACACCAGTACAGCTCTCTCACACAGGAAGGATGACTGACTGATCCACAGGAAGGATGACCTCCCTGCCAGTTGCTCTCTGCCCTTCATGCCTGGCTGGGCCCCAAGAACAGACCCCCCCTCCCTCATCCCCTAGTAACTTGTGCTACATCTTCCCAAAACAAAATGAGGAGTGGAAGAGCACATAGGATCACATACTCCCCTCCCCAGATTTATGCCAGGGTTCACACCAGAACATAGCCAGCAGCAGGGGAGGTGGGGAGCGGGAGGTATTACCTGGCCCATGTCTTTGCTGAGCTCATCTCTCCTCCGGCCCCCTCTCCCTGCGACTGTGTCAAAAGCCAGTTAACACCTCCAGATTGCTGCTGGCCACCTGACATAACCCAACTGCCTCTTGTCCCTCAGCTACAGCACCCGCAGGAAGGGGTTAAGCCCTAAGGATGCAATGTGCACCAGGACCAAGGGAACCTGACTGCAGGGGTTTCAACAAACCCAGCCAGAGAGGTAGCTCAGCACAGGAGGATGCCTAGGGGCTGGACCAGCCCCCGCTCCCTAGGGCCAGGACCCAAGGTGGAGGGGCAGAAGAAGAAGGTGCTAAGCCCCTACCCGGGGCTGCTGTGGAGCCTGCAAGGCTGGGGTATGAACAGACTGGAAATTGCTTCTCTCCACTCCAGAGTTTAGCTGAGGGGCAGAGAGGTTTCCCGGTGCTCAGCGCTGTGTGGGGCTGCAGGGCTCAGCTCTTCCTGGCCAGTTCCTTGAGCTGAAGGGTCTTGGGCTTTCCTGGGGCACCGGCTCAGCCAGAGACAGTGGGGGAAGGAAAGAGTCTGCTGGCAGGCTGTTGGTGAGCTGAGTGCTCCAACCAGGGACTGGTTCTCCACACAGTACTGGGAGTGGGACATGTTCCACCAGGGGAGGAGCGGTATGGAGGAGAAGCGGAGCTGGGGGTGGTCATGGTGAAGGGGCAAAGCAAGGAGAGGACAGTGAGAGGGGAAGCATGTAAAGGCCAATGCATGGGCAGCAGAGGCGACATGTAACTGGCCGCCGCCTAGCACCTGCCCATACCAGCTACTGCAGCTCGCAGTGTGCAGCCAGCACCAGCCTGAAATGGAACAGGAGGCACGGCCCTGCTGACTGATAGCCAGCATGCAGCGAATCTGGACTAAGGGACCAGCCAGCCCGGTATGCTGCATCTTCACCCCACCACTGGCCTTGCACACCCACTCACCACTGATGGTGGCTGGCAAGAGGCTGATGGGTGGCTGGCAAGCAGAGATCATAAAGCAGCAGGACTCATCAGTACTGATGAGGGGAAGACAGAAAATACAGGAAATTTTGCCTGTTTTTAAGTAAAAGTTGGGACACCTGCAGGAGGTCTTAAATACAGGACGATCTCTTAAGAAACAGGATGTCAGATCACCCTAATGATAAGACTTATTGCACTGCTTACATTCCCTTGTAGCTCTAATTTTTGACTGACCCTTGTAGGAGGACTGAATTGCAGAACTTTCCCAGCTCAAATTGCCCTGTAAATTGTTGTCACTCTACTTTCAGTGACCTCAGAAAAACCCACAATGTATACTTTCCAAAAATGTTTCTGCCAAAAATCTTAAATAAGTAAATAGCAGAATAGTTTATATTTTAAAATGTATCACTTCAAATTTTACTTGTCCACATTTTTGTGGAAGAATAGCCACAATCAGCAGAAAAAAAAATAAGAATGTCTATTTCAAAATCATTGAGTTGGCTGAAAATTAGAGACACTTGGGAAGCACTTTACATATTGCATACAGACTAGATGTAGCTCAACAGGATTATTATGCCAGACAATGCCAGGAAAGCAACCAAAAATGAAAGAGAGATAGGGAGTTCTCTTCTTTTTAAAATAAAGAGTGTTTACTTTTGAAGGCTTAGACTCTTCCAGGAAGTTTTGGCATGGTTCAGTGTTCAGTTAACTTCTCTTTATGTTCTTCAGTCATTCTTACACGACTGATTTATGGGAGCCTAATATAGACCAGAACACTAAAGGGACAAGGATATCATTTGTAGTGCCAGAGAAATCATTCAGTTTGAAATTTATGACAAACTTCTGTGACCATTAGCTAATGTGCTGTAATTTAGGTAAGTTTGGCCGTGTTTCTGCTCCACGCAGCAAGAATAAATGATAACAAAGTTCCCAGGAAAGAATTTTCAGAAAAATAAATTGAACTATGTTACGTGATTTTACAAACCACTACCACATGTCACTAGGAAAAAAAGCCACAGGTCATAGGGAACCAATAAGCCCCAACCAAACAAGCAGAAAACATGTCAGCTTTTTCTGGGAGATTGAGAGAAAAAATATAAAGGTCCGTAGTCCCAATTCAGAAAGACAGTGAGCCAATGACCTATATGAAACTATGCATGTGCTTAATGTTACACATTTGCTTATAGTACCTTTCTGAGTCTGTGTGAATACATTATGCAACTTGGTGCACAGAAATACCATTGAAAACCTGGCATGGCAAGGATGCAAAACATAAAGAAAGGGCAACAATATGGGGTGTTCTAACTTCCATATATGGCAACTTGCATCTACATCTTCACTGACACAAGAGACGGGGCCAAGAAATGGGAGAGGAACCAAGAAACAAAAACTCTAAGCAGTTTTGTCTACTCAGAATTAAGTATGTCTAAAAATGGGGTTAACTTCATGAAGGTCATAGCAGTATTAACTAGCTAGGCACACATATACTTTGATTCTATCAGGAGACACCCTAACCAGAACTGGTAGAAATTTCTTTTTTGTCAAAAGAGTTTTGACAGAAAATTTCTTTTTGATCAAATAAAACGTATCTGCTTTTCATTAAGTTTTAACTTTTTGATGATAATCTAAAAATTTGAGAACTGAAAAGTTTTCAGTTTGGGGCTTTTGGCCAAAAACTTTTGACATTTTGGGTTGTTGATAAAAAGTCAAAATTTTCCATGAGGAAAAAAATTCTGTCCAGTTCTACAAATGACAGCATAGCCATGGGCTAGCAGCAGATTCACATGGCTGTTCTGTAGCCATTGTGGTGCATAGAACGGGCTTCCCTTTTAAATAGTTTGAATGGTTTGAAAGTTTCATATAGGTCATTCTTCATCTGTAAAAAATTAGTACAGGAGGATATTGATTTCTTAAATCCATCAGAACTGCATCTTCCTACCTCATTCATAGTCAGCCTCATGCTCTACTTCTTTCGACCTTCACTCTATTAGCCTTATGTAAAATATGTTTGGTTCTGCACATTGGATATGACACCACCATAGCAGTCATCTTGTTCTCAAGACTGAAACCTGCTGGGATCATCTACGTATTTCCTCATTTGTGACAAAATCAAACCAACAGATGTTAAGAATACACCTGAACTTTTGACACTGAAAACTGTTTCCTTTCCTTTCCTTATCTGTTTTTAACTGCCATGTTTTGCTCCACATAACAGAGTTGTCATCACTACCACATTGAACGCTTATATCTTAGTTGTCACACAGACATCCTGCCATCTAAACAGAGGACTTGGACGCTGCTTAAATGCCATTGATGCAAGACTAATATGACATGTTACTTTTTTGGATATAAAATCTCCTACAGTAAACTGACTACCCAGATAGATGAAATTCATCTATTCAGTGTCCTTGACATCTGCATGTAGCATTGGCAGGTCATTCTTTTCTATTGTATAAGAAGCATGCATAGCTTTGTTTTGTTTTTGTTTTTTTCACTATTGATCTTAAGACCAATAGCTTCTGTAGTTGTTCGGAGCTCTTCCAGAATTAGCTGTAATATCTCCAAATAAGGCAATATCACCCACATACTGAAAATCCTCTAATGATTAATCTTTTAATTTCATTCCTTTTCTGAAAAGGACAATGTAATCCCTTTTCCGATCTTTTTGGAACATAACTAGTTTCCCAAACTTGTAAGGCAATTCTATTAAGCCAATGAATTAAATTTGGGCCTCTACTCATTAGCAATGGTGAAATATTGTCATGAACATGTACTTCATCATTTTGTAACTGTTTACTGCAAGTCTCACTTCCTGCAATGTCACTGAACTGTTTTCTCCTGTGTTCATTTTTGGGTTAAGTTGTAGATTACATTTTGGTGCAAATCTGTTCATTAATTCACAAAAATGAAAAAATAAAAAATGCACAAAACAAAACCTAACTTGTGCAACAATATCCTAGCAGTATTCTCTGTTTAGTATTTTAAAAGCATTTAATATTTGTCCTGATTATTTATCGTTAATCAAATTATTACATAATGATTATCATTATTGGTTTTGATTTTTTTGCATGTGTAAGTTTGAATTATTTGTGAGTTCAAGTGTGGTGGCCACTGCTTTAGTGTGGCTAACACCTTGTCTCACTGGAGGCACCTCCAAGTAGCTTTATTCTTTACCACACTAGAAAGAAGAGTCAGGCACCTACCAGTAGCATCAGGAAACTTTGGAACTGTCCAAAGCATGTGAGGTGCCCCTTTCCTATTTGCACATCATACAGGTATAAGCCATTTCCAAAAGGGGGATAACACACATAAGAAGAAAAAAAACACTATTCGGGGCCTAAAGTGCCATCCTTCTAGATTTTGTTGTGGTCCCCTTCAGCCATTCTATTCTATTTTCCATTTCTTTTCCCTTTTCTCCCACCTTCCATCTCTCTTGCCTTCGCTCTATATTATTTGCTTCTGTTGGTTCCCCATCTTGATCAGAGTCTCTGTCTCCTCTCTTTCATTTCCCTATTTTTTCCAACCATTTTTTCTGCCCACATTTGTTCATTTCTTTCCCTTTTCTCCTTTTCATTTTTACATACAGCTATAACTCGTTCCTCAGACATTCTTTTTAAAAAATGTTTCCCTATCCATTCCTAAGCAGTTACAGTAACTGTTCTGATCATTCACTTCAGTTCCACTGCAAGTTTCTGTAATGCAGATCCCCGACAATAACATAATTGATCAGTAACATGTGCTATCAGGACAAATAAGGTGACTGGTAATAATTATCTCTTTCTGTTTTTCCATGCTGCAGGGATATCTGCTGAGTTGCACAATCCATGTGTGTATGAATACATGAAGCAATTGAATGAGATCCTGACATTCAGTTACTGCTAACACCACTGATCTAGAATATCACATTTTGGGATTCTGAAAAAAAAATCTGCTAAATGTCATGTTTCATTTGCAAGGATAAATGTGAAATTTCTCCTGGGGACACACACATATAATGATGGTACTTTGAGATTTATGTAACAAATAGGGACATAGCAAGAGTGTAGAAAGCAAGTATATTCACAGTGTTTTCCAATCATCATTTTCAAAGTCAGAAAGGACTTTTCTCCCAGGTCAGATTGACAGAGACCATGGGTTTTTGTTTTTCCTTTTTTGCCTTCCTCTGTAGCTTGAGGCATGAATTGCTTGCAAAGTTAATTTGAGTATATGTCAACAAATCAATTTGCTGCCATTACTGGGCCAGTGACATTGGTGCACCTCAGCCCCTCCATTTCTCTGCCTGTGACACCAAGATTTTAATCTCCAGAGGCGTGTAATACTTTAACCTAATCCAGGTTAGTGAGCTCAGGGCAGAGGTAACTGGTTGAGGTTTGGTGTGGCCTCTGAAATAGAGGTGTCACACTAGATGATCTGGTGGTGTCTTCTGGCCTTAAACTCTGACTCTTTGCATACATTAAGGACATTTTGCATATACTTCTGACTGTTGCAGACACTGGTGTAAAGGGGCCCTGAAAGCCCATGTTGTGCATCCCCCAGCTCTGTGATGCTGCCTTCTAAATATTCCCTCTCACATGTCAATACATGGATGATATGCCAGAAGTAAGACTGAGAGCTTGTCTACACTTACAAGGGGACTGATGAGAGACGATTGATGCATTGGCGGTTGATCTAGCGGGTCTGGTGAAGACCCACTAAATCGACCACAGATTGCTCTCCTGTCGACTACTCTACTCCACCAGATAGAGAAAAGTAGGGGGAGTCGATAGGAGAGTGCCTCCCATCAACATTGTGTAGTCTGGACACCGCAGTAAGTAGATCTAAGCTACAGCAATTTGAGTTATGCCAGTCACATAACTCAAATTGTGTATCTTAGAGATCTAATTTCTTGTGTACTATAGACAAGGCCTGAAGGTGTGAAGGATGAGTCTTGGTTGGACTACAAAATCTCACCCCGTGAGGTCTCGTGTAAAGAGATCAGTAGCTAAAGAAGCAGTTTTAAGCATTGTGTTGATTAGACCTGTTATAACCTGCAGAGTGATATGACACAAAGCTTAAAACAGTGGTAGCCTATATACTGGATTCCCAGTTTGGTCTTCCTGTTGCTTTCATGTATTTGTAAAATGATTTCTAGTTACTGTTTGTGTCTTTAGCTAGTTTAGTCTCAATTTTTTCCTCTGCCTTTCTAATTTTGTCCCTACTTGCTTGCGTTGTTTGATTTTTTTTAATATTCATCCTTTGTAATTTTACCTAGTTTCCATTTTCTGCATGACTTTT
Source organism: Dermatemys mawii (assembly GCA_007922305.1). Classification (NCBI taxonomy): domain Eukaryota; kingdom Metazoa; phylum Chordata; order Testudines; family Dermatemydidae; genus Dermatemys; species Dermatemys mawii. The sequence goes on along the minus strand of ML677326.1, from coordinate 30,436,657 downwards.
TTGAGTTTTAGGTCACTGAATATCATCTGGGTAAGACAGGGAGATATATTACCGTATTTTCTATATTTCCTACCCATTGGAATAGTTTGCTCTTGTGTCCTTAATAATGTGTCTAAAAAACTACCAACACTCCTTAACTTTTTTTCACGTATACTTGCTTCCCACGAGATCTTACCTGCCACTTTCCTGAGTTTGCTAAAATTTGCTTTCAGAAGCCCATTGTCTTTGTTGTGCTGTTTTCCTGCGACAATTCCTTAGAATCATGAACTCAATAATTTGATAATCAATTTCACTCAAGCTGCCTTTCACCTCCAAATTCTAAACTAGTTCCTTTTGTTTGTTCAAATGAAATCTAGATTAGCCTCTCCCTAGTTGCTTTCTCCAATGCATTCCAATAACTTGCTGGATAATCTGTGCTGTGCTGTATAATTTTTCCAATGGATGTGTGGGTAGTTGAAGTCTTCCATCACTATCAAGGTCCTGTGCTCTGGACGAGTTTGTTAGTTGTTTTTTTTAAAAAAAGTCTCCCCTCCCCTCCCTTTTTTTCTTAGGTGAGTTTTAATTGGCACGTAGCATGACATCACCCTTGGGGTTTTTTTACCCCTTTTATCCTTAACCAGAGGCTTTCGGCAGGTTGATATATCAACTTAATTCTTATTGGACTCAATAAGTCTTTTATGTCTTCTTTCTGTTTCTGTTTTGACTGTAACTGCATCTAAACCACACAGAAATGAAACTGTCAGATGTAAAAGCAAACCCTTTTGTCCAGGGCATAGCATGCGTGTCAGTACTGTGTCTGTCAGTTTCTTATGCAATTCCTCAGCATAAAAATCAATAACAAAAAGACAAACCTTTTAACAAAATTGTTTAATTGTAAACAAAGCTCCTTTTGTATTAAACCTGAGTAACTATGATCAGAATCTTGTTCAGAAGACTTGGAAGGAAATCTGCAAAAAAAAAATCACATATGTAAGAGGGATTGTGGATTAGTGTTTAGAAGATCATGGGTATTGGAGTTAATTCATTACATTCTGTAACTGTTCTGAGATCCTTAGGTGCTATATAAAAGAAAATTACTGTTATTTATATTAACATCATCCCTGAACAGAAAGCCAGCGTAACTGTGAAGTCCTATGTGCATCCTATTTTGAGGAATCTGGTCAGACCTCTGCAAAGAGGTGAATTTCATCTAAAATAAAGGGAAATATAAATAAAAGTACAATGCGTAAGAAACATCTCATATAGATGTGTATATAGTTCTTGATCACAGATGACACCCAGCTAGTCTCTTACTCTCTACTTTAAAAAACAAGTTGGATGCACTATGATTTTGCTGATTCTATTTACTGAAAAGTGCATATGGTGAGTTTTCCAAAAACGAAATGTATGCATAGAGGGACATAAATGCCCCTGCTTATGCACAGATTATTGAAATTCTACTCCTATGTAGACCTTTTAGTTTTTAGGCAAAATTCTCTTCTTTGAGAAACTGGCAAAGCTCCATTAAAGTAATTGAAGCTGCACCAATTTAAATTATTAGAGAATTTGGCCTTTTATAATTAGCAGCACTTTTCTCCCTCTTCCATAGGTCTCCAGGGAGTTTTACAATAGTCATCTTCTCCTTGACAAACCATCCAAAATAGCAGAATCTTAACTGCAGTATTCCTGCTAGGTATTGTGTGCCACTGCCTGATAACTTGGGACGCTGTGGTTTGTACGTGAAGAAAAAAAAAATCATGAAAAGGCTTATTAGACACAAGGTAACAGGTTTTCTGCTGTCACCAATAGGAAAAAAAATTAACTTTTAATTTGACTTCAGTTTTCATTATTCACACTTGTCAACAGAAAGGTGAAGAGCAAAGAAAATATTAAGTTCCCCAGTGGAACTCACCCAGCAACCATGACTGTCTGGAGAGAGTGTTGTAAATATTATAGCTAACCCAGACATTTGAAAAAAAGAATCACTGCAAGTGATATACATGATTCTTACAACTGTTATTAAACTGATTGTGTTCACAGATGAATTGCACACACTTGTTATGTTATTTCCTCTTTCTATCAGACTATCCATTATTTAAAGAAACAATAAACTATACTTAAGTATGCTTGCTGAGTGTTCTAAAAGGGCAGAGAAGGATTTCTTTCTGTCGTTTCTGCTGTTTTGGAGAGATGGTAAAGTGCACCCACAACTCCATATGAGTCATCATGACTTCTATAAATTGCCTCAAACCTCATGACACTCTTAGTGTCTAATTGTAATACTACTGCTTGCTAATTCCTGAAATGAATTAATGTTTGTGAATGCTAATACTGCATATCTTCACCTGTTTCTTTGGGTCTTGATATTACTGATATATTAGAATAAATCTATTATACCACACCAGCACTTGGCATAGCTGAAGGAAGGGAGTGGTTTCCCATCTTCTCCTAGTCTTCAGGCTAACCAGGGGACAGTTCACCCCACAGTACACTGTAGAGCATCCTGATCCTTACCGACTGTCCCATAATGCATATGCACAAAGGGGCTAAATTAAGGTTACACAGGTAATCTGAATTCTGGCATTTCCTAACATTTGAGTGCTTGAATTTGCATTTTTAATAATGGTCTTTTAACCAAGTTTTATATGTGTGTAATTTCCTAGTGTGACCAGATTGCCTCCACAGTGACTCCACCTGACCCATAAGAGTAAAACTCACCCATCCTAAAGTTTCCATTGATTCTTGTGAGGTTTCTGGCCAAGGTACACTTCAGTCCCACCCTGCTATGGTCCAAAAGAAATTAGAAACAGAAAACCACAACTCAATGCAGGGTCAGCCAACAAGCCTACAGTGGGACTCTAGTTATGTGTTGACCAGCACTGGAGAGGCATGAGACACACTTTCCCAGTGGCTTCCACAACTATTTGTTGACAGCAGAAGAATGTTGAGACTCAGGAATCTTCGGTTCTATTCGTGGATCTGGAGGGGAGAGTATTCTAGTGAGCTGATTCTTCTGCCCATTTCCTCCAACCTTGAGCTTTTCTGTGCTGTCCCATTCATCCTGTTCTTGTGCCAGTCCTGTTTCTACCCAATGCATCGCTCTGAGTCCAAGTTTCTTTCTCTTAGCCAAGCCAATTCTAGTCTTCCCTTCAGGACTCACTCTTTAAATCCCAGTTACCCCATTGACTTGCAGTCTCTGTCCTCTCCATAACAAATTGGTCTCCTTTCCCAGCCTATCCTATTTTCCCCCTCCCACCAATCTCCTTGTCTAGCCAGTCTCAGTTCTCTCTTCCCAGCTCCTCATCCAATCTCTCTTTGTCCCCCCATCCCACTCACTGGCTCCCAGTTCCAGTCTCCTTCCCCAGGAGCGTCATCCAGTTTCAGTCTTACCCATTCACCTCTTCTTAGATCCTTTTCCCAGTTTCTTTTCCCAGCCAGCCTGAGTTCTCCTCCCACTGACCCCGATTCCCCAGCTCCAGTCAAATCCTTCTCTCCGTTTTCCCTGCTCCCATTCTCCAAACTAGTTCCCAGTTCCCACCTTCTTATCTAGTCAGTTCCTGTATTACCCCCTTCCCCTCGTTTCATATCAGTTTTTACCCCGCTGCCAGTGACAGTGTTTCCCCATGACTCCAATTCCTAGTCTACTTGCTTAACCAATCCTGGTCTCCCCCTCCAAGCCCAAATTACACCTGTGATTCCAAGCTGCCTCAATTCTAGTATCACAATAATCTTTGTCCCAATCTTCTTCTTTCCCTTTCCATGGTCCAGTTTTTGTCCCTCTGCATCTGAATCAGATGGATTCTTATTCCATGATTCCTGGATGCCAGCAGGGGGATCACTAAGGGTATGTCTTCACAGACAAGAAAAACTGGCAGCTGGCCAGTGTCAGACAACTCAGGCTCATTGGGGCTTGGGCAATGGGCCTGTTTTGTTGCTGTGTAGAAAGCTGGGCTCAGCCTGGTGTCTCAGTTCTGTGACCCTCCCACTTTGTGGGGCCCTAGAGCCTGGGCTCCAACTCAAGCCCAGACATCTACACAGCAGTGAAACAGCTGAACAACTCAAGCCCCTTGAGCCTGAATCAACTGGTATGGGCCAGTTGTGGGTGTCTAGTTGCTGTGTAGACATTCGCTGAATGCACAGATGAGACAGGTTCCTTGCTTTCAATTCTGTTGCTAACCCACCCAACCTCAGAACATCTGGAAGCAACCATCACAGAGAAACTCTTTTTGAGCCCTTGTAGCCTTGGGGTGAAATCACTCTGTGGGGACTCCAGTGCAGTATAGGTAGCAGTGGGAACCGTGAATGGATGGAGCATACTCAGTCACTCTGTGGGGATGGCACATGAACAGTCCAGGCAGCACTAGGAGCTTAAGCATACTCAGTGCATGTGGAATCTTCAAAAATTTTAGATGTTAAACTTGAGCAAATCTCTACTAAAAATGTGAAAACTGATTTTTAAAAGCTTATAACTTGGCCAAATGTCAGTGGAGTTTTCTCAGGGATGGCAAAGGCACAACTCTAAATAAGCTTGAACTCCATGCTAAATTTCAACTCCCTGCTAAATTTCAAGATCAAAGCATATGGGTGTTCGAACTTCTCACAGAAAAGGTCTCCAGAATTTATTTTTAAATATGGATAAAACAATATATTTTTCCCTAGCCTTGTTCATAGAAACAGCTGAACTATTTTGCCTGAACTAACTAACTAACTAACTAACTAACTAATAAACCCAAAACAGGCTGCGGCAAACCCCTAGCTTGGAAAAATTCAATCCAAATGGTTAAAGTTTCACAAAGTTATGCATGACAGAAGTGTCAGGCAAATTTAATAGATAGCACTACCAGGCCTGCCTATAAATGTGTGTATGTGTCATATATTTTTGTGCAGATAGTACACAATTAAGTAAGAGAATAAAGTATTAGATTGTCCATCCATGTGGTCTAGTATGACACTTTCCATATTCCTATATTTTTATATTATTTAGTCAAGCAATAAAATTACTGATAATTATATTTTGTTCCAGAACAGATTCTCAGATTCACATTTCTCTTCAGTGGGAAAGATTCATATTTCAGATTAGTAATCCTTGATGTATCTTTGGCTAATCTGTACCTTATTTTGCTCACAGACTGAAATTTAAGAATTGCTTCCTTTGTATTATAGCAATTACATGGCAAAACAAAGATAAATAACCATTATAATCATAATTGGATTAATCGGCTAACAATACAAAAATGTAATTATCTCCCATGCTTAAACCATGAGTTTATTTAAAGGTTAATGTTCGTATCTTCTCTTATGAATGGCTCTGATACCTCCAGTTTGTAACTACTTCTGTGTACTTTGTTTGTTTGTTTTTTTAATCAACCACCACCATCTTACAGTCCTGTACAGTAATTCTATTAACTGTGTCATACAATTATAAGAGACAGAAAAGATCTCTCTTTGCAGAGATCTCCCTGCACCCTGGCTCTGCTTGACAGACTCACAGACACACTCACTGACTCCTGTCCTACCCCTTGCTCTTCCTTGCTGTGCTACTTTTTTATTCTTGCAGCTAATAGGTGATTTTGTTCCTTAGCTCTCCCAGTGCCAGCTGGTTTAGTAATTAGCCATTCCTTCCTCAATCAGTGCCCCATCAGGGAACTAATTGAATGTAGAGTGACCAAAGTGCTGGTTCAATTGCTAGTTCTCAGGACTCTGTCACAGCCAGTTATGCTATCCCTTACAGTTGGTCAACACAGTGGTCTTACTTCGCACTGATTGTTTGTACACTAGCTGATGCATATTAAACAGTCTGAAATAAAGATTTCAGTGTAACTCCATTAACTTCAGTGGATCTACTTCTGATTTACCATGGCATAAGAGACAAAATCATTCACAGAGACTCCCAAATATATGCTAGAAAGCAAAGACTGCCTGAAAAATTTGCAGCCATCATGAACTTCCAGGGTAGAATACACTGCCCCCCATGCAAGGCCTGAAATACCTCTTGACCACCGAGGTCCCACTATAGAGGGCAGAACTTGCAAGATAATTTAGTTTAATTGTTGGCTGTCTCCTTTCTTATGCTTAGCCAGCAACAACTTCTAAGAGACCTGGCCCTTATCATCAGCCACTTGAGCCATTCCCTGTGAGAAGGAAGAATTAAACATGCTCAACCAATCCTGCTCTACGTGGGGAGTAGACTCATAAGTGCCCTGAGCATGTGTCCTCTCAAAAGAAAACCTGCTGCCATGTGGAGAGTAGACTTCCTAACAGGCTCCACAGGGAACCTATTCAAAAAACTGTAAATATTAATTGTACATGTCAGGGTTGGCTTTTCCCTTGATGTACAGGCATTTCAGCCTTGTATTAAGGGGAAAATAGCACACTGGGTCTTGAAATATGTATCAGCCCATATGTTTTCCATGTAATCATCTTTTGATTAGAGATTAGAAGCCTGCAACTGAGCTTAATGTAATGCTGCAAAGACCTGGCTTTGTATGCTTGTCAACTTCAAGTATGACTAGGATGTGACATTAGTTCAGAATCACAGAACAGGCATAATATTTACAATGGAAAGCTATTATCTACTTAGCGTTGTCATATATCCTTTTCTTTAACTAAACTGATAAACTCATATTCTGGCATTTTCTTCCATTTATATTTATCAAAGCTCTTTTCAATCAGGTTTCACTGATTGGCCTAAGTAGGCAATGAGAACAATAATGATTTCGCTATTTTTATAGCATCTTTCATCCCAAAGTGTCCCGATGGCTTTGAGAACTAGTGCATAAACAGCAGTACACACAGTACTGAAGGGACCACTTCATCCACAAACGAAATGTAGCCAGTTCAGCACTGAAACCTGGTAAATGTTTCACAATCTACAATACTACATAGTGGGTTAAGACCGGTAATGAAGAATAGGTTTTCTATTACAATGTACAAGAGGAAACAAGATAAGTATTAGGTAATTACCTGAGCTAAGTTGGAATTTGGACAGGACATCAGGGTTAGCATACCTAGGGTGAAATCCTGGCTCCATTTATATCAATTCCAAAACTCCCATTGACTTCTGTGAGGCCACAATGTCCATCCTTCATCTTTAGAAAAATTCTGTGGGATGTGGGATGGCCATGAGTGATTTTATCTTATTTCTGAAGGCCTTTCATGTGTCATACAGAGTTACAGGGTTTCAGCATTATTCTGTATTGACAAGTATAAGGGAGAAATATGAAAAGATTCAGTTATAGTAGAAGATTAAAAAAATTACATTTTATTTTTATTAAATTAGGTATCATTATAATTGGAAACTATGGATCAAATGGGAGCTGTTGGATGCTGAGCACATTTGAAATCTGTTACTCTCCAGCTTGGTTTACTATTAAAGTGATTTGTAACAAATATTTTATTTATGTGTCAGTGTTATGCAGGATCAGCCAAGGTTTGATATTCAGTTTTCATGAAAATAAATCTTTTTTAAGTTGCTCATAAAGTTCAGAAACAAATTATGCTAATTCAACCATCTTCCTGGTCTCAGCCTAGATTTAATTTTTTGTTTGCGTGTGAGCAAAATATAACCTGACATTTTTGAAGGAAAAAAACACTTCTGAAGTACATTCTGATTAAGAATTGCATTCATGCATAACTAAGAAATGACTCAAACAATTTTCTTCAACTTAGTAGATCACACTGAGATCTAAGGAAAAAGTAATACTCTAAGAGAATCCATTCTGTAGTTGTGATTTTTTTATGCAAATGCAATAGAATTTGCAGGTTTTTTTCATTGACTTCAAGATGTAGAAGTTTAGAAATTTGGGGAATTCTCCAGTATTTTAGTGTGAATTAAAACTGCTATTATTTTTTAAAGAGTACTGTAATATCTAAAGCAGGGATCAGCAATCTTGGCATGTGGCCCCCCAAGGTAAGAGCCCTTGGCAGTCCTGGCCGTTTTGTTTACCTGCCGCGTCCACAGGTATGGCGGATCGCGGCTCTCACTGGCCGCGGTTCGCCGCTCCGGTCCAATGGGGGCCGTGATCGGCTGAACCTGAAGATGCGGCAGGTAAACAAACTGACCAAGCCCACCAAGAGTGCTGACCCTGGGAGCCATGTGCCAAGGTTGCCAATCCCTGGTCTAGAGTGCAGCCAGGGGAAATGCACTGGACCCCTTATGATCTAGAGGAAAGAGTACAAGGTTAGGATTCTCTGCACCTTGAAGTCCTAAAACCATGATCTGAGGACTTCAATATCTCAGACATAGGTTAGGGGTTTACTACAGGAGTGGGTGGGTGAGATTCTGTGACCTGCATTGTGGAGGAGGTCAGAATAGATGATCATGATGATCCCTTCTGACATCAAAGTCTATAAGTTAGAAGCCAGGGACTTTGGCATTCTACATCCCCCTCAGACTCCCACCATCCTTATCAATATTTTCAATGGCAGTCAACATTTTTCAAACATTATATAACTATCCTCACAATACCACTCTGAGGATCCAATTGGCAAGTGGTTAAATAACAAACTCAAGGTCAGATTCAAGTCAGTTTCAGAGGTAGGGGCCTCCTGATTCCCAGCTTTATGCTTCCAATATTATGGTGACCAACAGCTAAGTCAATTACCCTCTCTCAGTTTCAGCTTCCTAAGCTCAAAAAGGTACCAGCTTGAAAAGATACGCACCCCTCGGCTCTTCTATTTAAGGCAGGGCTAGAACTTGATTTAGTGGCACTCTCATTTGTTGAGGTGGGGAATTATGTATAAAAGATCATTCATTTCACATCTGACATGTGAACCAGTTATCAGACAATAGACACTATGTACGTCAGCACATCCTCTATGTCTGCCTGGGAGATGAAAGTTGGTTAAGAAAAAAGAGGAAGGAAAACAGTACTGCTGTGGTGTCTAGATCAGTGGTTCCCAAAGAGTGGGAGCCGTGATCGGCCGAACCTGTGGACGTGGCAGGTAAACAAACATGATTCACGAAATATTACAGGGGTTCTTGGGAAAAAAATCCCTAATGGTGGACAGAGCTGTCCATAGGGACCCCAGGCAGCATGGGGCCAGCAGCCCAAGCCTTGTGCACTTCCAAGAGTAAAGCAGATCAAAGCAAACATACCTATCACACTGAGAAGATTTAAATTTCAAGACTGCCTTTACAAAATAGAAAGGGAGGTGGATACTTTTTTGCTGTTTTTAAAATGAAGTAAGCTGCTAGTGTTGTTTTCTAAATTATTATGAAGCACAAGTTTGAGCTTTGTTGTAATATGCATTGTTTGCCTGGACTGCTCAAGAACCGAATGCTTGTGTAGGAGTAACTCTCTGAGTTGGTTTCTTAAATACCTTCATTCAGTTTCACATCTGATACTCCTTGATGAAACATAGTAGCCAGAGGTGCCAGTATGGGGGGGGGGGGCGATGAGAATCACATGCCACCCCCGCATAAGCGCACCCCTCAATGGGTCCCTTCCCTTTTCTTCAGAGGCCCTCCCCTTTTCCAGCAGTGCCCCCGCACCCCTTTTTTCTACTGGAACCTCTAATAGGAGCCTTCTCTTAGAACAAGCTTAATCAAAAGTTGTAGAAGCTACAAAAGTGAGTTTTTGGAAGAGTGTTGTGTGTAATAAGTGTAGTGAGATGCGGCCCTGAAACGTAAACTCTTGTATCAGAGGCCTAGTCTGAAGCCTGAACCAAAGTACTTCCAAGCATTGCTAAGCAAAGCTGGGCTGTGAGCCAGAGGCAGGCCCTAATTACAGAACTTGGAAAGAAAAGGGCTGCTAGAAAGTACACGCTAATGATACAAGTAATTTGTGCCAAGATGGCACCTGGACATCCCGATACGAAGACACTACACAGAGACAACAAGGAACAGCCAGGTGCACCTCAGAGACAGGGTGAAAAGGACAGCATGATGGATGGATTTGTGCATTTGTACCAAGATGATCAAAGGGGGAGACAGTACCCTAATGAGCCAAGGGGATGTTCTTCAATGTGACAGTAGAGATGAGTAATCGATCCTGCACTGTATAAAAGTAGGTCTCAGACTCCACATCTTTGACCAGCCTAGGGGGTAGTTGCACATCCTGCTACTAACTGAGCTGTGTCCATTGTCTGGGGAGCACACAGGGATTAGCAGACCTGTTGATCTGTAATCCAGCTAAGCTAGAGACTGTGATTCATTTGACAATAAACCTGGCCCAGGTGCCTTCATACCTCACTAGAGTCTGTGGTCTTTGAGGGTTCTCTCGGGGTCTGCTGTGTCAGCGATCTGCGCAGAGCTGAGACGGCACACAGAGGGAACACGCACGCAGCCGACTGATATCATCATCGAACAAGAGCAGAGCACCACAATGGTACCTACTGACAACAATAAGCATGTCATAAAAATAAATTCTATATTTCCAAGATCACTGCTTTTATAATTTATGCTGAAGTAAGGGAGAAAATCCATGGAAATATTCATTTTTAGGAGGTGGTTCACAAGATTTGACATTTTAGTGAAAGGGGTTCAAGGATTGTTTAAGTTTGGGAACCACTGGTCTAGAGAAATCTCATAGCATATAAGCACAGTTTCCAAAACCCCACACATTTTTTCAGTTTACTGAGTAGTATGACTGAATAGATTAGTGCCAAACTGATTCTCTCAGAGAACTGGGCCAATCAGATACATGTGGTACTGGACTGACATGGAAAAATTAAGCACTGGGGTTTAATGGCTTAGGCACTAATGCAAAACTAATTCAGGGACAAACAGTGCTCTGTTTTCCCATTGTAAATCCACTTTTAGATACCACATAAATGCCTGCTTTTCTGAGTACCCATAGATTGTGTGAACTCCAGTGTTGATAAATATTAGTGAATATTGATTTCAGTGGAAGCTGTGGTTGCTCAACCCCTCTGAACATCAGGACACTGATTTATCAGTGTGGAAACCTATGTACTGGAGTCAGAGAGCCAAATTCTCCCCTTAAAAACAAGGGTAACTTCATGGAAATCATGAAAAGACAATTTATTAAACAGATACTTGATTTGAGAAGCAACTACCATATTGATAACTTGCATTCAGTGAAAACAAAACTGATTGTAGGTTATTGTGTTGATAGATTTAACTTTATTTAGCTAACTATTTAGCTGTTACTTCTTTAACCTTGATTTCCAGTCCATTATTCATCAGAAAATCTAGGTCTTTCATATTTCTTTGGATACACTGAAGCTGCCATTCAATCAATGGTGTACTTGAACCAGTCGTTGAGAGCAGAACACTTCACTTTTATCTCAGTTACTTTGGTAATTGACCATGGGTGCAAATTCTTCAATCATAGTTTTATTTTTAGTGGACTCCACGCTGCTTTCTTATAGACTAGATTTAGTCTCACTATTGTTATGTAAATAACTTTGATATAGATCATTAAACTAGACATTTTCCTGCACAAAGAGTGACATGAGTCTGTGATGATTACCCATTTAAAAATAAAGCATGGACTATTGACTTTCAGTTCTGCTGCAGATAGCACTTTCTTCATCACATTAGACATTTTGGCTGAGGCAGAGGTAGTAATAGCAAGGGACCACAGTTCCATAAGAAATAGGAGAATAGTACATTTTCTAATTAGTACATTCTTAGTATTACTCACTGCAGTGCATTAAATTGATGATGCATCTGTTTATGACATCATATGCTCCTCTTGAGCATTTATATTTTGTCTTAAAAAATGAAAGATTAGCATTTTGCATTTTATAACAATATCTAACATGCGTCTGTTTTCTTTTTTTTTTTCATTTGTCTTGTATTCTGACAGGCAGCTAAACTGTCAGTGCTCCACAAGAGACCTTCTAAGTCTTGCAGTATCTTTCCTGACATTACCTATAATGCAAATGTAGCAAGGCCAAAAATACTGCTGTTTTGATCACTTTTTTGTAATAATTTAACCACACAATTGTACATCAAACATATTTTAAAGGCCTTTCTGATCATAAATAGCTCTTGTTAGCTCACTACCTTTTGGCAACTTGTGAACTCTGCATACATTTAAAGAACTGTGCCTTTGTGTCTGGCCCAGTTATTCAAAAGAAATCTGCCATGCAGTAGAGCCGGTCAGGACAATTTTTGTTGGTCCCACCAATGGAAAGCTGCACAAATGTGGGCCTTTTAGGCAAATTAATTTCTCTATGCCTTTGACCTTTTCTCTGGTTTAAGGAGGCCAAAATACTAGCTTGATGCCCCATTTAAAGTAATTTTATTGTAGGCAATGGATAATGTGGCCAAATGCTGCATTAACTGCCATCTGCATCAGCAGCTTGTCAGCCAGGTGCAAGTACTCAGCTGGCAAAACTGGCAAAATTTCTTGTGGTTTAATTCAAAAATATGGGGTCTTTCTCTATTTGACAGAAGCCCTCAATCAATATTTCAACATTTTAAAAGTTTTTAAATGGTGCTGGCACTGTTTCCTCCAATGGCTCCTTATATACACTAGTGCAGTTCCTAATCATATCCAATGTAATCTCCATGATATTTACCATATTGCCCATCACACATACATAACTTTCAAGGGGAAGTTTGGATGGCACAGTCCTTGCAAAAGGAAGGGAATAGGTTAAAGCTAAAATGCAACATTGGCATTCAACATGACAGGTCAAGAACTAATATTTGTATCTTATTAATAAAGATTTCATGTCATGTGTGCCTATTCTGTGGGTGATCAGCAAGCAACACTGACAGAATTCACTTTTAACCCTTCCCTAACCAAAATGGATATTTCTGGAGTTTCCACGTAGCAACACTCTTGTTACAGATATCTTCTGAAGTAATTGATAACTTCCCAAAAATATATTCCAAAAATTCCAAGGAATATAAATATAGTTCTAACAACATGCTTTATATTTCTATAGTAGAGAGGGAATGAGATCATAGATATTAAGATAAATAGTAAGGAAGGAAGGATTTTTTTCAATATAACTATTTATGAAAACAAATAAAATACTTGGAATGAAGAAAATATAGTATACAATTCAGCTGTTCCAGATGACATACTGGCTAAAATACACAAAGAATAAACAAATTTCTTTACAAAACTCTACACAATTATTTTTGTAAAAAATTATGGGGAATAGAAATGCCTTTTGGATTCCTTTGCCTTAACAGAGATCTGTGCAAGATTAGGTTGGAGTGGATAGAGTTAGGATTAGGGAAAAAAAGCATATTAACATTCCCCCAAATAGCAAAAACAATAGTTTTAGGATTTATCATCCTGTGGCCTTTATTATTTATGTAATATAAAGTAGGTGTAAGAGAAAGAGTAGGTCTAAGAATTCCGTGGTTTCTAGTTTATATGGTTGGTGCAGTTGTGTATGCAGGTTTATGATTGTGAAAGCTGGTCTCAGTCTGTGAAATCTGAATCAGATTTCAATCACCGACAAATTAGTAGACATTTTAAACCTGGTTTTAATTTAACTCATTATAAAAGTGACAGCTGTTTACAAAATTCAGATACTCATCATGATGGGAGTTCAAGTCACACACACACACACACACACACACACACACACACACAATTTATGAGTGGGATTATGTGACTGGGATCCCTACTGTGGTTTGTGGCTAGGTTCAGTAGTTCTGGTGTACCTTTCCATTTTATGTATTACATTCCTAAAATCTCATGCTTTAAGGTTTCAACCAATAAAGGCCAGAAAGAGAATATTTTTTTCCCCTGATATGTTCTGGGGGTTTTAACTCTTTCCTTTGAAATATCAGAAATGACCACAGCTGGAGGTGGGGCACTGAATAGGTAAGTCAGTTTTCTAAAATGGTGTTGAGAATTCTCTCTCTAGGTGGTTGGATTATGGGCCTTGCTCATGTGCTCAGGATCTAAGTTTTTGTGATATTTGAGGTCCGGAAGACATTTTCTCCCAGGTCAGATTGGCAGGGATTTGGGATTTTTTCCCACCATCTTCAGCACCATGGGCCACAAATCACTTGCTAGGATCATCTGGAATGCCTGCCATTGCAAAGGCTTCAGACGTTGAACCTCCTGTTCTCTGCCTGTGGCACACAATAATTTAGTCTCATTTGGTCTACTTGTCATTGCTGGGCTTGATGTCGGGGAGGCTAGGTAGCAGCTAGTGGCCTGTGAAATAGAGAAGGTTAGGCTATATGATCTGGAAGTACCTTCCTGCCTTAAACTCTATAACTCTAAAGTAGTCCAGGATGGCTGGAACCAGGATTTTGTTTTGGGCCAAACTCTGAAATCTGTGGGAGCCAGGGGTTGGGGTGTGCATGTGTGTGTCCTGCTGGTTTACGGAGAACTTTGAAGACCACTGTATGTAATGTTTGTTGTTGGACATCCTTCCACTGTTATTTATTACTTGAGATAGATACTTAAAAACAACACTGTTGATCCTTAGGGTTTGGCCCTCATGCTTATTCATTATTTTAAGTCTTAATTCTCAGCTTAATTCTTAATTTTTGTGACATTATCTTCCTTTCCAAATATATTATTTTTTATTTGGATGATAGAATTTCCTAAGAGCCCAGTCACTAACCAGGAAATCACTGTGTCACAGTTTGCAATTGTCATAATGATTATGATTTCAAGCGGTATCCCCTGCAGCAGGAAGAACTAGACATGAGGAAGCTGAGAAACAAGGATCTTATGACTGGGAAATTATCCCTTTCAATACACCTGGCAGAGACTGGAATGAAAATATGACTAATAAGTATTATCTGTAAATGCAGTTTACGGTAATGTATCAGTGGCATTTTTCCCTCAAAGAAGAAAAATTAAAAAACAATGTTACCTTTCTATAGTGTTTGAATATATTATACTTTCTCATATAATAAAATATGGCAAAATAAAAGACAGGAAAGGTGAAAAGTAACCATGACATTAAACAAGACAGGTGAATAGGGATATTTCCAGATGTCTCCAGCATATAAGGATAGATTTTAGGGCTGTCCATCAGCAGAGAATTTTAACAGTCCAGTGCAAAAGGCATAAATGTGTATCACATGGAAATGGCCAACAACAGAATAATCCAAGAAAGAAAAGAAAGAAGCCAAAATCCTTTACTGGCAAAAGGTAGCTCTAGCACATGCAAAATATGATTTTTTGGAGATAAAGCAGAATCCATAAATAACTCAATATTATAAAACACATGCTCCAGTGTATTTCTATTCAGATAAAATACCAAAGGGAAATTCTGCACTCTAATAATCCTGATGAAAGCCAACAATTTTCAATCAGAAAATAATAAAATAGTCCCCATTCCTGATCTCTATTCCCCTACCCATGAGCTTCATACTGCTGCTATTCAACATCTACATTTCGAGCTGAACTGCCAGCCGGAGGCAGTAAGATCAGGAGTAGTGCCAGTAGTTGCTGAAAAAGACCAGGAAAAGGCTTCTGTAGAACAACATACAACACCAGACATACTCTTTCAATTTTTTTCTTTAGCTCAAGCGTGTAATTATTCAAATAGCATCCAAACTAGAAAAAGGATAGCCAACCCGTGGGGAACGGGAAAAGACAACAGCTATAGTTAAGGGTGTGAAACTTTCAGAGGTCAAAACCATCTGAACCTTTGCAATCGGCATAATTGAATTAGCCATCCCTAAGAATGAGTCTCTCTCAAAAGTTCACTTATAAATATAGACAGACATCACAGTGTCTTTGGAAGCAAGTGCCTCAGGAAAATACTAGGTATTAAATAGAATGACTAACTTCAGCATTTCTTATAAATTCAGAAAGCTCAACAATTTGTTATCTCCAAAATTATCTAAAAAAAAATGGAAATATCTAGGACTTGTGCTATGAATGAAGCTAGAGCATCTGTGATGGCAAACACACCATTGGGCAGCTGGAGGAATACACAAAAGGAGCCCTGAAAGAACCCATCTTCAGAGAGCTAAAACTTATGGGATTTAAAACATAGAGGCAATTCAAACAGTGGCCTGAGATAGGCAGGAATGGAGGATCCTTGTCCAGGCCCTGGCTTTGATCTCCTGTGATGCTCATGGGCATCCCTTAACTACATCCACACAAATCATGGCAAATGTGGATACTTGCTGCACAAACGGAAAGTTAAAGACTGTCCAGTGTGTGACTGTGGTCACCCAGAACAGACCATGGAACATATGAAAACTCAATGATTGATTCACAAATATGAAGGAGGCATCACAACCATTCAGTCTGGTACTCCCGACACAACTGCCTGGCTTAACCATCTGAATGTACAATTATAATTGTTGTTCTATGTCACCATCAGCCATACAAAGAAGATGACTGTGTAGCACAAGAAATACCCAGCAAGACAAGAGTAACTTCAAGACTCAAAAACTGCATACACATATTCAACAATTGTCAAGTATGGTATGTACCAGCTGTCCTCTTGTCTTGCCGCACAGCAGGTTTGAGATGGCTATGTTTCATCAGTGTATGTGAATCATTTGTAAAGAGCTTGGGATCCTTTGCAATGAAATATGTTACACTCAGTAATTGTGGATTATTATTTATTCATCTATATTTCTTGTCACTTGGCTTAAATACATTCAGCCTGTTTAGCAACAGCAGAAATATTGCTAAATCTGTTTTTTCTACTGCTAAAAGTGACTAAACATATTTTTGTAAATTGATCAATTTATTGAACCCCAGGGGAAGAAACTGTATGTGTTTGTTGTTATTTGCCATATGTAGAGATACCAGACCCTCATTTGCATGAGCCCTTCTAATGCTAGTCATATGCAATCCTGCCAATACTGTGGTTTATTTTTATGGAGTCTGTAATTTAACAAAATAACAGGACACCTTAGGGAATATTTACTTTATTATTTTCATTTGCCCAAAGAACAGACTATAAAAAGATCTTTAATAGCATCTACTTACTTAACTATGATTGGAACTTTAAGTGTCTATCGAGCTCAGGCCCTAAACACCACGCATAAATAATCATCTAAAATAATGAATGTCTCCTACCTAGACGTCTTGTTTTAGCCTCATTAAAATTAAGAACTGTGCACTTTCCTTGTAACTGTGATCAGCATCCATAGCAATATCTAAAGTTCAGATATGTTATGGTTGTACCAAATACTATATAATTCAAAAACACAGTAAAGGACAGCATTTGCTGTAGATTGACTTCAATCCTGGGTTATTGAAACCTTTGCTATTTATAATATCTGATTTTCAGAGGTTTTTGACATTTCGTATAATTAAATATTACAATTTTCTTGAAGTTACATTGGCATTAATAAAATATAATTAACTTGTTCAAAGTTCTGCAAAACTGTGGCAACCTGTGAGCCTTCAGAAAATTTGCATTGCTCCTGAATTTACTATGGATTTGTATTTTAAATTGGGGTTCAGAAATCCTCCCTCACAGTCAATCCATCTCAAACTATGATCTCAACAGATCTCCCCAGTTAAGAAGAACAGGGCCACCTTTATGCTTGGAAGGGAGGGTGTTTTGGGGTGACATGATCCCTTATAGGTGCCACAGTTTATCTTCCAGAGATGGTGGAATTAGGCCATGGTTACACTGGCACTTTATAGCGCTATAAAGCCCCCACGAGCGCTATAACCTCCTCCCCGTCCACACTGACAAGGCACGTAGAGCGCTATAACTGCTGAGTTATAGCGCTATTATTAATCCACCTCCGCATGGGGAATAAGGGCTGTAGCGCAGCTGCTGTAGCGCTACAGCAAGGATGTGGACACCCACTGCGCTACAAGTAATCTCTGGAGATGCCTAGAGCCATTTAAGGCAATTGACGTCTCTTCCCTTTGTTTTGAACTCGGCTGGAGGAATGCGGAAGTACCTCTTTAGAGTTTCTTTCTTAACTCGGCAGATAAGCAATGCAAATGTTTAAGGAGGGAGCCTGTGTGAAAACAGAGCCTTCTGTGAACGGAGGCTCACTGACAGGCTTTCAGAAAAATGGAAAAACCACTGTCTCTCTCCCTCCGCATACACACAACGCGTCCCCCCTCACCCCCCTCATTTAAAAAGCACGTTGCACCCAGCTGAATGCTGGGATACCTGCCCTAATGCGCTGCTCTTAATGTCGCATTAAGTGCCCCAACTGTGGCCATGCTATACCGCAGGAGCATCTGAGTGTGGACATACAATAGCGCTATACATATTCCTGTATAAGGGGACTGCTATAACCTATAGCGCTATAATCTTGTAAGTGTAACCATACCCTAAGTGTGAGCCAGGGCTAATAAGAGAGATGTGAATAGTAATTAGGGCATAAGTATCAGCTGAAAGGTTTTGCCTATTTAATGCTTATATTTCTCCTGTCACCTGGGGAAAATGATGCTAGGAAGACAAAGTTCTAGAGCTTGAAAAAGGAAAATGGTACTGAAAGAAAGAAGCCAGGAACAAAGATAGTTGGAGGAATAGGGAAAAGGAAGCTCTCTGGATGGCCAGCATAGAGAAATGGGCAGTGACTGAAGGTACTTAGACTGCAGGGGAAGTAAATCCCCTGGTTAGTGGGCCCTGAAAAAAAGGCAGGACTAAAGAAAGACTGGGTGATAGGGAAAAAACATTCTTGTGAGGTGGGACTCTGAAGGAAAAGGGTCAGGACTAATTAATTAATTAATGCTAATCAGTGTCTGTGGGGCAAAAGCCTGGGAGAGGGGATAAGGAGGCTGGCATGAAGAAGCGGTGACACAGAGACTCTAGTGGCTGAAGGACTGTTCCAGTGGTAACCAAAGGTTGAACTGATGAGGTAAGATACTATAATGCTGAAAAGGACCTGACACTAGCAAGAGTTTGATCAGATGGGCAGGTTTCAGTTAAATTATGGACTTGGGGAGTCATTAGGGAGTGCTCTTGTGACAGAGCTTCAAGCAAACCACATACTTCTGCAGGAGCTGTGTTCTAGGTCTGTAATTAATCAGTAACTCAGTGTGATGCCATGAGTCACTCTGCAACTGGTTATGCCACCTTGCACAGGACATCTAAAACTGAGGTCCCTGGCTTCATAAGAATATTAAAGGTGTTGTGGGATTTTCCACCAGAAAAGCGGCATTATTCCAATGCTGTGGCCATATGCTAGTTTAGTTTTATTCTGTCAGCCTAATTTCCATTTTGTGGATATGGGGCTCAGGTTCACTGTTTCCTTTCCTAAACTACTAAATAGTACTGCTTTGCACTTTTAGACATTGTTAAATTGTTAGACTAGTCCGGAGTTCCCTGTATTTCACACGAGAAGGGTTATATCCTTGACTTAAATTTTCTAAAGTGACTAGTTGGATGCATAAATGGTGGACAATAGGTGCACAATTTTGGTGGACAATAGGTGCACAATTTAAACCATGCTGAGTATTTGCCCTCTAAAAATCACTCTTCTTTCAAGAGTATCATCAATGCAACTAAAAAGTGAGGCATCCAGAAACAATAATTACTATGAGGATTTTGTTTTTGTTTTCAAATTGCCTGGCATTTACTTTTGATGGGACTTAGGTTCCTAAGTCACTTAAGTGTCAGAAAATCTTACCTCTAGACGTATAAATAAATGATAATATACACCCCTATTCATAACTATGTGCATTTTTTTCAGCCTCTTTATAAATTCAATGTATGGTAAAATGGAATGATGTAACTTCATACTTCTGTAAAATTACAAACCTAACCAGCTTGAAAGAAATAGATAGGGTTCAATTCCTTTCTTTTGTTTTGTGTGGGCATTTGTTAATCCTGAGGGCATTCTGCACTAAACAAACAAACAAATAAATAAATCTGGGCAAAATATTTTAAAATTCTGCATATTTTATGATTAAATAAAGGTGGAGGTTCCAACATGGCAGTGGGGAGCACAGGCAACTGGCTGCACACAGGTGGAAGATCACCGTGCATTCCCCCCGGGACATGGACTCAGTGGTGAGGCTACACCCAACCCTAACAGAGAGCAAGGACCGGGCTTGTCCCAGAAACACCCCAGGGCCCTGCCCCTCTGTGTCAGGTGCAAGAGGTTCTGGCAGGAGGCACAGCAAGGCAGGATCTAAGTGTGGAGGGGCATAGTGTGGGGGGATCCAGGTGTGGGTTGAGAGGGTTCTGTATGGGGAAATCTGGATGCAAGTGGCTTAGTGGGGGATTTGGGTCCAGGAGGGAATCTGGATGCACAAGGGCTTGTTGGAGGGTTCTGGGTGCCATGGTAATGGGATTCTGCAAGGGGATCCAGGTGAAGGTGTCAGGGGCCCAGCAGGGGGACAGGGCCTGGGGCAATTAGAGCTCAGAAGGAGAGTCTGCATGCAGGTGGCTCATTGGGGTGGTCCAGGTATAAGGGAAGTGGTGGGTTCTGGGTGCAGCGGGCTGAGGCTTGGTGAGGGGGGTTGGATTCATGAGGGATGGATGGATAGGTGACCCAGTCCCTACACAGCTGAGGAGTGATTGGTGCAGGAAACATGGGGGATGGAAGGGAGGGAGTTGCAGCACTTCCTGCTGCCAGGGGAGAAATCTGGGGTGGATTTGACACAGCCCCAGATGCCATACAGGGGAAAAGGAAGTCCCATCCCCCTAGCTGGGACTAGCAGCTGAGACTGTTCAGGGGAGGAGCCACCAGCAGGATCTTCCTCAGTCCTTCTTCCTTCCCCAAAGTGATTTACCTCTCTGCTGGCTGCACTGGGAGCCTGAAACATACTGGTGGGGTGGGACACGTGACTGTTCTTATTGCTTCCCTTTATTTCCACATCAAAAGTTCATTTTTCTGTGAGGAAGCAAATAAATCTTTAGGGGAAATAAATTCTGTACCTGCGCAGTGGCACAGAATTCACCCAGGAGTAATTTGTGGGCCAGCAGGCTGGGACTTCCTAGGAATGACAAGGTACAGGAAAGCTATGAAGTCGGTCTGTTTTCAGTTAAAAATGTCTACCTATAATACTAGTTTTTAACAAAATGCATCTTAAATAACTATTTTTTAAAAAAACTAAAAATAATGTCATTAAAATCTGATTGATGATACTATATTTCACAAGGCAGAGGTGCCTGGTACAACACAACATTGTAGTATGCCAGCACGGCCTACAAAGTCTTATGGGTAGAAGACCATATTTACTCTGAAGTGAATTTTAGTTCATCTTGTCTATAAAGTGAATCCTGTAAATAATGAAATCAACAGAATACCATAGTTGCATATTTTCATTACATTTTACCAATATGAGGCTTCTTGCAACTATATGGGAATTGGACATTCTGTGTTTGGACTAGGACTACTTCTGCATGTGAATCTTACCAGCTCAAACCTTACTCTGGTTTGCATTTTCCCTAGTCTTCAAACTGTCTTTGTGTCTTGGTACTGCTTGCAAGGTAATTGATATAAAGTATGTATGGAGACCTCTACCATACGAAGACTAATGACAGAAGTTGCCACTGAGTCAATCTCACTGACCATTCATATAGGCTTAACATATACAGCCACACTAAAAATAGACGTTGCAATGGGACTGACTCCAAAAAAAGCTGCACATTTGCTGTACCCACAAAAACCCACATTTACATTTGAAAATTACATGAGAAAACTGATTCGCATTATGTAGGTATGCATTTCTTAGCTCGTATGAACAATTTCCAAGGTGCATTTGCAAATGCAGGCTTTTTTCAATTCATTTATTACTCTTTCCTTCATATATTTGATTAATACAGTGTATGAATAAAATCTGTATGTTTGTTATCTCCATAACACAGCAAAATTACCTCTAAAAAGGCAAAACCTTTTTTTTAACCATTAGGAATGGTAACATGGTAAGTACACATAAATGGAATCACTCCTGCTGAGGAAAAAAAACATTTTTCAGTTTAAAATGCAGCAGTAAAGTTTAATCAACTCCTGCTGCTTCAACAGAAAAACTCTTACAAGAAGGAAACAAGGTATGTAACTTGCAAAAAAATTATATTTCAAATGTGTCTGACTCTGTGGGCAAGCCATTTGTTTATAAAATATTGACTTCAAAAATGTACATGGAGTTCATTGTGCATGGCTTCTTTCAACACGTTTAACAATATCTATAGGCTCCTCCATCCACCATATTCCTAGTACAATAGAACAGAATATATTTCACTCAATTCAGTAGAATGAATACATATTACATTTGTTTAATTATGCCATAGTTGATTTTAAACACTAGCCAGCAGCAATGTCAAATTATCTAATGCAGCTTATAAAGTGTTTTAACTCAGCATCAGAAAGAATAACATATCTGATTTAAAATGGCTTTTCTAAATCTGCCACCTTTTATAAATAAGCCCAGAAGCTCTAATGTGAGCTAACAGAGGGGACTTGGGGAAACTAAGCTCTATAGATAAACTCCATCAGCAAAAACAGATGTAAATCCATCTCTTCCTTCAGAGATAATATTCTTAGTATATGTGAATCAATACTGGTCACTGCAGCTTCTGATACCCAGCAGTATAAGTGCCACTTTTAGTGGTTAACACTTTGTACCCACTCAGCCGGACATAACATTCCTTGATGGAGAGGTCTAACTAACTGACAAGAGGTCAACAGCTGGATTTCCGTTCTTTCCGGTTTGTAAAGGTTTTTTTTGTTCTTTTAATATTTCTTTTTATTAATAGGGTCTGACCCTGTGAGTTGCTGAACACCACATACAATTTTTCCCATAATACTTGTCATTTTCATATATGAGCCAAAACTGTAACCTTTACTATCCAGCAATCCGATAGGACTGATTTAAAGGGGAACATAAAGCTATAATTGACATTTTTCATGTGGATTATTTTAATGGCAGAACACTGCATAAATTGTCTGGGATTCATTCCAAAAATCTCTGGGCCACATGTCCATATGCGAAAATACTTAATTACTTGTAATTTTAAAATGGTTGAATCAACTTTCTTCAACTTTGGCTTTTACTTAGATGCACTGAGATTTATAAAAACAATCAGATCTATATAAGCCAAGGGTGGAGAAACATATTAAGGCATTTTTGAGTTATAATTGCATATTTTTGACTGTATTATGAGTTTATTAACTTTACACAAATAATTCAGAAGTGTTTGAACTATTTTGCTGAAATTTAACCAAAATCTATGTTAAATAGGTTGAACCTGAGTGTTAGAGAAAGGTCACTTGTCCTTCATGAAAAAACTGTTAATTTATACTTCTATTTAAATAATATTATTTATGCTTCTATAATGCATTATTTCTATGTATTATTTATCCATGTATTCTGTTACTTATGTATTATTTATGCTATTGTTTAAAATGACAACCTCATTAAATAACAATCCCACAAATTGACAGATGGATATACTGAAGAAAAGAGAAAAATATTTTTAGAGACTGCATATAGATATATATACTTCTATGCTTCCTAAAATGTACTTTAAAACCATCCCAATGAGCTAAATTACATGTCAAATATGCCCTCGTCAATAATATCTAGATATCTATGCTCTTGTATAATTAAACTACTAACAGATTCTAAGATTACCTGACACGAAGACAGCTCAGGCTCCTGACAACACTGCATGTACCACTGGAGATGATAAATTTTAGCTTTTCAGACCTAAGGATTACAGAGAAATTTATACATACTCATTGTTCAAACAACAACATGACCCACATTTCATAGTAACAGACCTCACTCCAATGATGGTTTATTTGTAGCATGGCATCTTTCAGAAGAAAACTTTGTTGAATTATTGGACAAAAATGAAAGACCCAAAGGTGAATTCCCTGCTTCAGGAAGGAATACTTGAAACAACTTTGCTTCTTTCTTCCCTCTTAGCCTCAGAATTTCAATTTACCAATCTCCTGTCTCATTCATGATCATCTAGTGTCTGATCATCACCCACTGATAATGGAAACAATCCAATTCAGTTCAATGTTTGGACAAGATGATCTCTTGAGGTCCCTTCCAGCCCTACTTTTCTATGATTTCATGAAATAAAAAAAAATAACATTGAAACAAAACATTTTGATAATCTCTAATCAGAGTTTTTGTTTTGCGAGAAATTTAGAAATTTAAAACTTTTCATTCCCATGAATGGGACGATGGGTGAAAAAACAAATCTCAGAAAGGAATTTTTGCTTTCCAGACAACTCTAATATTTTCTGTTGCAATCTGTCAGCCTCTGTGTAGAGCACACTTTTAAAATGATGACACGTAGACTATTTAAAAATCTTGTTTTACAGTATGTTTAATTATAGTTTTTTTACAGCACTATCTCCACATATAGTGTTGGGAAGTATGATTGTATTCACTTCCCACATGGGCAAACTGTGGTAGTAAGCAAAGTGGCTTGCCTAAGGTCACACAAGTGACTGGGAGAGCTGAGAGCAAAACCAAAGGGTCTTGACTCCTAGTTCCCCATGATGACCTCTGGACAATAATTTCTGAGACATCCACAAAAATGATATTTTTCACACTCAGGTGTCCAAGGATCAAGATTTTTTTCCCTCAGCCTCTTCCCTTCATGGCAGGAACAATATCTAGCTTTGTTGTACAATACCCACCACAACAATTTCTGATCCAGATCAGGGTATCTGAGTGCTCTCACAATATTAGTAGCTACATACAAAAAAGTAAGTTGAAAGAACATTAAGATTATAAAATCAGGCACCCAAAAGTTTCAAAATAACCAATTTAAGGTACAAAGTGATGAGCAACTGAAACCAGGGCTTTATAATGGGAAGTGTCTTAAAGTAGAGACCTTAACTGTAGGTAATGTAATCATTTTTGCCTACACCAAGTTTGAGGAAATTGTGACTTTCACCAGAATGGCAATCATGCGTTCTACTAGAAAACAAACAAGGTCAACAAAAAGAGGGAACACGGGTATTTATTTTCTCTCTCTCTCTCTCTCTCTCTCTCTCTCTCTCTCTTTCCCCTCCCACCTTCCCCCCAACACCTTAACATTGTTTTCCCTCACTGCATAGCACAGCAGCTACTTTATATGCACAATAAAATATAGAATGCCACATGTGCCAGAAAAGAACAGAGGAAAAAATACAATTCAGTATCTAATATATTCAGCGCTGAACCTGTTATGGGAGGTTACAGTGCTTTCCAAGTTTATACTTGACTAAATTAGCAAGGCCTACAGCCACTCAAATCTAATTTGAATTGTTATCTGCAGCCCTAATTGCCAGACCCTCTACACCCAACTAGTGAGTGCCTTCTGCTTTCATTACCCCCCTCTTACTGCTGATAGCAAATTAAGTACTCCACCTAGGATGATTTTCTTCTATTAAGACAAAACAGAGACATACTGATTAAATTTAAGCTGTCAGATCTTATTTCATTTATCACTATTACCATTCATTGGAGAGTACAACTAGTCATTTTCTTTTGTGATACTTCCATTTAAACTTTTGTCATCAGATGCAAAGGATGTCAATAGCTGAATTTATTTTTTCAAATTATTAAATTTTTATGGATGTACCTAGTGACTGCCTGTAATCATCATTTAATAAGTCCCTAAATCTGATGTATGTAGCTTTGAGGACAGTAGTGATCACAGCTAGCTGAAAAAAAAATGTTGACAAAGATATATCAAAGAAATTAAAATTTTCTGCAAAATTGTGTCAATTGGGTAAATTTTAATTTAGAAGAAAAAATGGAAAATTTCAAGGGTCAAAATATTCCATTCCAACAATTTCAGAATGAAAAGTATTGATTTTTCATTTTGAACTGATGTTTTATTTTGAAATTTACTTCATAAAAAATGAAGGTCAAAATCAAAGCAATGTTTCAAATTTACAAAACCCCCACAATGTTTTGCCTCAATACGTTAACTTCATTTCATTAAAAAAAGGCTTACCCCCAATTCAGTATAATGTCTTTCCCTCCTCCCCCAACTGTGAGAATCTTAATTTTTGATCAGACAAAAAAATCCACTTGCTCACGAGTTCCAATAATCAGAGTCCCCCTTGATTTCAGTAAACTTTTGACAGGCCCCTTCTGTGGTTATTGCACCTTATGGTCATCCCTTATAATCAGGGCATTCCTTATGGCGGACTTCAAAAAACAACAGCTAGATATAGAGATATAGTTGATGCTGTAAATGAAGAAATAAATGGGAATTGAATGGGAAAAGGGAAGACTATTCCTAACGGATTCACCCTATTGTTTATTTTTTGTTGTTCCAATACAGTTAAAATATAAGAGCCACAAAAAGCACAATTTGACTGAATGACTGAATTTTGTAGACATAGTAATAAATGAAATGATTCATTATTTCCAAAAAAGAATTACTGCTCAGGAGAAGGGGGAAGGATTAAATGGGTTCTTAGGGATATAGGATGCATTTCACGTACATGATTCAGATACATTTAATGTAAACTTTTTTGCAGGCAACAGCACTCTTTGTCTTGGTCAGATTTTTGTTTATATTTTAAGCTCATTTGATTCTATTTAGTATTGGCTGCTTGCTACTGATAGCTTTAGGGAAGAAATCATGCTGAAAAATGAAGCTTCAATGAAGTAGCAATTTTTTTCAGCTTACATCAGCAAAGACTAAGGAAACAAATGACATTTACTAAGGCCTTTTCATCTGAGAGTGAGATATAAATTGTACAGTACATGACTTGCAGAAACTCTTTTATTTGATCATGAAGAATAATGGAATATTGAATAATAGATTAGCTTCTCTTCAGAAAACTCTCTTCTACAAGGGAGGTATTTGAGAAGTTTGACATTGTTTTGCAAGATTCAGGGAGAAAGTCCATCTCCTAGCTGGACAGGGCATGACAAGATTTTTTAGATCAGAGGTAATGAAAGAAAATAATAAAAATTGACAAACAAAAATTTATTTCCCAATGAGTATATATAGGAGCATATTTGAACTTCTATACATCTCAGACTTCCGGCCCCACAAAAAAATTTAGGCTATTTGTGATGGCATTATTGGTATTGTTGCTAATAATCTGTTGATTGACCACACTTTGGTTTGCCATGAAATATAGACAAGAGACCAAATAACCAATGTCAATCAGGTTTATTAATCTACTGCAAGAAAAAAGGCTCTGAGAAGCTGTCTAGTGCAGTGATGTTACGGTCACCTTTTGCATGTGTGCTCTGCAAGTTACACACTTCAGCTGGTATTATTTATATGATGATTTTTCAAATTACACATTTCTTTACACATCATTAAAATCCAACCTGCCAGTTTGTCCCTAACTTCCTCTGTTCCTTCTTTAATTTTATTTTGGATGCTAGCATTCCAATATCGGTCTGTGAAGGTACTTCCCCAGCTTGTACTAAGACATAGAACAAATGTATCTTGATTTTGAGAAGTTTCCTGTCTGCTTATGCCAATGCTTACTTTCACCAAATGCAAGACATTATGAGATACTTAGCATAAGTGAACAGGATTATGATATAGGCCAGTTTAGGCTACATCACTGCTACAATATATGTTCTTCATGCATGCTAATGTGTATATATGTGGTGTGGGTAATGTGTGTTATTAATTTGATATATATACTATGCTAACCAGAATGTATTAGCCAGCAGTAATTATTACTTGTATCACTGTGGCATCTAGGGTCTCTGATCAGGGATCAGAGTTCCATTGCACTAGGCACAGTGCAAACACATAGCAAGCAGATGCTACTATGGCTATTGCTGTCAGTAGCTAAGAACCAGTTAGGAGAATGACAGTCCTGAAGCCTTAACACTCCACATTCCATTTGTTCTACATAAGGTGATGTTTTTATTACAGAAAGTCAATGTAATTCACCCTGCAGGGTGAGAAATCACTTGCAGGACAAGAGGCACCCTCCCCTTTTTCTGCCCAAAATGTTTCCAGTGGGAGCAACAAGAGCAGGACTTGCCATAGGCTTTGTGAGGCCCTGCTCATCTGTGGAGGCCCCATTGAACTTAAAACCTGGTCCCCACCCCACCCCCAATCATTCATACCCTCTCCTGACTGAAACTTTCCTCAAGATGTTTGAGAGATGGTGGCCTCTAGTGAACCACAGACCTGAAATGTATCTTGAAGCCAACTGAAGTCACAGTGCAACTTTCCAAAGAGTGAGTGAGAAATGGTTAACTTATTCCTCCTGCTACTAATATCAAAATGGCTATAGACTACGAAATGGTGCTTCAGCTTGTAAGCCAGATGGATAGATGTATGCATGGCCTCAACACTACAGCTGTCCTATCCCCACAAAACATCTGGATAGGTGTGTAGGCTAGCCAGCTATTTCCAGAAGATCCTTAATGGAATTAAATGGGTCTGATGACCTCTACAAAATCTGGAAGGGAAAGCAAAAAGAAAGCATGGTACAGGGCTGCTTCCCTGGATGACAACACTGACATAAGTATCATGGGAGTGAGGGGCCTGGACTGCTTGAATAAGGAATGAAGAGTTAGGTTTCTTCCTTGAGCCCAAAATGTATGAATCATATAGTTATCCAGGGCCATAAAATCACAAACTGTCTCTAAATTGATGCCCAGAGTTTAGTATGCAGTCATTAGCAAGTAAAATGGAATTTATAGCTGCTGATGGGATCTGTACTTGCTTACTAGGAAGCCTGATATCATAACTCCCAAATATTGTTGAGGGGAAACAGTAGGAGGCAGAGCGGGTATACGATACTTCTTCTCATGATCTGTTCCTGATGTTTATGGTTCAGAGTCGCTATTTAGGATCCTCTGCTACCTCTGTGTAACCATAGTTATCACTGCATTGTTTTTATTTGCAGGTAGCAAAAGACTAACAATTTCTTTCTGAAGCAGAGCTTGACACATGATCTTTGATTTTGATTACCATAAAGTGCTCTGCGTCATGCTACATTTCAAGACTGCTTGGAAAATTCATTTAGTGTAGAACCCACTTTCCCATTTCCTTCAATTAGAACAGGATGAATTTGTACAGGGACTCATACATGACTGCTCCATAGACTGCGATGGCTTTTATTTCCAGGTGTAGTAGTTTTGATTTAGAACTTCTATTATAGTTTGGGCCCCAAGTACCTAAAAACATTCTCTCTTAATGCTTAATAATTGAACTAAGGTAGTTAATGGATTTTTACATTTCTTTTAGCAAGATCAGGCTCAGACTTTTCAACCCATCTGCTGAGATCAGTTAGGATGCGTTACTTGAAGACCCAGCATTTTTATATTAGGAGATATAGACAGGGAATCCTTGGCCTTTGATTCTGGAATATATTTCTATCCTTGCCTGCTGGCACTGGAATGTGAAAACCAGGCTCCAGTGAAATCAATAGGAATTTTGTCATTGATTTCAATGGGACCAGAATATCACTCAAAATCTGTTCACCTTTTGGGCAAACTACAAATATTTTTTGTTTACTCAGCCTTTTGGGGAGGTGATGGAGTGAGAGGGTAGGGTTGTGTTATGTGGGTGGATTTAAATAAGTTTACAAGGGACTTCACATCTTTTCCAGTTGTGAATGTTGATCACTGGTTATATAACATTTTAAAATGTACTTAAAGATTCGTTTAGAGGCTCTATAGATGTACAAAAGAATAAATATGTACATTAAATTTGAATATTTGCACAAGTAAATGTTTATACATGCAAAACTGCACTAAAAAGTTTCAGGTTGAAGCGAGCCCTCTTTAAAATTCTGGTTCATACAATAAGAGTTGGAAATTAATCCAGTTTTCTGGATCTTTATATTTGGTATAAATTATTCACCATATATCCCAGGAACAAAATTATTCACCATATATCCTAGGAACAAAAGTGTCAGAGTTAGGGAATTTGGTGAAAAGGTAAAATAACAAAATATTTAACAAGAACTGAGTTTGATTATCTTTGAGACATATCCGAGGATAAAAACCCACAGCATGTTCAAAGTAAACTTACTGTGAAAAATACTTGTTATTCAAGGACTAAGAAATAAGGAAGAAACAGCACAAAGAGGATTGTATATATCCTTCAGGATTTTTTACCTCCAGAAACAGCAGTACAAAAGGAACCGGGGTGTCATATTTCAACATCATGATGAATGAGTTTCTTGACCACCTGTTTTAAAGACAAAGCCAGACACACAAACCAAAACAATTTTAACACCCTGAAGAAATATTAAATAAGCATTACTGTTAATTCAATTTGCTGTGATTAAACTATATTGTATCAGTAACAGGGGACAGATTAGTCTTTTAATCAGTCTTGTTAAGAGCTATTTTGTAGCTTTAAACCACAGCCTATCTTGTCAGGGGATCACATAGTAGTGCAAGCCCCTTGAGGCATGCTAGGAAGGGGAAAATACAAATTGTCCATTGTCTTTTCCTATACTATTCATTTTATTTATCTTTATCATAAGCCTTTTATTTGCTCCCATTCAATGGCAAATCTCTCAGATCAGGATTTCATCTTCAGTCTTTCTCAGTACCTTCCCCTCAGGAAGCTTTTGCATGCCTCTACATATACTAATCACATGATCATGGCTTGCGCTTTTGAAAAATAATTCTCATAAAATCGAATGGAGACCTATAAAATCTTTTTAGAAGTACTGACAGAAATAATAAACACAAAACAATTGACATGAATTGAAGCTTTATCAGAAACTTGCATTAAAGAGAGTACAAATATGACAGCACAAACCAGCATTCATAATTTAAATCAAATTGATTTAACATTGTCAGTGATAAGCATGTAAATTCAGGCTACCACATGATGCCCTCATAACTTTGCACATTAATTTAGCACCTGCTACAATTTCATCTTCATTTCTGAATTTATGATATTTTACACTATTGCCCAATTATATTTACTTCAATAATATTAGCACCTGGAGAGGAAAATCATGCCTTCAGTCTATTACAATTTTGGGGAATATTAGCAAAACAGTGCATAAGGAAGAAGCAGTCAATATTCATTTAGACTTTGACCTAATAATCGTATATGTTGATTGGTATTTCTACAATGCTATACAACAAAACATTGTAGAAATGTGAAAATGGTCTGGGATATCATATTAAAAGCTTTTTTTTTTTTAATCCAGGAAGGAATTAATTGCAAAGTCAGAAGATGACTCTTCTCTTCCTGCCCAGTCAGGACATGGATGGGAACCATGGAAGGTTCTCCACCTAGTCCCATTGAAAATGGGAAGAATCTCCTGCCTCCTTTGCACTATATTCCCCCTTCCTGTGACCCTGTAGCATGTCTGGAGCATCCAGAATCTGTTCCTTACAACTGATAAGATAGGGATGGAAGAGTGAAGGCCTAGATCAGAACATTGAGGGAATATGCATTTTCTGCCCACACCCTTGCATGAAGCCCAACTGAACAGGGAGAAACCCCTGCTATAGCCACCGAAGTGGCATTCCCTGGCAATGCAGTTCTCTTGGAGCCACATTGCCTGGATGTCTGAGTAGGGCAAAGTTGACAGAGGTGGTATAACTGGCCTCTAGTGGATCCCTTAGACCACATAGAATTTAGAGAATCTGTTGACTCTGATGCGGGACTATCTGATTCTTCCCCAAGACAGAAGGCAACTATCCCATCACTTGATAGAATCTGGAGAAAGCTATCTGAGATTCCCCTCAGATTACTTCTCCTGCCTTTCCAGGTTTTCTACAAAATATAGGTTGCCCCAGTATCGTTATTAAATGTATTTATTAAGCCCGATGCTACAGAAAACACAAATGAAGATTCAGTCCCTGTCCAGAGGAGAATATGTTTCGAAAATGCCTTGTGGTTGAATACACAAATAAGGTCTGATTGTTTCTTACACTTCAGCTTCTTTGTGCAACACTTCCGAAATCACCAGATTAATGGGCCAACTGCTAGACCTATATTTTCCTTTTCATCAATACTAACTCTGATTTCCTCCTCATTACAGACTGTAAAAACAACTCTCTGAATGATCACCCTCGTCTAGGTCAAGTGATTCATATTCTTCTTTTCTCACTCTGTCTCTCAAATAGTTGTTAATATTTCCACTGTGAGATCTCAGCAAGACTTGGGCTTAAGCCTACAACTGTTTCACACTTTCATGCATTCCAAGGCTTCCCTGCATTTTAGGTATATATCTGATACTGAGGAATCTCTACCGAGCATGAGATACCAATAAGGTAGCCAGCTTAGCAAAGCCTTCCAAACTTGCTAAAGTTTCATGATTAACTTGTAGTACAATTAGTTCAGATTGTTGTGGGTAATGCACATCATGCCTCAGATACAGACCAGGATATTTATTCAGACTAATCTATACCATTAAAGAGGTTTAGTTTCAGGTCTATTTAAGTTCTGAGCTGATTTAGATTAGAAATTAAAAGTCTTATTTTGAAGCATTGAAATAATTGTGAAGACAATAAAGCCTAATGATGAAAATGAATTCCATTGCCATAAAACTCTCTTTTTAAATGAAAAATGTCATACCTCTTACTATTAACTTCTTAGACTATTATGAATAATTTTAAAATATAATTTGCATGTTACCACTTACACTCCTAGTTAACTCTTTGCATCAGATACCATGTTGAGGAACGTGCATTGGTTAGATTTGATTAGGCTGAATAGATTCAGCTTGGTTAATGAAAATAGACTGCTGAATATCACTTTTGTTTATGACCAATATATAGCAACTTTCTAATTCTTATGAAATAGCAGAAAGTTTGACTGAAGAACTTTACAGAGCAATGGCTAAGTTATGAAACCTGAAACCTTTTTAGTGTTTATTCTTCAGATTACATTTTGTAAAACTTTTATAAAAATTCAGAATGTTGGTCCTAAAATGCCTCTCTTTTTTAAATTGAACAATTTAGCTATAATACCAAATGTGCTTGATCCTGTGAAATATTATGACTTCGGTAAAGCAGGACCAGGCCAGTACAGCCATATACACTAATTTCCACTTTCCCAGAGCATAAAAAAACAGACTATTTCAGTCGGTGGACACTACCCATTCTAGATGACATTGGATATCGCTTCTATCTTTATTTATTTGGACCACCATTCTTTTTCATGGCTAAAGTATGTGGCTAACTTGGCCATTATTTTTACATATTGCATATTGACAATGTACATATATTTTGTATGTACTGAAATAGCTGCTATGCCAATTATGACTTAGACACGAAGTTTTTGTTAGGACAATGTACTGTCTATCCCAGAGGTAGGCAACCTATGGCATGAGTGCCAAAGGTAGCATGCGAGCTGATTTTCAGTGGCACTCACACCGCCAGGTTCCTGGCCACTGGTCCGGAGGGCTCTGAATTTTAATTTAATTTTAAAAGAAGCTTCTTAAACAC
Source organism: Dermatemys mawii (assembly GCA_007922305.1). Taxonomy (NCBI): domain Eukaryota; kingdom Metazoa; phylum Chordata; order Testudines; family Dermatemydidae; genus Dermatemys; species Dermatemys mawii. The sequence goes on along the minus strand of ML677326.1, from coordinate 30,403,520 downwards.
TTAAAAACCTTATTCATTTTACATACAGCAATAGTTTAGTTATATATTATAAAGTTATAGAAAGAGATCTTCCAAAAATGTTAAAATGCATTACTGGCATGCAAAACCTTAAATTAGGGTGAATAAAGAAAGACTCGGCACACCACTTCTGAAAGGTTGCCAACCCCTGGCCTATCCCATTTAAATGACCATCGGTGCTGCAGAAAGGGAGCTTCTTTTTCAGACTTTAAATGGAATTCCATAGAAATCACTCTGCAGGGCATAAAATCTCACACAGTCTAGGTATATTTTACGTGGACTTCACTCTAGACATGCTCATGCAATGAGCCCTATAACTGCACTATTGAAAGAAGAACTTTCCTTAGTTATTTTTATTTTTTTAAAAAAACAAAACTGTCCCCAGGTACCCCAACTAACAGGCCTGAAAGGACAACTCCTTTGCATTACATGCACTGAATGATCAGCATTAAAAGAGGAGGCATTAAAAAAAAAAATCAGTGATAAGCCACCCAGTAACTTCAAAATGGCCTCTTCAAAAACTGGTTATATAATCGTGTTCATCATCTATACTGCTGGGTAAAAAGTGTCTATTGCTATAGCGCAATTGGCATTGGGATCAGAACAGTTTAGAGTTAAGAGACTATATTATTCTCACCTTTGTATGTTTACTATTACTTTTTTTACTATTGGAAAGCTGTTAAAAGATACAATTCACAGTGAGTGAGAGTGATTTACTGGGGAATGAGACACAGGCGTTCTTCTCATGACCAGCTAAATTGAAGTAGCTAAACATGCCTCTTTGCATCCTACACACATATACGCACTTCAGATGCACTTTCAGACTTTCCTCAGACCTAGTCTCCAAAAACACCTTCTCTTCAATCCCCCTTTAGTGCATATGCTTCTGTCAAAGTCTAATAGCCCATTTCTCCTCAACAGACAATATCGTATTGGTCAAAGTGCAAATGTATCATTGGATATAACTCTATATTTCTTTTCTCTTACATCTTACCTGTAAGTTTGAAGGGTTTTTTGGCTTTTGATTTGTTTTTTAGCAAAAGAAAAATGTGGAAGTCTTTAACTTTTGCATATGCAAAAGCTGTTTTGAAACAATAGTAGGTAAATGTGGTAATGAGGCAGTTTTAAGGTTGTGAGTTTTAGTTGTGCAACCATAAAATTGCATTAACAATAGGGGGTTAGGTGTTAAAAAATACAAAGTTTATTATTTGAAAGAACACTTCAGATTCATGCAGTACAGATATTATAATGTTTTAAAGTATTTCTTCTGATATATCCTGCAGGGAATGAAAGGAGTGGAAAATGTATTCCTTTGCACCAAACCTGTCAGAAAAAGAGGAATTAAAGTCATACTGTGTTATTCTTCCAACTCAGCAGGAATCTGACATTTCACTCTGTATAGCCAAGCTTCCATAGCTTTTGGAAACTTAGGGTTAAAGATTAGGATGACCAGATAGCAACCGTGAAAAAACAGATCAGGCGATAGAGAGCTAATAGGCATCTATGTAAGAAAACATCCCAAAATATGGGGCTATCCCTTTTAAAATGGGGCATCTGGGCACCCTACTGAGAATGGAGTTTGGAGAGCTAGTTTCCACCACACTATCCTCTTGGAAAAAACAAGGGGCTCTCCTGAATAAACCAATTGCTTTTGATGTTAGCTTTCATTTGCAAGACTTTTCACTCTATAGCTTCAGAAACCTGAGTGGGGAATGACTATGGCAGATCAAGGCCAGGAAATATGACTGATGAGCCAAATGTCCTTCAAGGATATCTGCAGGACTTCCAAACAAATGTTAGAAAATCTGTAGATTAGGTGGGCCATGATCTGTCTGTTCTGTGCATATTCAAACCTGTCCTCTGCACTTGATGTGATGGAATCTTAACAGCATAATAGATATTAATTTCCAGCTTTTTTTGGACTTCAAACAATTTTTTTCAAGTACATATTTGGATCTGATTTGTTTTCTTTTTTTACCTTGTTTTTCTTAACCTCTAAAGTTCAATGTTGTGAAGAACATATTTTCCAACTATGATATTATTAGTTTTGATATTAATCACAATGTCATTGAATCACCAATATTAATTTGCTCACATTCACAAAATATAGCTCTTAAAGATAATTCATTCTATGACTGAAGTTAATTAAGTTAACTGACTTTCACTGAACACAGATTTAGGTGTCTTGAGTAGCAGGGTAATCATCTATGGACAGGTATATTTAAAACTTAACTCAGAACAGTGCATGTTTTTCACAACAATGCACACTAAACAGGTTCAGAGGAAGCAGTAAATGGTGAGAGCCCAAGTGCCGCTTTTTCTTGACAGTCACCTCCTATTTATTCCTCTTATACAAAACTAACATAATAGATGTTAATATTGCTAAAAATTCCAAATAAGCGGGCAACAGACTGAAGATAAGCATGAATACATTACACAGTTGTTGTATTGATCAGTTATTCATTTAGTTCAATGGATGTTCAGTGTGTACATTTGTACTATGTGAATTCATAGAAGTGTAAATAAATGCTCATTAAATATGTGTAAATGCTAAGTTTTAAAGTGATGAACAAAATTACAACTGAACTATTAAGGATATACCAAAAGTCACCTCTTGAGTTGTCTAATTTTATTTGTACTGAATATCTCATGTTGTGAACTGATAGTTTTGCAAACATCAGATCTAATCATTTAATACAAACCTATCACTTCTTTCAGTGAGCAGTGAATATTCCAAAATGAAGTTCAGATATGTGCAATCAACTTGCCATATATTTGTCTCAAAGGGTTAATGGAATTTATTCTTTATTTCAGCTTACTACAAGGCTTCTCTTGATTTTTCTAACATAAAGCTTCTTCTGCAATATCACTATATTGATATTTTTTAAAAAATACAAAAGGTGAGTGCTTTTATTTTAAAAGCATGGGATGTTTATAATGTGTAGCTGAAATGAAAGTATCAGAGAAACCAAGGAGGTATAGAAACAGGACATATCTAAGAAATGAGAGATGAAAGATATAGATGAGTTCTGGTAACACTCGCTCTCTGCTAGTTGAATGTAATGGTGGTCATCTCCTCCACAGCATTTTAATCATATACTATTATTTATGAACAAGTACAGCAATAGTGTTCTGTCAGATAGTCATATTTTCCATTACTCCAGCCTCTCCTGGCCATTTTATGATCATCTGTGAAATCAACTGTGTCTGAGAAAAAGTTGTCTGCAGTAAATTTATTTATTGAAAAGCGGAGGCAAGTCTTTCTATAACAGAAGAAGGATGAGAACATAAAAGGGATCAATTCAGTGAAAAAAATATTCCGGCTGCCAGGATTTTTCTTTAAATAAAAATCAAGCTTCTTTCAACGTGCAGACTAGCAAAAATGAAACCTACAGATACTCAAGATATTTACCACTGAGGTATTTGACAGCTGGCAGTAAGCTGCAGTCTGTACCCTCTATCATGCATAACACAAAAAATATACAGGACAGCTGAACAAAATCTAGAGGACATAAGCTCCCTTTGGCATCCGCCCTAGCAGAACACGAACTCTCTTTTAATATCTCATCCTTTTCATTCAAGTTCAGCCTGGGACAAAACAAATAATTTACCAAATATACTGCGGAGCAGAAGAGTGAGAGAGGAGGGAGGGCTTCTATACAATTATTCTTCTGATCACAAGTCGGGTGTTGATGGATTTAAAAATTCACAAGTATAGAGATCTTCCAGTCTTTCAAGGTATCATTGAGAGAAAGACAGTTGAAAAGTGCAATTGAAAGACACAGTTTTAAAAAGCATCACCAAACAGCAAGAAAACCTTAGTAAAATCATAAATTCATTTTCACGTTACAGTCACTGACAGTTCTACATAATTTCTAATTTTTGTTTTGTCTTGTTTTGTTTGTTGTTGTTACCTGGTTGTCTGGCTATGCCGAAGGAAGGACAGGATACATTTGACATAGGTTTAATCAGGCCGCGACTTTATTATTAGAGGTCTGGGACTACCCAGCAGATAAAAGTGTACAGTTCAGGTAACCCCAGGTTTATTCTGTAATTACCTGGGGGGCTTTTACCAGCTCTCCCAATTTTTCCATCCAGGTACCTCCAGCCAATCCATTGCCGGGACCTTATCATCCACCTCGTCGGATGCTTGAGGTGGGCTATAAGAATGGGGGATTGGTTCCCTGCTGTACCAATCATAGGAGTCCACAACCGCCCACCCCCATTCGTTCCTTTAATGAACGCTCCTTTTTAAATCCTTTCCCAAGCCATTTTTCTGGTTACACTATGGAGTACTTGCACTGGACATCTGCCACAAGTAGGCTTCAGCAATTAGCTTGGTTACCTCCTCCCCACACCCAGTCGGGTTCCAATATATCTCCTAATGCCATCTTTTATATCAGTTAAAAACATGAGAGCACCGAAGTTAGACCAGTGAAACCCATCCTTCCGAAACAACTCTGCTGCTTCATAAACTATATCAGGATGTGTAATTACTGTCGCTACTATGGTCCCAAGGAATTTAGCTACCTTCTTGTTCGCATACTTCCTTGCCCTGTCCAGCCTGGGCAAGGGGGCTCGTGGCTCCAGGCTAGACCCTGCACTGAAGCATGTCTGACCAAACAATGTTAACTCCTGGAAAAATTTCAAGGATGGGAGCAGGATCCAGATCATTAGTGTTATTACTTGAACTGGTTGAAACTTAATTTTTTATTTTCTGAGGAAATTCTGACAGTTTGAAATTTGGTTATGTTCCAAAATGGAACAAAATTAAATAACTTTGAAACCTTTTGGGAAACAAAAATTCCTTCCCCCCGCAAAAAAAAAAGTATTTAGATACTTTTCATCTTGAAAAAATTCAATACTTCATGTTGAAATTTATTTAGTCTTATTTATTTATTTTTATATTTACATTTAATATTTATATTATTCCATAACAAGTCAGCAGTAGTGTGATGGAACCCTGCTTTTGATTTACCAAAAGTTTGTTGAACCCAAGATGTTTGTGTGAAATATTTTAGGTTCTAAGAACCAGCATTTTCTGACAAAACTCTGTCCATCCTCTGATTAATTCTGATTTGTTGATTTTTCTCTATTTTTCTCTATAACTCTTATATTTTAGTTTTCCTATATGACCTTTTCTGATCAAGGGTTCTTGGTGTTTATTTATATCTCTTATTTTACTTTCCTCTGAGTTGCTGCATTCTTACAAATTTACAACTTACCAGTACCAACATTGCTACAAGCTTCACTTGATGATTCATTTTTGTTACTCACCCAGATAGGATTGAGGACTTTGAATTGTCACAGACAGTGGTTCAAAGGATTGCATATGAAAGAGAGGCCAATTCTGATGTAACAAACAAGAAAAAGGAATGCTCATCAGTTACAGAGAGATTGCTTCAGAGAGATTACAATATAGATGTCTAATCTTCTATATGGAAAAAGGACCCAGAACAAACAAAAAATGCTCTAGCCTTAAATTAAATATCCTAATTTCCCTTTTGTCTGGACAAACAGTGTCCTGAAAGGTGAGAATGACACAGCAGCCTGAGTTCGTTCGTTCTTTTTTTCTCTAGTATTACAAACTCTAAGTACTTATATATTTATAAAAGCACCTACTAAAATCATATATTGGAACATATAACTCTCCAATAATAAAAGATTTGTCTCCCTTTTGGAAACTACCAACCTCACTTCTCCATGGAAGGCCCTTCCAATGTGCCTTGAACATTATTAAGTGGAATTCAGTTAGGCAATGGGGTAAAGTATTGTGTAAGGGACATAGGTATTAATTCAAGGAAAGAGCAAAAGAGTTCTAAAATACCTTATGTATTCACCTGTATTTTTAAGGAAGAGTTTTGTGACTCTGATGCAGTTCTGATAACATAAACCAGCTCTGTATATTTTTATAGATTTTATTAATAAGAGTAAGCAAACAAATATAGATATAAATAAACATATCACTTAGCTAATTAGATATAAACAATACATGATGAAATCAAAATCACAATTAAAATGGAAACAATAAATCATTAGGTTCAAAATATTCAATTACAAAATCAATACAGCATGAAATTAAATTATTTTTCTTGATTCTGAAATGGGAAAATTTAAGCAGGAGCCAATTTTATAGTAATTGTCCATCCTTGTATTAGGCCTTTGGAAATGGAAATGGCTCACGGTACGTAATCTTGTCTCAGCTCACCTTACAGAAGTACACTGAATAGGGTATCTCTTGATATCCTCAGTTTAAGACTTCATCTTCAATTTCAGAGTCAAGTGTTGTGATTTCACTGACTAGGCTTACACTTTTCACAGAATAGCATACAATTCTTTTTACAAATTTAACACAAGTATAGGTTAAATCATACACAAAAGCAGTTTTCTATTACACTACATTTTAACCTCAACTGCAGGACTGCTGAGCCCTCTGTCCCACCAACCTGATGTGTCCCTCTCACTCTATGATGCTTTGGCCAAGTTACAAATCTCTGGCAGGTATTGCACTTACATAGACATCTACAGACAAGGACATACCCATCTGAGTTACATGAATGCATCTCTCAGACACTCCCAACAACAGAGTCCCCAGCCAATTCCTTCCAGCTCCCAAGCCTTGCACCCCAGAACTATACCATCCTGCACTGGTCAGGCTTCTGACCAGTGTAAATTTATTACCCAGTCCACCTTTCCCTCGATGTGGAGAGGACACACACTAGCCTTTGTAAACTGAGCTGAGACTTCAAGCATTTCAATCAAACTTCATAAATTAACAGCCAGTGATAGCACATACTATCCAATAGGATATTAATGTTCAACAAATAAAGACTTTTAAAATGATACCTCACAAGGCATATTTTGTACAAAACATATCATAATTATATGACAATGGTGACTATGGGGGTTCCAAGGTGCTGATTTGAGATACAGAGTTCCACAGTGTCATCTGCAAATTCTATAAGCATGCACTCCACTCCATTATCCAAGTTCTTAATGAAAATATTGAAAAGTACCAGACCTAAGACCTACCTCTGTGGATTTCCAAGAGATATGTCCTTCAAGTTTACCAGTGAACTGTTGATAACTATGCTCTGAGTATGGTTTTTCAAGCCGTATTATACCCATGTCCTAGTAATTATATCTAGTCTACATTTCTGTATCAAAAAAAAATTACAAAAATCAAGATACATCATATCTACAGCTTCCCTCCAGTCACTAGGCCAGTAACCCAGATAAAAAGGGAAATTAAGTTGTTTTGGCATGATTTGTTTTTGTTGACTAGTACTTATAATTTTCATATCCTCTAGATGGTTACAAACTGATTCTTTAATAATTGTTTCCATTATCTTTCCAGGTCACCAAGTTGAGTGGTTTATAATTCTCTAAGTCTTCTTTTAAGATTAGCAGCCGTGTTAGTCTGTATCCGTAAACAAAACAAGGAATACTTGTGGCACCTTAGAGACTAATCAATTTATTTCAGCACAAGCTTTCATAGGCTATAGCCCACTTCATTGGATGCACAGAATGGTACACACAAAAGTAAGATACATTTATATACACAGCATAAAAAGCATAAAACAAAAGCTTATGCTGAAATAAATTGGTTAGTCTCTAAGGTGCCACAAGTATTTCTCATTTAAGTCCTCTTTGTTCCTCATTTTAAACATATTTACCATGTGTGCCCTTCTTCATTCTTCTGGGACCTTGCCTGTCTTCCAGGAGTTCCCAAAGATAATTGCTAATGGTTCCATGATTGTTTCAGACAGTTCCCTAAGTACTCTAGGATGAGTTTCATCAGGCCTTGTTCACTTGACTATATCTAACATATCTAAATATTCTTTAGCTTGTTCTTTCCCTATTTTGGCATGTTTTCTTTGTTTTTAATATTAATTGAGTTAAGTGTCTGGTCACCGTTAACCTTTTCAGTGAAGACTGAAGCAAAATAGGCACTGAACACTTCAGCCTTCTTGGTGTCTGCTATTACTTCTCCTTCCTTGCTAAGTATAAACCTATACTTTTCTTTGTCTTTCCTCTAGCTCTTTATATACTGATAGAACCTCTTCTTATCACCTTTTATATTCCTTGCTAAGCATGCCTCATTTTGTGCCTTAATCTTTCAGATTTTTCCCCATATTCTACATAAAGTCCTGTTTTCTTGAACACCATAGAAATCAACAACAGGAGACAATTGTATTGTTCAGTATTCAAAGCCTCTTTTTTCATCCAGCACTCCACACACACAAAAAAATCTCTCTTAGCTTTCTTCCAGGGTCACTATACAAGTGCTTCTCTGATTGTCCTTGACAGTTTCTGCTGACACCTTGGTCTTCTTCTGTGTTGTTTCTGGCTACAGACACAGACCTAAATATTCACAACTCCACCGAAATATACTCAGTAATCTGTGTGTGCATTTAGCTCCCTGTGTAATGCTTCCATCCATTTAGCTCAGTTCCTGACTGGCATTGCATGTGGCCTGCATTTTGAGTGTTGGCTGCCATTGTTTCAGCTGACTTATTTCAAAAAGAGCTTTATTGCCTCTTACATTTATCCTAGAGGAAAGGTGGCTGTTATGCCCACCAACTTCCATGACCCATATAATAATACGTTGCAGTATGGAGAACTCCTCACCTTCCCTACTCATTTAAACAAAGGGCTGTTAGATCGAGCACCTATACTTATGGCATTACCTAAGGGAAGTGGTAGTCACTAAGGTAGGTTGGACCAAAAAACTTTATATAAAAACCAGAAGCCAATCTACATTATGGAACAGAAGTATAATGTGCATCCTCTGATAAACAGTGCTTAATATGTAGTCAGCTGAATATTGCCCTAGTATAATTTAGTTGTGGACCATCCAGTCACAATGTTGGACTGACAGAAATGAATCAGCTGTGGAATTGGGTTTTTTGTAAGCTATCAGATCAATATTTTTGGATAAATCTTCAATTCCAAATTAATCAATGAGATAGGTCTCAGATCACGGTCTCTTAGGCACACTAAACAAAGTACTGATCTCCTAAGTGTTAATAAACCTTATCTTCACCATGCTAGGGAGGAGACTTCTGAAAAACAGAACAGTTTGAAGAAAACCAAATAATTTATAAAACAGAGAGGGAAAAATATCTTATTTATTAGAATGCAAGCTTTTAAAAGATTCTTTGATCTGCTCAAAAGAGATGGGTGTTTCTAAATATTCTTATCTACATTTTCAAGTGATGGGAAGGGCAATTATGAAGGTTACATGATTTACTGCTTCAGGAGGTGCAATAGACAGAACTATTGAGGCAAAATAAAAATCACAGAACTGAAATATCCAATTACTTAGGACAGACAAATCCACCTTCAAGACTTTCCTATTGTGGATTGTTTTAAGAGATTATTAAGAAACAAATTTAACAGCAAGTACTGTAGTTTTCCATCTGCTCTATTCATAATATTCATAATATTACTGACATATTACTGACATGTAATTGCTGACATGTATTACTGACATTGATAATATTGTTATTATAATATTGTTATAATTGTTATAATATAATTGTTATATATAAATTATATATATAATTGTTATAATATAATATAATTGTTATAATATAATATAATTGTTATAATATTGTTATGTCATATTCATAATACTGACATGTATTACTGACATATTCATAATATTACTGACACTATCTAAAACAAACATGCTGTATTTGGCTTCTTGTTAAATAGATAATTGAAAACCAAAGCAAAATTGGCTACCTGTTCCCTGGGGGGTCATATCAGTAAATAGGTTTTGAGCTTTGCCTTTAATTCCACAATTACTTCCTCGCTTCCCTTTAAACAAACAATTTACCACAAAGACTAGTAATATGTACTTGTGATGGGACAAGATTCCATCGCAGCCAGGAAGGGATTAATCAGCTCCTTTGGTTGCAATCAGCTCAAAGTGGGTATATCTATGATGTGTGGGCCATCTAAAGAGAAGTGGTTCTTTGTAAGGGAGGATCCAATCATAGTGAGAAATAGCACATAGCGCAAAGCAGAGTTGCAGAACAGAGATTCTAAAAGTCAGAGTGTGGAGTTGGATGACTAAGAAAGCTGTTGAAGGATAATCTGCTGTCTGGACTGTCTTGGTAATTAAAGGGACCTTCTTCACTTTGTATCTTTCCTCTTTGAGCTTGGTACACTCATGGCAGAAAGGCATTAGTGACCCAGTCTTTGCTCAAAGACTATTTCTCTATAGCCTTACAAGTGTCATGGGGTGAAGTCAGACTGAGCAGGGGACAATAAGAAAGACAAATTGTTGCCCTTTCCATTTGGACAACTGAAAAACACCAGAAACAGACTTGTTTCTGGAGGGACATGTATCTGCAGCAGACTAATTCTGTGGTAACACTGGCTACCAAAGCCGGTGTAGGAGACAGAGTAAGTGCACATTTGTACCCTATGACAGTATTTAGTATCAGTTTCCTTTAAAAGCCTTCCAAAAAATCATAAGAAAGGAGACGTAATCTGTGTTTTGTTCATGGAAAAATCTTAAATTCTGTACCTCTTTTGATAGTTTGCCTCTGGATCTTTTAGCAGATTGAAGTTATATCCACACTCTGGTGTATAATGGGATTGGGACATTAACAGTGAAGCCAATCAAGCTGCATTGGGTCTGAAATTGCAAAAAACAATGTAACACAAGATGAAATCTCCGGCAAGGGAGTTTGAACACCAAATACAGATCTAAATGATAAAATAACGTTTGGTTCTGAGTAAATACACTCATTTCATGAGCAGGATAAACCTCCACATATCTTGGTGACATTCCACCCCTCTCCAGGGGGGAACTGCTAGTGTAGCATATTTTTGAATAACTTCCACTTCCTATACTATTGCCCTTATACCAGCCTCTCAAAGAGCAATTAGAGCTGCAGATACCTCCTCCCTCTTCCCCACCCCCTCGCCAACACTCTTCCTTTCTAAAGTCAGAAATCCTACCTATTGCCCCCAAGAAATCTTCTGAATATTGTATGGAACCGTTCCTTTTCATTCTGTTGGATAACAGAACTGTGGAAGGTACTGGTAATTATCGGGTACTGTTTATGAGCCAGATTTTACCCTCAGATGTATGTGAGAAATGTGTATTCATTTGAGGAGAGAATGTAGCTCTTAATATTTAAAAGGATTAATCACATGTGGCTGAATGAATATTTTAAAAGACTCTATGTTTCAGAAGATGAGTATTTTTTAATATTTTGCAGAGTTAGTCTGAGATATTGGGATGACAGCTGTCTATCAGTCAGCTTATCCCATCAAAATGGACATTGTGCAAGAGAAATATTAATTTTTAAAGTTGGAAAAGTATTTTACACTTCATTTAATAAGGGTGATTTAATACAGAGCAAACTGATGATCACATCTTAGCCAGAAAAAAAGAAAAAATAACATATTGTAGAAGATGAATAACAAAAGATACAGGAAGGGAAATAAATAATCAGAAAAGAACAGTGGATGGGGAAAAGAACAGTGGATGGGGGAAAAAACAGTGTCTGTAACCGGGAAAACCATCATACCAAAAATATCAAATTTTATCTTTAAACAGAAAGACCAGCCTCTCTCTCTGGTTATGATGCCCAGAGAAGTAGGAAAGCCTTTTCAAAGTGTCCCAAGACAATATCCAATTGGCATGTACAACCAAAGCCTAGAATAATAGGGTACAAAACAAAAACAAAGTACAAGCAGCTAAATGATTTGTAGTCTGTCGAGGCTAAGCATATCAGTAGCTACAGAAAACACATTTAGTCTTCACGACTGCATGTCAAAATAGCATTGAACATTGAAGTCAGTATTATCTCAAAAGTGAAAAATTAGATGTTGGGGCAACGTTGTACATTACTAAGTACAGTTGTAGAGAAATAGCCTAAGTAACCTAGTCATCTGTCAAATTCTCTGTAGGTAAAGTCTAGTCAATCATGGATGAATAGATAGCTCTAAATATGACTGCACCAATGCAACACCATATATGAAAGGCTTAATGCCTATAAGACTACTAGCAGTTAGCAACAATGTCATACCACCTGATCTGCCAACAAGACTTTTTACTAATGATGTAATGTTTGTAGTTAGATATCCTGCAGGGGAGATCTGGAGTGTAAAGTTTCATGGAGCCAGATAGGACAGGAATCTTCTGTCTCCACTTAACCCATACAGTTTCAGTGGACCTAACTGCTCTCTAAAAACATTCCGCTATTATTTTTCAAACTTGTCTTCAAACTCCTAAATACTGTTAGTTGACATACCGCAGTGATGAGAGAAGGATGGAAAATACCCAAACAAAATGCTTTACTATTACATGGCTTTGGATTGGAATGTGAAGTCCTCAAAAACATATATGAAACCAGGGGCTAGAGCGTTGCTGGCCTTATACAGCTGTATGTATGTGGAGAAGAGGGAGGAGGAGGAAAGAGGGAGGAACTTTGCCTTGTATGCAAGGACCAGCACTCTCAGTGTGGAGAGTGCAGGAACAATGCACAGTGAACACTATCAACAGCATTAGCGTCCACAAGATGTAGGAGGTGAAGGTGGAACTACAGTGTCATCCCCAGAACTACAAAGACCAGCAGAATTGACTAAGCGTGGAGGAGAGTGGATGCTACACCTTCTGCCAGGTTGGTAGCACTGTCAGCCAAGCAGGCACTCTGCAGAAGGTATTCTGCCTGGCTCCACTTGTTGCAACTTCCCATTAATGTGATCTGCTGCTAAGCCTTAACAGTCCATAATAGTAAAACAGTGGGCCAACAAGAGTTGCTACCCATACAACTAAGAACTGAACTCAGCCTTAAATGTGCTACATAAACAGGCATAATATGGAGCACACTTCCCATGAAGGTCTGCATTGCCAGTTACCTTAAAAATGAAAACTTCATTCCCACAAGGCAAGATATAAAAGAGACTGTGATCACACTGTAATTTTCTGTAGATGCACACAAAGGGCCAGATTCCGATCTCAATTACATTGTCGACTAGCTCCAGATTTATACTTATGAAGTCAACAGAATTCCTCACAATTTACACTGCTGGAACTGACCGGCTCAGGGGCCCTATAAGGTGACTTCATAAGCAGCTATCCAGCAAAACGGGAAAATACAAAAGATGTTCGCTCTTGTTCAGGTTGCTATCCTGTATAATTAGCAGCAGGGCTTGGTACTGTCATATGAATAAGTGGGAGAAGGTGTAGAATCCTCTTTCTGGTCTTTTCCCCACTGGGGTTGATTCACCTCTGGGTCCAGGGATTATCTTTCATCTCTTAGCTTTGTCAAATGAAAAGGGGCATTTTGGCTTGTTAAAAGAGTGCCAAACACAATTATTTGGTGTTAATGTGGGTCCTCAAGGGGGGATGTACACAGGGGAAAAAATGAGAAGTCCTCACTTCTCTGATAGGACCACTTGAGAATGAAGAAAATTATTAAGTTTCATATGCCTTACCCTGATATTTTGACACCAGTCCCTGAAAGTTAAATTGCCCTGTGGTCCCTTTGCATACATGAGGAGCCACCATGGCCAGCTCAGGGCAAACCTTTTTAGAACTCTCTGTTGAAGGCGTTTCATGGGAATTTGGGGAATGGAGTATACATCTATACTCTGGCTATTCTGCTGTGCTACAACAGCCCTCCAGGATCATTGCAGAAGCTACGCAAGTTAAGGCAGCCCTCAATGTTTCCCTTCATGTTTTCTCCCCTGAGCTGCTTGCAGACACAGGGATAAATTTAGTTTTACGACGGTTGAATTTCTTTCCAGATGCTGACTTTGGGAGAGCCATCATAGTTATTAATGAGATGATCCACTTGCCAAATAAGTTTAAAGAAAGATTCAAGCCTTAAACTCCTCTGAAAACCATGTCTAAATTGGCAACATTCAAAAGGGAGCACTCAATCATACTTTTCCTCTATTCAGTTTGGAATGGAACAATAAGAAGCTGGGTCATCCTACTTCAGTGCTGTCTACAGTATAGACAAGATGATGAAAGAGTCCTCCGAGATTTATACAATGTGATGTCAGGAGAGCACAGACCTCATAGATGTGGGTATGTGAGAAGGTTTTCACAGGCAATGTGCAAACAGTAGGTTGCAAAGCTGTTCACTGGATTGTTCAGGGAAGTTAACCTTAACTATTCATACAGATAAAATCAGATAAGAACATATCCAAGCCAGCACAAATGTTAAAAAATTTAGCTTCCTTACACTATAGTTGCAGAAAAAAAGGGAAAATAGCTAATATTTTCAATAACTGCCAGTAATATCAGAGAGGTCTGTATTATATGTAATGCAGTGGCAGGCATACTGTAAGCTATGTAAATCAGATCTCTTAATTCACAGCTATAAATGACTAAAAAGACACCAGTCATATTCACAGTGAAGGCCTCTCTGAAAAATGGCCAAATATTGCACAACATTTCTCAGATATTCCTGTGAATCACAGTGAATGTGTAAATGAACTGCTTTGACTTATCTGCTTTTCATGTTTGCATTGTAACAAAGTATACTAAGAATAGTACTCACAGAAACTCAATTATAGTAAATACTGCAGAATACTCAAAGTAATTTTTGAATCATTAATGAGTGTTTGCATCAGAAACCAATCAAAGAGCAAGTCTCCATCAAAACTAATAATCACAACTCAAATATAGAATTTTGACTATCAAAGGTTTGCAACTTGCTCCTTATGAAAAATTATCTAGTGACAAATTTTATATAACAAATAAATTCAAGGAAGTCAGTCTACGTGTGGACACTTTGCAAATGGAAAAAGGCAAAAAGAAACAACTCCAACACTGCTTCCTTGCCTCTGCCCCTCATTGTCCCAGTAACTGAGACAGAAAAGTGACTGGTATCTTTGAATGTAAGGCTGGGCTCTCACGTCGCACATCATATGGACAGTATGACTCTATAGGCCACAAGTAGTTAAGGAAAGGGTGACAGCCTGACACATTCCATTGTCTCTGGGCTGACCTTGCTAAATGTCCTCGAACTGAGTTCAACTTGCCTCATGCTGCTGGATATAAGTGCTTTCTATCCATGGAACTATGGCAGAGAATTTGAGAGCAGTGCTTTTGAAGTAAATAGCATATCCCAGTCTCAGAATCAGATATTTTTTTGTATCTCTTCTGTCTCCTTGCACACTGTGATGGAGACAGCGAAGTGGTCCGAGTGTCTTTCAAAGAGCCACACTATCAATAAATGTTATATAGTTCAGTATGAACTTTTTGCTATGAAATATCAGAACAGAAACATAATATTATAGTTCCTACTCCTTTGAAGTCAATGGCATATTATTTCCATTGCTTTAATGCTGCTACTTCTAACTCAAGATACTGATCCTTGTACTATTCATCTAGGTCACTGAAAGGAAATTTGTGTTTGGATTGTATGCTACATGTGTTTCAAATCATTCAATAGTTGTCTTGATCTGACTTTTCCTGATAAGGTTAAAATGAAGCAGGTGTGATAAGAACAGTGTTTTGTATCCTGTTATATATTATTAAATCTGCCATAATGGTGAATGCTGTATCTTATTAAAGGCTCTGTGGTGTGCAGAACATGTTGAAATATGAAAATACAACCAAAAATTAAAATAATGTGCAAGAATTGAAGTTTTTGTGCCATTTGGACTTTCAAATTTCATTGAACGAAGATGACCATTTGCACTAACCTTGCTTCCTATAAATGCATGCCCCAAATTTATATTTCAAAAATCAATTTTAAAACACTTACACATGTTAATCCCCTCAAAACACCTCATTTAATAGTTTTATACACATTTATTGTGTAAACAATTATATTAATGAGGAATAGAATAAAAATATGTGGAAAATACTGTCTCTGAAGCTATGAGGGAGGCCTGTGCAGAAGTTGCTACACTAAGCCTAGAACTCAAGAGACCCAGGTTCAGTTCCCTGCTCTGCCAAAAAGTTCTTGTGACCTTGAGCAAATCACTCAGCCAGATTTGAAATCTATCGGAGTTAGATGACTTTGAAAGTCCCAAGAGGCACCCATCTGCCTCTAGGTGCCTAAATACCTCTACAAATCTGTCTCTAAATCTCGATGTCTCTACCCTTCATGTATAATGAGGATAACAGAAGTTCCCTACCCCACAGGTGCATTGTGGTGATAAATACCTCAATGATTATAAGGAGCTCAGGTCCAAATGTTGTGGGGGACTATGTAGGTACTTTAACAGATGAAGTTTTGTGTAGTCTTCACAGAAGGAAATGGAAGGTGGAGGACATGCAAGCAGGTGGTGCAGGAGGAGGTGGGACCTTCCAGCATGAGAGCTCTGAGAAAGGTAGTGGAGGTACCATAAAGACAGGGATGAAGCTGAATCAAAAATTGGTTTTAAATGTGGGTTGTTCTGTGTTGTAATTGATTTTAGGAGCATTCTGAAGCTTCAGTAATTCTTTTGAATTGGTTTGGGGAAGGGGAAATTTGATTTAGGTGAAGGGATAGATCTAGGGGAAAGGGAGCAGAATGGAGGGAATTTTAGAAGTTGGGGAGCCGGGGATGGAGATGGAGGAAGGACCAAGAGATTTAGAGGTCAGGGCACATTCCTGGAAGCACTGGGTGTAGAAGAATGGAGGTCTGGTTGAAGAGGCTCCTGGAGAAGGAAACAGGGTCCAGGCTGTAGAAAAGCGGTTCCAAAGGGTATGGGTTGAGGAAGCAGAGATGTGCTTCACATGAATGGAGCACTAAAAGCAAGACACAAACAAGGAAACCACCACTTAATGCTTTATCCCAATCCCAGATGGAGTGCTGAAAAAGCAGCTTTAAACCTAAAAGTTGGCTTGTGGACATGTGCTAGGAGCTGCATTTAGACTCCCAGTTCAGGAACTATGAGGGGGCCTGGGAAGGAATTACAGATTTAAATTGCTTCTACCATCCCAATTATGGCCCCTTCCCATTTTGAAATATTGCTTTTGACACTGGGGATGAAAAGTTGGGACACCATTAACCTAAAATATATATTATATATGGATGCACATGGGTGGACTCTGAGTTGATTTGAATTTATTATACACTACAGAACCACAATATTTGTAAGTTTGGTGTTTATCATTGTGTTATGTAATATACACTTAGTGAGATCAAGTGCTTTATAATAGTGAAACCTACCAAAACATCCATGGGGAGAAAAATATCTTCATTTACATGTAAGGAAACGGATGTGTAGAAAAGTTATTTCCCTAATGGCCCACAGTGAGAAAATGTGAATCAGGAATAGAACAGTAAAACTGAGTAAATGCCTCATATGTTTTTAAAAAGCAAATCACAGTCAGCTATGTTTGGCACTTTCATTTTCTGTGAATATTCCAGTTAAATGCATAGAAAAACAGAGAATATTTAAGGATTTCAATTGCTATCAGCATTAACCATGCTGCTCCCACTGAAGTCAACTTCCATTGACGTTCTTGGGAGCAGAATTAGACCAGTCCTGAATGTTTTTGAATATGTAACCTCAATGTTCATTAGCAAATATTTATGAAAAGAAAACTCAGTAATTAATATTCATGTTGAAACCTTATTACCGATTAAACCAGGAACAAAACTGACCAACACCTCTCAGATTTTGAAATATGTGCAATTAGCTTGTTTTGCGAATGCTCTAGTTAATCACTACAATTATTTGTCACAAAACTTTGAATAATAAATTCACAAAAAATCAGAACTCAATTCATGAACAGAAAGATGAAATTAATTGAATAAATTATTCATTGTGAATAATCTCAGCTCTAGAACCCAAATCTCTTGGTTTCCAGTCTGTACACTTCCAAACTTACTCCAAATCTATATTTTAGAATTAGAGTCAGTAGAAACATTTTGAAATTTTGAGATCATGTTCACAAAAGGTGTCCACATCGAAATCCACATCCTTCTGTGCTCAAGGTAACTGCACAGCCTGCAGCATCTTCCAGAGTCCACACCAATACTATACAGTATTTTAGGGGATGAAGTAAGGAAGGATGTTTCTCATTTAAATTGCATGGAAGATGTAGATAATCAATTTGTAAATTTCAGTTTGGTCAGGAACCCTGAGCTAATATACCTTCTCTTACAAAAAGTACTATGGCTCCATGTGACCAGGACTTCAGCATGTCTGTCATCTAAATGACAACTCTAACAGTGAAGGATCCCCCACTATTTTGCATAAAAACATTGGTTCAACACTAACAAGATGAAAGAAGGTGACCTACTGATTGGAGCTAGGTTAATTTTTCAAACTATTGTGCTAATATATAAAGTATATATACACAAATATAATATAAACACAAACATTAAAAACTCTCAAAAAAACCTCTCTTCAAACTGTTTTCCTAGAGCCTGTAAAGAAAAAAATGTTACTGATTTTTTATATATATTTGGAAGGAACTGAACTACTAAGATGATGGGGGAATGGGGGATATAAGAAGATAGGGTAAAAAAATGTAAGGCATATAACATACCCGCATACATTCTTATTCTATCTAAAATGCCATGATGAAAACTTGAACCACATCTAATTCTTTTGATTTAGAAGAAATGGCTTAGGTTTGAAGCTTGTTGCAAAATTGTCCCTTATGTTTCTTATATATACTCCTGAAGTCTCTGATACGGACCATTTCTGGTAACTGGATACTATATTAGATATCTGATCTGGCAGTGTCTGTGCTGTAATGTAGAATTTGTTGATAGCAGGATACATTACCTGCTTCAACCCACAATTAAAGGAAGCAAAATCTCTTCAACCACCTAAGTGTCTAGTAACTTAGGCTGGCACATTGCAGCAGGTATATATAGGTGGGGGGATTCATTTTTTTCTATAGGCCTCCATTTTAACTGCATATATTATATCTGTGGTTTGGAAACAATTATTTATCTAAGCATTTTACCTAAAAATATTACCCTGGTGTAAGGATTTAAAATTTTCTTATAGATTATCCAGGTTAGAGTTTATGTGATCTGTTTAACTATGTGCTTTAGTAAACCTGATTTCAATATAGGGTTGGGAATAATAATGAAACCCTATTCTTACAGTGCTGACTTTGTGCATCCTACGTACTTGGCCACATGAAACTTAGGTGTCTGTATAGACAGGATAATAGCTAATCCTCTCTGCTATTTAGCTATAGTTAATCCTTTCTTGTACTTATCCTATTAACACTTTTTTCTTTCTCCTGTATTTAAATACCATTGCACTGTACTCAAACTACTGATACTTATTACCATCCTTGTGAAATATTTACTTCAAAACTAAAAAGGAGTACTCCCAGAATGTTCTGGCAGCTCAAAAAGAGAATGCATCTTTGATTCAATAATTATCATAGTATGCTTAAATTGACCATCGTTAGCTATTTGCTATTTTTTGGCAGCAGGAACTCAGGTCCATGTAACTTAATGGTGGTTCAAAAAGCACAGAACATATTCTTCTTATTCAAGGTACATTGTTAAGGATTTTGACAACAGCTCTGTGACTAATGCAGAATGAAATAGATGCAATTGGTGTATCTATTTATGAAAGAAGGCCATCTCTGACTTTCATACTGAGCAAGATCAGTGATGTCCACTAATGCAGAAAGTTTCTTGGAAGCTGACTTACTACATTGCTATAACACATCATCCTGAATGTGAAATGCACAGGTTCCTTTATACTAGCCTTTGTTGTGCTTAAAAACAAAAATCCATAGCCTGGCCAATCTATTAGCCCATCCCAAACTATTATTCTACTCCAGTTAATTGGCAGTAGTAGAAAGACACAGATGATTTATTTCTGTTCTTTCTTCTTCTTTGCCTGTCCTCTATATTATCAGAGCTGTTTCCAGCCAGAGTGAACAAAGATTTTTATTTTATTTTGCATCATAGGAAAAATAATTTTATGCTCTCTTGTTGGCTAATTGCTGTCTTTAAGCAGCAAGTACACAATCTGAGACTTGCTCTTTTTTTCCGGATTCACTTATTTGTGGTGCAGTGTGTCCCCAGGTGCCAGGGCTGACACAGGTTTGCCTGTATCTATACCTTCCACATACACATATTTTGACACAGATAATCATTGTTTGTCACAAGCATCTCATTTGCTCACATTAAATAAACTTGTTTTACTGGAAGATCAGTACCTTTAACTACCTCTAACTACCTATAACTTCCTTTTTTCCTCCTTCCATTTCTCTCTGCTATGCAGCGTTTTCTTTTCCTATATACAGTAAAGGCCATGTTTTCAAAACCGGTGTCTGATTTGTGCATGGAAACCAAAATGAGTAACTGGGCATGTAGAATGGGTACTTGTTTATACACTACCTATTTTTTGTATGTACACATTTTAAATAGTGCAGCATATATAATATAGTAGGGTGGGACAAACGTATGTCCCTAGTACTGGTGGTGCTTTGTGTATCTTTGTGTCAATTTAGGTGGAAATTACTTCCTTAGTGAGTCCAGGTTTTTTTTAAAAAAAGGCCTAAATAGGCTTAAACTGTCTATTCCCTCTGCTGTCTGGTCAGATACATTATCACAACGGGTGTATAAGGGAGCCAACTTACCCAGAATAAGCCCTGGAAAAAATAAATCATGAGATGGAAACATTTACCCTGGATTTCATACCCTGGTATAGACTGATATTACTTGTAATTACACTGGATTACTCTGTCCCAATTGGATTCATTTTTTCAGACATTGTATTCAACATGTTTATCTTCAGTAACCAGACCTTGCTAGATGGGGAGCTTCAGCTGAATGATTTGGTGTAATGCCAGCTAAGCAGTTGAAAGTGGGGTCAAATTGCAAGGGACTTTTTTACAGGAGAAAATTCAAGCCAACTGACATCTAAGCTTTGAGGATTATGCTATTGTCTTCCTTCTTGGTAAATGGGAGATGTTCCAGAATAGTGAAATCTAGTAGTGATGGCCAGGGATTTCCCTGTTGCTTCTCTAAACCTCTCTCTAAAGATAGGGTGCTGGTACTTTATGGTTTTAAGTCAATTGGACACACAGGGCACCATAGGCATTACGAGGATTTGCTAGCAGAAATATTGGCGATATCATGACTACCAGTTGGAACAAGTGGCAGCCCATAGACCTTAAACTCAACAGGTATCATTTCAACAATCAATGTCTTGAAAGCTTTCATAACATTGATGTACTGTTAAGGTCTGTATAATCAGAGCAAAACTCACAACAGATTTCTTCCAACACTTTTACAGATTTAGGGCTGCCCAATAGCTAGTAGTACATTACATTAAAAATAAAAGCTATGTAACAGTTTGCAGAAAACTTAAAGATATGATGTGTTTCAAACCCTTGCTCAGTAGTCCTGGAAAAAGGACAGTATGTCAAGCATTTTCTACAAAATATTAGAACGTTTCCTGCATTTTTCTCCAGTTAGAACATGTGTTTACATTTTGCCACTGGCTCTGGCTATCATTACCACCTCAGATGGACTCTTTACATTTTTATTACAAATCATAGGATAGCAAATACTATCAAATCCAAAAGCATCAAATATTTATTATACTCCAAACGTTTGCCAACTCTAGCAAGAAGCTTGCTGAAATTATAAACTGCCTACTCAATTAACTCCTATTATACTATTGAACTTTTCTGGAAATAAACAAATATTTTAGAAGAAACAAAAACGGATCCTTACAACTTTCAGTTTATGAGCTTGCAGTCAAGAGGGCCCTCAACAATATTTACTTTTCATTACAAATTGCTAATTAGTCCACTGAACTTGTCCATCTGTATTACAGTTGTCACACTTGAGTGCTTTTGAGAAAATCAAGGAACAAGCATATATGTCTGATAATTGGATAATATTGTTCTCACATGGAGTAATTGGTCTGGAAATACATAATAATTTGTCATTCTGAAACTGTTGGAGGTACTGAGTCTAAATGCCAGTTTCTCGTGCTTACTTAGTAAGTTGGAATTCAGCATACCTAAAGCAGTAAATTAAACTCCAACAAATTCAACTCCAAACTCATGTCATCGGAGCAGAACAATAGCAAAGTATTAGCAATGTTTAAAGAGATGTTATGTAACAGTGTTTCTCAATGTGGGGATCATGAAATCCCGGAGGGTTGAGGGCAGGGTTTACAAGGGTCATAAGCACGGCTGGCATTAGGGGGTAGGAAGCCGGTATTTTTTTTGTTGTTGTCACTTTTTTTATATTTTGATGGCAACTTGCCACAATAATGTCACTATTTTTTAAATTCCAGTCTAAGTTAGTTGGTTTTGACCAATGATGTAGTTGTGGCCAGGAGTGTTAGCAGAAGCCATTTTAGTTCTTCCTCACAGAGGCTACATTTTGTTTACATTTTCTAAGCCAGTCAGAAAACTACTGCTTTATCTTGGGAAGTGATGACCAGTCACACCCTTGGGTATTCAACAGCTTTCAGGATCTAACCCAAAGTACCTAAGCCAGGGATAGTGGAGCTTGTAGTGGAGAGGGAGGCTAGCACCCCTGAAATGGAACTACTGGGAGAGCTAATATATATATATATATTCCATTGTCACAATATCTCACAGAGGTGAGAGCAGGACCTGATTAGATTTCTTCCTCTGTGTGAACTTGCATGAGAGTGAGAGGGGGAAGTGAGAGCAGGTTCTGGAGCAGGGATTGGAGAGGCCATTGTGTTGCATGATATCAGGCTGACCACCAGGGAATAGGTAGGAACTGCTCTCCTTTCCCTGCCTTCAAGCCACCTCAGGTCCTGGCACAGACACCCGGACAAGAGAGGGAGCAGAAGCATGTGCAACAGCCACAGAGTAGGATGGGGAACAGGGCATTGGCAAGGCAGAACTGGGAGCGGGCGGATCCTTGGGCATCAGCCATTGAGAAACAGAAATAGGAACTGCTAGGATGCCCCTTCCCTGCGTGGATCTGCTCTGCACTATAAGAATTCCCTGGCAACCACTTACAAAGACTTATGGGGCATGTCTCTGCCCTAGTTCCCTGTGAACCAGTAGCCACAGACAGACTGATCCTGCAAACACTGATAGCAGTGGCAACATTTCCATTGACTTCAATGGATGCAGAATGATTCCCAGAGAATGACCATTTGTAGTTCTCTGCTGAGGGAAAACCATATGAAAACCATCTAGCATCTGAGGCAACAGTGGACTCTGTCTGGTTAGAGACTAACACATTTATTTGGGCATAAGCTTTCATGGGCTAAAATCCATGCATCTGATTAAGTGGGTTTTAGCCCAGAAAGCTTATGCCCAAATAAATGTGGTAGTCTCTAAGGTGCAACAAATACTCCTCATTCTTTTTGCGTTACAGGCTAACACGGCTACCACTCTTAAAAAGCCAAGATATACATACTTTTATCCACAGCTGAAAAACAGCAGATATGCCTATGTAAGTTAGATTCTCAGACCATTCTCTGCTCCAATGAATATATATATATAGAATGTTATATATATACATTCTCAACGTATATATATATATATAACATTCTCAACTTACAAGAAAGTATATATATATGCTGTAGCATCTCTGATTGATTATTCTGTCCCGGGAGGTGGAAAAGTGGGACAGGCAGCGTGTCACAGGGCTGAGATTCACTAGAAGGCTGGAGCTTCTTACATAATCAGCTCCTGGCCCAGCCAAAATCATGTTGCCGGTTTAAAAAAAAAATCATGAGAGTTGGCAGCACTTATTTCCAATATTATAGTGAAGGGTATCCTAAACATCACCTTAAACTCTTCCTATCCCTTTACCTTAGTGAGCTATAAATATATTGATATAACTAGTGGAATCCAAACACAAAAGTATTAAATTCTTTCAACGACTATCCACCATTGTGGGGGTAAATATTCAGAGTGGCCTGTTAATCTGTGTATGCAAGTCTTGTATTTACATATGTGTAAGCAAGCTTTTGTGCACACAAGCAAGTAACCATTTTCTATGGTCCTTTGTATGTGCAAATGCAATGCTTACATGTGAAGAAAACTTGTTCCTTGTGTCTTTTATACTTTACATAGCAAATTTAATGTGAAGGAACCACATGGCCTAACTTAAACTATATACAATACAAAAACTTATATATATGCCTTGCTGATGTGTTAGAGTTCTAGGTGTTTCCAAAACCTCCATGACGGTAAGGACCACTAGAGGATCTGGATACTAATTAAAGTGATATTACCCAATTCCTATCCACCACAGACCTGTACACTTTGGGTTTTTTTGTTGTCATTATGCATGACAACATCATGCAACGTAGTTGTAGCCATGTCAGTCCCAGGATTTTAGACAAAGTGGTTGAAGAACTCTGTATGGCTTGAAAGCTTGTCCTTCTCACCAACAGAAGTTGGTCCAATAAAAGATATTACCTGAACCATCTTGCCTGTCTAAAATCCTGAGATCAAGTTCTGTATATAACAGTCATGCAATATGTTAATTGTATCAAATGCTATATATGATTATATATTTAATGATGATATTAACATTGCCCTTCTTTTAGTGCATGCTCTGCTTTCTTCTTTTGATGCATGTCATTTACTTCTGTCTTCATGCAGCTAATTTGACTTAGTTGGGGATTGGTCCTGCTTTGAGCAGGGGGTTGTACTAGATGACCTTCTGAGGTTCCTTCCAACTCTGATATTCTATGATTCTATGATTCTATGACTTTAATTTCAGAGTATGGATTTTTTTTTCTTCTGCTTCCATTCTATTGTTTGCTCATATCCATTTTGTATATTTGGGCCCCAGCCAGAAACATCAATGTGACTTAAACTCATGCTTAAAGTTAAGCACATGCTTAAGTGCAGTCCTGCATAGAGATAGATTTAAGTACATCTTGAGTCTATCCTGAATTGAGGTCTTGATCAATTACTACATGGATTTTTGTAATGGAGTTCCGTGCACACACTTCTCCCTCACTTCAGCACCTTGTTTTAGGTAATCAGATGCCCTCTTATCTTATAGATATTGATCTATTTATAGAGTTGGCCAGAGAATGACAATTGTTTCTCAACAACTTCCAAAGATTCAAAATTTGTTTTTATTCTACTAGAACAAAACCAAAAGCTTTCAAACACTTTCATAAAGCAGAATGGTCTGTAAACATCTGATTTCTGATTGAAAAGGTCAGGCTTTTGAATCAGCTTTTTTTTTCTACCAAAATACATCCATGTCCCTGAAACACTTCAGCTGTGACAAAAACAAACACCCATTCTGACCAAAATGCATTTACTGACAAATGTTCTGACCAGCTCTATTTACTTATTTGTATTATAGTAATCTAATGTATTTTTGTGTCTTTCTATATTATGAGTGTTCCATGAACTGTGTGAATCCTGTAGAGCAGATGAACCTAATCTTAGTCAAAATTTTGTTTCTAAACCTCACTTAATCTGCTCAGCTAGAAGAATCCAATATATACTCCGCTTTTTAATCTGCATTTTTTAAACAATCACCACCATTGAATATGAAATTTCAGAACAGCAATTAATGTTTCAATTATTAAAAATGCCTTGCAAGCAGTTTAGAACAAAAATTCCTTCATTATCAATATTGGAATATATTATGTACAGTGAAAAATGTGAAATGCTTTGATTCCTATTTTACAGAGTTTATCCTCAGAAGTTCCATCCTCCATGTGTAAAAGAAATTCTCTTTGTTTTTATTTCCTCAGCAGTAGGGGTTGCATATGAGTATGCATGCAAACAGAAGATAACCAGTTCTGTGTCTATCCATACAGAAATCTGCCAAAGGTGAACATTTGTACTATTGTTCCTATTGGAGACTCTCAAAAGTTTCACAGAAATGATTCCCTTGCTTCTTTTCTCTCCATGTTTACATTTCCTTTCCTTTGAAAGTATATGCAGAACACACTGACAAAAGACAAGGATTACAATAGTAATTGTCTCCACAAGTCACATAGCCTACATCTTCAATGATTTCCACTGTTTGGGTGGGAGAGAGGGTGCAAAACTGAAACAGTCATGATCTCATGCAAAATTTACAATTTGAGATAAAAGATGGTCTCATTGGGTCAAAATACTGGGTTGGGATTCAGGGTGAGTTCAATTCTTGGCTCCATTACAGATTTATGTGGTCTTGTGCAAGTTACTAAATGTTTTTGTTCCTGAAAAATGGGGATAAGTCCTCCCACCCTTGTCTAGTTGATGTCAGCTCTTCAATGCACAGACTGTTTCATATTGTATGTTATACATAATGCCTAGCGGACTCAGGCATTCATACTGGTCCAGCCTTCTAGGCACTATTCTAATACAAATAATAATTTTAAAAGTCATGAGTATTCTTTTAAGCAAAATGGAAGATTTGAGGGCTCACTTTGGGCAAAGAGCCATGTATCCTATCTGAGTTGCATTGATTAGGTCTAATAAAGAAGAATAAAACAACAGATTTCAACCTCAGGTTTGAATAGCTCAGAATATTTTGGAATAAGCCTGACCCTTTATGTTATTAAATGTGTGTTTTATATTAGTTCACATCAACTTTAGAAGTAGCTATATAGTTACTCATATTTCCACTGAATATGAAGGGTGGAGGGGGAGGAAATATGTAAATTTAGTTGAAACAAAACTATGAAAAATATTAGATATATTTGAGACTATTATCTGCACTCTCATCACTTCACTGAAGTTAATGGGCCAGAATCTCAAACTGAGTGAAGACTTCTTTGCACCACTTATATGGCACAAAGGGTCCATAATCTGGTTGCGAAAGTCCAGGAAGAATTCCTCTGTCAGAAGACTTCTTGATGGTACATCTGTTCAGAAAGACCCTGCACCCCACTCCCTCACTACCCATTTCTAGCATAGGACACAAAGAGGTTATGTCAGGGTTACAGCATGTGAGATAAAGCAGAGATCTGGCACATCAATTCTGCTCTGGTGTAGGGTTCACAAAGGATCCTAAGACAGTGGCGGAATATAAGGGCACTCAGGAACAGTTTTAAACATCATTGTGACTAACATGGCCTCAAGACTTAAGGAGATGGACATAGGTGCTCGAAGTAGGGCTGCTGCCTGTGCTACCACATCCCCTGGCTTGAAGTAGTTTCTCTCATATACAGGGTTTACGGTTTGGTTCAATGGCTCTCAGCACCCATACTGTATAGATTGTTCCAGCATCCCTGGAGCTGGAACAAAGAAGTCTGGTGGCACAGGAGGGAATCTGTCCTAATGTATTTTCATACATTCCCTAAATATGCATACAATTGATTTAGTCCCCTGATATGCACTATGCATATGTAAGTTATCTTCAGTTTGGTTCTACTCTGAAAAATGCCCCTGAAAAAAATTACATCATGTGGTTTAGTATATCTTACCCATTAGTTGCCTGACCTTTTTTAAGTCCATTGAATTCTTACTCTGCTGCTCTCATTCCTTCCTGTCTCATTTTCTTGTCATCGTTTCCTTGTGCTCCCTTGTCTGTTATGCTCCTAGTAGCTCTTATTTCAAAGTTAAATTGTGTTAACTTTGTGGGACCATTTTATTGTTGTGTTTGTATAGTGCTTAGCACAGTGGAGCCCTGGTCCATGACTTGGGACTCTTAAGTGCTACTGCAGCACAAATAATCATCATTACAAAACACTCAATTCCAAAGAGGGTAAACTCTAAAAAAGGCCCCATCACCCACATAAACAAATAGTACTCTTTCTGTTCACCCTAATGCCCTTGTAGAAAATCAAACAAGCTTTGTAGTGTGTCAACAGGGCATCAATGTTTTGTTTTAATAAAATAAGTGGGGGAAGGAGAGTCTATAGTTGAGGACCTCCTCCCAAAGGGAGTAAAAAGAAAACCAAATACTCTACAGAGAAACACAACACAATGATCCACCTGCAAACAGAACACTATCCAGAATGTGTGGAAGATTAAATATAGTCTGTGGGTAACAAAATTGGAGCCCAGAATATGTCCAGGAGGTTGTCTGCAGTCCAGAAACACTCCAGGGGAGGGGAAGATGACTGTTTAGTTCTTTGAGAATCTATATTATCGCATGTTTGCATGTATTCTATGGGTAAATGCTCCTGACATAGGTTGCTCTGAAAGCCATAAGGATGCAGGCATCCATGTGGATGCTAACATAGCATCCTGTTCTCCTTTCTACATCCCTGTCCCCATGAATTTTGAGCCCATCCCTGACTCTGATAGCTGAAAACTTTTCCCTTAGCAGGAAATCCAGATAAACTGTCAGATTTCCCAGCCTCCCCTCTGAAGGTCACCAGCCAACTCCACTCAGACATATGCTGCTCTGGCACCATAAATGCTCTCTGCTCTCCAAAAAGCCAAGGTACTCTGCATTTTTTTTTTTTAAAAAAAAATGTTAATTGTACCTTACCATTGTCCGGGTGTCTTTTCACTGTGATTAACTAAGATTTGTCCAAGGCACTTCTGTGATCTGAAACATTCCTCTTAATATATATACTGAAGCTCGATTTTACAAATTATCATTCTTTGTCATTGAGATTCCACAAGGCTCTTTTGTCTGGGAATGAAATGAATCTGTTAAGAAGCACTGAAATATTATCTGATGCCTGCTTTTAGGACCTTCAAGTTCTGATCTTTCTACCTCTGCTGGTCTGTCAATCTCTGTCCATTGCAGCAGTCGCTGTAAATCAGAATTATCATAGATTGGTCCAAGTGGAAGTATTTTGTGAAGAGCTTATGGTGGACATTCTAGATAGGAGCAAAAACCAGGTGCAGCTTCGTAGGGAGAAGGATTCATGGAAAGTGGAAAGGCATAGACAGACTACAGAGTGAGAGGACAGATTTGAAGCATGCAAGAGAAATCTTGCAGTGCAGTTTCTGGAGCAGAAATGTTGGCTGAGGAAGGAAGATTGAGCCCGGAAGAAAGCTGTTTGCGAGGCTGCTTATGCTTATGGTGACTAGATTCCAAATTCCTGCTGCACCCACATCACATCCTGAGTCCCCTCCATACTTCCATGTACTGCAGACCCAGTGCATTTTAAACAATTCCATGGCCCGGTGGCCCATGCAATTGATACTTAATAATAACTGGACAGGGAAAATCTACCCCATGCAGACTTTTGCCACTGTGAACATCTCCACCTCCTGCAGCAGCACCAAGTGTACCCTAAACATGGAAGGAAGGAAAACAAGAAGTGGGGGACAGAGACATGAATGAGTAGTGGAGTTATGATTTGGAACTGGTTTCACTGTTAGTGTTGCTCATGCACTTTGCTTTTGTTAAAGGTTTTGGTGTTGGTTTATTACTGGTGTTTTGGCATGCTAAAGGCAGCTAGTCTGCCTGTCAGTGGTTTAATATTTTGCTTTTTAATATAGGTTCAAAAATAAAGATTTTTATTTTATTAATAAATTTCTATTACCATCACCATATTATATACTATTTCAAATAATAAAGGTAAATGCATGATAAGGGATAACTCAGAAGTTGTATTGAGAAAGTATTTACATATATTTCACTGTCAAGCCATACTGTAAATCCATAGTTCTTGCCACTTCCCTCATAAGTGGTCATGTCATTATTGTCAGTTCTAATCAGGGGCAAATGGCTCACCTTTGGCTTTACAAAGATTAAGAATAGCACATTAATGCAGATAGTATTGATGGCACAGGCATCCAAATGTCTCTGTAAACAGCACCAGTGGGATTTCAGGCTGTGAAACACACATTCGGCACCTGCAGAATGTAATTGAACATTCTTTGCCAGACCCACTGAGATCAGGATATGATTTCATAACCTGAGGGAACCACATGTCCCTTTTGCCTTGACTTAACAGTGAGGACAGTAATTCCATTATGACAATGACATTTGGTGGGAATAGCTCCCCAGTCACCTGATGAATGTAGACTCCTGATCAGCAGAAAACTCTGGCATCATGAACTTCTCCAGTGTAGCTCATGTTGGCATCCGTAAATCAGTGTGGTCCACAAGGGCCTGCATCGGAATTTGCAATTTGTGTACTCATGTGCTCCTCAAGGAGGGCAAACTATGGACTCATGAGTCTTATCAGTGACCCTAGTGTGGGCTGGAAACCCCAATCTCTTAAAACCGGCAGTTACTTCAGGGATATTATTTATGCCCACCGCCTATGGTAAATCACACACCTGATTGTCCCCAGAACCATTTTAGCCGTGGTTTACTTTCCAATGTTGAACTTACTAGCAATGGACCTATAATGGTCGGGGACAGCCTGCTTCCAAATGGCAACCCATTTCTGTACTCATGCGGATATCTCATGCATGTGTAGTGGCACTGGAAGCTTGGAGTAAGTTGCTCACAAAGCTCCAGAAATGTATTTCTTCATGTAAAAGTTCCATTGGGTGAATGACAATGCGATCCCACCACTCTATGCTTCTGATCTACATAAGTGGCGTCAGTGGCTACACCGAAAGTCATAAGCAGTGTCAGCAAGTGTGCATCATTGTCGTCCATTGGATATATTTGGTAAGTCAGAAGCCAGCTCTGGAATATCCACCAGTGTCTCATGGAGGTTCTGCCCATTTGCTGAAATAGGAGTGAGGGCACTAAGAAGAAAAACTCTTCAAATGGTGATTCCTCCTGGCTTTGGTTGCCAGGAACATGCAGGCCCAAAAGCTTGATACCTACCCTTAGAGACCACTGTTGGGAGCTATTGCCTTTTTAAATTTATGGTTTGGTTATTTTACCAGTTTTATCATGCACTGCACTTAGAGCGCTTAGTGTAACAGAAGGGATTTGCTTATATACTGCTCCTAGCATAAAGTCATTCTAAATTAGATGGAGTAGCAGAGAAATTCTCTTAAAATCTCCCCAAGCAATATATTGTTATCTCTCTCACTCAGTAATGAGAGCAAAACCACAATGGAAGATTTATGAAGATATTAAGCATAACAAGTGAGGATAAATTTCTCTTATCATACAGTCCATAATATTTAGCATGTTTGGTTCAACCAGAAGGAAAGAAACATTCCCCTGTAGCCTCTCAGGAGAATGAGAGTACAGTGCCCACTGCTCTCTCTCTCTCTCTCTCTCACACACACACACACTTCTACATAGTTAGTGATGGAGGCACTGGGTGTAATCAGTGACCCTGCTTTCTGTGAATGCCGATGTGTGTGTTTGTGTGTGTGTGTGTGTGTGTGCGTGTGTGTCCACCACAATTTTAGCCTCTCCAAAGACGTCAGGGAATGGGGATGTGCAAGGAGGACAGCATACTTGTTCTTGAAACAGATGAGCATATTAGCCACAGTCTTCCTGTGCACCTCACAGTGATGGGCAGCATTGTGGCTACCAGCCACTCCACACACCCCATCTTCCCCCTGGAGTAGTATTCCCTTTGCACCACCTCCCAAAACAGGCTGTGCCTTAAAGGCTCGACCAAACTCCATAGATTTTAAGTTTATACTACTCACCTACCTGTATTTCCCTAACAAAGTATCTTCTGTCACAAGAAATCAATGGGAGTTTTGCCATTGACTTCAGTATGGCAAGGAGTTCATCCCTGATTTTCGTAAGTGCTGAACACAGATAATTCCAGCTGAAGACAATGGGGTCTGTAAGTGCTCACCACTAAGTGACTTGCCTGGGGTCACGCAGGAAGTTTGATGAATAGCTGGTAATAAAACCCAGATCTCCTGACACCCAGTCTTGTGTCTCAACTACACAACCATTCTTCCTAACAACCAGGAATATTTTTTTTTGTCAGATAGGTTTGTATCTACCATAAACAGTCTTGCCAAGTAATTGATTATAGTCTTGTAGTAGCAATATTAGAGTTAACATCAAGATGTTTCTTTTACATTACTTCAGTTGCTTTTAACTTCTTCAAAAATATAATTTGGGTTGCTATGTCTCACATTAGGTCTCATCCCACCCTATACATATGAAACATCATTTTGTACCAGTTGTTTCATTTCAATTATCCCCTGGTAACTATCTTTCTTCCAGTGTTCATCTACCCTTATTTTCCTCCCTTGTCCTTGTCTCCTACTTCTCAGTCTCCAAAATTACTTCCTCTCCCCTATTCTTCCCTCCCCCAGAACTTAAATAGGTCAAAAAAGTTTGACAGTCTACTTTTTTCAGTCAGCAAGAAAACTGAATGAATTCAAAACAACTTGTTGGAAATCAAATAACTTATTGCATTATAGGCATAACTGAATACTCTAAGAGAGGCAGAAAAATGTTGATAACTTGAAAACAGAGATAAAGTAGATGCCAACATGAACAGAAATTCTGGCCTATAATACTTTGCCTATATTTTTATATTATTGCAGACCAGGGGTCAGATCATCATTTGGTGTAAATTGGCATAATTCTACTGATATCAAAGATGCACACTGATTTATGTGACAATATGGTGTCATATATATTGTGTAATGAAAGATCTTCTTTGGAATGCATGCAAAAAACAGAATTCAGAATGATGTGGAAACTTTAACCCTTAATACAATCACATTGGTAATATTAGATTTTCAAACCTCACTTTTCAGTAACTTTGAGTTTTTTTTATTTCTCCTTATAAGCACTTTGTTACCTCTTCTGTTTGTATTTCAACTTCTTGTAATACTAAAACTCCAGCACTATGAAAGCAGTCACTCAATTAAAATGATCTCCCCAAATTAGATTATTTTGAATACATCCTCTTCTCCTAAATATTTAATAAGCACTTTTTTTGCTAATTATCTCACTGATTGTATGAGTGTTTATTAAAATTGTCTCAATGATATTGTGCAATTGTTA
Organism: Dermatemys mawii; assembly: GCA_007922305.1. Classification (NCBI taxonomy): domain Eukaryota; kingdom Metazoa; phylum Chordata; order Testudines; family Dermatemydidae; genus Dermatemys; species Dermatemys mawii. The sequence goes on along the minus strand of ML677326.1, from coordinate 30,370,824 downwards.
GATAAGCAGTTACACCAGAAATTACATTAATTTGTAGCTTTATTAGTTGCACTGATAGATTTACCAGAGATTGAATTGACATGTAGATTGAAATATAATACTCAGTCACCCATTCGGGTGTATCCTCCAAGTAGAGATCAGGCATATTAGTAAGGCAATGTGAGAGAAAGCTGCCACCGTCCATCGTGTGTCTGTTCTGTGAATAAATAGAATCTCATTTGCCATGACTGCTAATCAGTCACTTTACATTAGCACTAAATGAAAGGTATACAGATAGTAAATCTCTTTTGTTTTAACAATAGTAAAAAAAAAGTCTAAGAAATTCTGCCAGAAAATCCAGGCTATAATAATTTATGAACTCATGGTGGTGGTTAGATTTAGGGTGCAGGTGCTGGGTGGTTGTTGGTGGCCTGGGCAGAAGGTCAGATTGAATGATCTGGTGGCCCCTCTATGAATAATACAAACTCTATGATTTAATACAAACACTATACTTGAAGCCATCCTTTCATATGTGCATTTTGTCATACTGGACTACTAAATTTTTTCATTCATATTTTAAAAGAAAAATTATGATAGGCATTTACAGGATAGTCTTAAATAGCCACATAAATCCATATATTTTTTAAAAAATTGAGACCAGGGTTTCAGAGGAGCTCTATCAAATTCTTTATCTCATTATAAAGATCACTTTACCCACTAGTCTAATGCACTTGCCTCTTTTGTATGCAACATCTGCAACTTAATCACATCCCACAAGGCCAAAAGTAAAGAATTCTTATCGAGTTGAAACAGAAGGGGGAATGTAGGGAGACAGAGTATAATCACTCAATTAGAATTTAGCCAGAACAATGCAATGCTGCTGCTAATTCTCCTACTCTTGCAAAAAGTGTGATAAGAACTTTAATGGCCACATGTGGCCAGAACATTACAGTTATACAGAAGGCAGTACTTCCAACAGTACTGTTCCCCTGACACCACGCTGTTGCATTGACTCAGTAGCCATCTATTGAATCCTCAATCACAACTTCTCTTTAAAAGTCTCTCATATAATTGAATACACCAGGTCTCATCCTGCATAGTTAGAACACTGAGCAATCACAGAGCAAAGTGATATGACTATAGGAATAAGTGAGCTATGGCAATAGTTAACATATTCAAGTCATGTGTTTGGAGTAGATTTAGGGCTTATCTGAGTTGCTCTGCATGCATAAATCAACTCTAAAGATGGCATGTCCATGCAGGGGAGGATAACACCTGCTGAAGAGAAGAGGGAGTTACCTGATAGTACTGTGTTGTTATAGTGACACCAACCTTACTCCTGACATCCGGCATAGAAAATGTTGTCAAAGAAAAGGAAATGTGGTTCAGGCATGTCCTTGTCCTGGCAATCCTGAACCGGTGCAAGGTCCCTTTGGTGTCACTAGTAGGCAGAGTAAATTACAGCACTAAGCAGGAGTGAGGGGGCATAAAAATGGTTTAAAGTTCCCTTTTCACACATGTCCTACATCAGGGATTCCTCAGCTGCAGCTGAAGATTGGGGCCTCCTAATAATAAGGTGCTTCATGCCAGGATTACAAGCAAGGTATAAAAACAGAGACTTTTATTTAAAGGAAGAAATGGTGTCATGAGCATTAAAATCTTGTAAATACTGCTATAAACTATGTTATTGCTTGAATGTGTTAAAAGTTACTGTGTTCTGAAACACAGATACCTGTCCTGTACCTGTCCTTAGCAAGTAATAGTGATTACAGTTTAAATGTGCATTACCTACACAGAATAATGATTCTGACACACAGTGAGTGCCTCAAAGAGTTAGCATTTTGGCAAAGTTTATAATAGTGCAGTCTTAGTGCTGCATGTAAACAACAAAACAGTAATGCGTATTTATAAAAAAAGAAAAAGAAAGAAAAATCATTCCTACAATTGCAGATTGCCTGTATAATGCAATTGTAACAAAGAAACACCTTCAGATTCTCTTTATTGATAAGACGCGACAACCAAAAGCCATTAAAATATCTCACAGCTGGGACTGCATTAAGTCAGGAGAGAGTCCTGAGGACATTCCTTGCTGTATCCAGTCCTATACGCTGCATGTACATAGCTACTTTGTTGCCCATCTTCAAGCCTATCCATTATGTACACACCAAAAAGTTTCACCAGGGTGAAGTAGTATCTCTCCTTCCACACATCCAGGCACAGTTTCATTCACATGCACTGTCTCTCCCAATCCAAGCATGTTACTTTGTTAAAGTATTTTCAAACTACCAGCTATTACTCTAGCAGGAAATCCACCCTCTGACTCTTAGGCCTGGTCTACACTGGTGGGGGGTGGGGTGGGATCGATCTAAGATATGCAACTTAAGCTATGAGGATAACGTAGATGAAGTTGATGTATTTAGATCCACTTACTGTGGCATCTTCACAGCAATGAGTAAACTGATGCCACTCTCCCATCAACTCTGCCTGCACCTCTCGCAATGGTGGAGTGAAGTAGTCGTTGGGAGAGTGCTCAGGGATTGATTTATTGCATCTGGACTAGACATGATAAATCAATCCCTGAAGGATCAATCTCTACCCACTGATCTGACAGGTAGTGTAGACATGCCCTTATCATGCCCTTAGTTCACACTCATAGAGTTTATGTACCATAATAAATAAATGAACAGCTTTTCATTTGGGAAAAGCAAGAACCAAAGTGCACCCTTTTCTTTTATAGCTAAAAAGAGAAGCTGCACTGCAACAAGTGCCTTAAATGTCATAATATGCTGTAAACATGGACTCAAATCCAAGAGTCCTTGAAGTATGTGCTTAGCTTTAAGCACCTGAGCAGTCTCATTGAAATCAGTGGGACTATTCACAGCCATAAAGTTAAACATGAAATCAGAGCCTTTGAAAACAATATATAGTGGTTTGATCCTGTAAGCACTATGGCCCCTAGCCAAGAACTCAATTAAGCACGTGCTTAACTTTAAGCCCATGAGTATTCCCATTTAAATCCTATGTATAAGTACTTTGTGGGATCTAGGCCACAGAGCTCAGCAACTTGCTCTAAAGGAAGAAATACAGATATCAATTCCATGACATAAAGTTATACAAAGGCAAAAACAAAATGACTGTCATCATGGCAACTATTTATTGCATCTCATTCCTGAGACGTGGATGATCTTTTAAAGTTTTTTTGTGGGCCTTGTTTTATTATGCTCTTTAAAATTATTTTGTGAGGTGGATTGTGCTTCTAAGCAGTGCTTCTAGTGTGACTTTAAATTAGCAGCTATTTTTGCCCACCAACATAATTTTTTTAAAGTTTTTAGTGCTTTTTTTAAACTTAGGGTGCCGTTTTTCCAAGCTTCTATGCACCCAGTTTTGGAAAGTTGTCCGACTTTCCTGAGGACAGAGCATGACTGTTTTTTTATTGTTAGAGCAAACCAGATACCTGTTTTAGTTTAATTTTTGGGTATATGCTTTGCTTTTAGGTTTGTAATGCCTATTAGTTTTAAATTAGACTTTTGTAGTTTTTGAATTTTTTTTTATTTGTATTTATTTTATTTTTTGTTATTATTACTAAAGGCATGCTTGGCTGTGGTTTCCATGGCCATTGGGATGCCTCTATTGCAGCTCATTTTGCTTTAGTATTTAATGTTGTTGTTGTTTTTATTTAGGAGCCCTGTTTTTTTGTGTGCTGTTATTTTTATCATGTTGATTTGCATAAAGCAATGACTTAGCTTCTTTACCCATCCCCACCAATTAGCATGTTTAATGGTGGAGCCATTCATTACCTTAAACTGATTAATTGCCTACCACTTTAGCATTAGTGTGATTTTATGAAACACATAGTCTGCATTCACTATTAGCCAGGACTTTGGCTTAAATTTGGGATTTATTTTATTTAATGCTGTTATCAAGGCTGCAATTCTGCTTTTGGAGCTGATTGTGTCTCCAAGGAAAAGCAAATAATGCTGACTATTTGGGTTTCAAAATTTTTTATAACAGCTGAGCCTGCATTTTCGGCCCTCTTCTTTCCCCCCGATACATACAACTTTAAGAACTATACCAGAGTTTTGTTTTGTTTTGTTTTTTTACCTAGTTGGTATTAGCTGATTGAAATACCTGAAGTTGGGTTTTACCAGAGTGGGCTTCACATTGGTGCAGGGTGCAGCATGCCAATCAGATACAGTCCCTACAAAAACCCATTAGACCCCAAAATCTTTGCAAGTTTCTAACATTGGTGGGAAGCCACAGGTAGGGCTTGTATTAATTGCACCCATTTTGTTGTTGTTGTTGTTGCTGGGTTTTTTTGCTTGAGATACTTTTATCCCCAGGTAGGCTACTTTTGTTTGTTTTATTTGGGCCTTTATTTAATTTACCTTTAATTTCACTTTTGCCAAAGCTTTTAAGACCTAGTTTGGTGTGGGGTGGGGAGGGTGGGGCAGAAGGTGGTTGTGCTTGATATAATATTATTTACACCCTGCATACACCAGTTTGGGTCCACTCCCTCCAGGGCCTGCTTCATGTATTGATGGAAAATAGCAGGAGAATCCCAATGCCCTTGGGGTGAGACTGTTCAGCAATATTGCTTACCCTTTTATGTAAATGCAATTTTATACTGGCATAAGGTAGTCAGTGGTAGAGACCAGAATTCATTTGCTATATTTAGAACAGTAAAAAATCAAAACTGGGGTCCTATTTCTAGCAGTGTTTTTTGGGGAATAGGGCATTGTTTTTGTGGAGGAGAGTCCCCTTCCTCTAGCAGCACTTTTATATTTTTTGGTTTACAATTTAAATTATTTTTGGTTTTTTGGATTACAATTAATAATAAATTAATAAAGTAGCAATTAATAATATAATAATATAAAATAATATAATATTATTATATTATTATATAATATAATATAATAATAAATAAATAAATAAACAATTAATAAATTAAATTAATAATTAAAAATTATTTTTAGCTTATGTAAATATGTTTTTACCCAACTGGGTTTGTGGGAGGACATCTGCTGTTTTAATGGTTATAGTGGCCATTTTTATAGGGATGCTGTGGCCCTATTCATTTTGTGTTTCTTTTTTCAAAGATGCTTAATTTGCTATGTTTTATTTTATATATTTTTTACTTTTAATAAATTAAGTATTTTATTACATTTTTTTAAAAAAATTGTTTTAGTGGTAATTGTGTGGGGGGGTTGCTTTTAGAATAGTTTATCATCCCCTTTATGTTTTTTTTTTAATGTAGTTAAGATGATTGTTGTTCCAGTATCTACCAAAAAATCCCTTACGGGACTTTTCTTGATTGCCCCCTGAAGTGTGGGGCGACCAGATGCATCCTGTCCAAAGCTGAAAATATACATGGGGCATTCACCAGAGCATCCCCATTCTGTGATATCTCCCTCTATCTTTTTCATGGAAGGTCGGAGTTTCTGACACCAGTAACGCTCCTGTCTCTTAGCAAAATTATGCGCCTGACACTCCAGGCCATCCCAGTTCCCAGGCCTTCAAGGCACTCTCTTTCCATCCCAGTGGTATTCTGGAAAGCTAATTTAGCCTGAAGCTTCTGTATCTGTTGTTCTATTGCTGCCCGCTTATTTTTACTTACCTCTCCTCCCCCGAAACCATGGTCCCCTCCTCTGGATCCCTCCCCCAACAAGCAGGCCCACCCTTTTCCACCTGGTACTGACCCTCCAGAGCAATGGCATGAATCAACTCATCCCTCTGATTCACTTGTCTCCACACATTCCCCACTTTCAGGAGCTGAGGCAATTGGTTGGGAATAGGCTCAGGGTACTGCAGGTTCAAGAGTCCCACAAACTGCAGGTCACTCAGCTTCAGCGACTTCTCAAGTAACTCTCCACTCACACAAGGTCCCAGCTTCACCTCCTGAGTATTACCCATCGGTCATTTAGAGGATCTGCCCAGCACCATGCTAATGTGAGGTCCAAGAAGAGTGGAAAAAGGGAATATACTGCCCATCTTTAAAAAATGGAAGAAGGAGGATCCAGGGAACTACAGGCCAGTCAGCCTCACCTCAATCTCTGGAAAAATCATGGAGCAGGTCCTGAAGAAATCAATCTGGAAGCACGTTGAGGAGAGGAAGGTGACTAGGAACTGTCAGCATGGTTTCACCAAGGGTAAGTCATGCCTGACTAACCTAATTTCCTTCTGTGATGAGAAAACTGGCTGTGTGGATGAGGGGAAAGCAGTGACTTTAGCAAAGCTTTTGATATGGTCTGCCACAGTATTCTTGCCAGCAAGTTAAAGAAGTATGAGCTGGATGAATGGACTTTCAGGTGGATAGAAAGTTGTCTAGATCGTCAGGCTCAACGGGTAGTGATTAATGGCTCCATGTCTAGTTGGCAGCTGCTATCAAGCGGAGTGCCCCAAGGGTCGGTCCTGGGGCTGGTTTTATCCAATATCTTCATTAATGATCTGCAGGATGGCGTGGACTGCACCCTCAGCAAGTTTGCAGATGATACTAAACTGCAAGGAGTTGCAGATACGTTGGAGGGTAGGGATAGGATACAGAAGGATCTACACAATTTAGAGGATTGGGCCAAAAGAAATCTGATGAGGTTCAACAAGGACAAATGCAGAGTCCTGCACTTAGGAAGGAAGAATCCCATGCACTACTACAGAATAGGGACTGAGTGGGTAGGCAGCAGTTCTGCAGAAAAGGACCTAGGAGTTATGGTGGACGAAAAGCTGGATATGAGTCAACAGTATACCCTTGTTGCCAAGAAGGCTAACAGCATTTTGGACTATATAAGTAGGAGCGTTGCTAGCAGATTGAAGGATGTGATCATTCTCTCTATCCAACACTGGTGAAGCCTCATCTGGAGTACTGTGTCCAGTATAGGAAGGATGTGGAAAAATTTGAACGAGTCCAGTGGGGGGGCAACAAAAATGATTAGGAGTCTGGAGCACATGATTTATGAGGAGAGGTTGAGGGAATGGGGATTATTTAGTCTGCAGAAGAGAAGAATGGGTGAGGGGGGTTGATAGCTGCTTTCAACTGCCTGAAGGGGGTTCCAAAGAGGATGGATCTAGACTGTTCTTAGTGTTACCAGATGACAGAAACAAGGAATAATGGTCTCAAGTTGCAGTGGGGGAGGTTTACATTGGATATTAGGAAACTTTCTTACTAGGAGGTCGGTGAAGCAGTGGAATGGATTATCTACGGAGATGGTAGAATCTCCTTCCTTAGATGTTTTTAAGGTCAGGCTTGACAAAGCCCTGGCTGGGATAATTTAATTAGAGATTAGGTCCTGCTTTGGGCAAAGGGTCGGACTAGATGACCTCCTGAGGTCCCTTCCAACCATGATGTTCTATGATTCTGTGATAAGGTTTGGCCATATGAACAACACCAGAAATTACTAAACCACATCACGCTAACAACTGGGTACATCTTGAGTCTACTGGGTACCCAACCTCTACAAACTATCTAACCTGTGGACAAGATAAATCAAAATCCCTCTTTCCTATAGTCTCACTCCCTATAGGGACACACCTTTTTATTATGCATTTATTGAACACAGGAAAATTCGACAGCTGGAAGTGTGGAAACCCCACATATGGCTTAGGCTAGCAGTCTTGTCCTTTTTAACTTCCCTTTTGGAGTCTGTAGGCCCCTTCACTTTTCCATATAATAAATCCTTGGCTGCAATGGTGGCAGGGGATTTTTTAGATGATTTTTCAAGTACTCAAGTCTTCTGCACAAACTCTGCCAATATGGATGATTAGTGCTGGTACACCCAAGTCTGTACCTTCTCAGGCAGTATTGTTCAATTTTCTCATTGTCCGTGATGCATGCTTGCACCAATGAGTTGCCTAATTCATCAAATGCTGCATGAAGTTGTGCACCTGTGCCCCTATAGGGACAGATGCTCTATCATTGTGTCTCTTCCGAGCTCTCCTACAGGTCCAGAACAGCAGCTTTGATAGTTCATTCCAAGGCCTGATACAAAAGGTGTGCCTTTTCCACTTAAAATAAAGAGCCAAATTGATGGTCCATGACTTCTTATACCACTAAGTAATAAATGGCTACCTGTTTGAAATTTACCAGAATGGTAAGTGTGGGACGATACATTTCATTGAGCACGTGTGGATCAGAAGCCTATAATCCAATAAAGAAGGTGATCTCTAGAAAGGGCTGGGTGCAACTTTGACCCTAAGCAGGACATATGGATCTTTCCTCAGTGCAAATGGACAAGACCCTTTGATTATATAAAGCCAAAGTCACATCTTGAACTTCCTAGCATTTGACTTTTGTTTTCTTATGGTTCATTAAAATGTCCAGTACATATCTTCTCCCCAGACTTAGTTGTTCCAAGAGACCCTAGTTCATTATTTTTATATATAATACAGTAGTGTCTAAAGGCCTGAACAGGATCAGAATCCATAGGCTAGTGATAAGCATGGTGCCAGTCTGGAAGAACTTACTATCTTATAAAATTCAGAACCATTCCATGTAGCAGCGGTCTTTTCCCTTTATGCGTAGTCTCCAAAGCTTTACATAGAACTACATTTCAACTTTCTTAGAAAGAAATTGGCATAGCTTTTAGTTTTTGGGAATGTATCCATCTATAGGATTTTGCTTACTCACAAAATAACATGGCAGCTGTTTGGAGAGATATTAACTGTTCCAATAGCTCTCATCAATTGAAGTTTATGGAACATCTGTCCTACTGACAGAATCCATCAAAAAGGGGGTTGAGGGGGAAATGAAGTATGGCTTTATAAAAGAATAAGGGGAGACGGCATAGGTTTGGGTTTGTCATCCAGAAAAGGAACATGCCAGACTCTCTTCATACTTTTGGTCTCTTGCCTCTCTAACCACATTACAACAGGTCTCTTTGCTTATTAAAATTTTAGACCTCATTTCAACTCTGTGTTGTCCCTCACACTAAAGTACTCAATTTTCCAAAAACTGTAGTTTTGTTTAAAGTGGGTTTTTGAATAGTCTCCTTTTTTAGGATTGAACTGCATGTTGGCAGTGGTGGAAATGGAATTTCTGTGACACAAAGCCCATAATTATCAAGTTGCTTCTTATTTATACTGAAATAATCATGGCTTCTATTTACTTTTATTTCTATTAAAAAGTTCAGTACAGTAAGTACACATCAGTATCACAAAGCTAAAGTTTAGCATATCATTCATCCTAGCTCTATGGGTTTTGCTTTCAAACAGTTGGATGAAAACTTTTCAATGCGCTACCTTCGTTCTCACCCTTTCTCTCCCCTGGGTCTTTGAATATTAGTGCTTGAGGAGTAGTCTGTCTTTGTCAGCTGCAGAGCAAAAATTATGTTTGTGTCACATTACTGGTAACTGCCATAAATAGAAAAGTGACAAGGAGGAGAGAGTCCTATGGAAATTGTTTTCAATGCACTGCTGCTGATGAGATTCTATTGAAATCAAAGTGTGACTCACACCTTTTGACTGCATGGAAGTGTGAGAGATCTGAGACAAATAGCATTTGCCTAGGTATTTCTTAGTAATAGAGTACATGAAAGGACAATTTATGAAAGAAATGTTAAGTTTAAAAAAAAACTGTTCAGAACATACAAAAGTAAAATAAGAAAAAATGCTTTAATATAGTGTATCTGAACTATTGTAGAGGTGCCTTCAGGCCATTACTGTTAAGTTTGTGTCATCCCTTACATTAATAACCTCACATTTTTCAAAGGTTTTATATCTCAGCTGCAAAGGACTGCATGGAATGTCCCAGCCAAGGAACAAATATGTTTTTCTAAGTCTGAAAAAAAAATTATGAACTACTTTATTAAGTGGGAAAACAAAATGAAAGCAGAACCCATTTTTGTGTTTCTGCAAATCAAAACCAAATTTGAATTAAAGATTGAAAGCAAGATATTCTGAGTCTAAAATGGATGTCATGAGGAGTATACATGTGTGGGGAAATAAAAAAAACCATTTTAAATATTCTAGTAATGCAATAGATCCAATAAAAGTCTTTTGGGAGGCTCATCTACATGTCAACAACCCACGGCTCTACAGTGCACTAGCATATCACACATTAAGTCACCATAGGGCCCCTTTATTACACACTCAAAATTCCTTAGTGTGCCCTGAAATTTAATACATAGTAGCAGAGCCCACTTGATGAGTTAGTAAGCATCATGCGAGTACACTGTAAATTCACATCATGCCCTGTGTCTCCCTGCAGACTGGTCTTGACTTCTTTTTTGTTCTTTAATGAAACATTTCACTTCGTCCGAGGAAAGTATATAGTATATGATTTCTGACTAGTCTGCGTCCTTGGAGCTACTAAATGTGACATGTAAATAATGTCTTGTATAATTACAGCCTTTGTTTTGAATATTTAGAAAGCAGATATTTACTTATTTATTTACTCAGGTTTATACAAAAATAAAAATGGACAATATCATAAATTGTAAAAACAAACATAACTAAACTGCTGGCACATCACAGAAAAAGGGCACAATGCATTAAAATTAAGAGCACTAATTTGAGCCAGATTTCAAGTGGCACAAATGGACATACCTCTGCTGAGTCAATGGAACTGTGTCCACTTACACCAGCTAAGAAACTGTGCTTTTGCTCTTAACTTGCAAGGTTGTGTTGCTTTTAATGTGTTTCAGTAATGGTCTGAATTAGGGGGAAAGGACTCTTTTCTCAAGAATAATGCTTACATTGTGTCCCCCAAATCTTCTAAATAAATGTTGTATTCAATTATTTGAAAATTCTATGAAATGGGTGATAGGTGATTAAGTGTCACTTTGAGCACCATATGTAATATTGGGGTGCACAAAGCTATTCCAAATTGTCCATTTTAAGTGAATTTTCAGGCTGCACAATTCATACCTAAGTATGCTATTCTTAAGCATACGAGTAAATCCATCTTTATTCAGCAAACCATTTAAGTGTGCGCTTGACTTTAAGCATATAAGTAGTTCCATGAAAGTCAAAGGGTGTGCTAGTATGCCTAAAGTTAATCATGTGCCTAAGGGCTTTGTTAAAGAAAGCATGCAAAGTGCTGAGATCCTGAGTTCTTCAACTGAAAGTCAAGCATAAAATGTTATTTGTATTAATATATTTTAATATCCATATATAATTTCCTATTTTACTACTGTATCTGATAAAGGCCTCGCCATAGGCTACACTAAACTAGTTATAAATCTTTGATTCTTTAAAGGTAAATAAGTGTTTCTGACTAGTTACCCTATAGTCTAGATTAGTGGCATTTCATTTGATGAGTACCAGAGCTTGATGCACACACACATTAGGGTGAATGGTCACTTGTAGAGCATCAAACACATTCCACAAGTAATGGGAACACCTCATAATTCAACTGAAGCCAGCATCACAAGTGAGTTATAAATGTCTTTGTTCTCAAGTGAAATTGATTCCACACAGTGCTACAAATGCCTATTATGTATTCTGTTTATTCCACAAGGAGGAAAATAACAGTTCTTTTTTCTAGCCTCTGAAAATGCCAGAGAGCAATGTAGCTTATCTGGTTTCAGCTTAACTGTTCCAGTTTCACTTCAGATCAACTTCTTTGTGACATCTGCAGTGATCTGTAAGCCACTGCTGGTTACTGATAAGTAATATTATTAGCATTTATTTAAAAAAAGAATTAATGTTAGCAACACATTGATATGATATAATATTATACGATAAACACCATTTTAGTATGCATAAGAAGTGTAACTACACATTAGTTATGAGCATAGAAATTAGATAATGGGATATCTATTATTGGATACAGTGCACCTGTGTTTAAAGTCCTATATGCAATAAATTGTTCGTTTGAATGCAGCTCTTAATGGACAAGTGTCCATGGCACAAAAGTGATGCTAATTGTACTTTTATTGGCAGTCTTTCATCAGATGCTAAAATACTGAGTGAACCATGGAGACTCAGTGTCCTTTCACAGTAGTCGGTCTAAAGCCTTGAATAACTGATTGTTTTAAATAAAAAAAAAAAACACAAAGAAACTAGCAAATTGATGCTGTTTCTCCAGAACAGCGTGAATACATGTGATGAGGAATACAAGGAAGTGTAATTGTTTCTGTGCATATCTGCTCTTTTGGTTAATGGAAGACTACAATTTCCACAGCTATCAAGGAAAAAACTGCATGAGCATTTTTTTAAATGAGCCATTGGTTGTACCAAACCATTTTAGACAGGAATTAAAAGATACATACCTCATTTCTAAGGCCAGATAGAATCCAAACAGTTAGCTTGCTTGCTTTTTAATTAGTGTCATGAGGGAATAATATCACTAAAGTGCATTATATATCATAGTGACGATTACCTCAGATATGTGGACTAAGGACAATTTCAAAGTTTACATACAAATAGGAAGATGTGGAACGAAATAAATATTTAGACTGTAAAGGACAGATTTTTAAAGATTTTTAGTTGCCTGAAAATGCAAATAGATAACTAGTGAGATTTTCAAAAGTCCCTAGATGCCTAACTCTAATTGATTTCAATGGGACTCAGGCCCTGAGGTACTTTAGAAAATTCAATGTAGCATCTATCTATATCATTAGGTGCCTTTAAAAATCTACCTTTAAAAATCTGGCCCTAAGATCCCTGGGGCAGGGACCGTCCCCGATTATATGTCAGCAGTTCATCATACATGGAAGCTCTAGTCTCAGTTGGTGCATCTAGCTGCTATTATAATAATATTGATATAAAAACTTAATTAAGGAGAAAAATTCACTGGAGTAGATGAGTTTTCATTTTTCAGTACAAATAAAGGGTGACAAATTGATCATTTTTTTTATGTAATTTTGGATGAGGGAGGGTGGTTTCAGTCATTTTGCCAAGGTTAAAATTTTTCAAATTTGGGTAGGTCATCACCCTGGTGTTGGATTTTCTCCAGGCATTGTGAATATTTTGCCAGTTTTTAAGCTGCTTTTCCAATCCACTTGTGCTGCTCATGTCTGCTGCGGTGTTTGGCTAGAACTTCATCATGTATGCAGAGTAATGGGTAAATACAATCTCACTGCTGCAAAAGTAACAAATAATCATGCAGTTAACAAAATAATGAAAAGTAACACCCCTGTCATGTTCACACAGAGCTGCAGTACACTTGTTTTCTCTTATGTAGAGTGCAGAAAAGGATGAAGCTCCTTCTTTACACTGTTCTACACAGCCACATCATGTAGCTAAAGATCTGATTGAATACAGGGGTAGTGGTGAAAGAATGAAACACTAAAAACTATTTTAAAGATTAAGGACCTTAACATGGGACTAACTAGCAGTTGTAAATATAATAGGCTTGGGATATTCTAGAAGCATAATAGAGTTTTGGAATGTACTGCTTAAACTATTGTGGACACTTTGACAAGCCCTAATCTACAGTGGATCTAGTAGAAACTACTTTATTAATTAAACAGTCCTTCCTTCCATTAATATATATTAAAATTAATATTAATATCACTAATATTTACCTTGAAATATTTGCAAACAAGATTCTGAAGGTACGAATATCCTCTCAAATGCCAGAAGCCAATAAATCAATTCATCAGTCAATCTCAGCATACCTCAACTCCTGGCTAATCAATGGCCTCTTCAGCCCATATAATGTCTGCCATACTAAATACATTGGCACCACCTCAGCACACTGGACCAGTGGGAGTTTATGAGGGAGTAACACTGCTAGATGAGAATCAGAGGGGTTGCCGTGTTAGTCTGGAATTGCAGAAGTGACAAAGAGTCCTGTGGCACCTTAAAGACTAACTCAAATTTTAGAGCATAAGCTTTCGTGTGCTAATACCCACTTCATCGGATGCATGCAGGGGCAGGTATAAATAGGTAGGCAAGAACCAGGTGGGACATAACAAGGTTAGTCCAATGAGGCTGAACCAGCTTGTTATCTCTAATCAGGGAGGGTGAGGTGTTCCTCTAGCAGCTGAACTGGAGGTGTGACTGCTAGATGAATCAGCCTCTTCAATGACCGTATCATCAGGGATGACCCTCCACCCCAGGATTGCTGCTCCTCTTGATACACTCAGGTTCCTTGTCTGTTTTGCTTCTACTTAGGCACTGAGTGGGGAGTAGTCTCTCCTCCACTTCTGCCTGTGAGCATCCAATATTGTGAAGCAATTAGTGAAATTCAGTTATTATCCATAACTGTTTCTGAAATTTAACATGGCATAATAAAATAAATGTCTTCTTATGTCCCTTACATACTGTGATACAAATATGCATGTTTATTTTAGCCTTTCATAATCTTAGTATATGCCAAGTGGAATTTCAGTATTTCTAGTGATGAAGGAATAAATATGATAAGCCAGGCATCTTATAGCAGGAGACGACTGTCCCTTTGAAACTACAATTTTGTCATCTTATTTAAGGGTCGGGGGTGGGAGAGTGAACAGCAAAAGAGAGGTGTGGAATTTGAAGTCACGTTATTCTCAAAACAGAAATATTCACAAAAACACAATGCTTGGGGAGTGGAGGGAGCCAATAATTAATATATGCACCCCTGCCTTTCAGAATAAATAAATGCCATCAGCCTTATGACTGGATGTGACTTTAGACACTTCATAAATAAATTAACTCAAAATGGCTGTATTCACATAATATGAAGCCCATGATGTAAGTTGCAAAATCAAGAAATATCAGGCTCAGTCACCATCCTTTCTAAAGCAGCAGCCAACTGTATGCCAGAGCTATGAACTCTGAACCAGTCCTGAAAAGTTCACAGACTGCCTCCCCTGCGAGCTCATTCTTCACTGCAAATGGGCTCAGCTGAACAGTGAATTAAGGCTCACACTGACTAATCATACCTGTGAAACCTGCAGGAAAACTTTAAAACTCTCATTTGCCACAAAGCATACAAACATTGACAGTAGACAGGCAGCTAGTGTGCTGAAGTTGCTGCTTCTCATACTGTCCAATATTGTCTCATATCTCCCTTGTGCTCTCCCATCTGTATGTGTATCTATCTGTTGTCTCTCCCCTTACATTTAGACTGTACACCCTTTGTTCTATGCATAGCAAAATGGGGTCTATGTCTACGAGAGGGGCTGCTAGGTTCTACTTTATTATAAGCAATACTATCAGAACTCTGTTGTCTGAAAAAATATCTCCGCTCCTACTTTGGGACAGAAACAACACCGTCAAAGTCTTGTTGCCTCAAGCGTATAGAACTGTAGTTGTGGGAGAGGAAGAGGAATACCCCAATGATGTGAAGGGCTTCAGAATATGCCTGATTTTTTAGCTCCAATAAACCCACCTAATTGCCCACAAACTGGACTCTGGACTGTTATTTTCCAGTAAACTATTTCTGGAACTAAAAGGGAGGAGGCAGCTGGACCCCCGCCAACATCTTGGTGCCGTGACTCGGATACATTTCGCTGGATGGGTAATAGAGTAGCAGACAAGAAAGTCCCCCATGTTAATTGTCCATGCAGCTGTTTGATGTGGGTATGGCAGGCTCTCATGAAGAGAGTCGCAAGCTCTCACAGGCTGGGGTAATGGATTTTTTCAACAGATAGATATGGAGGAATCAGGGCCCATACCAGATACAGGGGTCAACCTGGAATGAGATTAAAAAGGAGGTGGGTGAGGTGTTAGGGAACTCCAAAGAAAAGGAATATATATATATATATATACACATTGTGACAAAGCTCCAAGTTTGTACTCGTGGGTCCTCTGCTTCCTGGCAGATTTAGGGGCCTCAGAAACTCATCTAGGCCCCAGAGTGACCTCCCTTTCTCAGTATAATTGGCAAGAGTCACCACCTAGTGAGTTACCTTCATCACAGGCCAGTATGGAAGGTGGAAAGAGCGGGGCGCGGGGGGGAGCCCGGGCCTGCCCTCTACTCTGGGCTCCAGCCCAGGGACCCTAATAGTATCAGCTAAGATGGCTGACCTTTTATCCACAAAACACAATACAATTCCCTGGGCTACTTCCCCACAGCAGTCCCTGCTTCTTCAAACTCCACTTCACCCTTATCTCAGGGCCTCCTTCCTTCTGTATGATATGTTGTCCACCACTCAGTCTCACCAACAGCACAACCTCCTTCCACAGCTCCTGACACCCACAGCCCACCTGACTGAGAGGTTTTTATCTGGAGTCAGCCAGTCCCTGATTGGCTTCAGGTGTCCCAATTAGGCTAGCTGTTTCTACTCCTTTCTAGAAGGTTCTTAATTGGCCCCAGGTGTCTTGATTGGTCTGGAGTAGCCTTTGTTTGGCTATCCAGGGAACAAGGACCTGCACATCCTAAGGCTGATATACCTGCCTTCCAGCACTCTCCTATATACTTCTGGCCTGACTCCGTCACTATATATATATATATATATAAAAGGGATGTGTGACAAAGATTATGTGCTAGGATAGTGTACTGGTAAACCGGAGGATGAGCTCCTCCATCATATTAAATCTCTGGAGGAGATACTGGATCAGCAAAGAATTCTAACAGAAAAAACTGTAGTTGCAATAGAGGCCGCAGATTTAAAGACATGGGATGCTGCACAGGCAGAAAAGTCCTGTAAGGCAATTCAGAAAGAGAGGGATGAACTGGAGAGGAGAAAATCAGATTTAGAGAATGGATTGTAGCTATGTAAGCAATGTAAGTGTGGGAGTGATAGGCGAGAGAGCCCTAAGCCGTGTGCCCCCTGATGGCATTTAAAGAAGTATCCCCTTCCACTCACTCCAAGACTATATTGAATTCACAACCAGCAGACGGTGCCAGCCGGCGATCCACAGTCATGATTCCTGCAAGACAATCTATTCTGTAGGAGATTCAGGGGCTGGCCATAGTAGCCCCTAAAGGTGGTTGGGGACAAGGCCAACCCTCACAAATAGCAGTAGAGATGGAGAATTGTCCCTTGCCCTTCAAGGACCATGAGGCTTCATTGAACTGGCTGGAGAAAATACCCCAGGATGACTGGGATCAGCTTGTGCTGTGACTTCTAGAAGTGAACATGGAGCTGGAGGGTTTAACTCGAGAGGACCAGGTGGCCATGTGACACAGCCTGTTTGCATACAGAACATTAGGTATAAATGTGACAGGGTTGGCAAATACATTTTTAATTGTGGAGTATGTGGGGGGACACAGGACCCGGTGAGGGAGGGGAGCAGGGGGGCTAGATTCAGGCTGGTGACCTATGCAGCTGCATACTTTGTGTGTGGGTAAGGACGGCCCTTCCTGTAGTTCCCTGGATCCTCCTCCTTCCATTTTTTAAAGCTGGGAACTACATTGACCTTTTTCAAGTCATCTGTGATCCCACCTGATTGCCATGAATTTTCAAAGACAATGGCCAGTGGCTCTGCAATCAGATCTGCCAATTCCTTTAGCATCCTCAAATGCAGCACATTCGGCCCTATGGATTTGTGCTTGTCCAGCATTTCTAAATAGCCCTGAACCACTTCTTTCTCCACAGAGAGCTGGTCACCTCCTCCTTATACTGTGCTGCCCAGTGCAGTAGTGTGGGAGCTGAACTTGTTCATGAAGACAGAGGTGAAAAAGCATTGAGTACATTAGCTTTTCCCACATCCACTGTCACTATGTTGCCTTCCGCATTCAGTAAGGGGCCCACACTTTCCTAAACCTTCTTCTTGGTGCTAACATACCTGTAAAAATCCTCCTTGTTACTCTGATGTAACATGCAGCCTTAGATACTCTGTGATATATGCCTCCTCCAGAATTGAAGCTAGGTGTACCATTCATTTCCCTGGCAAGTTGTTTTGTGAAAAAATGAAAACATTTTCAGTCCCTTTTGGGCAGTAGGATGCCTAGAAAGTCATGGGACTGCCTACTGCCATTGTTGGTGAGAACATTAAAATGCTGATATCATCTCTTAGAAAGGAGGGAAAAGGTAGCACTTGACAGATTGGTACACAACCCCATCTTGAAACACAGGTGTGTGATGGGGTACAAAAACCTTATACTAGACCATTTCATGGAAAGATTAATCATAGAATCATAAAAAGGTGCAACTGGAAGGATCTTTGAGAGGTCATTGAGTCCAGCACTCTGCACTGAGGCAGGACCAAATATATTTAGACCCATCCCTGACAGTTGTTTGTCTAACCTGTTCTTCAGAACTTCTAATGAAGGCGATTCCACAGTCACCCTTGGAAACCTGTTTCAGAGCTTATCTCTCTTTATAGTTAGAAAGATATTCCTAATATCTGTTGTAGGAGAAACAGTGATCTGTATCCTATGTATGCCTGTATGCTCAAAAGTCTGTTACACTTCCGTTGTCCCCCCCCCTGCCCCCGCCACGCTTGTCTCCTCTCCCTTTTTGAATACCTGTGAAATGGCTTTTCCCCACCCCTCCCTCCTGGAGTGCTTGGGAGATGAATGGGCTGTTTAAACAGCTAGAAGACAGAAGCGCTCCAATGGTAAACAAGGTATCTGGGACTCTTAATTGGGCAGCAATCACATACCCAAAGCATGGACCCTGCCTGAGCTGGGGTGTGACTAATCAGATGCAGCAAAGTCATCTCTAGTCGCAGGCCTGGAGCTGGTCCTTAAAAGGGGAAAGTGCCATGTGCTCTCGCTCTCTCAAGCTTATACCTCCCAAGAAGGCCCTTCACCCAGACCACCTGGCCAGTGGTTCGCTGAGTTGCATTCCATCTGCCTTGGGAAGATTTACCCTCATCACACCATCCATTGCTGCACTGTTGGATGCTTACCCTGAAAGATCCTGACACCTCCAGTGCTATGCCTGTCCTGGGAGTGAGTATGAGAGTGTGAGTGTGAGCTGATCCTCTCTCCTCCTGCCTCCCTCCCCCCCCCCCGCCCCGCCACTTCTTTGGAACTTAGATATCAATGTAATAAATCTGCTGCTTTCTGCCAAACTCTGGTGGGTCATTAATCCTCCCTAAGCTTAGTAGCTGGACCAAATTTTGGGTAACAATATCTAACCTACATATCATTTACTGACATTAAGCTGATTGCTTCTCACCCTATCTTCAGTGGTCATGGAGAACAATTGAGTCCCATACCCTTTATATCAAGCCTTAATATATTTGAAGATTTTTATCATGTCCTCCTCAGTTTTGCTTTTCTCAAGACTAAACATACCTAGGTTTTTTTTTAACCTTTCCTTGTAGGTCAGGTTTTCTCAACCTTTTATCATTTTTGTTGCTTTCCTCTGGACTCTCTCTAATTAATCCATGCCTTTTGTCCACACCCTGGAACTGGACACAGTACTCCAGTGGAGGCCTCACCAGTGCCAAGTGCTAATGGAACAGTTAGCTTCTCCATTTTTCACATAACACTCCTGTTAGTATATACCAGAATATATTTCCCTTTTTTGCAACTGCATCACATTGTTGGCTCATTTTGAATTGTGATCCATTATAGCCCCAGAGCTTTTTTTATGCAATTCTACGTCCTAACAAGTACTTCTTTCAACCAGTTGTGCACCCACATTAAATCATTTTCATCTTGGCTACATTTCTCCAGTTTGCTTTTGAGAATGTTATACCCTGAAGAGAGGGACTGAAACCAGACTAACCCCATAACATCTGCGGGCAATATCAAGTCTGGCGTGAAGTGGAGAAGGGGGGGGCGGGGCAGAATTCCAACTGAGTGCAATAAAAAAGAGATGAAGCAGGCTTCAGAGGGTGGCAGAGAGATTTGTGGATTGAGGCAGAGAAAAACCTTTAAGTAAGCAGCTCTGAGGTAGGAACCCAAACAACCACACCAAGGGAGATGACTTATTTTTGTCATATTGATCATTTGTTTGTAATGAGGTCAAACCCCAGGAAGGAGTGACTCTATATAAAGCTATCGGGCCAGGTCTAAAACCAGGTGAGACAGTCACCTCCTGAAAGGACAAAAGGTGCACAAAAAGTGTCCGCTCACTGGGGGGTTAGGTCTGTTATTTTGTTCTTATGGAGCAATTAGTTGGTTTTTTTTCTTCTTTATGAAAAACCAACACAGTTGTACAATTAGTTTTAAATCTTCCACTGTTACACAAATATTCTTGTAAATCTAAAGCATAACAGGCCCCATTCAGTTAAGAAGTGCAGCCAGACCATTATTTCTCCCATTCAGCAGTCAACAGATAGCATTAATAAATATTGAAGACGCTTTTCATTACAGCTAAATACCCAAAAATAACAATTGTGGCAAAAGACACTTCATGAATAATCCATGAAGTGTGAATTTACATTTATCATTAGAAAATCTGCCTATATTCTCTGCTATGTAACATGTTTTTCTTTAGAAAAATCATACAAGCACTTTTTTTTATTCTGCTCCCTTGCTCCTGAAAAAGGTCACTGTTCAACTCTGTGAACACCATTGCCCCAGCATGATATCTTTGAAAATAAAGCACTTGTACTGAAAGGGGCAGTCAGTGCATTGTATAGAATCCTGCTGTACAAATGACTCATTGATTAATGTCTCCTGCATCTACCAAAGCACTTGTAGACTTACTCAATTAACCACAATTGCAAACAAAGACTTCTTCATGTTGTTCCCCAGTCATGAGTGTTGTTTCAGAAGGAAATGAATATTTATGACAATAAACGATGAACAAATAGAAAAGAAAATTGCAGTATTTCAGTACTGGTATGAAATTTTACCTTTTCTCAGGGACATTAAATTATCTGCTTAGATTTGTTTCTTTAAGAAACTGTATTTTTTAAATGCCAAAACACGCCATTTCTAAGCTGTGTACTTCAAAACAACCTTATCATTAGATCCTGTCGGTTGCTTTACAACTGCCTTTCTGCAGATCAAAAATGTCATCTAGTACCCTGCCAGGTTCTTTGCAGATATGTCCTATTTTCATGAATTCCAGAAAATGTTGCCTTCTTTTCATATTTAAAGGCAATTATTTAACTTGGATTCAGACACCAAACACCTGCAATGCTTATCACATCTCTAGTTCTGAGGAGTGTTCTCAAAGGATGTAGTAGTAGTTACTTAGATTTGTTTTACACTTTGAACATAGTCATTAATATTAGGGGACAGAAATAGATTAAAGCTGAGCACAGCAACAATGCCACTGGGAAAAAATTGGTTGGATGGAAGGCAGATGAAATAACTATAAGGGGTGAGAATGCCCTCTTTCAAGCACAGGGCTAATTCAATCATGCTTTAATCCATAACCGATAAGAGTCAACTAATAATTGCCTGCCACATACATGTCTTGATGTCTGTCTCATCAAGTTGATTAATTGAAAAAGTAATTCATAGTAAGTCATCATGCGAATATATTCATTAGGTTGGGTGAATTTGTCTGGCTGAATTTCAAACCCACTTGAATATAATAGAGCATTTCTGCTTACAAAAAACTCTGAAAAAGAGATAGAGAGTGGACAAAGAAAAAAGAGCCAAGTAAAGAATAGTGTGAAAAATAGAATGGAGAGTGCAAAAAAATAAAAGTGTGAATAAAAGACCAGAGTAGGAGTGAAAATGTGAATGAAAAAATACAGGATGTATTACAGATGGTCCAAAACTAAAACCTCAGGCCTAAACACCTTCATATGTCAGGAATGGATGGTTTTGGATTGAGACCCCTAAATCTATGCCTCCCTCTTTGGTTTTGGTTGCAAATTGGATGTAAAAATCAAAAGGGGCCATTGTTCTGCTTCCCATTTGGAATAAGCCAAATGTAGCAAGATTTGTTTTACTCTGTTTGTGAGATCAGACAACTTCACACGACAGCCTCATTTGCCATCCATTCTGTGCACTAAACGAGGAAGGGATCAAATGGAAAAAAAATAGCATGTGGTTATTTGTAGATTTTAGCGTCAGAATGGACAATGAGATTTTTGTAATTTGACCTCCGGTATCACATAAGACATAAAATTTCATGAAGTTACTCTTACTGAGCCCAATAACCTGCTTTTGCCTAAAGCATATCTGTCAAAAAATTGTCCAGTCTTGCTATAAAGAGACGGGGAATCTACCTCTTCCCTTAATAGTTTTTTTCCAATTATTTTCTCACCTCCATTGTTAAAAATGAGCACCTGCTTTCTAATCTGAATTTGTTTGGTTCTAACTTCTAGACACTGGTTCTAGTTACAGGGCCCATTAGTATCTGCTATTTTCTCCCACTCAAGGTACTTACACAATGTAAACAGGACACCACTTGATTTTCTTTTTGATAAGCTAAACAGTTTGAGCGCCTTAATTCCCCCTGTAAGGCTAGTCTACATTACTTGGGCTTTGCCTATACAACTGTACAGGTATAGCTGTACCAGTAGAGCCCTTAGTGTAGGTACTGACTATGCTTATAGGAGTTTTTTGGCCAGTGTAGTAACATCAACGCCTTGACAATGTTAGCTATGTCATCAGAAGCACACCAGAGATTTTGCTGTCCAGCAAAATTTTGGAATATAGACTTGGAATAAGACATTTTTTCTAGCCCTTGATTTATTTTTGTGACTATACACTGCATTGTCTCCATTTTTTGACTTTCTTTTTAAAATGTGGTCTTCAGAATAGGATGCACTATTTAAGTATACAAAGTAAAATCACTTCCTGATACCTACTCACTTCTCTCCTGTTTATATATCCAAGAATCGCATCAATCCTTTTTTCCCCAGCATCATACTTGGAGCTCACATTCAGTTTTTTGTCCACTATGACATCTACATAGTTTTCAGCATCACTGTTTTCCAGGGTACATTTGCCCCATTCTGTAGGTATGGCCTGTATTGTTTATTCCCAGATATATAACTTTGCATATGGCAAATGCCTTTTGTTTGAATGAGCCCAGCTTACCAAGTGATCTTGATTGCTCTGTGTGACTGCTTTCTCCTCATCATCATTTACCACTCTGGCAAGCTTTGTATCATCGGCAAATTTTATCTGCATTAAGTAGAAAATTAGTGGGTGCTTAGCACCCACTGGCAGCCAAGCTTCTCCCTCCCCGCAGCACCTCCCGCACGCTGGCAGCCCAGCCAATTAACTCCTGCCCCTCTCTCCCAGCACTTCCCGCCCACTGTGGATCAGCTATTCTGAGGCATGCTGGAGGTGTTGGGAGGGAGGAATCAGAACTGTGTGGTAAGAGACAGGGTGGGAAGCAGGAGGATGCCGGGGGGAAGAAGCAGGGTGAGGTGGGGGTTGGGGGAAGGGGTGAAGTCGGGGCAGGGCCTGGGGTTGAGCAAAGGTTGAATACCACCAGGGAAAGTTGGAAGTGCCACCTGTGCTGTGCGCCTTTACTGTGTAATCATTTCTCATGCCATAAGCATAAATTTACCACGTGGAAATGGTTCAGAACTAATAAATACTGAGCAGATTACATATCAGACTCTTTATGCATTGAGCTATTACTCCATATGCATTGAACTATCTGATCATAGACAAAAAAAATTCACTTCTCCCTCCTCCATCTCTAAGGGATAGATTTATTAGTGCACTACAGGGACTGACCCAGACACCTACATGGCCACTTGTTGAAATCAGTTGGATTCCACATACGCTGCTTTTATTTATTTATTTTCAACAAGAAGCGACTTCATTCAAAGTGCAGTAAATGAAGAAACTATTACAGTAACCCATTTTAACACTATAGTATGTTTAACATCTAGTTGTAATGCAATGCATACATAGCCATTTTCAAGATGATTCCACAAAAGGCAATTAAAAATATATTTATAATTATAATACTTGATATTAACAATATATATTGCACTAACTGGACAGTGTATCTTTCTTCCGAAGATCTCAGGCCATTTTTTTTTCTCAAGTATGGATTTAGTCTCACAGCTCTAAGATAGGTAAACAGACTACTATAGTCATAACAGAGATGGAGACAGAAAACAATCTCAATGAATTGCCCAAGTTTGCATAGTGAGTCCATGGCACAATCTGGCATAAAATCATAGTGAGCTGAATGCTACTATTTTGAATAAGTGATGCCTCTAAGACAGAAAACTGTCAGAATTTCCCTATAAAAATATTCATCTTTTGGAACATATATGGTGAAATTGTTCAAAGGGGCATTTTTTAATATTTGTAAATGAAGTTGCTCACAATTATCCCATAGAGACTGGATGGGTGTTAGATCAATAGTTCATATCTTGTTTCATCACTACTCTTCAACAATTCATGGACTAAAGTCCAAATGAACTGTTCTTGAACTTCCTTGATGAAATACCATGTGAGTTCTCAATTTTCCTGCTTTAATCTACTATACAGTAGCTGCTGGGGTTGTGTATAAATCCAGTGCTAAACAGTGTACTAAATGGTCTACAGATTTTAGATTATACAAATAACAGTTTTTCAGTATCTCAGTGCATATTGCTAAGTAAATGAGCTTGACGTAATTGTGTACACTTAAATGTAAGCTACATAACACATACAATTAATGAAGCATATAATGCAAAGCATTAGCAGCACTAAAAGATCTGCATCAACTCATCTTTTCCTGTTAAAATGCTGGCACCCCATAATAAGTATAAGCCCCTTTTCTTAAAATAAATAATAAAAAGAACAATTTTCTGGGTTGTCATTACAATATTAATGAAAGCAGCACTCAGGAAAAACAAAGAGAGAAAAAAACAATGATGAAATATGCATATTATGTTGGTTTTATTCTTTTTTAATTAAACATTGCTTGAGCTAGATCATACAGAAAAATTAACAGATGAAATAATTATCTTTTTTAGAAGTCCTCTCATAATTTAATTTACATGTTGATTATGTAGCTGGGAAAAAATTTCCCAAGTTAAATTTGATTAAGTAAGGCAGAAAGTGCCTTAGAGTAAATAGATATCTGAAATTGGAGAGTGCACTTTGTCTAATTGTATTAATGAACGACACCAATGAGGTTTGTTTAGCAACAAAAGACCCTTGTGACCTTTTGATTTAGTGTAAAGTAGACCACTTATTATAGCTGGGTCTTTTAACAGTATTCTCATTATGTTCACTAAAATAAAACACTTTTATAGGGTTTGGCCACACTAAGAGAATAATGGAACTGTTAAAAGACGTTTAAATTAGTTGAAGTCTCAGTGAAATATATCACTTGTGAAGCTTTGTTCTTTCTGTTGTGTTTGTAATGCTATGTGCATTGTCCAAATTGTAAATGGAAATAACTGTAATCTAATACTCTCTTTCAAAACCATCTGAATCTTTTTTTAAAAAAAAAATATCACCTGCTGTCAGGCTTGTGATATTTAAGAGCTAATATACTGTTTGCTTCCATTCCCACTGAAATCTGTAGAGTTTTGTCATGGATTTACAAAGGTGCCTGTCATGATGCCATGTATTTCTGAGCACTCTAGCCACTTTAGGGAAGATCTTTAGCTGTTGTAAATTATCAGAGCACACTGAGTCAATTGACATAATATATGAGGTTAAAGGGTGTTTGTGTGCTCTCTCTCTCACTCTCTCTCTGGCATATACATCAAATCCTTGCTTCAGAAAACATTCTCCTGAAATTTTACATGCTACATCTCATCTCAAAGTAGAATTATTCAGAAAGGCTTGAAAAAAGTCAGAGAAGTAATTTTCAATTTATGGCACCTAAATCTAAGAATACGTCTTCAGTACCTGCCGTATCGGTGGGTAGTGATCGATCTATCGGGGATTGATTTATCATGTCTAGTGCAGAAGTGATAAATTGATCCCTAATTGCTCTGCCTTCGACTTCTGTAATCCACCAAGACAAGAGGCAGAAGCAGAGTTGACTGGGGAGCGGTGGCAGTCGACCGTGCGCCGTGAAGATGAAAAGTAAGTCGACCTAAGATATGTCGACTTCAGCTACTATTCTCGTAGCTGAAGTTGCATATCTTAGGTCAACCTCTCCCCCCAGAGTAGACCAGGGCTAAGGGTTGCCCAAATTGTGCTCAGTACAAGATAACCATAGGGGGTGAGAAGGTGGGAAGATAGTTGTAAAATAATTTCCAGGTCAGGTGACTTGGACTTGGACGGCAGTGTGGGGTGATCAGATGTCCAGATTTTATAGGGACAATCCTAATTTCTAGGTCTTTTTCTTTTATAGGCTCCTAGTACCCCCTGCCCCGGTCCCGATTTTTCACACTTGCTGTCTGGTCACTCTACCTCCTGTCCAGACTGTCTCCAAGTCTTGCTAATTCTGCCTCAACACCACATAGAAAATCTGGCCCTTAGTTTCTGTCCCAATATACGCAAACTTTCTCTGAACCCTACCTATCTGCTGTATTGATTACGGCAACCTTCCCATCTCACTGATTCCCTTCTCTGTACTCTCCAGCTGTCCACAGTACAACCATTATAGCTATCCTCCTTGTCTGTCAATCAGACCATATTACTGACTCTTCAAAATTCTTACTGGCATACTGCTCCCTGTCATACTAAACTTCAATGACTTTTACACCTCCCTCTCACCTATCTCATGGGTCATATTTCTTATTGCTTTCTCTTGTTCCATCAGCAATGCCATCTTCACTTCAACTTTCATTGCCTTCTTCCATTTTCTTGCCATTTTCCTTCTATGCTACATGAAACAACTCTAAATCCCAGTGCACCAGACCATCAACCCCATCCTCAAGACTGTTTGCATGAATTTCTCATCAGTCAAATATCTTCTCTCTCCCAAGTTGGAGATCTTTCCAATTAAATGGGCCAACTTTAGAGGAAAGATAGCTAAGCATAGGAAACACAACATTACTATTTTCTCCACATTTTGTTCAACTAACTTGTGCTTAAGGAGTACAACACATTCAATTTCTTAGATGTTATTTGTATTGAATAGCAAAGCTTTTATCCAGTGGACTCAGATATCCAGTGGACACCTGCAGGATAAAAAGAATTTAAGTGACACCACACTTATCCAAATCAGACCAGAAAATGATAGAATTGTTCATTGCAAACATAAATAAAGAAGCCTACAGGCATATAAATACATAACACCTATAGGTAAACATTGTTATATAGAATATTTCTTGCTGCATTTTTGGAATTATTGATTTGTGTTTTATTAATTACTGTTATGTAATGTCATTTCATTTCTGAGGGCTCCAAACTGATATGAAATAAAATCCTTCTTTTGCTGATGGGTATTGCAAAGGTGCCCAGAGAGTGAGAATTTTGCTGGAGCAAAGCAGAGTGGGTCTGGGTTGGCAGACACACTCTAAGCGCAAAATATGCAACAGCCAGCTCAGAACTTGGTTCTACCCATCTTTTCAGAAGACTATGCCCTACTGGCATCATACTGTGCCATGTGGCATCATAGCAAGTTCCTTTCGAGGATGCACTCCTGAACACAAGGTTGAAATTCTGTCCTTCATATGAGGATGTGCAGTAATCAATAGCTCATCTTGTTTATTTCCCATACTTTTGCAATTAGCACAGATTCCTCATGTTTTTTTATACTTCCCCTCTCACCATCACCATTCCTTTCAATTCAGTGTTTTCAGTTAAATGGAAACAATATTCTTCTTTTCAGTGACTCGCAGCCTTTTCCATACTGTGACCCCATATTACATTGGATCACAAATTCCACCTCCCATTAAGAAAGTGTGAGGATTCAAGAACAGAGACTTTTAGAAACTGGCTCACATGGTTTATATATAGTAGTAATTTTTAGAGCTGTCAAGCAATTAAAAATATATCACAATTAATTGCATGATTTTAAAAAATTGCAATGTTAATAATAGAATACAATTTATTTAAATATTTCTGATGTTTTCTACATTTTGAAATATATTTATTTCAGTTACAACACATAATACAAAGGGTACAGTGCTCACTTTATAATTATTTTTGATTGCAAGTATTTGCTTTATGAAAATAGCATTTTTCAGTTCATCTTATACCAGTAATTTAGTGCAATCTCTTTATCATGAAAACTGTACTTATAAATACAGAATTATTTACTAAAAACTGTATTCAAAAACAAAACACTATACAATTTTAAAGCCTGCAAGTCCACTCAGTCCTACTTCTAGTTCAGCCAGTTGCTCAGACAAACAAGTTTGTTTATATTTGCAAGAGATAATGCTGCCTGCTTCTTGTTCACAATGTCACCTGAAAGTGAGATTTGCATGGCCAGCAAATTTTGTAGCCAGAGTCGCAAGGTATTTACATACCAGGTACACTAAAGATTCATATGTACCTTCATCTTCAACCACCATTCCAGGGGACATATGTTCATGCTGATAACAAGTGCTGCTTAATAACAATCCAAAGCATTGCAGACCTATGCCTGTTCATTTTCATAAGTCAGAAACCACCAGCAGAGGTTAATATTATTTTTTGATGGTTTGGGTTCTGTAGTTCCCACATTGGACTGTTGCTTTTTATGACTTCTGAAAGCATGCTCCATACCTTGTATCTCTCAGATTTTGGAAGGCACTACAGATTCCTAAACCTTGGGTTGAGCGCTATAGCACTCAGATTGATACCTTCTTTGTGTTTTGTCAAATCTGCTGTGAAAGTATTCTTGTAATGAACAATGTGTGCTGGGTCATCATCTGAGACTATTATAACATGAAATATATGTCAGAATGGAGATAAAACAGAGCAGGAGATGTACAATTCTCCCAAGGAGTTCAGTGACAAATGTAATTAACACATTTTTTTTTAATGAGCGTCATCAGCATGGAAGCATGTCCACTGGAATGATGGCCAAAACATGAAGAGATATATAAATGTTTAGCATATGTAGCACGTGAATACCATGCAATGCCGGCTAAAATTAAATTGAAGTGCCATGCAAATACCTGTTCTCACTTTCTGGTGACTTTGTAAATAAGAAGAGGGCAGCATTATCTCATGTAAATGTACACAAACTTGTTTGTCTTAGCAACTGGCTCAACAAGAAGTAGGACTGAGTGGTTTTGAAGATTTACATTGCTTTGGTTTTGAATGCAGTTATGTAACAAAGAAAATAATCTACATTTGTAGGTTGCACTTTCACAACAAAGAGATTGCACTACAGTATTTGTATGAAATTGAATTGAAAAATACTATTTCTTTTATCATTTTTACAGTGCAAATATTTGTAATAAAAATTAATATACATATTGATTTCAATTACAACACAGAATATAATATATATGAAAATGTAGAAAAACATCCAAAATATTTAACATATTTCAATTGGTATCCTATTGTTTAATTGTGAGATTAAAACGATGATTAACCACAATTATTTTTTTATTTGTGATTTTTTTTTAGTTCATTGTGTGAGTTAACTGTGATTAACTGAAGCCCTCGTAATTTTGAATCTAGGTTGAATATTTACTTTCTGTTGTATTTGTATTGTTTTTATGGTTTTGTTAATACTTATATAAATTGTTTATTTGGATAAATAAGAGCGGATCTTTATGAATTGGGTGGAGGCACTCAGAGCAGTGTGTGTTTATGTGTTGGGAGTTCAGCTTTAGCTAGGGACTGAGAGTACTCAGCCTGCAGGAAGCTCCCAAGAATGATTCGATTTTCAAGAATTAATAGCTTTCTTTTTAAAAAAATAAGTTTTGTCATTGAAGATATACAAATGGGAGGGCAAGAGATTGCAATTGCAACTCCTTGGACCCAGTTACAGTCCCCTTATAGGTCACAATGCCCCCCTTGAAAACAAATGGTCTTTCTTACTATTTAAATTCCTATTTAACAATCCATACTGGTTTTCCATCTAGCAATTGGTAACCCATCTACTTGAGCAAAGTAGTATGTAATCCTAATAGTCTCCATTCATCAGAACTAATTTTAATGTGGTATTGCCAGTGTTAGCCATTCAAATATCTTGAGTCAGGCCATCCCAAAATCATAAGATTGACTTAAAAATAACAAGAATTTTTTTAAAAATCACAGGATTTTTTTAAAACATAAACAATGAACGTTACGTTCTTTTCTTTATTTGTCTTCTGGTTACTGAGCCAGTAGGATGGATTTGCTTCTTGTTTTCAAAGCTTTTTTCCCTAACGTTAAAGCTAGACATTTACTGGGGGATTTTTTGTTTGTTTGTTTTTTAAATGAAAGCTGTGATTCTTATGCAATCTCTTAATTTCAGCTGCTGGGGCCACAAGAAAAAAAAGAGAGACTCCCAAGCAAAGCATGACAGTTGGAAACACTGTAAGAATTCAGACCTTCTCCTTTATACCATATTATCATATGCAGTAGTCTTTTTCTTACTTATTACCATTTGAAACTGGAAGGATCTCAAGAAACTCACCTGTGCTAACTTCACCTCTAGGTTTCTTCCTAGCTTCTTTAATATGTCATTAGGAGAGATTTTTAGGGACATAAACAACAGTTGGGCACCTGCTAATGGGAGTCGGGGGCCTTGAAAATCTTGTCACCATTGGTTCCACATCAACTACTGCAGGCCAAATTCTGTTTGGGTGCAACTCCACTGAAGGCAATGCAGACCTGTTTGCTCTTATCTGAATTTTTCGCATTAAATGCAAATTCCTTCATGTTCTTCAGTAAAATATCAGTGAGTGTTGCTGCCCTTTTTATTTTTCTTTCAATTGTGCACTCACTGTTAGAGTGCCTTCCAGATAAGAGTTCTCTGTTATTCTGCCTTCTGTCCTCCCCCGACACATTTCCCCCCAGATACCCATGTGTTCTTTCCATAATAAGACTTCTAATGGATATGTAAAAGAAGATGCAATTCAAAGCACTGAATCAAAAGAGTGAGAATCACAACTGTTTTTGGTTACAATTTTTTTATAATCCAAAAATATGAGCTCATTTAAGGTTGCAGTAACTTCTATAGAATGCTAGAGCAACTGCATTATTATTGGTAAACACTTTGTAATCTCTACAGTATTTTATCACTGTTAACTCAGACACTGTATTTTGATTGCAGATCAAGACGCCCAGGTGCTATGTTGTGATCTGTTGTGGAAAGGTAGGATTCTATTGTTTTAGATGAGAACTCTGACTTCTGATTCCAAGCAGTTCATAATTAGGTTCAGAGTGACTTTATTTTGAAAGCTTTCATTCACATGTCTAAAAAACTGACAGTCAAGAATTCCTGATTCAATAATTGCAATGAAAAAAAATACAGGTCTCTCTGCTATGTCACAGCTTCTTTCTGATCAAAGCAGCTGAAGTATACAAGTGAATCTGGCCCACCAGTGCCAGAACTGGAGTAGTCAGGGGGCCATCCTCCCCCACTTTTTAACAAAAGAAACATATGTGCTTTCTGTGGGATATTTAAGAATTAATTACTTTGCCACTTCCCCCCCACCCCAACTTCTAACAAGGTGCCATTCCCCCCCACCCCTTAAAACCTGTCGGAGTGAGCATACTGTGACCTGGCCCAATTGGCCAGCACCAGGGTCTGCCTATGCACTAAGCCACAGATGCCCCAGCATGTGGACCCTCACTTATTTGCTATCAAAACTGAGAGTTTTGGGCTGGTCAGCAGACAGAGTAAAGTAAGGAGAGTGGGTGGGTGGTGCAGAGGCTCTGGCAGGGTGGGAGGAGACAGGAGCTTCAGGAGAGAGAAGCTGGTGAATGGGACAGGGGCTTCAGTTGGGTGGGACAGCGAGGTGAGGGGGGAACAGCGGCTCTGTAAGGAGGTCCTGGGTGGCTGGGTCTCTGGAAACTCCACTTTTGCAGTCCTTCCATCACCCATAATTTGGCCTATAGGTGACAAACCCCTTAAAGGTAACAAAGATAGAATAATGGCCATGGCTTAGGTATTAAGCAAGACATGGTAAGATGTACACTTTAGTGCAATTGTACACTCATATTTGTTTTAATTTTGTGAACCATATGCAAATGTTAATCTCTTTTAGATATTAATCTCTTTTAGACAAAGTGACAAAGTATCTGTTCTAGTCTTTTGATTCCGCCATATTCCATCCATCCTCCTTAAGGTTTCTTTGTCTTCTTCACTGAAAACTGTGAGAAATTTGCTATGTTCATCCTCTTGAAGCTTGAAAAACAGATATGCCTTCATTGCGGTTCTGGACCAAGTACCTATTTTTTTTCCCTTTGGTGATTCTGAGATATGGCATTTTTTAACCTCTTTCCTCCTCTCTTTTATTCCATTGAAGTTATCACTGACTTCATCTCCTCCATGAACAAACAGAACTCCTCAGACCCCTTCAACCTCTCTACTTTTTATCACCAATTATTCCATCTCTATAGGCTCTTCCTCTCCCTCATTTAAAATTTCTTTCACCCCAGTTAAAAACAAATCCTACTCCCTTCCGCTCTGAATAACTACCATCTCAACATCTTTAGCAAGATTCCATTATGTTGCTTTTTTTCATCCTTATGACCACCTTTTTTGACATATTTTCCTTATTTGCAATTCCACTCATTTTTCACAGTCCTTTTTGTGGATATTTAGGGCTGGAGCTTCAGTTCTTGACCTTGTACATTTGTCAAATTGCGTGTGCACCTATTTGTGTCTCCAGTACACCACACTTCAAACAATCCATCACTTGTGTACACACACCTGTTACACCATTTATACCTGACCTATTGGAACCAAATAGTAGATTCCTTAATAAGTGCATCCAGTATTTGGAAGGAGTAGCAGGTATCTGACCCTGAAAAGTGCAAGTGCAAAAATGTACCTCACAGTTTTGGCCAATTTCAATTGGAGGTCAGATAAAACAATTTACCTCTTCATGCTATAAAGACAGTTTGTCCCTGCCCATTGCATCTCCATATCAGCACTTCACTTATAATGTGTCAGTCTCTGAAAAATACTATGAAGTCACTTTACCTTAATAAGTGGTTATAGTCAGAAGAGATACCAACATTCATTCTGAATTAACACTGTTCATTTCAGATTCATTCAGTAACAAGTAAAAACAACATTTTATTTTATTTTATTTTTGAAGATTTTAATAATATCAGAAAATCCATCATATCTACAACGGAGTAAATAATTTATATATAATGATCTATTTGATTAATTGCATGTCTTTTTCTGGTAACAACTTCTCAGAAAATAGATGTTTTTAATATGTATTCATCATTCATCAAACAATTCAGCAGTTAGGCCCCAATCCTGCCTCTGAACACATGAGTGTAGACCTCCCATGTCACTCAGGATTCTCAGGTGTCTCCGGTCCCAAAAACTAGCCAGCCATAGGACTACTTAGTGTCTGAGTGCAGACAAGATCAAGAGCACACAGGCAGACTCTTCTGTACTCGCATAGCCCTATTTATTTCAATGGGTTTCTACACTCTACGGATACAATTGCAGGCCTGGAGCCTTCATTTCTGAAAAGAACAATCCTTTATGAGCTATTCTGAGTATTTAGTATTCAAAATTCAAACTCTGACTGAATACATGAGTGTCACGGTGTGTGTTTGTTTCAGACTTGCTAAGTATCTTAGAATGAGGTTTGCGGTGTGATTACAGTGATCACAAATTCAGAATTTGCTTTCCATGACTACCCTGCAACATTCATTTAAAATTCACTGCTTCAGTGAATATTGCTGCCCCTAAACTCATTTGCTAGCATGTCTGGGGAAAGTGAGCACTAAAGAGACGCAAAGAGTGTCGAAATGAATTCATTTAAAACTATGAAGAATATTTACAGAATTTAGTTTATAATATTCAACCTCTATTCTTATTGCTCTGTGTGGTATTTTAAAAAAGCATCTTTTTCCTTGGTATCCAAGTCCTAACTATTAGCCTCTATCCACCTAAGAATCATCAGGTACTATATTAAGATTCTGAAAGGCAAACTGCTGACTATTACAGTTGTCAAGGGATAAGGATGAATGGGATATAGCTACTGTGCAGCTACTGTGCTTTTCTACACCTACTGCATATTGGCTCTGCCATGGTGGCAGTAATGACACTTTTTTCCTCCTTAGTAAACCAGATATGACTCAGAAGCTACATGCCTTAGGGAAGCTTTCATGTGCAGTAAACAAGGGGCTTGTTTTAGAGACACATTTCTGACATAAGAATGGCCCTACCATGTCAAATCAAAGCCCAGAGTCCTGTCTTCTGACAGTGGCCCATGCCAGCTGCCCCAGAGGGAATGAACAGAACAGGTAATCTACAAGTGATCCCTCCCCTGTCACTCATTCCCAGCTTCTGGCAGAGGCTAGGGACAACATTCCCGCCCATCCTGGCTAATAGCCACTGATAGACCTGGCCCCCATGAATTTATCTAGTTATTTCTTCTACCCTCTTATAGTCTTGTCCAGGGGTTCTCCAACTGGGGGCTGCGACCCCCCTGGGGGTCGCTGAGCACCTCCAGGGGGGTCGCAAGCTCCCAGCACCACTTTAAAGCCACCAAATGCATTACTTCCCCATTCGGCGGCTTGTCGGCGGACATACCAAGCGCTTCCGAAAATAGCGCTCGGAAGCACTTGACATGTCCGCCGAAAAGCCGCTGAATGCAGAAGTAATGCATTTGGCAGCTTTTCCGCAGACGTACAAGGGTCTGCCGCAGCACAGGGGCAAGCAAAAACGGGTCGCGGTCTCAACAAATTTGAGAACCGCTAGTCTTGTCCTTCATAAACTTCTCTGGCAAGAGTTCCATACGTGGACCGTGTGTTGTGTGAAGAAATACTCCCTTTTGTTTGTTTTAAGCCTGCTGCCTATTAATTTCATTAGTTGACCCTAGTTCTTGTGTTATGAGAAGTAGTAAACAACAATTCCTTATCTACTTTCTTTACACCAGGCATGATTTTATAGACCTCAATCATATCATGTCTCTTTTCCAAGCTGAAAAGCCCCAGTCTTATTAATCTCTCCTCATACAAAAGCCATTCCATACCCCTAATCATTTTTGTTGCCTTTTTTCTGAACCTTTTCCAGTTCCAATATATCTGGACCATAACTATACTTTAATTATGAAAGGAATGTCAGTCTTTGTCCCCAAATGGCATGTTGAGATTGTCCCTGACACTGGGTTGTAATAAAGTCTAAGAAAACTAAATAGCATGTGAGCAAATATTCTCTCTCTAGTAGTCAGGATCAGAAGAACTTGTGTTTCTTCTGGTTGGTTTGTCATCTCCAGGCTCCCAAAACTGACTGCTCAATGCTCATTGAATTTGACACTTCACTTCAGGATGGAACTGAAAATGTGGTTTCTGCATTGTCGCTCCTGTTCAAAGATGACTTGCAAATAAGTGAAGTCCTCTCAACAGTTAGCAATAGAGGTTCTGAGCGTGACAGGATGTTTTACACTGAGAGACACCAATGTGACAACAAAGTCCCATGGAAAGCAGCATGGAAACCTCTCTGCATCTGTGTCAAATTAGGGAGCCTGTTCCAAAATAGTGATTGTGACTGCATATTTTGCCTGTTGTCAACTGAAGAAATCTGTCTGACTCATCTATCTATCCATCTACTGCTGCTTGCTGCTGGAGTGAATGTCATCCTGTCAATGGGTTCATCATCATTACATTCAGTTGGAAGGTTTGCAGTGTCTTTCAGCTCTGTGAGAGAGCTATTATGGTGTTTATGGATGACTTCAACGCTAAATAACCTTTTTTGGTAGTGTCAGACTTCTTGGCAACTTGTCTTATAGAACAAAAGTGAATCCTTGCTGTTTTCAAGCCATGAATCTTATACTCTGGGTACTGTACATTGCTTCAAGGAATGATTGTCTAATGATTATCTGTGTTCTGTTGAATGGTCCACTTATACTGCTCCTCTGATTGAAGTTGTACTCTCTTGGACAGGTTTTATCTACTTTCCAAGCTATTATTCACTATGAAAATATTTCTGAAAGCCATTTTCCACATATATAAAAAGCAAATACCATGAAATAGCTTATACATCAGCATGCACAGAAATGTTTGTTCCACAGTATCCAACAGAACTAATTAGCAAAGTAGCCCTTTCAGTGTATTTTCTTCTGGACCTATTGTGTAATGGGATAGATTAAAGTAATCCTTTTTAAATCTGATACAAATGCCTTGTCAAAACAGTGCTTTCTACAAGCTGTAGATGTCCCCAAGGACATGAGTCTATTTATGTTCTATTGGTCATTGAGTTTCCTGTGTAGTGACATTATTTTCCCTCCATGCTGTAGTGTTCATTAATCACTCTAGGCCCAAAGTCCTGGAGAGGAATCTTCTATCTTCAATGATGAAGTTCCCCAGTTGCCTTTGCACAAAAGAACCAAGGCTTCTGCAGCACCTCTCCCCCTGACTTCTTGACTGGGAAGCTAAACAACTAAAAGATACAGTTTCCAACATCAGACATGCCAAGCAATAATTTGCTACATTTTCTAGCAGTTGCCATATGCAATTCCTATTTCTTTGTGCACATGTGAAAGTAACTAACCGTATTTCATTTTAATTTTTCATTGCATTCAAATGCACTATATGAAAAAGGAGAAAGCGTGCTAACTTTGAGGTTTAATTTGCATAAATTGTAATTTTACCTTCTAGCAGTTCCATACAGTATTTGGAGGCGGGGGGTGGGGGAGTGTTTGTTTTCAGAGCTTATTCTGTTTTTAGGAAGGATAATCAAACTGTTCATGGAACAACATGTATGAAATTGTAAACTAGTAAAGGTATATCTTAGAGGAAGCTTTGCTAGTGGGTGGTGCATTTGCGTTTGATAATGAGCCCAGAATGAATGAGAAGCAGCACTCTGTGTATGAATATCTTGCTGTAGGTTCCCTTTCATAATTATGGATTCTGATAGTGCTGACTTTAGAAAATCATGACCATACTGTAGTAGACCTAGGGAGATGACTTTGTAGACCTAAACCCGGCACTATCAGACTTTGTAGAGCTCATTTAATCAAACCACGGCTTGATCAGGATCTGACCTGGCAGCATCAGGCTGCAGCAAATCTAGTGATGTGGATTTCACTGGGATAGAAAAGATAGGCGGAATGAAGCGACCTCCTGAGGACAACTGGTCATCATTGAATAAAATTGGGTTTGAGAGTCAAATAGTTAAGCACTGGAATAAATTACCTAGGAAGGTTATGGAATCTCCATCACTGAAGGTTTTTAAGAACAGGTTAGACAAACACCAGTCAAGGATCATCTAGTCTCTCTAGATAATACTTAGTCCTGCCTCAGAAGACTACACTAGAAGACCTATCAAGGTCCCTTACAATAGTACATTTCTATGATTCTAAAGATGGATGAGGACAGTGTTGTAAATATAAGATTTTTTTAGGACCCTAATAAATGGGCAATAAACAGGAAATGAGACTATGGATATGGCCATACCCGCTTCCTGGTTCTGCTCTTTTTATTTTCCTATGTAAATAGCTGTTCATCTTGTTTTCCAAATAAAAGGCATTTGTGTTTCGTATTGCCAAGTACACCCAAGTGCTTTCTAAGTAGGGAAAAAATACTCATAAAGCTGTCTCAGTATTTAGATTTTTAATTCCTAAAACCTGGCAGTGGATAAAAGATTAGATGGGTCTCATACCTAGCATTTTATTTGAATTAAGAGGGTTCCCTTAATATTACCAATCCTGACTCTTCTTACTGCTATTGACATCTGACAAAAGGGCTGTGTGTACTTATAATGTAATAAATGGGGATTAAAACTGGAATTAGAATGGCCTTGCCAAGTTTATTTTCCACATCAATGAATGAAAAGGAAATAATTTTCAAGCATCTTGAAGTTTCTGACATTTCCTTATGTTAGGATTCCATTTTATAGTGTGTTCTGTAAATGTAGTGGGGTGGCTGCCCCACCTTAGAGAATAGGGGTTAAAAGCAGCTAAACTAGGCTGATTGGTGAAGCAGCCACAGCTGTGGCTAGCTCAGTTAGGGCCCAGCTGGCCCTTGTAAGATGGCTGGGGGCCAGGAACTAGAGAGCTTCTCTCTAGCTCTGGAGAGAGAAGGACCTGGCTGTCTGGGAGGTAAGGATACCTGAGGTAGAGTGGTGCTGGGGAGCTCCAGCCTGGCAACTACCCATGATGACAGGCAGTAACCACTGAGGCAAGGTGGGTTTAGAGGGTTAGAGATTCCCCTGGGAGGGGAGAGCCAGACTGTGGGTTACTGCAGTGGGCAGAAATCCAAGGTTAAGGGGCACTGGGGTACAAGAGGGACACTGGGCCTGAGGCAGGTGAGACATCCTCTGGGAGTGGGCACTCCAAAGGCTGGAAAGAGCTAATTCCCAAGATGACCAGAAGGAAGTGCTGCACTGGTGAGTCAGTGGTTTGCTACAGTAAGGTAATGAAAGGCCAAGTACACAGCATGAGTAGTCACGTGGGGCAAGTCTAGAGGTAGCTGCATAGGGTGGGCAGTAAAGAATGAATCCATATGATGTGGAGTGACTCTGTGAATAGTCTGGAGACTCAGACTCATGTTTGAAGTAACCATCCATTACTGGATGCCCTGGCTGATTCCAGCCTGCCCTGTGTATGCAGCTGTGCACTGAGCTGCAATTTTATAAACAAGTTCCAGTGATATTTTCCTGTGTTCAAAAGAGATGCTGAAAGGTTTCTGACATAAAAAGAGAGCAGAACTGTACAAATCCCGAAGGATTCAGTGTAATTAATAAACTCTACAGTTTGATTGCATGGAGTTGGCTCTGAGCTAACTCCTTAGTGTTCATTTAGAGATTTGAATTCATAAATCCAAACCTCTAAGGGAAGGTCGCTTTCATGAACCCTGTCCCTGCCAACCCATTGCCCAATGACATCATTCAGAACAGCTAAGTGAGTTCATGAGCTACTAGATGGCTGCTCTTCCATCTTCTCACTTCAGTAGTGCTGTCAGGCAGGGACTCTCCTCATCCAATTCCACTGGTTTCTTGTGGGCTGCACTACCAAGAAAAGACCTGATAGTCTCCCAGAAGAAAGCAAAAAAGAGATACTCTTGCTATTTTGCTAGAGCTGGGTCTACATTAAACGTAGTGGCAAGTATGACAGATTTTTCAACTGCATGCAATGTTTTGGGGGACCATATTATTAAGTATTAAGTTTGAGTCTCTTGGGGTGAGGGATTCTATGCAGTTCTACAGAAAGATGCTGCTTTTAGCTCCTCCAGGAAGTAAAAACAGTGGTGAAATGGTGGTGTCTTTGTGTGTAGGGGGGGAAGATTAAGGTGAATAATTCAGGTGGCAAACACATTGAGAGAGGTACCCTCCCCTAGGAAGAGTTGCATATACTAGCTCAAATTAGATTTTCCAGAGATCAAAAGGGCTTTTGGCATTAAAAAAAAAAAAAAAGAAACCACTGCATTTAAACAGAATCAAGCCTTCTTTTTGATCCAGCAAACAGATAGGACTTTCTGTCCAGCAGGGGTCCCTAACACTTGTGGAAGGTTTGGAAAGACTTTGGCCTACTAGGGTCCCATAAGGCTGATGGGTGACTGTGTCTAGTGTGTGTAAATCTTTTTGATTTTTTTTATTTGTTTTCTGTGTAATGCTTTTACCTTAAGAATAACTGTTCTTGTATACAAAGAGCTGTGTGGTAAATTATAACTACTGACAATACACTGTTCATAGCCCACACAGGAAAAGGAAAGCTCAGCCTTTAAGAAGATTGGCTTGCTGGGGATATCACAGTGTAAGACAAGGGACTGTTCAATTTTAAAACCCCTCATTAGTAGGGAGAGAGATGCAGGTGTCTAACCACTAGGCTGAGGGCCTGAATCCTTAAGAGACCACAGAGGGGAAGGTTCAGTTTCACTGACTGTGACAATATGATGGCAGTGTCTGTAGGATCTTTGACAGTAGAGAATCACTAGTAAAGTGCCCAAAGCAATGAAAGCAAGTTCTAGAAGGAGAAAGTAGAGAGAAAAATCTTGTTGTCTTTTTAGGAAACGAATAGCAAAAACAAACAGGGGAAAAATAAGCAGTGGACAGAGGCATAGCTAGTTGACCTGCTGTACTCTGAGGACCAGAAAATGAATGATGATCCAGTATCCCAGACAGGGTGACCAGATAGAAAAGTGTGAAAAATCATGACAGAGGGGGCGGGAGGTAATAAGAGCCTATGTAAGAAAAAGGCCCATATACTGGGACTGTCCCTGTAAAATCAGGACATCTGGTCACCTTAATCCCAGGGAACATCTAGCCCATCAGCAGTGAATATAGTAGGCAGGGGAACTCTTGGGGACAACTGCCTTTAGGGAAATAAAGAAGAAGCTGACAGAAACAGCAACTGTGCTACATCCAAATCAAATGTGCCACTACAGTGGGGATCATGGACAGTTTGACAGTTACAGCAAGAGAAGCTGCAACTGGAAAGGGACAGACTGCACCTGGAAACCCAGCTGCTTACAGACTGGGAACAAAAGAGTACAGCCAGATTAGTGGCACAAAAAGAGAAGGACAAGGATCATCAACATCAGCTGTAAATAGGAATAAGTGTCAGCAAAAGCCTAGTCCCCTGGGTGAACCCAGATCCCGTCTAGCAGTTGTAGTGGGTGGCATGGACTCCAAATTATTTTCTCACTTTAGGGAAATGTGTTTCTAAAAGCTTTTGAAATGGGATGTGAATTAAACAAGGTAGGGCAGGAGGACCTGGTACAGTATGTGGCTTGTCTACAGTCAGGGACAAAACACTGAGAAATTTTCAACTATCTGGACAGAGAAATATAAAAGATTATGTGTTATGTAAATAGTCTTTGCTGAAAACGTTTAAGTTGAGCTCTGAAGCATATAGGGAGAAGTCTCTGGGAGTTCAGAAAAACTTTTGCTGAGGTATCAACACAAATAAGGATATATGTAAGAAAATGGGAACCTGGTTGGAGGGTTACCATGGCCAATGGGACCTACAAGTTAA
Source organism: Dermatemys mawii (assembly GCA_007922305.1). Classification (NCBI taxonomy): domain Eukaryota; kingdom Metazoa; phylum Chordata; order Testudines; family Dermatemydidae; genus Dermatemys; species Dermatemys mawii. The sequence goes on along the minus strand of ML677326.1, from coordinate 30,330,279 downwards.
TGGGTTTAGAACAATTCTATGAACTATGCCCCACATCTGGTAAAATGGCAGTCTCTTATGCTGATAGTTGGCCTGGGTTTGATAGTAAACCTAACAGGAATGGAATGGGATCAGAAGACAGGGACTGGTCTGAAGCCAAGACTCACCCTCAAAGTGGAGGGAAGCCACAGAATGAATGGAGAAAACTGGTGTCATCTGTGGCCAGCTGGGTCACTTTGTCCAGGATTGCCCACTCTGCCGCCTGAAGCAGAGTGAAATGTTGGAAAGACCAGTTGCACCCCAATCTCTCAGAGTTAACCATGTGACTGAATCTCCAGCAGGAAAGAGTCACACAGTCAGTCCACCAATGAGATATAATCTTTCAAATCCCAAACTGCTGCCCACATATCATGCTGCACCCTCCTGGTTTAGTTCCATCAGATCCCAGTGGAGGAAGAATGTTAATGAGGAGTCAATTCATTGTGTGGAGAGATATTGGGACTGCTTACTTTAAATAATCCACATGTCATGAAACCCCATCCAATACTTCTAGCGTGTGAAAACTGGCTTAAAGTTGCAAGTGTGAAAGCCTTTGCCTTACCTACAACACAGATAGCTGTACAGACCCAGGAGGGGAGAGTGGCGCTGACTGTAGATGTGTTGATAAACACTCCATTTTCTTTGTTGGGCTCTGATTCACACCTTCCATTTTTAAAGCTGTAATATCATTCCCCCTCAATTGGTTGCAGACCTGCAAAGTATTGTAATGTAAATGCAGTAGCTGACAGAGGGGATTGAGGTATCTACCCCACCAGTATCCAAAAGAAAATAGTTGAGATGAAGTTACATTTGAGGGAAAGAAGGATGGAGCAGATCTCCCCCCACTCCCTCTGCTCCATAGGAGCAAGGAGTTATATTGATTTGAAGGGAAATTCTGAGTCTTGTAGCCTGGGCCTGGGCAATTAGCTATCTGCCCACCCTTACCAGGAAACCAGAGGCAGTATACAGCATGACAGTGACAGTGTCTCCTGCCAAAAGTGGAAACATTGCATGGCTGATTGGATGGAGAATGTTTGAGATGGTGTATTAAATGTTCCTGCTGTGTGAATGTCCTTTCCCAGATTCCAAAAGTAAAGGGCAGGGGGAGCCCTGAGCCTGCAGTTCAAGCCATTCACATCTCTACAGCATTCTGTTGCTATAGATTAGATTGCTTGACCTGGCATTTCTCTCCATATTTCTTTGGTTCGTACCATATAGACTGTATACAGCTTTTCCTAGCTCTATCAAGTACCTCTGAAATATACCAAGGTAGCGCCTTTACTCCTACATCCTAGTTCTAGGGTTGTAACTGACCATTTCCCCAGTGAGTCACTGAAACTTCTGCACCATTCCAGTCAACGGAGCTAAAACCCCATTCTTTTAATGTGATTGTACTGTGGATTATGTAGTTGGGATCACTGCAAAATGTTTCCCAAGACATGATGCTATTAGTTCAATAAGCCATTATATGTGCTTTAGTGGTGAACTTTAATAGCTAGGAAGAGAGCAACAGTCAGCAAAGAGATTTCTCTATATAAACCTACACAAAGCGTCATGCCAGTGAATCTAAATAAAGGAGTAAATGATAAAACAGAGAACTAGTAGATCTGTAAAAGATCCTCAAAACCAACAAATTAAAGGTCTTAACGTTGTATTTCCCTTGGGATTTTCGATTACACAGTTATTTGCATTCCCTGACCATTGTAAGACATCATAAAACCGGCAGACTTGATTCTCTGTGTCAAACTCAGGAAACCTCCATGAAATCAAACCAGTGAGTATGACAAGAATTGGGCCCCAGATGTCATTTTTTCTTTTGTTTTAGTCTAATAAAGTTATTTTCCCCTTTGTTATATCTGTGCCATTATACAATAAAATAAAACCATTCTCCATGAAAGAAACATTAAGGACTGTATTAATTGGCTCACAGCTCTCCTCCTTTTAAACCTGTGCTGTATAGTCTAGGGTATGTTTTCACTATCCGCCGGATCGGCGGGTAGCAATCGATCTGTTAGCAATCGATTTCTCGCGTCTCATGAAGACGCGAGAAATCGATCGCCCGCGGCGCCCCGTAACTCCAGCTTGACATGAGGTACAAGCTGGAGTCAACGGTGGAGCGCGCCGCCAACTACCGTCGCCATGAGGACGGCAGGTAAGTCGGCTGAAGATACGCCGACTTCAGCTATGTTATTCACATAGCTAAAGTTGCATATCTTCAGTCTATTTCCCCACCACCACCACCCCCGTGAAGACCAGCCCCTAGATTCCACTTGTTGAAAACTGAAGGGGTCCATAGACACCAAGAGCAAATATCTCCCATATTCCACTAGAATGGATAATTTGGATCCACTTCAATTTCTCATCTAACTGATATCACAGGTATTACATTAGTGAGACTGGCATACTGCTTCAGAAGCATGTGGAAAACCTTCAAAGACCCCTAGCCAATTGTGCAACATTACTAGTCACATGGAGGAGAAAAATCCTCCCTGGGTTTTTGTCACTTAAATAAGTGTTTCCTTTTGATCAGGTGCTTCCTAGACCTATTATTAAAGTGAATAGGTGTAACTTATCAGTTTCAACAAGACCATTCTTCATAGGGAGTCAGCCCTGGTGCAACTTGTTTTAGTCTGGCAGAACCCTGGAATAAACTATGGATGTTCGTAGAGTGTCTAGAATAGTATTTACAAACGTTAGCTAGCTCAAGGTAAGTGGCAATTGATTAACTTGAATTCCACTTTGACACAATCTACACAAAAACCTGGGTGAAGGACTGTGGAGATGTTGTCTTCCACAGTTACCAGAGAGGACCTTGTTGTGTTGCAGGGGGAGCTTAGAAAATTTAGGAACTTCTCAAAGAGGAAGTTCTCTAGTTGCTGTTTAAGGCATGGATGGCTCTCCATATTTGTCCTCACACTCCAGATGTGGTATGATGGGTGGAACTGGAGTAAGAGATCCAGGTATCAGGAGGGAACTAGTTTGGGCTGACACCGTGAGCACAGGAGTGCAAGCTGGGACCGGGCTGCCACCAGGCAAATGCAGAACTCAGCACCACATAACATGAACCTTTATCCTTACTCATTACAGGTCTCTTGCTAGCAACTTTACTTACCTGCCACCACACTTTTTACTGAAGGAACACTGACCTTTCTATCTCCTTGTTCCACCTGCTGGTACATCACCTCCCTATATTCCTTTATGAGTGCCATCCTCCTACTGGTGCCTTCTGTCCACTACTTCCAAACTCCATGCCCGCTAAGATCTTTCTCTCTCATTGGACTATGGTGCATGCCCCAACCAGCTGGGAACAAAATTATGTGAAAATAGCAAAAACCTTTTCTGGTGGTGGCAGTGACTTGAAGAAGCTCACAAGTTCCTATGACAAAAAGTCTCACTAACATGTGATGCAGTCATATCACCATTTTGATTGCCTCAACCAAAAGTCCACAGATGTTTCAACAGTGTTAGAAGTCTCCTGTTTCCATTTAAAATGCATATTTCAGTGTAGTGGGTCTTTCTTCATGTCCTTTGCTCTGTACTGTGCTTAGCCTATATGTTAAAGTTAGGGGAATAAAATTAATTTAATGGACTTCTGCATTTGGACTAGAGTGATAAAATTTCCACTCAATCTATGATTTTTCCCAGAAATTTTGCTCTGAATTTTGCAAAGCTCAGAATCATTATTTATATACAACAATAAAGAATGGAGCTGGGCAACTTTTTTGACAAATTGTTTATTCATTAAAAAATGCAGTTTTGGACCAGCTAATCATAAATTTGGATCAGATCTGGAAAACTTTCAGCAAAAAAGTAATTTTGAAAAATGAAATGTTTTTATATTGAAATGAAACCATTCCACTTTTGTTTAGAAATGTAGCTAAATTTAATTTTTAAAATATAAAAGTTAAAAAACACTTAAATCAAAACAAAACATTAGCTTGGGGTCCAATGAAACATTCCATGTTTCATATGAGATAGAAACTAACATTTTCAGGTTGATACAAATTGTCTTCCTTTCCCCCTCCCCTAGTTCAGTCCAATGCCATTCAACATTTTCGTGAAGTGAATTATAAAGTCATTGCTGATAAAATTTGTACATACAATGACCAACAGTGGTAAATAATGACAGGGCAGTAACACGGAGCAATCTGAATTGTTCGCTTAGCCAGGCCCATTCAAAGAATGTTGTTTTAATAAAGCTAAATTCAAGGAAGTACATTTGGGCACAAAGAACGCAGGCCATGCCTACAGAATGAAGAGGCTGTATCCTAGAAACCAGTGACTTTGAAAGAGATTTAGGCATCACAGTTGACTAGAAGGTGAACATGAGCTAGTAGTGGGGGAAAAAACATCTGAGTAGTGAGAAGGAGTAAAGAGGTTGTTTTTTCCTGTTTACGGCATTGGTGAGACTGATACTAGAATACTGAGTTCAGCTGTGATGTCTAAACTTTCTAAAAATGTTGACAAATTGAAGATGGTACAGAAACAAGCCATAACATTTATTCACAAGTTGGAGAAAATGGCTTTCAGTGAGAGACTTAAACTAAATAGATTAAGCACTTTATCAGGAAGAAGATTGAGTGGCAACTTGATACAGTGCATAAATATCTTGATAGCGAAAAATACCAGGTACAAAGAGGTTCTACAATCTATCTGAAAAAGGCATATCAAGAAATCATGGTTGGAAGCTAAAGCCAGACAAATTCAAACAAGGGGATTTTTTTTTTAGAAACAGTGAGAAAGGTCAACCATTAAAATATTCTACTGAAGGAAGTAGTGGATTCTCCATCGCTTGCTGTCTTCAGATCAAGACTGGATGCTTTTTCCAGCAGACATGCTTGCTTTAGCTAACACAAACTACTGGGCTCAATAAAGGGGTAACTGGATGAAATTCTATGGCCAGTGTTGTATGGGAGGTCAGATGAGATGATATAATTGATTCTTTTGGACTTAAAATCTATAAAACAACTTAATGGGGAGAATCCTGTCCCCAGCCTAACATCCAAGTAACTGGACTGTACACTGCTGGGAGAGGGGGTGTCTGGGAGGAGGAGGAGAAATGAATCCATCCCAGCTATGAAGTGAAAGCAGAAGTTCAGGATTATAGAAAGACCTCTCTATGGAGGAGCTTTTCATTATATTACATATGGGTGAGAAGCTGGATGAGAGTCAAGAGTGTGCCCTTGTTGTCAAGAAGGTTAACAGCATATTAGGCTGCATTCATATGAGCATTGCAAGCAGATCAAATGATTATTCCCCTCTATTCAGCTGTGGTGAAGTCACACCTGGAGTATTCCATCCAGTTTTGGGGCCCTCACTACAAAAAGGATGTGAACAAAGTGGCACAAAAAGGAAGGAACAAAAACTGGACTTTGTTCACAAAAAGGATGTGAACAAAGTCCAGGGGCAGGCATCAAAATGATTAGGGGGCTGGAGCACATGGCTTAGGAGGAGAGGCTGAGGGAACTGGGCTTATTTAGTCTGCAGAAGAGTGGGGGGCAGGGGGATTTGATAGCAGCTTTCCACTACCTGACGGGGGTGGGGGGATCCAAAGAGGATGGAGCAAGGCTGTGCTCAGTGATGGCAGATGACAGCATCAAGAGCAGTGGGCTCAAGTTGCAGTGTGTGGGGTCTAGTTTGGATATTGAGAAACACTATTTCACTATTAGGGTGGTGAAGCACTGGAATGGACTACCTAGGGAGCTGGTGGAATCTCCTTCCTTAGAGATTTTTAAGGCTGGCTTGACAAAGCCCTGGATGGGATGATTTAGTTGGGATTGATCCTGCTTTGAGCTGGGGTTGTACTGAATGACTTCCTGAGGGCTCTTTTAACCGTAATCTTTTATGATTATATATATGCATCCTGACAAATTAAAAGAACAATAAATCAAAGGAATATACAGCCTACTTCAACCACCGCTGAAATGGAGATGTAATAGGATGTATTGCATCCCCATCCTCTAATGCCCCAGAAACCTCTCACACTATTGAGTGGCAACTTTGTGTGAATTTATTACTACCATTACCAACAACACTACAGTTTCATGCAGCAAAGTATTTATAGTGTTTCTTGACCTTTAGCACTTTTCCACAGAGCCAGGGAGAAGTAGAGGCTCCCTTCTCTGAGATCTTAGAGTAAACCGGGGTCAGCTAGCCCAAGTCCTTCCCCATCACTTTCTTCCTGTATCTTCCTTTCTATCCCTCAGACAATGGCTAAGTGCATCATTCACATAGCCCACCTACAAAATGTGACTTATCCCCATAATTCTGTTTCCGCTCACTGGTTTTCACACCACGGAAAATTAAAGGATCTAATTTCCTCCCCTTTGCTCTCTTGATTTGGAGCATAGGGCATGTCTTAGCCCTCCATCATCTTTTTCCCTTTGTGGCCTCTTGTTCTCCTAATCATAATTACGGTATCTCCAGATTCCTCCTTCAGAGATCCTAGTAGCAAACATTTTGTGGATAGTCACTCCCCTTCGGATACACTTGAGCTTCCTTTATCCTCTAATGCCTGTTCACACAGTCTTCTTTTCTCCATTTTTCTCCTCAAGAATCTTAATTTCCCTCTTTTACCCATCTCCTATCCAGTTATCTAGGGATTTCCTGTTCCCTACTTTGAATTTTTTCTTTATCTCCTCTGGCATCTCAGTTCCCACACATTGTGGACCCTGGCTTTCTTCCTAAAGGGGAAGGGGCTCCAATCCATCCCTAACACCATTGGATAGGGCAACTATCCACCACTCCAGCCTAGTTCCATCTGAATTTTCCCCAGACTTTCAGGGCAGTAGCTTCTCTCCTTGTCGGTGCACTCCAGACTCAGCCTTTCCATAGCAGGATCTAGTGTGGCATACCACATTTTTCTGACCAGCAGACACCCCGATAGTGTTAATTAGCCCACTCTCCTGTCTCCTCCTCACCTTCACCAAGATGGCTGGCAGTTTTCTCCACCACTTCCCCAATATCCCAGTCCAACCACAAAATTCTGCCAGTCCAGAGTCCATACAGGAGAAGTCTCATATTTTCCTGTCTCCTACATTGGTAACAGGTAGTTTCCTACCTCCTTGATGGAGTTCCTCTGTTCTTCTACCTTCTCCTCTCTGCAGGCTTTACACCTGTCAATAACTGAACCTGCTGTCCCTACTTGGGTCTGTTTAGAGGGAAGCACCATCTTTTGGGGAAAACCTGCTTCCTCTGAGTATGACCACTGCCTTCAGAGTTATGGGTTGATGCATCCTAACCCCAACATGGTTGTTCTCTGGGAGGTCTTGTAGAAATTTTTCCAGAATTATGGAGTCCATAATTTCACCCATACTCTGCATATCTGGCTTTAATCATCAGGTAGCCCTATCTGTTAATTTTCAGATTACATCTACAGCCCATCTAGTGGGCCAAAACTTATTTGGGTACTTCTCCATAGACAGGCCCATTCCACCTTATAAGGACCCCTTAACTATATCATAGTAACCAATCTGTTCATCCCTCAAGACCAATAGGCCCCTTAGCCTCCCCTGCCAAATAGGGTGCTCATCATAGGACCTATATTCCCTGGTCCCAGCCAGTAACTATCACTACCCTTTCAAATGTCACTAGAAATGCACGAGTGTCATCCCTATGCTCCATTTCATAAGGACTGGCTCTGGTTCAGTTGCCGATTCCCATACCAGGACTCACCAATTTCTGAGGAAACTGCTGCTGATCTTGTTCTCTGATAAACTTCTGAAAGCTCTTCTGTTGCTGTCACTGTCACACCAGCAGTGATGATCTCTCCAGATGGTGTGAATGTTGGAAGGACTGTACAGCATTTTCTGCTGCTTCACCAGCCCACTATCCAGCCACAGTAGGATCCATAGCCCAGACGCAAAATCATTTTTGTGCTTCCCTCATCTGTCCCTTGATCATCACAACTGGAAAGTCAATTCCCACACAAGTCCCACATTGTGACAGGACATACTCAGTCCCTATCCTCTAATTCAGGGGTTTTCAAACTTTTTTGCCCACGCACCCCCTAGTAGAAATTTTTTTGAGCAGGCACCCCCACGGGGGAAGCCTCACCAAAGCCCCATCCCCATCCATCCACTCCCTCCCACTTCCCCCCTCTAAATCTCCCCTCCTTGTCCCCTAACTGTCCCCCTGGGGCTGGTTCTTGCTGCGGCGCCCGGCTCCTAGACAGCCCATCTCTGCCGCAGCGCTCGGCTCCCAGGCCTGGGTGTCAGCCGCGGTGCGCGGGGCCTGGCTCTCGGGCCCCGTCTCAGCCACGGTGCGCGGCTCCCAGCTCCCAGGGCTGCAGCCATGGCACGCGGCTCCCAGGGCTGCAGCCGGGGTGCTCGGCTCCCAGGGCTGCAGCTGTAGCTCTTGCAGAGAAGCTGCCGGGGCAGCCCAGCTACTCCTGCCTTATGGGAAACCTCCTGGGTTTCCCATAAGACAGGAGGAGCCGGACTGTCCCGGCAGCTCCTCTGTAAGTGCTGCGGCGGCCCCTGGCAGCAGGAGGAGGCGCCTTGTTCCTCCTGCCGCCAGGGCTGCTGCGGTGCTTGAGGAGGAGCCGCCCGGCTGCTCCAGCTGCCGGGACCGCGCACCCCCAGGAGTGGTCTCGCACACCCCTGGGAGTGCACGCACCCCAGTTTGAAGATCACTGCTCTAATGACCCAGAAACCTTTCAGACTCTCCAGTAAGTGGCAACTTCCTGTGAATTTATTTATACACTGTAGTTATCAGTTTGTTTATATTCAACACTAACAGGATCTTATAAAGCTAAGTATTTAAACTGCTCTTGCCTTTAGTCCTATCTTACTGGGTCAGTAAAGAATAGATATCTCTCTTCCTTCAACTCTCAGACCATACTGAGCTCAACCAGCCCAAAATCACCCCTCTCGTTATCATCTTTTATACCCCTCAGTTGATGGCTTATTGGTTCATCAGCCCTCCCATCCTGGTCAGCTAATTAGCTACGTATCCCCAATCAGACTTCTCCAGGGGAACTGATTGGTGCCTAAGTGATCAAAGGGCTGGCACACCTGTTAGCTTCCAGCAGTCTGTCACAGCTGCTATCACTGGGTTATATTGCAGTTTAATAATGCAAAACTACATTACACAATACAATAGGGCAGGAAGTAAAGAAGAATACTAGTTTTCAATGACATTTCAGGGAGAATTTAGGTGGGCAGATACTATAACCAGGTGTAATTTGGCCAGGACACTGAGGTTAACTCCTTTGGTAAATTCCACCTTGTTTAGTATAGTGAATATAAGACACCAAATTATGTTTAGGTTGAGCAACAATAGTCATTGTTTTTGTTGTTCATGTGGCAAGTGATGAAAATTTATCTTGCATGGAGGTTTACATAATAGTGTTTTGGTTCTTTTTCCAGGCAAAAAGAATTGGCCATGCCTAATATAATTAATTAAAACTCAATGTTTAATTACATTCAGGTGGTCAGTCATAATTATAATTTCTATCTGTATACCAAGATTATTCAAATGATGAAATAAGGTAAATATAAAAAGAAAAACATAATATATGAGATACAGAAAGGATAGGAAAGGTTACTCAAACTATAATACTCTAAGGAATAAATTCATTACTTCTGTTGCAATACTACAGAACTTTTAATTCACACTAATGACTTGAAAACCCATTGCAAATAATGGATGTTTGTGCATAGAGAGTGAGGACCCAATCAAACTCAAATTGAAATAAATAGTAAAATTCCTATGAACTTGCACTGGACTTTCATTCAAGACAAAGAAAATGAACAATAAAAATAGCAACAATAATTGATCACAACATGTCCTGTACATTTATTTGATAAACAGTTTCATTTTTTTGGTGAGATATTTATATTCTCTAGTGTGGTTGGTAAAATGAAATCGTGCTGATGATAGACTTCCCTATACTATGGGCCTGCAAACCTTGGCTGAGAAGTTTGGAGAAATGACCTTTTCTTTGTAGGTAGAAATGACAGGGTATGCAGATTGGTGAAATGTGAATGAATAAGGCATTATTAAATCATTGAAGCCAATAGTTTGTTCTTGTGAACCTAGATGAGAGAGAACTAATCTAATTATTCTTTTTAAGTAGAAACAATGGGATATGATTCATTTCCAGAATAAAGATGCACATATATTTGCAAGGCATTTCTTTTGCTCATTGAAATTGTTCTTTTATCTTTGTATCAATAATTAAATAATAATCATAAACTTGCTAATATTCCACCACAAAAACACACTCCTTTCAAAGAATAGATACTAAGATCTAGTTACATGCTTACAGAATCGAGATAGTTTGAGAACCCAGGGGTGGTGTGTGCACAATGTATGTTATCTGACTTGTTTTCAGTGTACTGCATCTTTTTAATGGAGAGAAACTCTCCCTCCCTACTTCTGTGGCAGCTGCCATTTAGTTGAAGCTTTAGAGAAGAGGAGACAGTCAAACTCTGCTCATGGAGGCCCTGTTTTGTTCATTTGTATTTTGTGGTGCTCTTGATATAAAATAAAGGTAGTTCAGATTGAAATCATAGTGCTGTTCTTTCCAGATGGAAAAGAATAATCACAACAGGTGTGTGGAAATTTGTTAATGACAAGCTGCTCTGCTCAGTCTGTCAAAATCTCCTTAGAATATTGCTGAAACTAGTCTGTCATTAACACACTGGCAAGTCAGCATTTGATTTCACCTTCCATTCTTCCGGTACTGTGCTTGGGAAATAGAACTTTCCAATTTAGAGTTTGTATATAGCCTGAAGAGAAATGAGTGAAGGAAAATAGATAGAAAAGTGTGCAAACAAAATAAACTGAGCTAATGATGCAACAAAAAAGAATCAATAGTGTGTAAAGGAAAAGACATCTAACTACTTGACTACTTAATGACATATGTTACTTCTGTCCTTCAGTTCTGAAAGATGGAAAATTAGTTCATTCATACCATCTCACAAATGAAAAGTTGTTTATACACATTCTAGAATGTGTATAAGAAGCTTTTCCACATCAGTGCAATTAATTTTCAGGATTCTGGCAGCTGTCTCACAAACAAGAAGGGACTTCTAACCGATTTTTCTGACAGATGCCTAGACTTCTGATCAGCAGTACTGACACAGCTTCCAAGAAGTCAAGAAGATTTTTTGGACTGAATTAAAAAAAAAAAGCCAGTCAATCTTTTTCCTCAGTTTATATGCATATGTACCAGATTTTTAAAGGCATTTAGGTGTTGCTATGCTCTTTATTGCAATACCTAACTGATTTAGGAGCCAAAAATCTCATTTTAAAAGGGATTTAGGAGCCTAAATAATAGTTAATAGGGTTTATGCTCCTAAATTCCTTTTGATAATGAGATTTGGGATTCTAAATCTGTTACCCATTGCAATACTGAGCACAGCAATACCTAAGTACTTTTAAAATTCTGGCCCTTTGGCATTGCAGCACTGAGTGGTGCAATGTCTAACTGCCTTTAAAAATATGGGTCTAAGAGGAAGGCCTTGTTAGAGCAGATTCTCTTGTTAGAGAATATCAGGATAAACCCCCCCAACCCCAACCCACTCTGCCTGTCAAGCTAGTGAATTATCTTGCTGGGAGAGAAATGACTGAGTTGACACTGTACTTAGTTGACTGAGTTGACACTGTACTGAATACTATCTCATAGGTAAATTATTACAATTATGTAGAGTTATGTAGAGTTTTGAACAGTGATATGAGACCATAGAAACAAAGTGATGCTTATAACTCATTAAAGTACAGGAGGACTTCATTTTCAAAACTCTGTGAATCTCTCCAGCTAGACTGTATCTTCTGTTTCTCTTGAAGAGAGCACCAATTGCTGTTTATCTACCAATGCTCTGGTTAGGTCCTAAACCCCCAGTCCCACATCACACCAAAGTAACATCACTTCAACACAGTTTTCAATGATCCTCTCTGCCTTAAATGCAGAGGATCAAGTAATGACCCAATAGGTTCAAATATATCTATTGTACTTTTCCCAGCCCAAATAACTCAATCCAAGACTGAGCAAATAGTATTTGTTGTGCTCTTGTTTTGTGGGTTCTCCTCTCAGGTATTTATTCAATAAAGTAAATCAACAACTTTTGACAGAAATGCTTAATGGGAAAATTCCAGCGATATAGTTTTGTTAAGTTTAGTTTAGTTACTGTGTCTTCTGGTATTTTTGTTAAACGGTGTATTGTTCATTTCTTTTTACCCTGAAGAGGTGCTACTTTAAGAATTTACCTTGTAAACACGACTTCCTTTTCTGGTCTGTGTTCTGACAGTCAGAAAAATGTATACATAGCCTAGGTCCAAGGTAGCAAATAACTCAGATGCATTGTCTAACCCTGTGGTAACCTCTATTAGCAACATATATGTCAGCATTTCAGAGTCAAAATACAATTTAATTTTAGATAGTGTCCTCCCTAAGAAAAGCACAAACTGCTTTAAGACTGAGCAATAACAGTATGCAGAGTGAGCTGGGTGCAGCAATTCTTGAGTAAAGAGGAAAATGCACAAGAATGAAGCAGGTAACAAAGATATAACAAAAAAGGAGACGTAAGCAGATTATAGTGAGCAGAAATACTAATCAAAACCATATTAAGTTCTTAGAGTGAAAATTTTAATCATATCAGATTGCAACTGAAAATTTTTAAAATCTGATAAATTTTTCATCATTTATGCTGTTTCTTTAGTTTCTGAATTTCTCTCATTCTGCAGAGTGAAGACAGAATTCTCAGTTTCACTTTGCCTTAGGGTTAGATTATTGTTTTCAGCAATACCTCTTTGGGGTTGTTACACAATGGAATATTGTCATCATAGCTTGGATTCACCGTGCAGGGGAATGTTTAAGTTGAAAAAACAGTTGGGAAAAACCTTCTCCTTTTACCACTGAGATGGGCGGGTGGGGTGGGGGAGGAGAAGTATTTCTCTTCATATTATGTAAAGGGAAGCTGATGGTGACTTCTATATTAAATAATCTAACACTTTTTGATAGTAATGTGACAAAATAATACTTTGTGCTTGTATACTGTCTGCCCTCCAAGGAATTTAAAGTGATCTACAAATATTCCCTAAACCCAGTGCCCTTTACATAAGAATTGTTATCTACAATTTACAGAAGAGGAAACTGAAACTTAGAATCCCAGGTTCCTTTCCATTTCTATGAGTGGAAGCCTGAACACCACATTTTCGATCTAAGAGTGACAAAGGACAGGGACCACTCTATGGTACAAAGGTCATTTTTGTACAGCACAATGTTCAGAAACATAGCTGCTAACAAACACATTATTAATCTAAAGCAATGACATGCGTTTCCAAATGAAATTAAAAAAAATATATGAACTCTGATTCCACAAACACAATGTACACTCATTCCTCTGGAGCACTTTTCATTACACAAATGAAATAAAAAATACAGTTTGAAAGCCAACATCAATGAGTTATATAAGCCAAGTTGAATTAAGAAAGTGGACAGCCTGAGCTAGGAAAGAAACAAAGAACAGGAAAGTAGATCTCACTTCCCTGTGTACTGCATACCCATTTCTCTTTACCAAATGCATCTTTCTGATGGCAAACTTCACAGAGAAAATGGCCATCAGCAACAAGTGGCAGCCAAAGAATTGCGCTGGTTTCCAGCAATATGAATTCCAGTGCACAAATTATTTCACACTGGTCTCAAAAACTCCAGTTTTATGCCTCTGATCACCAGATACTCAGCAAAGAACCCTTCTGTTACTGCATCCCACTGCAGAGAACATGGTGGAGTTTCTTTTGAAGCGTCATGTTTCCATCGGATTACTGGTCTTTAGAAGTGATGTGCCACTGATGGTGTGTTTTGAGCCAATGTACATATGTTTTGTTGAAAAAGTAATTAAAGAATATGTAGAGACCTTTTGAATCCACTTTTTTTAAGATTTGCAAGCAATGCTGACAGTTCAAGGATTCCAGTTATAAAGCTGGATTATAAAACACAATGCATATACTTTGAAAATTACAAATTAAGGGTTTCACTTATCCCAGCAGTGTTTTAAAAAACAACAGAGTTAAACTACAGAGTAGAGTTTTATAGTCTCAAGGGGAGCTTTTCAAAGATTGAAAGACAATAGGAGCTGATACTTAACTCCAATTTGGTGCTTTTGAAAATCTCCCCTTTAGACAATGGCACTGCTATGCAAGGAATTTAGCATGCCATACTAAATGATCTTAGATACTGAGATGCAATTCCTGTTCCCCTCACCAAGCTTGAGTACAGGTTAACTGTAAGGGAATCAGGGAACAATCCCATTTGTCTACACTTCAAAGAAAAAAGAAAGGCACCAAGTCTCAGAGCCCAGGCCATGTGACTTGGGCTTGTACTGCAGTGTAAGTGACCAGATGTCCTGATTTTCTAGAGACAGTCCTGATTTTGGGGTCTTTTTCTTCTATAGGCTCCTATTACCCCCCATCCCCATCACAATTTTTCACACTTGCTGCCTAGTCACCCTTCTGCAGTGCCAAAAATATCAGTGCAGAGGTTCAGGCCGGAGCTTGGGCTCTGAGACTCAACCCCCTCTCCAGCTCTCAAAGCCTAGGCTCCAGTGCAAACCCTGTGTCTACACTACTATATTTTAGCACTGCAGCCTGAGCCCCACAAACCCAAACCAATTGAACTGGACTCTGCGGGTAAATCTTCACTACCTGCCAGATTGGCAGGCACTCATTGATCTATCGGGGATCAATTTATTGTGTCTACTGCAGACACGATAAATTGATTCCTGAGCGCGCTCCCCATCAACTCCTGAACTCCACCTCTGCAAGAGGTGGAAGCAGAGTCAACGGGAGAGTGACAGCAATCAACTCACCACTGTGTGGATGGCCAGGTAAGCCATCCTAAGATACACCGACTTCAGCTATACTATTTGCGTAGCTGAAGTTGTGTATCTTAGGTAAACCCCCCTGTGTAGCCCAGGCCTGAGACTCACCATCACAGGTCTTTTATTGCAGTGTAGACGTATCCTCAATCACTATAATGGCAGCAAAAGATTCTCTGTCCATAATATCCTCAATGAGCTGGAAGCAGCCAAGAATAATTTTCTTTGTTAGGCTGCCTGACAAAGGATAGTGGGAGTGGTGGAAATCATAGATTAACTTGT
This sequence comes from Dermatemys mawii, assembly GCA_007922305.1. Classification (NCBI taxonomy): domain Eukaryota; kingdom Metazoa; phylum Chordata; order Testudines; family Dermatemydidae; genus Dermatemys; species Dermatemys mawii. The sequence goes on along the minus strand of ML677326.1, from coordinate 30,315,157 downwards.
GGCCATACGGTTTCTTCTGGAGATCTTCTGTAACATACTCTTGAGCCATAGCTTCAGAGAACATGCAGAGAATTCCACTCTGCATATATGTCATTAAACCTTATGCTGTTAACTCCAACATCCCTGGCGCTCACAGAAACTATTTTTGGTGAAGTATGATTGTTCGAGTAGTCCCAGACTTCAAACTCTTTCCATAGAAAAAAATATTAACTAATCAGATGACTCTGAATCAAAAATAAAAACAAAGCAAACAAACAAACAACACCGTTATTAAAGAATAATACAAAATACAGCAATGTGGATCTAGCAGATATGCATTTTTTTCAGTTTTAATTTTTAATTTTATTTTTTTTCACTTTAATTTTTCAGTTTGGTAAGCCATCCTCTGTTTTTTGTTTGTAGATTTTCTATTTAGATTATAAACTTCCCATGGTTAGAATTATGTTTTATGCTTGTTTCTAAAGCTTTTAGCATGCCAGTGATACAAAAAAAAAAAAAAAAAAAAACCAAAAGTAGTAATACTTAATAATAATGATGATGATTTTCTTTTCCTGTTACTCACACTATCCTTCATATAATGTGCCTATCCAATTATCTTGTCAGCTTCAAAAATGACTGAGTGGTGCAGGTGAATGGAAATGCAAGTACTGTCCGAGTTCATAGAGGCTTTTAAACTGTGGATGTCTCAAACAGTGCTGGAGCTACAGCGGCAACCCCTGTGCCCCTTACTTGCCCTGCTACCTTCATCTCCATCAAATCCAAGAAATGGCTACCATTCCATGGTGATGCAGTTCTTAATTGTTCATCATGTCTGCTCCCTTGACATGCATATGGGATGAAGAAGATATGTAGATTAATCAATTTGGCTAGAAGACTATCACATCCTAATGAATGATGATCTGACCTGGGTTTATACATGTCTTTGTAACCTCCCATCTGGACTACAGCAATGCAGTATATCTGGGCATTAAGCCATCAGCTTCCAGGAAACTCCAAGTAGTACAGAATGCTGCAACACATGTTCTCAGTAATATTGTCTATTGTAAACACATAAAACCTGTCCTTCATTCTGTACTCTGGCTTCCAATAGAAATATTGAATGAAGTTCAAGAACTCCATCATTATATTCAAAGTGCTCAATGGCCTGGACCCAGCAAAACTGATTTATTACCTAAAACTGAGGATAAAAACTATGATCAACTACTCTGCTCATCAGACAAAATGGAACTTTCCATCATACAGGTGAAGTTAATGTGTGCAGGAAACAGCACTTTCCTGAGGGCCAGTCCAAGACTATGGACAAAAGCCTCCCAGGAAGTAATGACCATCACAGACCTCACCTCATTTTGCTTCAAGTGCAAAAAACACTCCTTAGACCTTCCCTTCTCTAATGCAAACCTAGAGAAGTGTGTACATTTTAAAAAGAACAAAAATAGAAGACTTCTGACAAAACAGCAGTCACAAGAGTCAATAGTCAGACTTTCATTACACTTGCCTGGCTGGCTGGCTGTTTTGGAATGTTGAGATGCTAGTTGCAAGACTTAAAAGAGTGGATATGTCATGCCATGGTCGATATCTCTCGCAAATTTGAAGGTCAGAAGGAAATATTATGTTCATATAGTTTGACTTCCCTCATCATATAACATAAACTTCAGAATTTCAACCAGTGATTCCTTCAGCAAGCCCAAAATCTTGTATTTGAAGTAAAATATTGTAATATCACCTGTTACCCACATTTTTGAATGACTAATGGGTCTGTGTATAAATCAAATCCAAAGAAGGTATTTGTCCTGTTCCTCTGTGATGTAGTGAGAAATCCCTTCCATGATTACTTAAACTATGTTATGTGCTGAGATTAGATATTGGAGGCTGTGATTTAATTAATGAAGGAGCTAGAAGCAGGGATCATTAACCTTGGCATGCGGCCCCCCAGGATAAGGACCCTTGGCAGGCCTGGCCGGTTTGTTTAGCTTCTGTGTCTGCAGGTTCGGCCAATCACGGCTCCCACTGGCCGTGGTTCGCTGCTCCAGTCCAATGGAGCTGCAGGAAGCGGCGGCCAGCCCACCACGCCGCTTCCCGCAGACCCCACTGGACTGGAGCAGTGGACTGCAGCCAGTGGGAGCCATGATCGGCCGAACCTGTGGATGCGGCAGCTAAACAAAATGTCCAGGCCTGCCAAGTGTGCTTACCCTGAGGGGCTGCATCCCAAGGTTGCCGATCCCTGAGTTAGAGAGTCAGGGAGAACTACAGGGTCGTCTCTATATTGAGCAGCTAAAACAAAGAATTATCTCTATATTAGTTCTATGTTTATATTTGTTTATTTTTAATGTGGAGCACCAAAGGCCTCAGTCAGGATCTGGGACCTTTTGTGTTATGTATTTTATACACATAATATTATATAATACCTGTCCCAAAGTCTCAGGCCTTGATTCTTCAATAAGTACTGTATAGACAGACTTCAGTAACTGAAGGGAAACCCAATTAATTCAACAGGGCACTACAAAGATACTATACAGTGTCATTTCAGGTGAAGGCCCTATTTAGGCCAAAATACAGTAAGAGAGAACAAATGAGTCTTGCCTTCTTTTCTACCCCAAGCAACACTAAACCTTCTGACCTCTAACAACTGAACCACTGAGTTCCGGAACTGTGGGTTGTCATCTATGCCAAATTTTGAACACTAGGGAAAAATTTCTAAATAACTTAGAGCCTACATCTCATTGACTTTTAGTGGGATTTAGGCTCCTAAGTCACTTAGGTGGTTTTTAAAAAAATGTTACCTATTATCCTTACAACTCATTACTACACCTCTGGCCATAGGCAAACTGTATTACATCTTGCTTCTGCCCTTTTCTTCTATCCAAAGGTACAAATAAATTGGAAGGCAGCTTATTTCATAAAGTCATTTTGTATTTTCCTTCACTGAAAAGCAATTATGTGTGTATGTGCAAAACAAAAGAATGAAGCAGTAATATAATGAGAAAAGAATTAATAATAGTTTACAACAAAAGAAGAAGATAATACAGTACATAGTATGACATAAATAGAATTTCACATACCCATTGCATAATGGAACACATTCCATTATACAAAAATTTAGAAATGTAACATGTTTACAACACAAAGGAAGATTCAAAAACAATGGTGAGCGATTAATCAAAAATTACATTTTAATTTCAGTAAAGGCAAGTGAGAATTTGATTAAATATAGTTTTATTTCATCCCTCGTCATTGAAATCCTGTGTAAATGCTTTCAATTATTTTGTCCCCTCTTCCTTTGCATTGCTATTAAAGATAATTGGGAGATGATGCTCCTCCCATTTAAGAAAATTACAAAGCTTCCATTGGCCTTGATCAGATTTTGATCTGCCCCCAAGTTTTCTGACTTTTTTTTAACAGTCTTCTATACCAGTTACTGCCCTGGTCTATGAGGTCTGACACTGTAATTTATTCAAATGCATTAGCAGTAGCATATCCTTAGGGATGAGCAAACCAGTCTGGATAAAGGAAACCTGTGGGTCAGAGGCTCAGTGGCTATAAATTGGTGCAGCTTCATTGGCCCTTTATTATGAGAGAGGTACCATGCGTGTCTCTCTCACTGCTATGAGCATAGCACTGCTTACCATTTATGTAACTTCACTGTCGCTGAACCAGTTCTGCATATCCCACATGTCCCTCTTACTGCTGTTGTATGATTTTAGATGGAATGTATGGGTCAAAGGAGTTAACATGATCCAGTCATTATCCAGCATTAAAAAGTATTAACCAAAATTGGGGTTGGTGTACAGAGACCTCATCTGGCTGAGTACCATGGCAAACGTGCCATTAGTACATATAACTGTGTATTAAAGGTACAGTAAAGGAGGGGAAACACTTTACATTCAAATGCTTTAACTCAGAGATCGGCAATGTTGGCATGCGGGACCGCAGGGTAAGCACCTTTAGAGGGTCCCAATGCTTTGTTTACCTGTTGTTTCGCTGATCGCAGCTCCCACTGGCCGCGGTTTGCCGTCCCAGTCCAATGGGGTCTGTGGGAAGCAGTGGCCAACATCGCGCCACTTCCCGAGGCTCCCATTGGACCAGGACGGTGCACCGCAGCCAGTGGGAACCGTGATCAGCAAAATGGCAGATAAACAAAGCAGCGGGGCCTGCTAAGGGTGCTTACAAGGAAAAATCCATTTGTTTGACAGGTTTTTAAGATAGTATTAAAGATGGTAATAACTTCCCTTTTCTCCAAAGGATGATTATTTGAGACGGGCAGGAGGAGTTGTTCTTGTTGCTGTACATATTAAAGTCTGACTCCATTCATCTTGAGTGATGGTTGGGATTCAGCTGGAGCTAATAAGAAGTGGTGACATCATCTGGGTCCCTCTCTCTGGCCCAATCTGCTCAGGATATTCTTGGGATCAAGATGACAAATTACCAGGGTCCCAGGAGATGGTGAGGGTGGCAGCTGTCATGGTGAAGCTTTCTCCAGTAGCCATTTTTTCCCCCACTTCCTTTTTCATTTTTCCCACAAAAGGTTTGATGGGTAGAATAGCCCATCTCCTCATTGTTTTGTTTACCAACTAGGCCTAGTTTCTGATACACAATTTTGTTTTACTGACATTTGGTTCCACACTTCTTTGGTTTACCAAGCATGATTTTAACACAGTTCTTATGTTATATCAGCAGGCCTTTTTGTTTGGATTAATTTAGTTTTTTGTCTCCTTTTCATACATTTTCTTATCAACATTGGTTACTATAGGCTATTGTGATGTTTCATGAACGTTCATGTATGGTGAACTCACAATTAGAATAAATTTGTAAGCCCTGTTATTACACCGTGACACCCTGCTCTTGATCTCCTTTTTTCCCCAGCAAGAGACATTCCTCCCACCCCCCATATACTAGCATCCTATTGTCTCTGGGAAGACTTAAACTGGCTTGCCAACATCCTGGTTGTCTGTTCCTCCAGAGCAGGACATCCTCTAACCATATGTACTTTGGTGTCCAGGTATATTCCCAGGAAGGGGAAAGAAAAAATTAAATAACTAAATAAAATTTGTAAATGATAAAGTACAGACAAGAAAAGACTTTTCCACTGAAATGCATATCAGAAACTATTCCAGGCAGAATATTCTTAAAGCTTCATGCCACTTCCAGTTATTATGCTTCTGTAAGCCTGGTGAAAGTAACATAGGACCCTAGCAGACCTCTGAGAGTAGATCAAAGTTCTGCTGGGGAGATACTTACTCCCTTAAGCAAAATATTCCACTCCCAAACTTTTGCCTACACATGAAACAAAACCCTCTTTTGCATGTGTATGCTAAAAAAGTTTCCCCCCTACATTTTGATGTCTTATTTTGGAACCCCACCGAGCCTGCAGGTGGAACCTGATACCAAAACACTGAGAACAGTCTTGTGAATTACCTTTATGTCAGGAACAACACAGGATTATTGCTTCTGACTCCGGATGATGCCCTCCGAACTACGGCCGGTAAACCATTATGCCTGGGCACTGCTGCTGCTGGTGTGAGGCTGGATTGTGACATGGCTGATTATAAAGTATAGACTATGATAGTGTCGTGTGGGGAGGTGGTGCCTTACCCAGTCCTGGGGGATAGGTAGGCCACTGTGTTGGGTTGTAGTCTCCCCGAGGTTGTTAGCTCCCAAGGGACGAAGTGCCAATGTCCGTCCTGCACCCAAACCTCTAAAGGTATGATGGATGACCGAGATTTAGGGTGGGAACTAGTTTATTGCTTATGACCGCCAATCAGTCTGGTCTACAGTAGACCCAACTACCACAAGGTTACAATAACATTTTTAACTATGATCACGGACAACACGATGCAACAACGACAACAATTACACATTCAAGATTCTGCATTCATTCTGTACTGCCTCCCTAGAGTTTCTGCCCTGGTGAGGCCTTCGGTCCGCTTGGCCTGACTCTGCCGGCTACCGGATCTCTGTATGATCAGTTTATGGACGTCCCTATTGGCCCCATGGATGGCGGTTTTGATCCCGTCTCACATACTCCCACTGACCCTGGTCCCTCCCAGCGTAGCTACCAGCCCTATATGCTCACCCTCCTGTTGGTATTTGGTGGAGGAGATGAGGTTCCCTTCCTTCGGGTTGTGAGTCCGAGTTCGGGTCATGAGTCTGCTCTCCTGGCTGATCTCTGGGGCGAGTCTGCAATTTGCTGGCCCGTTCCCTGCTATATTTATCTAGGTGCCTGAGGGGTTTTGCCTGTTCTGGCCTTCCCTCTAATTGGTCCCTTTTTGGTTCCCCTTTTTTGGGCCCTTCTCTAAGTGGTCCCTTTTTGGTTCCTCTTCTTGGCCCCCTCTCTGAGTGGTCCCTTTTTGGTTCCCCTTCTTGGCCCCCTCTCTGAGTGGTCCCTTTTTGGTTCCCCTTCTAATGGGGTCTTCTGTGATTGTTCCCTTTTCTAGGCTGGCTACGGCCTGTTCTCTGATTTGTACCCTTTTGGTGGGCTGTCCTACACTTTTTGTATCTCCCTTCTGATTGATCTTTTTCTCTGGAGGTTCCGGGTTACCGTGACAACACGACCGCAACTGGCCGACCGCTGTCAGCATGACGCATACATCTCAACCGCACAGACCCTCTATGTGTACATTCCTACGCCATTGCTACATATTCTTACACCATTGCTACTATGCTATATTGCTAAGTTATTAAGCCTTTCATTAAGCTAGCCTATACACCTAATTCCTGGCCTCCGGATCCTGGCCTGGCCTGAACCAAGAGTCACGACATTCTCCTCGCACTGTCTCTGATGGATTCAATAATAAAACTTCCTTGGCTTCACTAATGCAGGACCAGCTTATTTCTGATTTTGCTAGAAGTAGAAAGTGCCCAAAATCACAAGAGAAACCCTTTGCTCACAATATTTCTAACCGTGTTTTGGAGGTGTATGAGATTACAGTGGTGGTCCCTAAAAACATTGGCAAGGCCTTTGTAATTAAATAACGTTTCCACGGTATTCTTTAAGTATTCCTTATATTAAGTCTAAAGAAGTTTAGAGAATATTGTTAATCCCAGAGTAATGCTATGTACTTGCCTCAGCATCAATGAAAAATTGTTAAGGATGATGTTTGGGGCAGAGCTGATCAACATTTTCATTAAAAATTGTTTTTGATTAAAAATAGGGTTTTTTATCATACTGATATTTTTTTGAGAAATGTTTGTTCTGGCTGAATTTTGTTCATTTTTCATTGAAAAATCAGAAACTGATTTTTTTTCCAGAAATACCTCTGAAAATAAATTTAAATCCTAGTTATTTTTTGCATTGAGAAAAAAGAGCAGGGAATATTTTTTTTAAAAAAAACCATGAGGGTTTTATTCTAAATTTCTAGAGAAAAATAATAGATATTTTATAATTAATTTAAAATAATAGTTCAATTGTTAAATGTTCAGACCTGAATATTTATCTCAAACCAAGCTTCTGAGCCCTTTTAAGGGTCACCTATCATGATAATGAAATAAAGAGAAGAGGTATTCAGAACTGGAGAGCATGATGTATCACATTGGTAAACTGTTGCTTTCACATTCTGGGATCGCCTATTAACTCTTTTAATTTCATGTTGGCTATTATGGAGCTATGCAACTGTTCATTGTAAGTCAGAAAATGTGAGTTTAAAGACTGCTGATAGTTGCACAGTATTTCACAGTAAATATATTTTATGAAGTTTTAAGGAATTTTGTAACAAGGATGCTTCAGTACATGATTTACTGAGGCAGCAAAAGCTCAAGGAATTTCTCAGATTGCATGTCAGAGCATACAAAATCCATAAGTTTAGGAACACCTTGGCAGGACCCAGGGTCCTTGCACTTTTAAAATCATGTGTGGCTACTAATTGTATAGCATCATATCTTCAAAAATGTGCCAACTCTTTTAGAAAAAGTTACTGGGCTTCAGTAATATTCAAAGCAAAGGAATGCTCATTTTAGAGTGATCATTGCTCACATTATTCTAAATATTGAGAGCTTTACGACGTAAGGGAAAGTACAGGTTTACTTAGAAATTGACTAAGAGATGGGTCAGGATCTGGATCGAGATTTGGTTTAGTCTACAGATCAGATTCAAGAGAAAGCTTCAGGTTCAGATTAGGGTTTGTTAGTGTAAGCAGTGTCAGGAATGAGATATATTCTGACATCTGGTGGCGAACTATGGGAATTGCAGTGAGTTTTGGAAAATAACTTTGGGGCTGACAATTTGCATAGACACACCCACTGCGCCTAGCCTGAGCCCACAGCAGCCCACATGGCCACTTTGGCTGATGTGGGAGCCCCAGTTTCTATGTTATTGGGGCAGGAAATATAAAGTGATGTTACCCTGATTTGGTGAATGAAGGACTATGGACACGTACTTGGCCCTTGTTATGATGGAGGGACTCGCCATCATCTAGATAGCACTCACTGGGCAAGGGCCATGCATTTCAGAACACTCTGAGATTGAGAGAGGCCATGGGCAGATTTCTATACTTTTTGGTGAGGGACTTGTCTAAGGTTTCCCCCCCCCCCCCCGGCCTATTGCACTATGCCTCTCTCCACTGTGGAATGTTAGAGCTAATTTTGTTTCCCTTAGGAGTCTTGGTTCAGCCTGCTAAGCTGAATTCACTTTGAGTCTGTTGGTGTACCTGTGCTAAAGTGCTGACCCCCCACTAAGAGCTGAAATCACTTAAGAGCTGAAACCACTGAGCACTGTGTTAAGTGGAGGCGGGCCTAAAGGCATGTTGGTGGCACCAAGCAATTTGTGCAGCTAGCAGAGCAAAGCAGCGGACTCAGCCGAGCAGTTCCTGGGTGCAGTTTGTGTGACTGGCAGCGGACTCAGCCGAGTGGTTCCTGGGTGCAGTTCGTGTATCGACTAGCGGAGTCGTTTGTGCTGCTGACGGAGTGGCTGGCACAGCAGAGCAGTCCGTGTGTCGACTAGCGGAGCCGTTTGTGCTGCTGACGGAGTGACTGGCACAGCAGAGCAATCCGTGTGTCGACTAGCGGAGCCGTTTGTGCTGCTGACGGAGTGACTGGCACCGCAGAGCTGTCCGTGTGTCGGCTAGCAGGATGGCTAGCGGAGTGACTGGTGCTGCAGAGCAGTTCGAGTGTCGGCGAGCAGAGCAGAGCGGATTGCGGTGAGGGCTGCAGCGGAACCCCACAGAGAGGCGGCGCAGTCGGCCTCAGACCACGTAAGGTGCCCCGTGCCCTACCCTCCATTTCCACCCAGGCTGGGAGGTAAGACTCTGCCAATTGACTTTTGAACTCTGCACTGACCCAGAACAGAGACTCTTGGGCTGCTGGACTTTGGGACTATTGAGTGACTTTTGGGGGTTGTGGAACTCAAGAGCCAAAGGGAAGGCCACGGCCTATTTGCTGGGAGGGGGGCTTCTGGTTCATGGTTTGGTTTATTAACCTTGTTTGTGGTGTTTCCCCAATATAATGCCACATTGTTTCTCCCTGTTATTAAAAGGCTTTGGTACACTCAGACTCTGTGCTTGCGAGAGGGGAAGTATTATCTCTTACAGACGCCCAGAGGGGTGGTATATGGTTGTCCCAGGTCACTGGGTGGGGGCTTGAGCCGGTTTTTGTATTGTGCTATTGGAATGGAACCCCTGGATACTGAACCCGGCCCTTGTTGCTGCCAACTCTGATGGGCAGAAGGGTTACATTAGGAAATCTCAGTTTATTGAGGGAAAATAATTTGTCACAAAATTAAACATTTCCAGTTTGTTTTTTTTAAAAAAAAAAAATGTTTCCTTTAACAATATCAGTGCCCCATTCTTCTTTGTGGACTAGCCTTCCTGGTTGGACTATATCTCCCGTGATGCACTGCAGTGTCCCCTTTGACTGAATTGATGAGGTGCATCAAGAATATAATGTGACTTAATACAAGATGTAGTTCCGGTGGTGAACATACGGCTCCAGAAATGCATCTGTCATAAGGCATTGTGGCAGTTTTCAGAAAAACCTGAGTGTCTCTGGATTAAGTTTAGAAGTGTGAGCAACAAAGGCGATGTCATGGTGGGAGTCTGCTACAGACCGTCAAACCAGTGGGATGAGGTGGACGAGACTTTCTTCTGGCAACTAACAGAAGTTACTAGATCACAGACCCTGGTTCTCACGGGGAACTTCAGTCATCCCAGTATCTGCTGGAAGAGCAATATTGCGGTGCACAAACAATTCAGAAAGTTATTGGAAAGTGTAGAGGATAACTTCTTGATGCAGGTGCTGGAGGAATGAACTAGGGGCAGGGCTCTTCTTGATCTGCTGCTCACAAACAGGGAAGAAATGGTAGGGGAAGCAAAAGTGGATGGGAATCTGGGAGGCAGTGACCATGAGATGGTTGAGTTCAGGATCCTGGCACAAGAAAGAAAGGAGAGCAGCAGAATACAGACCTGAGTCTTCATTTAATCACTCTCATTTAAGGTTTTGCATGCCAGTAATACATTTTAACATTTTAATAAGGTCTCTTTCTATAAGTCTATAATATATAACTAAGTTATTGTTGTATGTAAAGTAAATAAGCTTTTTAAAATGTTTAAGAAGCTTCATTTAAAATTAAATTAAAATGCTGAGGCCCCCAGACCTGTGGCCAGGACTCAGGAGGTGTGAGTGCTACATAAAATCAGTTTGCATGCCACCTTCAGCATGCGTGCTAAAGGCTGCTTATTCCTGCTTTACCCACTTAGAAACTTATGGCTTCACAGTTGCCAATGCCTTGTCATTTCATCTTCTTCCCTAACTGAATGAGAGATCTTGTTGAGGAAGTATCTAGCACAGATCTCCTTGCCACTTTTGGAGACTGACCCATGGGTGCCTACATTCTGGCCTCTTCTGCCCCTACCTGACTCATTGTATGTGTGTGAACGGAAAATGTGTCCCTGATTCAGGAAAGCACATAAGCACAATAGGACTCCTTGTGTTTAAAACTAAGAATGTGTTTTAAGTGATTTGTTGAATTGTGGCTTATAGTATTATAACTATGTTTGTAGGTGTAACAGGGTGCTGGCTTAGAGGATCAAGCCAGGCCCCTGTTAGCCCATACCCAGGGAGAAGGCGGCACTAGCTGGAGCTGGCTGGGAGGCCACGCCCTAATTGCCTGAGGGGAGACACCTGCAGGCCTGAGGAGCCACCTATAACAGCTGGCAGGCAGGAACCAGGACCAGGACCAGAGGGGACGGGACGAGACGAGACGAGACGAGACGAGACGAGACGAGACGAGACGAGACGAGACAAGACGAGACAGGGAAGAGTGTGGGCTCTAGATCCCTGTAGGCCAGGAAGCTAGCAGTGTCCCTGAGCCCTGGTCTGTAGCTGTTGTATATATCTGTAAATAGTAGGTGGTGGGAACAAACACAGCAATAAAGGACACAGGTGTTGCACATAGAGTGGTCTCCAGGCTTGTTTGTGAAGAGGACCAGTGAGGGCCCGGTTACAGTAGGAATGTCTCTACATGTTCTCTCCCTCCCTGCCTTTTCTTCAGAAGCCATAATTACCACAATTGAATGATGCAGTATCTCCATACAAAATCCAAGTAAGCACCTATCATTCTCCTTATGCATATAAATACCTTTGAAAAGAGTGTATGGAAAAACTGTATAAAATGGACAATAAGGAATGATACAGTTGAGGTTGTCTGCACAACTTTAATTTTGCCCTCCTTGTGTATATGTATTATTTTATTAAATCATTTATTACAGAGTTAGATACTACTATTCTTTCCACAGGCCCCTACCTCATTCCATACACACTTTGGAATTGTATGGACAGGCTTGTGAATTGGTCTGGAGTGCAGTGTTCCTGAGCGGCATTCACTATCTCTCTTGTACAGCGGGTCATGATAGCATTTCACATAAATATGGTAGAATCTAGCCCTGTATGTTTACATAACAACCAGAATTCTATTGTTATGTGATGAAAGCTACTTAGCAGATTCCATTTAGGTCAAATATTTATCTTTGTTGGGGGAAGAGAGGGGAAGAAAGAAAAGGGTGAGCAGAATCTGAGTTTTAAACAAGAGTTTTAAATATAGATATACCGATGTATTGCTATTATCAAATTGCATTCCTGGTTATATAGGAAAACATCCATCTTTGTGAAGGGGAACAAAAGAATGAAATCCCCAAAGACCCTTGTGATATTTTCCAGTGGAAAAACAGGACAAAAAATATACCAAGATGTTTTCAGGGTCACCATTTGCTATCTCTGAACATTATTTATTTAATTCTGAGGGCCGGCAACTGACCTGATTGTATATTTTTAATCACAAAAGGAAACTTTTTTTCTCTTTTTTTAATATGGAACTTTTTTGGAATCAGTTTAACATAAGTACTTTTGGAGCTGAGGGGTAATCAATAAGAACACACAGACCTATTGTTGTTTATACTATCAGTATGATCCTGCAACCCCTTGTTCACACTCCTGAGACTATGCATGTGCATAAGGATAGCTAGTGTGAGCAAGGGGTTGCAGGCTTGGGCCCCATAAATTCTAACTTACAAATGCAGAGTCCTAAAAGTGAAGTTATTGAAAATGGTAAAGGACTTGACCTACATCATGCTAATCTTCCTGCATTCATATATTACCATTGTCATTTTGTTTCTAATGTTAAGTTTCCTCCCACATTTGAACTTTGGCTGATGGAGCTATATGGTTGAAGAAATATATGTACAAATCCCTAAAACAGACCTAGGATTCAGTCAAATGTGCAGAAATTAATGGAAGTTGCACTCTTTAATGTTAGCCTTCTATCCAATTACTCTTTCAGAATTCTTTTCCTTCTTAATTTTTGTGTGACTGTGATGGTCACCTATAGCAAAAAGTTACTCGGTTGGGCATATGTTTTTGATTTAATAAGCCTTGTGCAAACTACTACAAACCTTCAGTGCACCTTCAGCCTGATTTGCAACACTCATGCTGTCCTAGCCTTAGTCCCTTCTGGACAGAACTGCCAATCATGCTAAATCATGTGCAGGGCTCAGTGATGTGGGCAGATATTCACTCAGATTTAGAAAGAGACCACCAAAACTCACTCATTTGTGACCTTAACAGGCTTTGGATCTAGGCCTCCAGAGGTGAAAGACTTGTTCATTAAGCTGGTGGTGCTTTTTTAAAGATATTTTTGTAGCACTGGCAACAAAGCAAAACAAATAAATTCAGCCACATTCCAGATGTCAAACTCTGTATCCACTTTGATGATTCTATGTAAATGCAGGAAACAGTCTTTCACGGTAGACTTTGAGCTGTTTCTCTCACAATATCTTGTTACAGTGTGGGAGAAACATGACACTGAGGTTAACAAAGGATTAAAAATAATAGCTTTTTAAAAAGGGAAGGAGAATCACAAAGAAAACTACCTTGGAGCACAAAATGAAACAGAAGAAAACACGAAGTGATTGACTGCCATACAACTAAGAGATTTAAATATTCAGGTGACAAATATCTACATAAATCAGACTTTCCCTGTTGAAGTACTTGATAGCACAGAAATGTGGTGAAACAACAAAAAAAGGTTTTATTACTAGGGCTCGCAATGTAGAAGTTTATAAGGGGGTGTAAAAGAATAAAAACAATATGAAAATCAAGAGTTAAAGTACTCGAAGTTGTAGAATATTTTTCAGAGAACCTGAACTCTAATCATATAATTGTTCATTCCTTACTGGCTGCAGTGCCCATGTCTGGAATGATATCTTAGGCTATCTTGCTTTCTCAAAGGAATTCTGCAAACCCCTCTTATTGCTCTTTTGCCTTCTATAAGACTATCTCAACTCTAACAGATACTGCAGCAGAAACACTCCAGGATTTTGTTACTATTTATTTTGCTAGAAATTTTACAGAATAACTAAAACACAAATTCCTTTCCCTGAGGCACTTACACTCTAATTTTAGACGCAAGCCAGTGGATGATGGGTGCAGCAAGCAAAGAGAGACTTAAACACATATTTAACATGACAATCTCTGAGTAGTCACATTGGGTGAATCTGGACTTCAGTTGAAGTCTGTGAGAGTTTGACTGTTAATTTCAATAAGGCCAAAACTTCACCCATTGACTTCATTAGGGGATTACCTACAGAATGCAAAGGTAGGTATGCACATAAAACAGGACAAGGAGCAATGGTCTCAAGTTGCAATGGGAGAGGTTTAGGTTCATATTAGGAAAAACTATTTCACTAGGAGTGTGGTGAAGTACTGGAATGGGTTACTTAGGGAGGTGATGGAATCTCCATCCTTAGAGGTTTTTAAGGCCTGGCTTGATAAAGTCCTGGTTGGGATCATTTAGTTGGGGTTGGTCCTGCTTTGAGCAGGGGGTTGAACTAGATAACCTCCTGAGGTCTCTTCCAGCCTTATTCTTCTGGGATTCTATGATAAGTCTTTGGATAATCAGGGAGGGGGTGGAAAGAAGTGAAGAACAACAAGAGTTACAATTAAAAAGATTAATTCAGAATACTGTTTTGCAGGGCAGAGTTCAAAACCCTGGTGACAAGTTGTCACAGCACAAGCAACAGCAACCTCAGATATGCAGGGGTGTATGATGGCTGCCAGGGGCCAATGCAGTCTGAAAAGCGGGTGGTATGAACTGGAAAAGGACCCGGGCCAGATAAACAGTAATTCAGTACTTGCCCTTAGATGCTCTGATCAGTGAACATCATGTTTATCCTGCTGGGAAATAAAGCTGCCCCTCCCATTTCCAGGCAGTAGAAACCCACGCAATGACAGCACTGACACTGTGTGCCCTTTGTTTGTATGAATGATCAACTCCTAGGGGCACACAAAATGAAGAAAAATGCTGAAATTTAATAGAGCTGGTCAGTAATTTTTTCATGAAAACACTGATACATTGAAACTGAAACCAGTTGAGGGAAGGACAGAAGAATCTCATGCACTATTACAGACTAGGGGTCGAGTGGCTAGGCAGCAGTTCTGCAGAAAAGGACCTAGGGGTTACAGTGGACGAGTATGAGTCAACAGTGTGCCCTTGTTGCCAAGAAGGCTAACAGCATTTTGGGCTGTATAAATAGGAGCATTTCTAGCAGATCAAGAGATATTATCATTCCCCTCTATTCTGCATTGGTGAGGCCTCATCTGGAGTACTATGTCCAGTTTTGGGCCCCACACTACAGGAAGAATGTGAAGAAATTGGAAAGAGTCCAGCAGAGAGAACAAAAATGATTAGGGGGCTGGAGCACATGACTTATGAGGAAAGGCTGAGGGAATTGGAATTATTTAGTCTGTAGAAGAGGAGAATGAGCGGGAATTTGATAGCTGTTTTATCTACCTGAAAGGGGGTTCCAAGGAGGATGGATCTAGACTGTTCTCAGCGGTGGCAGATGACAGAACAAGGAGTAATGGTCTCAAGTTTCAGAGGTGAAAGTTTAGGTTGGATATTAGGAAAAACTTTTTCACTAAGAGGGTGGTGAAGCACTGGAATGGGTTACCTAGGATGGTGGTGGAATCTCCTTCCCCAAAGTTTTTTAAGGTCAGGCTTGATAAAGCCCTGCCTGGGATGATTTAATTGGGGATTGGTCCTGCTTTGAGCAGCAGGTTGAACTAGGTGACCACCTGAGGTCCCTTCCAACCCTGATATTCTAAGGGATCAGTTTTGATAAAGTGCCAATTTTGGGAAGGGGGAGGAATGAAAACTTTGAAACCTTTTTTTTCCATGTCCCATTTAAACATTTTCAAAACAAAAAAAGCTGATTTTCCTTTAAAAGTGACTGTTTTAAAATTTAAATTATTGCACACTAGACATCGTTGCCAGCTGTCATGTGGTAAATAAGCACCCCGACTTTCACAATAAGCCCAAAATCAAACTAGTCTCATTTCAAAACAAGGCCAACACAAGCTAATCCCTAAGAATGCCAACACTCTATGTGACTAGATTCTTCCCTCCCTTCCAGGCATGCAGTCTGGGATTGTGGTGGGCCCTCTGTGCACCCTTGCCCCTTCTTGCCAAGAACCGATCAAAAAAGAGAAGCTACAAGCCATAAACCAACCAACAAGCAGCTCACAAGCCAACTAAGCCAAAACCAAGCCCAATTTCTGCATTCTTTTTGTGGGATTGACACGTCTGGTACTAACCATAAAATGAAAGAGACTACTAAAAATTAGCAAAACAAAATGTTTTGACTGAACAAATTATATTTCTTTCCAGAGTTTCGGTTCATGCTAATTTATGAGATTTCACCTTTTAGTCCCAATTTGATATGAGAAAAAAATGTTAGAAACCTCAAATTTTTATGCTGCAGGAAAAGCATTTCCTACCTAACTCTAATTAAAAAGGTGTTCTCTCTCGCTATAGACCCCTCTTCACATGTTTTCTAATAAATAGTTCTTCCCTGTGTAATGAGCCAATCTACTAGAACACTATAGTTATAGAGAAAGAGTAGGCAACAATTTATTTTCATACCCAACTGAAACCATTAGGGAAGCTAAAGCTATATACTGTATCTGGAAGGAATGCATTTACATACTTTCATTCCGAGAATGGGTTTCTCACTTTGAAATGGAAACAGTTTCCTAACTTAAAGTAGGTAATTACACACTCCATTAAACAAGTAATTAACAGATTACAATTTGGAAAAAAAACACTTGAAAATGAGCAATTCAGATGCTGAACGTGAAGCACACTGTTATAATTAGCATAATACCTTTTGAATGGATTAACAAGTACACAATAAAAATGGAAAAAAAATCTGTTGCCTCCATGCAGATCATATGCAACAAATACCATTTTATGAGCCTTACAAGAACATAGCTTAAGATGAAACCTATTGTTAGTGACTTATGCTAAATTACTCTAAAAAAAACCAAATAGATAAAAGTTTTTGAAGGTTATTATTATGTGTGTAGCGTATAGGGAGGAGTGAACATCGAAGGCCGAATTCTTCATTTGGACATGGAAGCGCTTCTCCTTTTGACTCGAAGCAGAATTTGTCCCAGAAGAATTGCATCCATGAAGTTTTATATAGTGGAGCTCTAAGTATCATAAAAGGTTACTATAACTGATACATCATCAAATATTTATATGCTTTTTTATTTCAAGTTTGTTGGCTTTGTGCTTTGACAGTGCTTTAGACTGGATCCCCAGGCTTCCCAGAACAGGATTCAGCTTGGGAAGTGTGGAGGTGGGCATTAGTGATTATACCAGTCCCAAGACTCCTACCCTTTCACTAGAGTCATCTTAGCCTTAAAATTACCCAACTATTTTCTTCATGTAATTGCCTTCTTTGAGGGGACCAGTTAAAAAAGGGAGACATAAAATATTAAATTGAATACAAAGATGAGGAGAAGAGTGCGAAACTGAAACTATAGGAAGAAATTCTATTGCAGATGAAACCATGGCTGTAATTAGGGCCCTACTAATTTCACAGCTATGAAATATGCATCACAGAATGTGAAATCTGATCTTCCACTGTGAAATCTGGCCATTTGTGTGCTTTTACCTTACACTATATAAATTTCATGGGAGAGACCAGCATTTCTCAGATTGGGAGTTCTGATCCCAAAGGTACTTGTAGAGGGGTCACACGATTATTCTGGGGAGGGGTCGCACAGTATTGACATCCTTACTTCTGCACTGCCTTCAGAACTGGGTGGCTGGAGAGTATCAGCTATTAGCTGGGCACCCAACTCTGAAGTCAACGCCCCTCCAGCAGCAGCACAGAAGTAAGGGTGGTAATACCATACCATGGTATGAGCACAGAGGGGATCTAAAAAGCCAGATCTTACACAAGAGAGTTGTTAGGGGGCTGCATAGACATCAAAGGTGGCTATGTAATAATGCTATTCCTGCCCAATAGCTTCTTCCACCTTTGCGTCCTACAGATGTTGTGATGAAACTGTTTCCCACAGAACTGAGAGAGATGGATATAAAGTAGAGTCCTTTCTCTGCATGCAGAGAATGATATGGTGAGAGATACAGGTGATTAATGTGTCAAAGCTACAAAGAAAAGGTAGTTACCAGGAGACCAAGGAGAGGCAGAGTGGTGCCCGACAGCAGAACAAGACTCCATGAGTTTCTTTCCTGCTGATCTCAGCATCACATCTTTGTTTTGACCATTTCCTTTCTCATATCCATTCTGATGTTGGTCCTACCTATAAGACCATGGTTCTAAAATGGTGGTAGTTCACAATCTGTCCTCCCCTTTCACATATTTTAAGGTGTAAACAACTGGGTTTGATCCTATGAGTTTGGTTGGCTACTGCAGCTATTATTAGCCTGTGTCAAGAAAGTGTAACTAAACTGATGGGCTGGATTTTCCTTTTGCCACACCAGTGTGACTCCATTGCCTTCCATGAAGTTAGCTTTTTTATACAGGTACTGATATAATAGAGAGGAGAATCAGGCCCCAGAAATCACAAGAAGCTCTCTCAACTGACAATTAGCTGAAAGTAGTTTCATGCTGCCTTTTTGATCTTACGTAGGAAAAAGTCTTCCAAACCAGAAATGGCAGCATAAAGCATTCTTCTCAGTGGTCCAACTTTGTGTCATGCAGTGCCTGGAAATGAAAAATTTGACTGCTGCTTTTATCAACATATATGCAGTTGGCCTTCTTAAATCTACTTAGCTTCCTTATTTGCTGATATTTTACTTGCAAATGAGTCTTTGAAATTTCTATGACAGAAACCTGCTGGGACTGCAACATAGTAATGAAGATTTGAAAACTGAATATGCTTATTAAGTTCACATTGTCAGATAATTTATAATAAAGTTAAAGACACAGTAATTTTTAATGCTGCTGTGGAAAGTCCTTATGTATTGCCTGATATTCCTTGTAATATTCTGGGAAGTGTCAAGCTTTCTTAGGAGATATTTGTGAAAGATTACAGCCCTGCTCCCCTGGAGGTCAATATAGACACTGACTATCATGAAAGCAGGTCAGGTTCTTTGTTTGCAGAATTCTTATTCCACAACATTTTTGTATTTTTGTAATGATTTTAGGAATGTCTGTTTGTTTTTACAGTGTTTTTTTCCCAGTGACATATCACAATCAAAACATCCAATAAAAACTTGTTTAGAAATATATACATTTAATTCATTGAGCAGTCACTGCTCTAGCACAGAACCAAAAGTCTAGAAAATCAGGAGATCAGCTATCCCAGGAGTACCTGTATGTTGGGGGAGAGGAGAGTATATGCCTACACTACAATCCTATCTCACTGTGGCCAATAATTAATATGGTTTTAGCACAGCATCACTTTCCCCTCTTACTGCATCTCTGGTGCATCTCTAATCAAGCCCTTCCTTAGCCATATACAATTAGCTATTAATAAAGTATTTTGAAATTTCTTTTGTATGAAAGATGCTATCTATAACTAAATACTACATATTCTGCATTGGTAAAAAAATTTAAAAATATCATTGATAGGTATCAGCAAAGAAAAGATCTATTTTATTCATGTATATGTCATGTGTATATCTATTTCCAGAGTTCACACATCAATGGTTTCTCATAGAAAACTACCATTCCTCAGAATTTTAGTTACTTTAGAATAAATTCATGGTATTCAAAATGAATATGTTCCTGTTTGCCTTTAGTGTACCAACCATATTGACCCAGTGCAGGTGGACTGCACAAGGCATTGTGCACCCCTTACATCTTACTTCAGTGTTAATTTAAGGATTGAACTGTGGATTAAGTGATGAATAGGATGTTTCAGAGGCCTGTTGAATGGTAGAATTGCACCCTAGAATCTCAAAGTGCTCAAGTGAGCCCTTGAAGTGAGAATAACTCCACTGAAGTGAGGGAGAGGAATTTGGCACAAGAGATATACATTACAGGTATTCAGGGTGAATTCTGAGATTCTGCTTGTTAAAATTTTGCATGGAATAGGCAGCAAGGCTATGTTCAAATTAGTTAGGTGAATCAGGCCAAGAGCTCTCTTGAGTTGTGCAAAATAAAACCAGCTTTAAAATGAATCCAGGCCGTGGGTTAATTGTTGTAACCATTCAGAAACATATGAAAAGAAACCTACCGAAACATAAGATCAGCCCTATAACTACAAAGGAAAATAGTGGTCAAATTTTGCCTTTCTCTCATACTACGTAGAACTTTACTGGCCAGATCTGATTGCTCTCCCCAGAATCATAAAACATTGAAGAAATTGTTTCCCTTTACTCACCCCTTCTAGAATTGTCCTTACATGGGTTGCACTCCAACCCTCCACAACAAATTAATGTCCAAAAGGTCATATTGCTTCTCAGTCGGTTCAAAAAAAGTATCAATTTTATCCAGCTTTGAGTTATTCAGTTTGATTATTTACTACAGTTTTTTTCCCCCTAATTTTAATATTGATGACAGAAGCAAGTCATAACTTCTAAACCAGGAATGAACCAAATGCTAGCACTGGTGTCTCTGATAAGCAGCCTCATGTTAGAAGATCTAACACCAAGCATAATGTTAATGTAGAAAAGTATTGTGCAGCAACTACCTCAGAACCCCCACCCCCTCTTTCTTCACCAGTCACAGACAAAAATCCCCCTCCCTTTCTATTTATGGATTATTTTTAGGATGAGTCCCTTTTCAGTATCATACTCTAGTCTGTTAATCACCTTTGTGATACAAAACCATTTTCAGGGGACACTGGACTGTAGCATATATATAGCAATCACTTTAGCTACAGTCAGATTAGGCAGCTGCCTAGGGTAAGAGGTTCTGCCTGGGGCAACCGGGCCAAACCTGAGCAGTGCTTCGATCTCATGTGTCATGTCACAGCAGCATTCACTCAAATTTGGCCTGGTCGCTTCCTCGTTAGAGTCGGGGGTGGGGGCAACTAGGCAAAACCTAAGTAAATGGTGCTGAAACCTGGTGCTTGGCTCCTCCACTTCTATCATAGGCACCAAACAATCAGAAGGCTCACCCCTCAGAAAGTCTGATGGCAGGAGGCATCCTCTGGTTGAGAATCTCTGTTCTTAAGTGGAGCGGGGGCACTCTACTACTCTAGGTAAAACTTCAGATAAACCAATGAAAATTAAGGTGGAAGTGAACCAAGTTGTCTTTTGGTATTTATTCTCTCTATGAAAATACATAATTATCTAAAATATTGATGAGATGAAATCTGCTTGTCTTACAGAATTCATTGTGACTCAGGTCATTGCCCTGGGATGCAGCAGAGAAAACACAAATGTGGAGCAATTTTGAGATTCTTCTTTTCTATGTGCAGATGATAATTAAGGACCTGATCTCCTTGTCCTGTGGGTTTTTAACACAGAGGTAAGGTGGAGAAAATCTCAATAGAGCAGTATGAAATTTTTCATGCAAAAAGGTGTTTTGTTTTGTTTTGTTTTTTGCTTTTTCACAAAAAAGGCCTTTTTCAAAAACAAAACTTTACATTAAAACCTGTTGACATTGATATTTTTGGGGATTTTTTGCAGTGTTCTGCAACATTTGTAATTGAAATCATAAAAATGTTTTTGTCACAATCATTTTAGAAATGTTTTGTTTGCCAGAAGGCAGTTTTCAGTAAGAGAATTTTGATAAAAGAATGAGTATTTTATTGTTTTGAATAAAATTTTAAGAAAAATTATGACTAAAAATGGCATGGGAAACATCACAAAATGAAATATGTATCCATTTCAAAGCCAGCAAAATGAAAATAATTCCAGAATTTCTAATGTTGCCAGTTTTTAACTACCTCTAGCTCAATGTTCTCATCATGTAATTTCTCCTGTAGCAAGTGAGGTTTGCATCTTTGTAGACCAGACTTCCCCAAAACTTAATGCAGTTGCCTTTATCGTCAAGAGCCAGGTGCCACATTAAAAACCTGTAGTGAAATCTGGCCCTCCTGAAGTCAATGGTAGTTTTGCCATTAACTTCAGTAGAACAAACTTCACCATTGAAACTTAGGCCAGTAAGCATAGCATTGTTATGACCTTTCCCTCTCTTCTCATGAATAGAAGTTTGAAAGTGAACGTGTGTCGCTACTGTTGGCAGCTAATGTACATTTTCATTTAATTCAAGTGCCGCAATTGCTTTTTTGCTTCTGAGATTCCATGGTTCAAGTAAGAATCATATTTCTTGTGATTCAGCAGTGTGTGTGCTGTTTGAACCTTCCTGTGTGGAGCCCAATGTAGCCTTTTATGCAGTAGCTGGGATGAACGCTAGCTTCACATTATGCTGGGAAAGCTCTCCGTATTTCTTTATGCTCAGTACATCCAAAGGCTTTCTGAAGATGGGAGACGTGTTTAGTGGTTTTGCTTTTTAGAGACTGAAGGATTGAAAGAAGATATACAGTAAGTTCTGCTACTACTGACAGTTGATAGAAATTCTTTTTAGCTCTAATAATAGTACTCTTTTGACACCCTGGTGTTGATGTACTGGGGGGAAGGGAGAAGATTACTATTATAGCCAATTATGCTAAAAGAGATTCTAAAAGGAAAATGAGAAAAGCTATTGCCAAATGTAATTTACTGCATGGATCATTCATTGCACACAGCAAAGTCCCTTTATGGATCTGGGCCATAACGTTCTTCTATTAAACATTCCATAAAAAATGTCATTTCAAAATAATTACTGTCTCCAATTGTTTTCACTAAGACTGAGGCCACAGGTGTCCTCCATTGTTAAGGAGATAGAAGTTAAAATAGTCACTACATCTTATTGTTCCCAATGGGAGAGAAACTAAGCTGGAACTATAAATACTGTTATTGACTAATTGAATTCCATATTTATTAACTGGCAATCAATTCATGACAGAGTTAAGATTGTTTGGATGACTTAATTCTGCATTTGCATATTCTAACATTGAATCATAAAAAAACCTAGGGCTAGAAGGGACCTTGAGAGGTAATCTACTCCATCCTCCTGCACTGAAGCAGGACAGAAATACTTGAATCATCGCTAAAAAGTGCTGGTCTGACCTGTTGTTGAAAACCGCCAATGACAGGGATTCTACAACCTCCTTTGGTAACCTGTTCTGGAACTTAACTATACTTATTATGAGAGTACATGTTTGGATTTCTTTTAAATTTAATTTTAATTCTCAACTTCCAGGCCTGTGAATCTAATTTTGGGATAATTGTAACATCCCTATAATAATTTTACCCTTAAACTGCTGATGTGAACTCTAATTTAATTTGAATGTTGTTTTTATCTGGAATATTTATTATGGCTGATCACATATTAAATGAGGGATATATATCTACAAATATTTGATAATTTAAACAAAAAATGAGTGATTATTGTAGATAGTACTAGTAGTAATTTGATGAAATTTTAAATGAAGAGATATAGGATGAATATCTGGAAAAACTTCCTGACAGTGAAGTCTGTTATGGTTCACTCATCCCAAGAAAAAATGGAGAAGCTCTAACATTGAGACATTTAAAACTAGAATGGGTCCATTATATATATAATTATAAATCATTTGGAACACAACTTGCATGATGGGGTAATGATATTTTCCTATAATTCCTGTGTCAAAGGAAGAAAAGACAAAAGTTGCTATTGTTGGCTATTGCTTCCAGGCTTATCAGGCAGTTGCCTAGGGTTGCAAAACGTTAGGATCAGAAAAATGTGTAGTGACTCTTTGTTGTGTGAATGGCTATGTAATAAGGATTGCTGGCATTTTCAAGTGTGTCTTGATCAACAAATATCCTAAGAGGGAAACATGAAAATAATGATCTTGATTCTCCACTGCCTTGCAGCTAGGGCAGTCATTGACAACTGTGCGAAGCTGGTATAAAATGTTAGCCAGTTAGAAAGGCACTCCCACATTGCACAGCTCTGAGTGACTATAGAAGATGCAAGACAGTGGAAAATAAATAGGTAAATTTATTTGTCAGACTGTCTTGTTCCACTGTGAAATACAGACTGCGTATTGCAGAAGGAAGGCCAAAGAGTCACCAAAATGCAAAGAAAAATAGGTTAATAAAGGTTGGGTATGGCTTTTTACAGCTTCTTTTCTTAATTATTACAGAGACAGAGAGACTGTCTGTCTGCCTTGGGGGACTTTTCACTTTATATCCTTGAAACTGTAGGCAAAGCTTTTGTTTATGAAAGCCGCACAGGCAATAGTTTACATTTCTTCCAGTGCTATATCTGTCTATCTGTGATACATTCAATGATAAGGAGGCAATCCCTCTTCATTCAGTGCTCATCAGCATGTAAAAACACACCTCTATGATGTATGGTACTTATGTATGATGTATGTTTCCTAAATCTCAACCTCCTCAACCAAAACATGACAGAGTATCCTGAAAAAAATGGAGTGTAACAGTGGCATTCATTACTGTTAACTAGGTATAATTGCTTTGTACACACCTCACCCATCCATCTGCTAATGTTTCAGTGTAAGAAATACATTTACAATGTCAATGTCAGCATTTTGTTACATAGAGTTGAAACCATCACTTTAGCTAAGATTCTCAATGCCACCTAAGAGACTTGACTGTCCAGTTCCCATTCAGATTAATGAGAATTGGCATCCACATCCTATATGCATCTAAAATCTCAGCCTTCAACTCCTGTGAACCTTTTGAGAAATGATATGGGCTTTGTCACTGTACAGCTCAGAAGGAGTAGCAATATGTGTAAATGTTCATCTACTGGCTGCAAATGTCTCATATAATCTGCAAAAAAAAGTGTTAGGAACACACCGTAATGGAGAAAATATGAAGAAAAGTTAACATTTCTGAGATATTAGATATGCTTGTTAGTGATATTAAGAATTATTCTGCAGCTTTC
Organism: Dermatemys mawii; assembly: GCA_007922305.1. Classification (NCBI taxonomy): domain Eukaryota; kingdom Metazoa; phylum Chordata; order Testudines; family Dermatemydidae; genus Dermatemys; species Dermatemys mawii. The sequence continues at coordinate 30,290,480 of ML677326.1, read as the reverse complement.
ATTACAATTCCTTCTCCCATTATTTTTTTAAAAAATATTTTCCCTCTAAAGAAATGCACTCAGCTATGTTATAATTAACTTGGCTGCCAAAAGATATTATGTATCATCAGATGCTCACCGGCCTAAGGTAGTCAAAGAATGGCAGTAGTATTGTTCAGTGTTTAATCAGGTCAAAGCAGTGGCAACATTAATTATAGTTATTGTCAAGACACTACTTAATGCCTTTAACAATAAACCTTGTCATATGTCAGGTCTTGCATATTTTCTTTTAACCTTGTATAGTGCAGGGGAGAAGATTTACTTTGAATGTTCAAATTGGCAAGCATGTTCCTATAAGAAGTATAGTTACAGCACCACTTGCATTTTAGGTGGTTTAGACATTAGTGTATGAATAGGGAATGGGCAAAGAGATCTAGAAAAAAGTTGCTCACTCGGACAAACAGTAAGTAATAAACCAGAGCTGAGCAACATGGCCTAAAAGATTGTCTTAAAAAAATGCCCTGTCCTTCCCACCCACCATAACTTTCCAATATAAATTCAATTACACACCAAACACTATATTAAAAGAATGATTGCAAGATCAATCACTCGAAGTTAATAAATGACAGAATTTAGGTTAACCATTCAGCTCAGTTATGTATACACATTCAGCCTCTAATTACATAATCACATTTTTTTCCTCAAAGGACCCTGTCTCATTCCAAGGTTTTTTTGAAAAGCTGAAGGACAGAAAAATAGTAGTAAATAATAATAATAATGAATAATTCAAGCATGGGGCATAATATTGTCCCCCCCACAATAGTCATCAGCAGGTCTGAACATTTAAATCCACAGCACAAAGTTCTGCTACTTAAGATAACAGAATAACTGACAGGATGACAACCTACCACTGCTATGTACTAGTCACTAGAGGGGAATGAGACAAACACCTGAGTTGGCTTCACAGATATTTGCTGACAGCAGATCAATGCTGAGACTTAGAAATCTTGGAAGGGAATGTCCTGTAATGGTCACAGACCCTTCTTCCCCGTCTCCTTTGGTCTGTTCGAAATCTTTCAAAATCCTGTCTTTTCCTCAGATCCTCATCCCAGTCTTCCCCCAACCCTAGTAGCTTATGCCCATCCCCATCTCCTCACCCAGCCAGTCCCAGTCTTCACCCCTACTCCCTCCAGGATTTGTTCAAGTGCCCATCCAACCTGTGTTCCTCATTCCAATCCCAGTCTCTTTGCTCAAATAGTCACAGTCCATCCTCCTGCCCTCCCAGGTTTTTATGCACTGCCAAGCCCCTCTCCAGTTTGCTTGTGCACTTCCAGTTTCCCCTTTATACACACATACTCGTCAGCTCCCAGTTGTTTTCCAAACACCCAAGCCAAACCACTCTCAGTCTGCCCATTCTGCAATGCAGATTGCTTTTCCCCCCTGACTTGCATGGGCAACACCATGGGGAGCCCTGAGAGCATGAGAAAGAGAGAGAGTCACCCCTTTGTTCCTGGACCTGGTGCCAAAGCAGCTTGCAACAGCCAAGAACAGAAATTTCAGGCAAAAAGTCCTGCTCATGCCCTGCAGCCCTGGAATAGAGCATGCTTAGTCATTCTGTGGGAATGGAACATGCACAGCCTAGTTGGCATCATGGGCTCTGAGGGGGCTGAAAATGTTTAGTACAATTACTATCTTCAGAGGTTTTAGGTGCCAACTTCTAATAAGAGTTGAATGTGCATGTGCAAACTGAGATTTTTCAGAGGTAACTTGTCCAACTTTGGACATATTTTCACACAGACAGTAAAAGACACATCCCTGACACCAGACTGTGCCTCTGTGTATGCTGGATGGAGTGCCAGTGATATGTAGGAAGATAGTTGTGTGATTGGTTGAGTAAATGTATGATGTAGAGACTCAATAGTTCATTTTCTTGATTTTGAGGATTTATATTAGTGGAAATACCAGCCTGTGACCCAAGGGGCCAAAAATCTTTGAGGGGAATTCCAGCAGGTGTAACACTAAGGAGCTAAGACCCAAGAACAAAAAAGATTACTCCTCTCAAATTGTTGTGGAGGTTGTGAATGCTCCTAAGACTTTCTCTGTTGACTTCAAACTACTTTGTAAATGCACATTTTCCACCATTATAAAAACTGATGGTCTAACTGCATCCTTGTGTTAGGGACCTTTATGTTCTTCCTAGTAATTCCTTTACAAAGCCACAAAGTTGTTACTGATTCATGGTCTATCGTAGTCACTATGTTGTATGGTCAGTAATTTAATTTAATGTGTTGCAACAAAATCAGTACTCTGAAAAGTTAACCTTAAATCACCTTGTGAATGATTAAAGATGTGTTTGATGTCCTGCAGCATGCCCTATTTCAGGTACCAAATGCTTACTATTTCAGGTACCATTTCAGGTACGAAATGAGTTTTGAAAAACAGCCAATAGTAGAATTTGAAAAACAGCCAATAGTAGAATGAAGATGGATGTTTATTTACCAATTACAATTCAGCTCATTTACAGTAGGATCTCAGAGTTACGAACACCTCGGGAATGGAGGTGGTTCATAAGCTCTGAAATGTTCAGAGCTCTGAACAAAACTTTATGGTAGTTCTTTCAAAAGTTTACAACTGAACATTGACTTAATACAGCTTTGAAACTTTACTATGCAAAAGAAAAATGCTGCTTTCCCTTTATTTTTTAAATAGTTTACATTTAAAACAGAACTGTACTATATTTTCTTTTGTTTGTTTTGTTTATTTGTTTATTTATTTATGTCTCTGTTGCTGCTTGATTGTGCACTTCCTGTTCCAAATGAGATGTGTGGTTGACTTGTCAGTTTGTTACTCTGGTTTTCATAAATCTGAGGTTCTACTGTATTGTAGATCAAAGGAAGTGTTTATTCTCTCTATTCAGCACTGGTGAGGCCATATCTGGAGCACTGTGTCCAGTTTTGGTCTCTCCACTACAGAAAGGATGTAGACAAAATATAAAATGCTATTTCTGGTGTGTATTTTGGTTGTCTATATTCTTTCTTTACTCTCTTGGTGATCAGTTCTGATGCCTTGGCTTTCACATTTAAATAAATTATAACAGAGGATTATTATGCAAATATCACATAAAATAACTCAAATAAATAACAAGCATTTATATAATATTTTTCATCTTGACAGAATGCCCAGGTTCTGAATAATGTCTTGTTGTTTATGACTTCAACCCCAGTACATGACTCTCATATACCTTCCATAAGTGCTAATTAGCATTAGGCATGGCAATGGGATAGAAAAGCAGTATCTTCTCATATTTAAATAAAAGAACATTAAGTCTTCTAATGTCCTGCTGAAGGAGCCCTATCACAGCAAAGAAATTATGCCATTTCAATGGATAGGTAAGCATACAGATCCATTTATAGAAAATACCAGTTAGGTCTGACATTTCAGAGTGGCTCGACAGTATGGCAGGTATGTGGTAAGAAACATTCTGAGGATGTGTGTGATGTTCATTTTGCCAAGGTATGGTCTTTGAAAATCTGTGTTTCTTTGTACATTTTTATATGCCAGCAAAAAGCAGAGCATTTGATCCTAGTCATTGAGGAAGTAGTTAGCATAGTTTTCCACTGTGGGGAAGGGGGTCAGAAATTAAAGTAGACTCAAAAAGAAGGGGAAGCTACAGGTTTCTACAAGTATGGTAGCAACAAGAAAAAGGAAAGTGGGAGACCCTTACTGAATGAGGAAGGCAACCTAGTGCAGATGATGTGGAAAAAGCTAAAGTACTCAATGCTTTTTTTGCCTTGGTCTTCACAGACAAGGTCAGTTCTAAGACTGTTGCACTGGGCAGCACAGTATGGGGAGCAGGGGAGCAGCCCTTAGTGGTGAAAGGACAGGTTAAGGACTATTTAGAAAAGCTGGACAAGCACAAGTCCATGGGTATGGATCTAATGTATCGGAGGGTGCTAAGGGAGTTGGCTGATGTGATCACAGAGCCAGTGGCCATTGGTCATTATCTTTAAAAACTCGTGGTAATCAGGGGAGGTCCTGGAAAAAGGCAAATATAGTGCCCATCTTTAAAAAAGGGAAGAAGGAGAACCTGGGGAACTACAGATCAGTTGGCTTTACCTCAGTCCCTGGAAAAATCATTGAGCAGGTTCTCAAGGAATCCATTTTGAATCACTTGGAGGACAGGAAGGTGATCAGGAACAGTCAGCATGGGTTCTCCAAGGGCAAGTCATGCCTGACAAACCTGATTGCCTTCTATGATGAGATAACTGGCTCTGTAGATATGGGGAAAGCAGTGGGAGTGATATATCTTGACTTTAGCAAAGCTTTTGATATGGTCTCCTACAGTATTCTGGCCTGCAAGTTAAAAAAATATGGATTGGATGAATGGACTATAAGGTGGATAGAAAGCTGGCTAGATTGTCGGGCTCATTGGATAGTGATCAATGGCTTGATGTCTAGTTGGCAGCTGGTAGCAAGAGGAGTGCCCCAGGGGTCTGTCCTGGGGACTGTTTTGTTCAACATTTTCATTGATGATCTGGATGATGGGATTGATGGCACCCTCAGCAAGTTGGCAGTTGACACTAAGCTTGCGGGAGAGGTAGCTATGCTGGAGGATAGAGAGAGGGTCCAGAGTGACCTAAACAAATTGGAGGATTGGGCCAAAAGAAATCTGGTATTGGTTCAACAATGACAAGTGCAGAGTCCTGCACTTAGGATTGAAGAAACCCATGCACTGCTACAGACTAAGGATTGACTGGCTAAGTAAACGTTCTGCAGAAAAGGACCTGGGGATTACAGTGGATGAGAAGCTAGATATAAGTCAACAGTGTGACCTTGTTGTCAAGAAGGCTAATGGCATATTGGGCTGGATTAGTAGGAGTATTGCCAGTAGATCAAGGGAAGTGATTATTCCCGCTATTCGGCACTGGTGAGGTTACATCTGGAATATTGTGTCCAGTTTTGCCCCACCCCACTACAGAAAGGATGTGGACAAACTGGAGAGAGTCCAGTGGAGGGCACCAAAAATGATTAGGGGGCAGAGGCACATGACTTAAAAGGAGAGGTTGAGGGAACTGGGCTTATTTAGTCTGCAGAGGAGAAGAGTGAGGGGGGATTTGACAGCAACCTTCAACTACCTAAAGGGGGGTTCCAAAGAGGAAGAAGCTAGGCTGTTAAAAGTGGTGACAGATGACAGAACAAGGAGCAATGGCTTCAAGTTACAGTGTGGGAGGTCTAGGTTGAATATTAGGAAACACTATTTCACTAGGAGGGTGGTGAAGCACTGGAATGGGTTACTTAAGGAGATAGTGGAATCTCCATCCTTAGAGATTTTTAAGGCCAGGCTTGACAAAGGCTGGGATGATTTAGTTGGGCAGGAGGTTGGACTAGATGGCCTCTTGAGGTTTCTTCCAACCCTAATCTTCTATGATTCTTGTTAAATATGGCTCCCTTGCACGTGTCTGACTCCATGTTTGTCCCAGCCACTCGGATCTGTGTTTCCCACCTTTTTTTTTCAGCTGTGTCAGCTAAGCTGTGAGATTCTGACATTCTGGTGGAAGCAGAGCTACAGAGGCGTCACCTATGCCCTGGATAAGCACACTGGCCAGGCAGGCAGCTAATTCTGCCTAGTGACAGAACCCTCTGCTCTAAATCTGCCTAGTGACATGGCCTCATTTAAATCTGCCCAATCAGGCACTGAGGGTGTTTTTCCCCTCAGCTTTTTATTTCTAGAATTGGTGCCAAAATTTCAGAGGTGTCTCACGGTCTGGGCCTGATCACTCCAGACAACTCCTCTCCGCTCCCGAATCTCCCTTGAGTGCTAAATGTGTGCCGGTCGAGTTCGAGTCTGTAATGCTGTTTGTGTGTTTTGTTTACGTAAATGTTCACCACAAATTCTGACGTGTCATTTGTGTATCTTCTTCTTTTCATTATTGTGAATTTTACCTCAGGAATTGCATTGTCACTTGTGTTCCCTATTTCTGTGAGTGTTCTGTGAGGGTCTGAGGTGTCACTCATGTCCTTTCCCCACAATTGTTTCCCCTTGTCATGAATGTCATCAAAATATCTCGTGTCTCTTATGTAAATAGTTGTGTCTCTCTGGTAGTGATAGTAGTTTCTGTTTTGTAATAGGAACCTGTTTATTACAATTGTTTGATACTCACCTGTTCGATAAATTTGTTCAATAGGTAATTAGTGTAATTAGTCATTAAGTTCACTCATTTCCCCGCCCCTTAATAAAAGAGCAAATTGTTAATTGCCATCAGTGTCCCTGTGAGTTCTTTCCCGAAAATCCTAATGAACCTGTCTGACATTTACAATTCTGTTGTCTCACAGGTCCAGCTAAGGAAGAGAGGGATCTGAGTGCGAATGCTGCTTAGCCAAACCAATGGGAGAAGATGCTCTCCCTCGGCTTTTGGAAGAGAAAGAAAAGCTGGACTCCTCCCCACATTCCCCTTACTTTAATCTTTGCATGTAAACTTCTGCTTGCTGTCACTAGCAAAGCATAGATGTCAAAGCATCTGGATGTCCATTTGCTTTCTATTGACTGCTATAAAGAATATAAGCTTTCTGTTCCTAATGCTTGAATGCATGCCACTGGTGAATGAATACTTAGATACACATGCTCAGAGAGATCTTCTTATGCAACAATGCATCACGCGTCCACAATGGCTTCATGGACAACACTGTTTGCTATCACTTTTTAATGTCACCTTCATCTGTAATATTTTATTGTTGTTGCTTTTAATTAAATTACATCCTGATGGAATACACAATAATGACATTATTTTCTTGATGGCCATAGGATCAGTGCACAGTTTTGCACCAGACTTTCCACTAAAATACCAAGTATCCCACTGAAGTCTTGAAGGGTACCATACTCATTTGGGTACTTCAGCAATGTACAATAAATAAGCTGCCATTACAAAAAACAAACTTTCATTTTCAGGCTAATCATAAAATAGAAATTCTGGCAGTAGACCCAGAGTTACGCATTGTATGTTTAATAGCTCTATTCTCTGGACAGTTTTATCTTTTAGATATCTTGGTCTTTGGATTGATCAATCACTTAAGCTTATATGCTATACATACGGAATACTGAAGAATAAAAATGAGTCTATTTTGAAGTTCTAAAGTGGGGAATATACTTTTGAAGGAATTCTGCTCCACTATGCAGTGCAGAATTTGCACGTAATTAATGTTCTCCACAGAATTTCATTTTTCCCTGCAGTACTGGTGTAGAGCTGCTGGCCAACACCAGGGTCTGCTGGACCCCACAGAGCCTGGCTCCCCAGCTTACAAATATAGGACACTGCCAGGGGTAGGGGGAGCTTGAGGGTTCCTGGCAGCTACAGTTCCCAATATGCCCTGAAGGAAGGTGGTGGCTTGCAAGAAACTCTATACAAGCCTGGGACCCAGCATAAGGCTGTTTCTTTTTCTGGACCCCCAGGCTGTGGGGGGGCAGGTGTCTGACCCTGAAGCTGGGCTCTGGGGAGCAGAGAGGAAGGTGTATGGAGTGGGAGGTCCACATAGCCCCCTCCAGTACTCTCCCAATACCCTCTCCCAGTACACATAGAATCCTACAGCACCCTCCAAATACCTCCTCTGAGTATACACACACACCACTCTGGCACCCCCCAAAACCTCCCTCCCAGCACAGACACCCTTCTAGCACCCCTAAATACTCCTGCCAGCACTCTCAACTGTACCTCCCCCTCCAGCTCCCTCTTCCCCTCCTTCTTCTATATAGTAACTCTATGGGGACAGGGAGAAAAAAACAAGAATTGACTAAAAAAACAGAGGGGAAGAGTTTTCCCCCAAAGTGTGCCCAGCTGGCATCTGTGACACATTCAGAATGAGGTTCCAAACAAAAGCATAACAGAGAAACAGGAACTAGGTTGTCATAGGATAGGGGTTTCTTTAATTCTCTACTCCTGGGGGAATCTTTTTTGTTGTCTGTATTGTTACAGACATACTAGCTGACAGTTATTCGGAAATAAATTACCAAAATAACTGATTTATATTGTGTTATTTTAACAAAAAATATGCAGAATTTTAAAATATTATGTGGAGAATTATTAATTTTTGACACAGAATTGCCCCCAAGGGTAAATAGGCTAGTTAAATGCAAAGGTAGGAAAATAAGTGTTTCAGATGTCTTGCTTAAATATAATAATGCCTAGTTAACAGATATCTAGTATCAGAGGGGTAGCCGTGTTAGTCTGGATTTGCAAAAGTGTCAAAGAGTCTTATAGCACCTTAGACTAACAGATTTTAGGTATCATGAGCTTTCGTGGGCTAAGACCCACTTCATCAGATGAATGTTGTAGAAATCTCCAGAGGCAGGTATAAATAGCAGGCAAGAAAGCAAGGTAAATTCAATGGCGGGGGGGGGGGGCCAATTAACAGATGATTATTTAAAAGAAAGGACTCATCTTAGTGGTGTTGACAAACAAGTAGATATTTTAATGAAGCACTTGACTAATGCTTATTCTAGAGGTGAGATTTTCAGAAGTGGTTAGTATTGGCCGAGCTCTTCTTCCACTGAAGCTAGGGGTGGAAATTTCATCATTGGCTTCTGTATGAGCAGAGTTTGGCCAATACAAAGCATTTTTGAAAATCCCACCTCTAGCATAAGCATAAGTCAAGCGCTTCATTAAAAACTCTACTTGTTTGTCGACATCTTTATTATCCATACGGTGACCTTAATTGCTATTATGTGAACACCATTTGACTACATCTATTTATTAGCTCCCAAATTATAAGCATTTAATTGTTATACATAGTTTGTGGTAAGTAATATCAAGTACTGCCCTAGATCAGTGAATGTAGCTGATGTCATGCATTCTGAAAGTGTGAAACCACACAGAGCAATTAGCCTCTGTTGTCATTACCAGCTGACAGCAATACCATTATTAATTCAGAAGTTGTAGTCACATGAGTAGGCTCACTATTTGCGGAAGTATTGGTAGGGACTTTCAGAAGTTATGCAAGCTGTACATTCCACCAACGGCTGGCCTGCATTGTAAATGTTTGCTTCTTCACACATTTTAGGAAAGCCAGAAGCAACCATTATGATTGTACAAGCAGAAAAATTGAAATAATTAAAATAATTGTCATAAAATACAAAAACATTAATTCTTCTAGTTCTTGTTCAGGCTGTTTTTCTGTATACTTAACTTTTAGTGCTTCTTCATTTTTTGGCATTTGACTTTAAATATTTAACAGTGGGATTCCATGTTAACTTTTTCTCCAAACTCAGCAAACTGCCTTCTTGAATGTGCTATGTATCTGTGGAAATTTGCCAGGCACATGCAAGGAGATCATATTTCCCAGCATGACAAAGAAAACGGAAAAAGAGGAGGGAGAGGTTCACACAAATATATTTTCCAAAACACTCCTGAAATCATAGACATTTTGGTTAACTTTATAAGCAGCTTCTGTACATCTTTAACCTGTGCTGCTTTCACAGAAGTTGGCAATGTCATAGGGCTCATATTTTCAAATGGTTGAACATTCTTGGACAAAGTTCTCAGTGTATTGGGCTCAAACAGCACAAATGTTGAGCATGGACACCATCTCTTTTCAGATACTGATCTTCTGGCTATTGTAAAAAACCAACTACTCTCCATTTATATTTAACTCTGTTCTCATTCAATACAACTGCAGTGCAGGATTTAATGCTGCTCTGCACTTCTGGGTTCTTCAAAAGGTCTTGAGTGACAGCTGGAGTGGAGTTTGGGTCTCTTCCTCCTTTGCACTAACTCTTTCACTGTTTCAAAGAAACAAAATAAGTCAAGCTACATCCACTCCACATCAAGCCATATTAAAATGAACGCTGGGGATTCATTTACCTGCACATCTACCAATGCCATATATGCCAACATGTGCCAGCGATGCCCCTCTGCCATGTATATTTGCCAAACTGGACAGTCTCTATGCAAAAGAATAAATGGACAAAATCAGACACCAAGAATTATGAGATTTAAAAGCCAGCAGGAGAACACTTCAATCTTCCTGAACACTCAATAACAGACATAAAAGTGGCAATTCTTCAACAACAAAAACTTCAAAAACAGATTCCAATGAGAAACTGCAGAACTTGAATTAATTTTCAAACTGAACACCATCAAATTAGGCCTGTATAAAGACTGGGAATGGACAGAGAGCTACAAAAACTAACTTCTCTCTGCTGATACTCACTCCTTGTTAACTGTTTGAAATGGGCCAAGGTGATTGCATTGGCATCATTAGCACTACAAAAATGATTTCTCCCTTCCTCAGTATTCACCCCTTCTTCTCAACTGTTGAGAATAGGCCACTTCCAACTTAATTGAATTGGCTCATTAGCACTGGCCCCACACACACTCGGTAAGGCAACTTCCATCTTTTGATGTGCTGTATATTTATACCTCCCTACTGTATTTTACACTCCATGCATCTGATGAAGTGGGTTTTAGCTGCATGTTGAGAACGACTGCAATAGAGGCTCATGCATTTAGCACCAGAGGTCCTCAGTTCAATTCCACCCACTAAAAAACCAGTATCTGCCAGCATTACACGTGAGGGTTCATTGGGGACTTCAACTGGGAAATCTGTAAAGCTTGGGACTACACGTGATCAATCGACCTCCAATGGATTGCTCTCTATCCACTGAGCCAGTGGGTAGTGTAGGCATACCCTTAGAGATTAATGAGTCTGTTATAGCCTTAGCTAATAGTTATATGGCTTTTAGCTCATGCAATAGAGACTCATGCATTTAGTTTTGGAGATACCAAGTTCAATCCCATCTGCCGATAACCAGGGTTTGTCAGTGTTAAACTTGAGAACTCATTTCTTTTATAAAGCAATCCTACATAACAAACCAGTATGTACACAAGATGCATTTTAAAAAGAACAGAATTACACAGCTTTACAGTGTAACACCTAACTGAGCCCTATTTTAGCTCTGCAAGACTTTCAGTTTAAAATTTGAAATGTTTAGATATGCTGTTTCATATTTGCAGCACTTCTTTGGAAATGCAGTGTTTCTTTATACAATACTTTCATTTGTTTACATTCCATTTTTGGGTACTACCTGAATGCTTCTGAAGAAATCAGTGCAGCTTCTTATACTCCATTTTTAATTTCAGACTATGTAGGCTGAGTTTGATTATGGATGAAGTCATAATTTTCTTCTGTTTATTGGCTGAACCTAGCTCATGTGATCATCAGGATCATCAAAAGCCACTTTGATCAAAAAAATACCTTTTTTGTGTGTCTCCATCATTTTAGACATTCTATAGTTCTGTAACTGAAACTCCCCCTCCAAACTCATGTTCTCCAATATCTGCAATTAAGCATTCCACTAATTTTATACTTAGGTTTGGCAGAATTCAATTTTTATTTCTTTATATTTTGACAGATAACATCAATGTTTATTTGTATGTATTTTTTTAGGTTTTTATCAATTTAAATTTTCACTGTTATTCAAAATTATGGGTTTTAAACATTTTTCCATCTATCTGTTTAAATATTCATAGTTACATGAAATTATGGGGGAGTCAGACAATAATTATTTAATGACAATACACTTAATGATTCAAAAAGTTAAACTGTATAACTATCAAATCACAAGTTGTCAACATCACATATCAAAATATACAAAATGTCCTTAAATCAAATTCTACAAATTTCTTGAGCATCATTTTTCTTACTTTGCTTATCTGTAAATTTCTGTTGTTATCAATGGAAATATTTTTGCTGGTTTAGCGAAAATGACATTTGCCAATTAAAAAATCCTTCCAAGCTTTTTAATAGTGTAGCAAAAGTGGTACAATTAGACAATAAATAATGGGTTTTTAAAAAATACATTTGATATGGGAACTCACAGGAGAGGCTAATGGCTTCATCAGATACATATTCAGGACCAGGGTTTCTGGTGCACTGACAGAGTGATGTGAAGTGGAGTGTTCTTATGAGAAAGTTGGTAAATCTGGATCCAACAGGATTATCCCAGTATATGGAGATCCTACTATAGTGTGAACCAGTTCAAAGATTCTCTGCCACCTCCTCCATTTTGGCAGTAGAGTAGGCATGGCCAGTGGAAAAGAAAGAGCAACTGGAATGACTTTATATTGGACTGCTCAGTAGATGCTATTTTGGCCCAGAGTAATCAGCCCTGAACACGGTGTCCCAGCATCAGGGAATTACAAAGCTGAGCTTTATGACACTTATGCACCACTCACTCCTCCCCACCCCCAGCTTGCACTATGTGCCCTTTCACCACAGCTTAACATCTGGCCCTGCCATTAGCTCACCAACAGGATTACAAACCATCAAGGGACACTTGAGGCATTTTATTCAATAGACACGTTCACTGAATTTTATTGGGATTCCTTTGCTGAAAGAGAGAATGTATGAAAGAGGACAACATGCTTGCCCAACACTCACAGACGTATTGACTGTAAGCTTAGGGAGGCTGTGTAAATGACACATGCCATCTGTCTAGTGAGGTAGTGATTTTGACTGACAAGCCAGGCACATCTTCTAGCAACAATAGTTCAGTCTGTTCAGGGAGGAATTAAGAAACACAGAGAATATTAAAACGGGCTGGAGAAATATGGTTGACATCTTGCTTGTTTGTCTTTTCTGAAAGGAGTGTTAATTCCATATTATTGTTAATTTTGCATTTTTTTTAGCTGTCCTTATTCATGCTAATAGGAACCTCTTAGAATTGGTACGCTAATGTACAACTTTTTTTTTGCTTTCTGTGTATATAAATACATCTTACTCCTGTTCCATTCTATGCATCCGATGAAGTGGGCTATAGCCCACGAAAGCTTATGCTGAAATAAACTGGTTAGTCTCTAAGGTGCTACAAAGTCTTCCTCATCTTATTTAGGGATACAGACTAACACGGCTGCTAATTTTAAACCAGGAACTATGTGGATGTTGTAAATGAAACAAATAATAGACGAGGAAATAGTTTATACCCACATTTTTTTCCTCTCTCAACTAAGTAACTCAGTTTTAGAATCCAAGTTTATCCTTGTTGCTCAGGAGCTAAGATATCTGTCTGCTATTTTTAAAAGAGGGAACAGGTTCCTAAGAATTTGCTCCTTTGAATTGTGGCATCCGTGTCTGTCTATTTATTGAGGCATTCCCTGACACTATTTGCCCCATTTATTCCCACCACTTGTACAGTCTGGGAATTAATTTTGTTTTTCCACCTCATTATTTGAAAATTGAACTAAGCCTCATCTATTGCATATTAACAGGATACTTTTGTATAGTGAGAAGTCACCTGCGGGGAGATAAGTTCTCATCTCTCATGCCATTAGAGGCATTTTTTTAAGATAGGGACAAATCCTGCCCCTACATTCATAGTTGCAAAGTCACTGAGGAGAGGATTTGCTCTGCAATGAAGAGGCTTGAGTAGTAACATTTGGCCTTTCATAGCCTGATATTTTGAGCAAGAGTGGACTTTTGTATTTGCATTTCTCCTAAGTTTCTTGATGTAAAAGAAAAGTCTCCCAAACATTCACAATTTAGAAACATTTTGGGGGTGCAAAATAATGTGTTGGAACTGCAAAAGTTTGCAAAACAATTCCCTGCTTTCACACAGCTCTAGTTCCTAGAAAACAGCCAGAAAGTATGAAGAGAATGAAAGATGCCTTTTTTATAGTCCTTTTAATATATTCCCTAAAATTCAGACTGACTGCTGCTCTGGCTGCAGTTAAAATGCTCCCAGGTGACACAAGGAAATGAATCGCAGAACAGCAGAGCATGTGATAAGGTGTCAGCCCCAGTATCATTCTTAATCAAGTGAAGTAATGATTTCCAACCTTGTTGGCAATATGATTCTCACCCTCTAGGGCCTTCTCCAGTGAGATGATAAACATAAGTCTCACAGAGGATTGGGTTCTTTGGTGACTGTTTTCTATCATTTGGGTGTCTGTTTGGGATCACTTTTGCCAAAAACCACTGACAATTAACTGCATCGACCTGTATGAAGCTTTTCCTGACATAGAATGGTAACACACCTCATTCACTTATGGAGTCAGGGAAATGTCATGTGTTCGGTTAGCAATTCCTAAAACTCAAATGATATAGTTTTGGAAAGGATCCAAAAGTTTAATTCTTTTCTGATGTTTATCCAAACATCTTGGGCCTTTAAATCAGGCGCTCATAAGATTTCCAGTTATTTCCTGGTTTCATTTAGATAGGAAATGATGCAAGAACAATCCTGCAAACCTTTCTTATACAAGTAGTCCCATAGAAATCATCTGAATTACTCATGTGTGTACAGCCTATGGTTACTTCTTGTATTTTGTTGTTATTAATTATTATCTCAGCTACAGACAGGAAGTCTGGAGGCTCATAAAATGGAAAAACAAAATAAACTGAATTTTTCAGTCCTGGAAAAATAGTTTTGGTAATATTTGGTAAAAATTTCTGAAAAAAGGATTGAGTTTGTTATTTGGGACCTGAAGTGCTAGTTCTAGGTCTATAGATTCATTTTCTTGGCAACTCCTGAACTGATTTGATTTCTATCCACATCCACTTTTATTCTTCTGCTGCTGGACAGCATATATAAGTTTTGCCAATAAGCCAAAGTTTTGCCCTGTGGGTGGTCTTGTGTGCAAGGAGCGATGTCCCTTTTGAGGCAATGCTGTGCTTCCCTCTGAAGCAGGTCACCTTTATTGGTTGGTGTGAGGGAGGAGGGTCTATGATACGGTCATCTCCTCTTCACTGTTCAGTCATTCTTCAGGGGGTAAGTGCTATTAGAAAAACAAAGATTGCAACTGTGGTTGGGTCCTGCACAGGAAGCACAAGTGTGGGTTGGGCAGGGTGGGCTTCCTGAGTCCTCTCAGCCTTATAAAACAACATCAGGCTTGGCCACAGTCTGACTCTCAAATTGTACCATCAAATTATGGTGTTTGGCATGGCTGCAACACAACAGTGAGACCTTAGGAAGCATTTGCCTGTTTATTCAGGTACTTCTGTTGTCTCCAGCTCAGTAAAATCTAAGCATCTTCCAAGTATTTATGGTTTTTATCCTCCTGTGAGATGTAGGGAAGAAGTATCCATAAAGTATTTCTACTGCCATTTGACACACAAATGGACATAGTGTATTGCTATATTGGAAAGACTACAGCCCTGGGGAGAATTGGGGTCGGGGGGGGGGGCAAAAGTCTGCTCTTAGTTACACCAGTGTAAATCCAAAATATCTCCAGCTGAACTGTTGTCAAATGAGAGAAAACATTTTAAAAATAAATAACTAATACATTTTGATGCAGAGTAATAATATTGTATGATGTGCTTAACAACTACAATAAATTAAAAATATTGTAGCTGTATTGTGCATTAAATTGGGGAACTAATTTTGCTATACCAGTTTTGTACTGGTATCAGAAGTGGATTTACTTCTGATTTTACAACACAATAAATTAATAGTTTTCTGTGTGTTTTGTTCTTCGGAGAGTCTTGGGAAAACCAAAAATTAAGGGTTGCCAAGAGAAAACATGAAGGAAACTTTCAGTTGTGATGACTGGGATCATACTAACCTTGTGAAAGTCTGCATGATATTGTTTGGTATATTATGCTGCTCCTGGGATTTGGAAACAATTGTATATAACAATGGTTCCAAAGTCACAAATGAAAGTGTTACATACAGTGCTGCAGAAATAAACTGCAAGCAACTTTTCAGTTCATGATTTTTGCAATGTAATGCATCCTGGGAGAGCTGTTTTAGAAATGAACACTAAAAGTTTAACATTGAACTCTAGAATAAGAAACAACAAGCATTTCACATTTCTGATACTGGATTTCAATTGTGTTCTGTGAGATATTAAACAAAATATTTTGTTCCTTCTTATTTCATTGATGTATAATATTTGGCAATGATACATCAAATTTATTTTGACAACACATGTTTCTCTTTCCACAGAAAAGAATGGTATTAAAAGATGGGGATATTAGCATGCTTATTGGTCTCTGATTTCCAAAAGCGGTGCATGAACAGCAATTCCTGTGGGGATGAATCAATGAATAGGTTGGTTAGGGAATCCTGGCTGGTTCTCCATGGAATATTGTAATGGCAGCAGCAGAACTTTTATGGATTACAT
Organism: Dermatemys mawii; assembly: GCA_007922305.1. Lineage (NCBI taxonomy): Eukaryota > Metazoa > Chordata > Testudines > Dermatemydidae > Dermatemys > Dermatemys mawii. The sequence goes on along the minus strand of ML677326.1, from coordinate 30,274,395 downwards.
TGTAGCCTATTTTACGTCATGCAGTCCTACAACTGCTTGTGGGTGTGCCTATAACTGTGCAATATTTATTGCCTTACTTCAATTATTTTTATTTTAACTACTAGATATATGACATTTTCCCTCCCTTTTTTCAGGTGTAATTTTACCTCCTAAGCATTAGCTTCTGCCTTAATTTGCATAAGTATATGTTATGCGCTAGTGTAATTCCAAGCAGAATCTGTCCATGGATGAATTGATGGTATTAATCTAATTCCTTTTGCACCTCTCTGATTTGTGACTGCAGTGGAAATAGAGCTGCAAAAATGTGGGTGCAACACTTGTAGGCATAACTTAAATCTGCAACAGACAAGGTGACCTTTTGATAAGTTACCGCATAGCATAAAGGTATCTTGAATTTACATAATTTTATTATCCATTCTTTCCAATATTTCAGTGATGGTGTTTTGTTTTATTTTGGAATGCAGCTGAAATTAATATGGTTATTTTTTCTTCAGTTGCATCTATGCTAAGTTATCTATGTCTTCACGGTACCAAGACACCATTATTTATACAGCACTGTTATTGATTCATATCAGCTTTGGGAATAGTGTTGCTATCTTACAGCTACTCCAATGACAGTAGAAGCAGCACAAAACATTGCATTTTACAGGATCTACAAAAGGTATTCTGATGTTACTGCTCTTTTATATGAGGTAGATTTAAAGTAAAATATTCATCACTTGGAGAATTTACCCATTAGATTACAACAGTTTTAATACAGGTTAAATTTGTTGTGGTTTTAATCTCCAATGACCATTTAAAATAACAAAATAACTATACTGTATTTATCACCTCAACCCAGGAACTGAGTACTGTCACTGACGTCAAGTTCTTTTACTCTTCCAGTATCTTTAATCCAACCTCTAATATTACTGTCCTTTTGGATGAATGACTCTGATTCTCCCTTTCTTTGCATATGTTAACACAACCACTTCTTCACAACTTGTTCCAAAGCTTTTGTAAATTCCCATCATTTGCACCTGTCTTCTATTTTGTTTAAAAGGCAGTGCTGTGAAACATCTTGGAGGAAAAAAATACTTTGGTTTCTATTGAAGCTGTGCGTGCTCAGTACTTCTCAAAAGACATTTGGCACTACACCGGATTGGACCCAAAACTGGAAAAACTGCATCCACAATAAAAATTGATTGGATGCTTTTTCTACCCAATAAATCTGGCAAACATTATGTCTCAGGTTTTTGTCCTACAGAATTGTGATAGAGTTGTCCAGCACAGAAAGTATTGAGTCTCAGAGTGCTGATTTACAAAAAAGAGTTAAATTAACAATATATGCTGTTTGCATCACAACCCTCTACTTTCTAAGAAGAAATGGGAAAGTAGAAGCCAGTTACTGGATGTGGGTTTTGGGGGATTTATTTCTTTCCTTGTGTCACTTGCCCTGATTCTGAATAACAGGGATTTAAGTACACTAATTATTGTAGGCATGGGAGAGGCTTTATAGCTGTGAGGATCCATTCTGTTGCAGGTAGAGGGGACTGACTGGCTCAGAAACTATGAAGTTTGCTGTAGCCCTAAGGGGCTCAACCTAATTTGGAATTTTCTTTGATATATGTCTGCTTTAACTCTAAGGCTCTGACTTACTTTAGAATGCAATCTAGGCTGAGGCCTGTTCCAGTCCTCAAGGGTGTATTCCAGACTGGGAACTTAATATTGCCCAGGAGCTCCTTTCAGCCTGGGAATATTGCATAACTCAGAAGTGCGCTTGGGCTTGGAAGTCTGATTTAGTTGCTTTCTGTAGCTTAAGGAGCTTATCCAGTCTTAAGATCTAGCAGATTCCAATTAATGATTGCATTTAAAAGATTTCCCACCCATAATGAGGGGACTTGCTGAAATCAATATATTTGAAAACATGGAAAAAACATCCAAAAATATTTATAATAAATTTGAATTGGTATTCTATAATTAACAGTGTGATTAAAACTGATTAATGAAGACTTTTTTATCTCACAATTAATTGCAATTATGTTTTAATTGTTTGACAGCCCTAATTTATATAGTCTCCAAAAGATACTAGCCACTTTACAAAGCAACATCTGGAAGAACAATTGTCAGAGAAGGGATGGGGTCTGAAAAAATAAATGACTGAAAAATGTTGATAGTCAGCATGTCTTTGTAGTTTGTCTTCCTCTATTTTTACATTCTACTTGATCAGGACATGCAGATACATAAGAACAGATGAAGTGATGGACAGCAGCAGGACACAATTGTATTAAGTCCATGGAGGGGTACTAAGTTTTCTTCCCTGTGTCCCCCAAATTGTGTGTACCAGGCATTTAAGTGGATCCAGCGCAGGTGTGCTACAGGGCTCCCACCACAACCCATAACTCAGGGTAGACTTTCTTAACTCTACCCTTAGGATTCATCTCACTGTAACACATCCTTTCACACTCCCTCCATAACCATCACTTCTTGCCCCCCCCCCCCCCCACTCCCACCAAAAAAAACAAACCCAAAACAAATCTCAGACTGTGAAGGCTTCAAGTTTTCCTTTTTCCCAGAGACACAAGGACAACAGTGAATCCCAGGTCTCTCGTAATTCTGGGAGCTGACCCATTGGCCATTTTTTCCACAGTGTACATTAGTTGCAAATTCCAATGAAGTAACCATTTTTACCAATTACTAACATTATCTTCTAAGTTCTACTCCTCTTTAACCTAACTGTGTCTATAGGGTGCTGTGAGGAAGGTGAAACAAATCTAACAGACCTCTGCCAAGGGGAAAAAATCTATCCTGACTTCCAAAACAGATGACGGGTTAGACCTGGAGCATCCCTATACTACAATGGCAGGGATGGAGGTTGATGCAACTGAAATGCAGTGAAAAGACCAAATGACTGGGCAAAGGTTTACGTTAAAAAGACAGGGTGAATGAGAGGCCAATATAAAATTATCGTTTATACATGATCCATGTTTCCATTTTTGCAAATTAAGGGTTTATTAAATTGTTGATGAAGTGAAAGGAAAAATATAGCATCTATGTTCCAAAATTGCGTTACAACAAAGGAAATCCCCTGAATCACCTTCCTACTAGCCTAGTGAGTGGCCAGCATGGCTCAGGAAGGGGAAAGGTGGGCAACCCAACATCCTCCCCCTAGACATCTCAGGTAAAGTTGGAAGAGATTTCCTGAAAGATATGGTGTGTCTGTGTGTGTTAGGTGTGGGGGTGGGGTTCTAAGACAGTTGGATGCCTCACAGCCCAGATCTCCCAGTTAATCTGTTTGAATTCTTTAGGTGCTAACCCCTGTTGATAGAACATCCAAGACAGTTGTGTCACTTGCATAATTTGAACTGTGCAGGACTCATTCATATCTAATTAATAACCCTACTCTTATGAAAAATAACATGGAACTTTAATTACCACAAGTGTCTGGAACCTGAGTTTAGGTTTCTGTAGTACCATGATGATTATCAGTGTCTATTTTCCCTATTCACCAAGGCCCCTTTAAGAACCCCAAAAAGTTCCAGTTCCCGTCTCAGCCCAAAATCTTCTAATTTATTCTTCAGCAAACTGGCAACAGAGCTGGTCCAAAACAGAGCTCAAAATGGTCCCAAAACAAGCACAAAATCTTTCATCAGTTCCAACCTCAATACAGGGTCTTCCTCATCTTGCTGATCAACCTGCCCTTTACAGTTCCAGATATTTCTCTTAACCCCATTCTCCTGCAACTTCCTGCTGCCTTTTGTATCTGAAAAACTTGATTCCTCTCAGATGGGGTTCATCTTGCAATCAGGGCTGGCTTATCCTGAAGCTGTCCAGCAGGGTGAACACCTTTGGGGATGGAAATAACGGGGGAAAGCCACACACAAAAAATAAGGGACGCTGTTTTATTTTAAGGGACATTCCTATTATCATATCATGTATTTTTCTCTCAAGTGTACTTTTCTAGCGCCCTGAGATAGAAAATGCAACCATCATAAGCTTCCTTAAATGCTTTAAATAGTACTTACCAATTTCCATACACCTCAGTACATCTTGAAATAAGGGATGGTGGTCACCCTACTCTCCAATCCAGGGATAAGACACCCTATTACACCACACTCTCCATCCCCTTTAAAAACATGCACACCCCAGGGCAAATTCTAACAGAAAAATGTGTTTTCTCCATCTCACCCTGCCTTTCCCTCCTCTTTTACTTATGTCACTAGCCCCATGAAGACACAGTCTGGGTCTATAGGGTTTCCAGCTCCCCTCAAATTCACTTACCAGTCACATGCAAGCAATCTTGCTCTTCAAAAGCTACCTGGCACTAGGCATTAATCCACTAGCTGCTCCCATGTACTCCAAGGAGGAGCTTGGGCTACCCATGCTTCCCTTGTCATCCCAGGGGTCATATTTGGGTGCCCACCATCACCCCAACATTGTCTGAGATCCAAACAGCTGGGTTCCTACTTTCCAGCTAGTGAAAATTTCCCTTTTCTCCCAAATGAGCACCTGCACCCAAAAAGTCCCTTCCATTTGGGGCAAATCCAGCTTGGAGGTTCACCCATCCTTACCTTCCTTTGTCTCATGAATTTAGAGTGGTACGCCCAAAGGTTCTCCTTCCTCTATGGAGTTGGCCAGAACCTCTTCCTCTACTAGTCCCTTTCCTGATATGTAGGAATTCACCAGTACTTGCTAGCAAATTGAGTACTATGCCAGCATTCTCTGGACTGCTCTGTGGATTACATCCCATTCCTGATGTAACCATTTCTTCTGTCCTTGGCTCCTGGTTTCTACCCCTCACAATACCAATCCATAAGAGGGCCAGCATTCTGCTTAGTCCCCTTTTCCCACAATAAAAACAGAGCTCTGGGATCATGTCCCCTCCCAATATAGATAGCCTCCCTGGATGGGACCCCAATCACCCCACCTGGCTAAAATAGCAACCCACAAAATCACACTCCATGAGTAGATGTTTTCTTTGGATGTTCCCTGCTTTTCTGCAAAAGCTTACTAGTGTGTCCTTTCTACCATCCCTCCTGCACCAGGAAACTTTGACCCTTAGTGAAAATTAGAATTTTAGTGGTCACTCATCCAAGGCATAATAGTCCAGGTTAGCTCCTACTTTTTTCCTCTGTTAACTTCCCTGTCCTCATGGTATCCTAGATACTGGCTTTGTTTTAATATCAGGCACACCAGATCTGGCCCATTGTTCCAGCCCCTCTGCCTCAAAATTGGCCTCTGCCACCACTGAGTGTCAAAACCATTTTGCCCAGGACTGTGTCTCCCCAGGTAGACTGTGCAGGAGCTGCTCTAATACAAGTAAGTCAATTACTGATGTTAAAAAATCCATGTCCAGGCTCAGCCACCAGTTCCATAGTTGCCAACTACTGCGCAAGGCTATGCTCCTTGCAGAAACAGCTCTGTCCAAAATGTCTGTTGGTACCCTCCACTGCAAGCCTCAGAAGATCTAAGATGGCCACTTTTAGATCAGGATATGAGCTTGACTGGGTATCACTCAGGACTCTGAATGTATCTTGGACTTCTCTTGTTAAAAGTGGTGCAGTCTGGTGGCTTAGGTAGATTCTTCCCAAGCAGTAAACTGACCAAGCCACTCAGAAGTACACAGAAATACTTCTATGTTGTGCCCCAGGCCCAACTTCACTAGTACTGGGTCAGATCTACCTTGTCCAATCTGCGGGCGGGGATCCCCCCCCGCATCCTACCCACTGCCACAAGTCTCTGAGACTCGTTTGCTCAAATGTTGTAACAACTGCTCCTGTTGCTGATATTGCATCTCCCGCCACTGTTGTTGGGAGATAAACTTTATTTCCTGCTGTTTCTGTTGATTTTGTATAATTGCAGGAGAAGATATGAGTTCTGCTGCTATTTCTGTTGCTGCTCCATTAATAGACAGATAAACTCTTTCATCATCAACCTTTTAGGGTTGGCTTCTGTGGGATTATTTGCCTTCATAGCTAGAGAGGGTTCAGAGATCCTGCCAAGTACATACATTGTCATACCATAACCACCACCCACCTCTATTTTCCTTTCACCAAGAAACTCACAAAAATTCCAGCCACCTTCTGATCCCCAAATCCTTTAATTAATTCTTCACAAATCTAGCAACAAAGCTTGTCCAAAACAAACATTTTTTTAACAGTTCCAGCACCACACAAGCTCTTGCCTAGTTTGTTGCAAGGCCATCTACCTCTGACAATGCCAGCTACTTCTCTCTAATCCTGATTACCTACAGCTTCCTAATGTCTTTGATATTTGAAATGCCTGATTCCCTGTTAGGCAGGGCTTGACTTGTAATCAATCAGGGTTGGTTTACCTCCAGGCTCTCTAGCTCACATGAACGCCACCCTGGTGCAGTTTCATTTTGAGGATTATTCACCATTGCACTTTTACATTCAACACCCTGTGCAATGTTTATATAGGTACATGTCCTTTTTGTAATCATTGAGGTTTAATTTGATTTTGTCATATCTAGTTTAAAGGAAAGTACTCAGTGAGACCAAATTAGGTAGGAGGGACAATGAGGAGATTCAGAAGCAGAACTGATACAAATTTGGAGCAGGGGCACCAGAACATTCTCAACATTCAGTCTTGCAGGATGACTGAACCAGAATATTGGATAAACCATAGCAAAAATAGTAGTGTGATCTTGGGAGAGAAACTAGCACCTATGAATGGAATACAGTCTGCCAAATAGATTAATTAAAGAAATGAAACTGAAAAATAAAAATATGCTAAGTATTCCAAACTCCAGAGCGCATGACTACTTTGCATCAAATCAGATGGCATCTGATGACCTTCTAAAACAGAACTGGGTAAATATACTTCTCTCTGTGTATTTGTATTAAAAAGTATGAGCTGAGTTTCTCCCCATTGACTTAAACCTGTGATGAATTTTGGCCCTGTCTGTTTTATCAGTATCCCTCATGGAAACTGTTGTCAGAAAGCCTGTTGAATTGTGGAGCCCTGTTATGCATTTGGAGTCTGAAGACAAGTTTAAACTACTACACATGATGCTGGTTACAGCCAAAGGAAACAGACCAGATGGTGGGCAAGAGCTAGTCCAGGTAGGTTAAGAGGGGTTTTCCTGGTGGCAAGTGCAGCAGATAAGGGATTGCGTGTGCTGGAAAACAAAAACTGGCAAAAGGTGGTGGGAGTGTGACCCTGAGTAGGAGCAGAGAGACAGAGTTTACCAGAGTGTTAAACTTGTGGATTTCTGAACAAGGAAGCTGTTTGTTTCTCCTGTGTCCAGGGAAACTGAACTTTGTACATTTTTAGTAAAAAAAATAAGATTATACCAAGAATATCCATGACTCATATCCCCAATTCCTTATCCTAACAGAAACAAACCTGCAAGGCCCTAAATATTGACAAACTGCTTGGGCCAAGGCATAACATTAGCTCTGATTAGAGATTAGTCCTGCCTTGTTAAAAGAAATGATGTAGGTTTGCATATATGCCAATGGAGTGACAGATCAGTCAACTGAAATGTGTTTTCAGTGGAATGATGTATTTCCAAGAGTGTGCCATCATGTGTACAAATATTTATATTTCTTACATTTTTGGGAAGGGCGAGAGCACATGTGAGTTAAACATAGAATTGTGAAAAATTACAAACACCTGTCTGGTAAGCAAACTATTTTTAACATTCTGTTAGTTCAAAAACCTCAAGAGGGCTTCATTAAAGATAATGGCAAATTGAAAAGTGGAGAATATGTGAGGCCAGGAATAAATAATGAAAAATTCTACAGCATGAAACCAGTAGATGGGAAATCTCTAAGAATGCACATGTAAATCACTTGTGCATTTTACTTTGCTTTTTTTCTGTTGCAGTTTCATAAAGGCTTTTGCTGCCTAAGACTGTTGTACAGTGAAATTAAACCAATTAAATATCTAGCATTATTCAGGTATTTATATTTATATTCCTCATTGTGGTCTCCAGGCACAGCTACATTTCTATGATTCAATTAAAACAATAACCTTCTCAAAATAAGGAGCATGTATTGTGTGACCCTGTGCAACAATCAACCAAACCAGTTTCCCTGAGAGGAATGGAGTGGGTGCACAGCTGTCAGTAGGCTAATTGTCAGGGGATTCAAATGCCTATAGTTAGCAAAAAAAGACTGAACAAAGAGATGTCTTGCTTCTCAGTCTAAAGGTAACAAGTCAAGCTGACAAACAAGAAGACAATTTTTTAAAAAAAACTTGCAAGGATATTTTCTGCTTTTCAGACAGATCTAGTGAAAACATTTGGCCCTGGATGTATATCGGACAGGATGGAGTTCTAATGACAAACTGCTGAGAAATTCCATATTCCAGAAGGCAGATAGCTGAAGCATTCATTCCAAGTTTAGGTGTCATAAAGCAGCATAGGCAAGTTCTGAGATAACTTGTCACTTAGGATTTTACAGATCATAACCAGTCACTCAGAAGTGAATGGGTAGCCAGTGTAGAGCACCGAACACAGCAGGTATTATTTGCTGCCATCTGTCTTCCTACCTAAAAATCAGAATGAAGGCTGTCTTCAGTGGTACATCTTATCTTGGATTGCAACATTGCATTTAGCAACCTTAAATTAGAACTTAATAAAAATGTTTGCTTTATTTAGGACCAGATTTGCTTTAGATAGATCCAGCTCATTAAAATAATAGAAAACTAATTTATTGTGAGCAAAAATGAATGCTGAAGTGCTTTTAGTTGCTTAAAAAATTCAAACATCTCAAAATATATTTCAGCTATATCAGTTGTGAGTTGCATTTTTGTGAGCATATTTTTTGCATTGAATATTGCAGGGGCTACTTTTTCCCTCTCTCTGAGATATAGTTGTAGCCCCCATTGTTACTTCCAAGCATGGCTGTTAGATGTTTAATATCTAGGTCTAACACAATTAAAAATCATGTAAAGACACTGTGACATTGGCTGTCTTGATTGCTAGGTACATTTTAGGGGGATAGACTAAGGCTTAGTAGGAGTTGACTTAGTTCCTGCAAAAGCAAAAATTGCTTTAGTGATCAGCAATTACAGAGCCATGACTGAAAGTCATTATCCATCACGGTTGCATAATTGCTGCTAACAAAGTTTAAGGTATAGTATATGCAGAGTAGCTCTGTCAGTACCATTTCAAACAGATCATGATGTAGTTACAGTAGTGATTCCCAAGGTTTCATCATTCAAAGACATTTGAATTTTATGGCCTCACAGAGGTAAGGGTTTTTTTGTTTGTTTGTTTTTTTAACATGGTTTTGTAAACTTTTGAACTTTTGCAAGTGATCTTACATAAGGTTATTCTAATCTCTGGTTGCCAATTCACTCAGACCTACCCTTAAGCATAAGCAATGCAAAACGTTAATGTGTTCACCTAATTAGACCTCGCAGCAACTAAACAGAATGGCAGGCAACTGTCTGCTAAACTCCTTTTGCCCCACAATTTACTGCAGTTTAGGCCCTGGCTTATTTCAGCTCCTTTCTGTTCTAAGCTCATACTGATCTGGTCAGTTTTATCTATAGGTTTTCAAGGTTTCTAATCAAACAGCATCAGGTGTAGGTAAAACCTACAGGAAAATCAGTAATTAGCAATAGTAGGAAGATTTATTTCCTGTAGTACCCACTTTCCAATTACCATTTTCTTCTGCACAAATGAATAGCACTTAATTTATGCTGTATGGAAATTATGAAAAGAGGATATTAACATGGTTCCAGTGTTTAAAAAATATTAGCACAATGCCTGGCCATTACGTATCATTAATAGTAGCTACTGAACAATAAATTTGGTACCCTTGTTCTGTGTAAATATATGACAGTTGTAAACACTTAGCTTATTATGATATGATTTATTGTGATAAGTAAAGATATCTTCCCATACCCACAGTGAAACAACACAGTGATGTGATGTATGTCATAAAATTTAGAGACAGATGCTGCTTTGATTTGTACCCCCACAACACTATTGTTTGGGAACAGTTTAGTGTCAGTTGCTCTCTATACAGACTGCACAACACAATCAACATGTGACTGAACTTGTGAGTGGAGGGTTTCTCACTGGGCCAAATTCTGAGAAATATCATTGAAGTAATGGAAGAACTGACTCCATTTTGAAGATAGAATCTGAATTATTTGTAATTTTGAAAATGCTCTATTGCAAGCAGAAAATTATGAATCCGTTATAACTACTGCTAGAGAGGGTGCAAGGCGTAACAGAACAGAATGCAGGAGCACTGGCTCTAATCAGCAAGGCATATATTTCTAAATACCAACAGAAAGCTATTTTGTCCTAAATATTCAAGAGCGCTTGCACCAAAAGCACACAAGGAGTTAGAGGGAACTTCCTGTGACTGATGAAATTATTGAATGGCTGGATTTTGTCTCTGCCATATGACACGCAGCCATGCACATTTATTATTCAGTATTTTTGGTTTCAGGCTTGAAACACTTTGCTGCTCTCTGGCCAATGCTTCCTACGGAAGACTAGGGATTTTTTTAAAAAGTGGTGACTTCTGCTCCCAAGTCATAGGCACTTCTGATAATTTTACAATTTCAGTTCCTAGCACAAGAAACACACAAGATAGAATCCACTTGAACAATATATGTATCTCTGAGGCTTGAAGCTGAGACCATGCAACAGAATAGATTAGGATATGCTTTCTTCCATCTCATAAGATCTAGTGAGGTAATTATGGAACTGTAAACACAGAAGATTTTCTATCATTCTATTTCTTAAAATTCTGGGGCCTTGTGGGTACCACAGTAGGCTCTATGGAGCTTATGTATTCAGCATATGCTTATGAAGCTTAGTGTAGCTGTAAAAGGAGATCTTTTCTCACTCTCTGACCTGTGAAGTGGCCAGTAGAACTGAGTGGCAGATGGCACTGCCTGGTGACATATCAAAGATGGTTGATGAGAGATGTGTCTAGTAGGCACACCCCACAAAATAATAATAATAATAATCAGGAAGGGATTAATGAGCCAAGGAGAGATAGGGCCCAGTGGCTAGATCTTCATTTCCTACCTTAGGGTTTTCTGCAGGTCGCATCACTATAACATCCAAGTTCTTCCCACATAAATTAGATCAGCAGATCTAGATCCACAGGGGGACTTCATATAGTATTCTGCTCTTCTGTCTTCCAGTTGCTAGGACATTCTTCCTGGAGTATATATTCTTTGCTTGGATAAGATGATGATCAGACCAGAAAGGCAAAATGTTTTATCTTTCTAGTGTTGCTCTGATCATGCAGTGATAAGTGGGATCCATAGAGCTTCTTGGGCAAAGGGGTGATTGTTTGTGGGACAACAGATGAAGGTTGACCAGCTAACTTTAGGAAGGGTGCTTAACATAATTTATCCAGTGAGCAAAGTCACTCACCTCAGGATCATAAAACTACTGAGCCCACCCAGGCTCAGCTGAAATAGGTTCATGGTTCTTTAAAAATTGTTTCAAATTCATCTCCCTCTCCCTTACTCAGCTAACTAGAACATTGCCACCCACCCTCTACTTTTTCCCATTTGCCTTCCCTGTGTCTCTGCCATTCGTAATACAGTTCTCTCATGAAGAACACAAATTTTTAAAAAAGAAGGAAAAGAAATCTTAGTTCTCCCGTCTTCCTATTATTGTGTTGTTGCTGCAACCCTGACTCCCCTACCCATCATGGCTTGTATTTTATCTCTATTATAAGGTTGTTGGACTTTTAATTCAAGTATTCCAAATAGTTCATGAATACTAGGACCCCCTAATATGAATAGCATATAAATATTAAATAGCAATCTATGTCTGACCATCCCTGGACAAGTACTTATTCTCTCTATCAAGTACATATATTACATGCCAAATTTAGCCCTCCTGAAACTCCATTCACCTCTGGAGTTAACCCAGAGTTGAAATTAACCATGCTTAAGCTAAGATCCATTATATGTTACTTTTTCACTGCAGAGTTAAGTAAGGTGATCAGCATGCAGGTTAGCCTAGCTCAGGTGTGAGCAGCCTCACTGCAAATCCATACCAGAGGTGCTGTGTTCTCACTGATAATGCACTGGACTATGTGTGTTGCTAGAACTTCTAGGGCCTATGCCATTGTTCTTTGTGACTCAGTAGGCTGAGCTGCTCTACTATTTTCACCCAGAGAATTGTGGGACAATGTGTCTGTCTTTCTGGGCACCTAGGGGGGATTGTGGGAAGGCACTGGAGGACTGTCAGCACTCTAGTGATTTATCCTGTATTTTCGCTGCAAAGACAGGTTACCAGCTTGAGTGAAAGCAGCCCTGGGGCTTTAACCTACAGACCTATATAAGACAGCTAAACTCGGGTGAGTGGATTTTGTGTGAGGAAAGGATGGGATTAGGATCAACACTTGAATAAGAGTCTAGGTTAACTCTGTAGTGAAGATATACCAAAGAAAAATTAGTACTCTCAGGCAAATGCAGGGGAAAATAAAGCTTCCTTTTTCCAGTAGGTATTAGGGTTGCCAGATGTCCAGTTTTTGACCAGAAAATCCAATCGAAAAGGGACCCTAGCAGTTCTGGGGAACACTGCTGGACTGGGTGCTAAAAGTATGGTCAATGCCACAGCAGGACAGGTTCCCTGCCTGCAGTGGCTTTGTGCAGCTCCCAGAAGCACCAGTATATCTCTCCTCAGGTTCCTATATATAGGGGTAGCCCAATGGGCTCTGTACACTGCCCCTACCCCTGCCCCAAGCAACAGCTTTGCAGCTCCCATTGGCAGGGAACCACAGTTAATGAGAGTTTAGGGGTAGTGCCTGCAGATGGGGCAGTGTGCAGAGCCACCTGGCCGCACCTCTGCAGAGGAGCCATGGGGGGGACATGCCGCTGCTTCCAGGAGCTGCCTGAGGTAAGTGCAGCCCACAGCCTGCACCCCTGACTCCCTCCAATGCCCCACTGCCCTGCCCCAGCCCTGATCCACCTCCTGCCCTCTGAACCCCTTGATTCCAGCCTGGAGCACCCTCCTGCACCCCAAAACCTTCATTCCCAGCCCCACCCCAAAGCCT